>JASEVX010000003.1:88842091-89479952 GCA_031761405.1 Serripes groenlandicus
GTCGTCAGGCTTTGAGAACAAATGAGTGAAATGTATAACATGTGTAAAATTGGAAGAATAATTTATTAAAGGGAGAAAAGTTAAACAATGGTGAAAAATGAGAAATTACTTGTTTTGAACATATTCCTTTCTCCACAGTGTTTTGAAAAGTCATCTGCTATTGTGGCACCAAAAAAAGTTTGTCTATTTTACGGAAAGTATCAACCGAAACAACCTGATCCATTTTAGTATTCTTCCATATTGAATCCATTGAATAAAACTGATCATTATAACTCTTGTTTATAGTGTTTGCCTTGAATAATGCAAAAAAGTCAAACAAACTAGTTTTGATATTGAAAATCAAATTTTCAAAAGTTAACTGTTGAGAAGGCGTAAAAAGTCCTATAATCCTGCATTAGGGAACATGGTTTTGTATTCTCTCACAATTTGTCTGTTTTTATATTATTGTCATTCTCTGTTCACTTTAATATAAAACATAATTGTATATTCTGTTATGGGCTGAATAAGTGTCAGGACCAGAATGTACCAGAAGTACTGGTAACTTGTCCAGGAAACTCATCTATTTCAGAGAAGCTTAGGGATTCCGATTTCTCTTTTACAACAATGTTTACAACTCTATTTAATAATTAAATTCTCATTGATGGATATTGTTCACGTTTTTGAAAATACCTTGTATCAGATTTGTGGTATATGTGGGAAATGGTTAATATATATTTGATCTTCAAACCCTATGTTGCGGGTACTTAAAATAATCATCTCAATAAGATTATTCTTTAGAGTTATCACAACATACAGTCTAATGAAGTAATAAGGAAGATTTTTGCGGATAAAAACTTCTAATGTGGGTGCGTCTGCATCGATCTTCAACCAATACTAATCCCCCTCCCCCTCGTATTGTTGACCAATATGGCAGAATAGTATTATCCTTTCCCATATACAACACATCTACAGTAGACAGCTTTGTCAACATCCAGGCAAAAATATTGAATCTCTTTATAAATGAAAGTATGAATATTGGAATCAGATGAAAATGTGGCGTTTTATAAGGAAAATTGCTCATTTTAAGCAATCTTTCCTTTTGTCGCAATTATTTCAAAAGTCGTCTGCTTCTGATAGAAACAAATTGCATGTGGTCGTGGGAAAGGGGTTGAAAGACATAATTGTATTATTTACAAACAATGATAGGGTATTCACTTATTTATGTAACTCAATAAAGAACATATTACAATCATATCAATATAAAAGACAATCAATATATATCTCACTCATCCAACACCTATGCTGTTGATATAATAAATCAAAATGTCTCAAAGAAATAATTCTTTTGAGCACGTACAATATAGGTTTTGGAGATCAAAACTGGATAAAGTTGGAAGTTGGAACTAATATGATGAATTGTTAATCATTAGCAGGTTGTTAATCATTAGCAGGTCTTCCTGAATCTCACAATGTCCATTGTTTAACTCTTTCCCTCATATAGACGCTGATCTGAACTTTCACTAACCAGAAGGGCCAACTTGTACCCATAACCAATGATCTTATATAGTACAGTATACTGGAATGATTAAATAACGTTAACTCTGAAATATGAAGATATTTATTTCTAATCCGCCGTGGCTAAGTGGTAAGCGTCAGGGATTTGGAACCGGACACACAGGGTTCAGTCCCCAGTCGCAGCAGTTATGGTGGAGTGCCCTTGGGCAATGGATATTTCCACGTCTAGTACTGGTTTGTTTACCCAGAGATCATGAAGAAGTGAAATAATGCTGAAAACGGTTTAAAACACCAATAAAATCATTTCTGTGTAAGGCATTGCTTGTCTAATAATATTTTCATAGGTCTTTATTGTACAATGTATTGTCTTAGAACCAATTTTTATTGGCTAAATATATGAATTATATATCCGGCATTAAGAGTGCATTTGTTGTGACAGCATTTATCCTTTCCCACATAGAACAAATCTGGAGCAGACAACTTAGAAATTGTTTTGGCAAAACTATGGAAAGTTGAACACAGTTGAAATCATTGTGGCAAAAGGTTTTCAAAAGTCTTCTGCTGCAGAGCTGTCAAATTTTATATGTGGGAAAGTATTGACAGTTTGTCTGATATGACCTTTTTTAAGAGTCACTTCAATTGAACCTATTATATTAACCTTAGCTCACATAAAACGATTCTGCAGCAGACAACTTTGATAAATACTTTTGCAAAAGTATGGAAACTCTCTATAAATGAAAGTTGTAATTATTGAATTATAATTGAAAACAGTGTAATATAAGGAGAAATTGCACATAATGATAACTTTCTCCATTTACAATAATGTTTTCAAAAGCTGTCTGCTTCAGATGCATCAAAATGCATCCGCATGTTGGAAAGGGTTAATTTAGAACTAATTATGAGAATGTTACGATTAGAGCTGTGTCAACGTTTGGTATATATCCCTTACATAAGAGCCTGTCCATTATGTAAAAAGGTACAAGTTGATATTTATGAACAGTGTAGACCCAGATCAGCCTGTGCATCTGCACAATTTAATCAAGATTTACCCTGTCCACAGATTACTTCAAAAAGCTTGTTAACAAAAATCTGTAACTTTACCCATAGATAGGCTAGATTTTTTTTTTATGTCAAATTTGACTACTGGTTGAGTTTATGTTACTTATCTTTTAAACCTTTCCAACATACAGCAAATCTGCAGCAGACGGCTTTGAAAATCTTTACTCAAAAATATGGAAAATCTTCATTATTGTAGGTATAATTACTGAAAAAGATGAAAACATTGTGGCAAAAGGAGATTTTTTTTTCAAAGTCGTCTGCTGCGGACACGTCTATAGGTGGGCAAGCGTTAAAATACATGACAGATAATCTTATACCTGGTAATTTCATCCTAGAAATTCCTGACAGTATTTTCAGTACCTTAATTGATATACATATCTCAGGAAGAAGACGTCAAGATGGATAAATTTAAGTCTTTAGAACTTACTTTAGATGAATGTAAATTTCTCCTTTCAATATTGTCAGATGTCAAACAGTTCTTGTAAAGACATTAAATCCCATTCCTCAATACAGATGTCGTTAGACACGCATCTCTGCAACAGACCATTTTGTATATAGTCTAGCAATTTCTTGTTCTTCCAAATTGTTTTCACCTCAGTTTTATAATTGCAGAGGTCCAGATAAGGGGGATATTCAGCTCTTTTCCCCACAATTTCTCACTTATTATTAAAGCAAACCTTTAATTGTGGGTACTCAAAAGAATCATCTCACTGAAACGATTCTTTCGAGTACCCACATCATAGGTTTAGAGGGTCAAATAAGGATTTTAGAACATGTAGATTGCCCCTTATCTAGAGCTCTGTTACTTTGAATTATCTAGTTTCAAGATATTATATTTTAATCTCCAAATATTTTCAAAGCAGACAGGATTCAAAAAAATTCATATATAGGGTCAATGTTTAACAGGCAATGTATGCTAGAACAAGAAATCGCTGAAGACGGTAAGGCCGGATTGTCGGCAATTTGACCTTGAAAATTGACAAACCAAGGTCAAGGTCAAAGTAACCATAGAAATCAATAGAACTTGTTACTAATAATAATATAATAATAATAATACTTTATTTAATGAGGGTAACACAGTTAGTTACACTAATCTTCCCTGTGGCCCTCAACAATCATACAATGAACATGAAATTCAACAATGTAATTAAACATTAAAATATAAAACGAGCATTCACATAATGTTTATAAATGCAATGACAAAAACTTTTCTAATGAAATACTTACAATCATTCGTCAATCAAACAGTTTATTTCCAACTATAACAATTAAGTTTCAGAAGATAATTTTTTAGATTATTTTTGAAGCTGTATAGACTTGGTGATGATCTAATTTCGGTAGGCAGATTGTTCCATAAAAGTGACCCAGAATAATGAAAAGAACGTTTGTACCTCAAGTTTGTAACCCTTTCCAGCGCTGAGATTTTGCCTCAACCTGAAACTTTAACCAAAATAATGACGGACGGACATCGCCAATCTATACACCGGATTTGCTAGAGCAATCCGGCAAAAAAGGACTGAGATTTAGTTATTATTGTGTGACTGATCTGGGACTGCCTTGGTGGTGTAGTGTCAGAGCGTCTGCCTTGGGTGTGAGAGGTTGCGGGTTTGATATCCGGTCAGGTCATACCAAAGACTTTAATAAATGCCCTCCTTGGTGCTCAGTGTTGCGGGGTTAGCATTGGCTGGTGTCAGGATAAATGGACAAGTAGTACTGGTAACTTATACTGGAAATGCTGTGATATAAATAAAAACTTGTTGAAAGTGATGTAAAACACCAAACAAACACTGTGACTGATCTGAACAGAATCCTCGCATTATTCTGTGACGGTCATTAGCCCTTGATAGGAAGTATTTTGATAGGCTAGGGATTATTGATGGGATTACTCTTCAAACTTTCTGTCATAAAATAATCTGACTTTATTAAAGATAAATTAGTTTGTACGAAGATTGGCCAATTTCATCTTGTTTTATCATTCAATAGAGAATTATAGATTGCACGAAGCACTACCCAGTCTCAACACTTTGCTTTCTGAATTTATTAACCCTTTCCCATCTGCAGACATATCTTGATGCATGTGTATGTGTAGCAGATGACTTTTGAAAACATTATGACAAAGGGAGAATTTGCTCATTACGAGCAATTTCCCATTTTTCCACAATTGTTCAACTCTATTCAATTTTTTTTTGCCGTATTTTTCAATTGTTACTCTTTTATTTACAGAGATTTTTCAAATTTTGGCCGAGATATTTTAAGTCATCTGCTGCAGATTTGATTTATGCAAGAAAGGGAGTTTTGGTTCCTTTCAGAATATCCTTAGCAGAGTTTAAATTTGCCCTAAGAAATCATAGATTTATAGATTGCGCTAGTTATTATTGCATATTAATGAACAGGCTTGTTTGATTTTCTTCATACAAAAGATGTTAGTTAAAAAAAAAGCTTTTTTTGAAACTGAATTTGAAGGTCTCGTTATATGTTCAATTAGACAAAAACAAAAAATGCTACGATTTTATTTATAAAAAATTAACCAAGCATGATTAATAGGTTATATATATACGTCACTCACAATCATTTAACCCTTTCCCACATACAACAAATCTTTAGCAAATGTCTTTTAAAACATCTAGACAAGAAAAATCAATTAGAATTAAACAGAGTTGAAAACATTGGTGCAAAGGAGAGGAAAAACTCCTTATAAGCAATTTCTTCTTTTGTCACAATGTTTTCAAGGGGTTGTCTTCACCAGATGTGTTCTAAAGCGTCTGAAAGTGAGAAAGGGTTGTAAAATTCTTTTGTTTTTAAAAACAAGGAATTGCACGCATGTGAACTCAACAAAGAAAAGATTTACTGAGTTGTTTACAAGATTATGTTACTAGACTTAGATTTATTATATGATTTTGACTTAAAAATTAAAGACAAACCTTATTTTTGTTTTCCTAATACATGCAGATTTTCTTCCATTTTGTTGTCTTGACGCTCAGGATTTAGGGGTTTAAACATTACAACTGACACGCTAGTGTCATGATAAATGGACCAATAGTACAGGTAACTAACCAGGAAATGCTGTGATTCATAATATATTATAACTGAAAACTGGTTGAAAACACCATGCAAATAAATCATTATTAATAGTGACAATTAATCATCACAGAATATTCATTTTTGTTGAGTGGTTAGCGTTGGGTATTTGAAATAGGGCATCCCGGGTTCGATCCCCAGTAGCAGCACGACGGTCATGATGGAGTGCCCTTGGGCAAGGCACATATGTCTAGCCTAGTACTGCTTTGTTTACCCAGGGATCATGAATAAGTGAACTGTTGCCGTGATATAATTGAAATAATGTTGGAAATTATTGTAAAACCCCAATAAATAAATAAATAAATTGATTTTTGTTGTTGAGTTGGTTGTATTTCAATGGTCGAGGAGGGTATAAGAAACCTTTGTTATTTCCATATGAAAAAAGATTTAATTAACATATATTCCTGGTATTTAAAATTATACATGCCTTTCAGGGGGGTTAGAAATAAGGACTACGAAGTTCATGATTTGATTATGAAATGGGTAAGCTAGGTACGTGGGTATACAGGTTTATTTTCCTTGGGTTGTAATTTCCCCCCTCTTAACATGGTCAAATATTTACAGACCCAAACATTGGGTACAATGGTCATTGACATTCTCACCACTTTCCTCACATACAGACGCTTTCTGAGACTTAATTGTGCAGCAGACAACTTATGTAAACATTGTGGAAATAGGAGAAATTGATCATCATGAGCAATTTCTGTTTTTGCTACAATATTTTCAACTCTATTCAATGATTAAACTAACCAGACGCTCTTGAAGTCGTCTGCTGCAAATTTCTTGTATGTGTGAAAGGGTTAATCCTTTCCCACCTGCAGACACATTTGAAGCAGACAAATTTTGAAAACATTGTGGCTAAAGGAGAAATTGCTTACAATAAATTTCTCTTTTTTTCTCCAAAACGTTTTCAACGCTATTCAATAATTACCATGTCATTTTAATAAAGAGATTTTCAATAATTTTTGCTACATATTTTCAAACGAAGTCATCCGCTGCGGACTTGGTGTAAGCGGGAAAGGGTAAACCATAATGCCCTGAATGACCCCATATAACTTTAATGCCAACATTTTCTATTCTTTTGTGGCAGACAACTTTTGAAAAAATTGTGGGAAAAAGGAGAAATTGCTAAAAATTAGCAATTGCTTTGTTTTCCCACAATATTTTTAATTCTGTATCAAAACTGTCTTCACAATTTTGCCTGATTTTGTAATTTTATCATCTGAAAATTTCAAAGCAGACCTTTTAAATATCAGGTTATGTCCTTGTAAATTGACCTGTCCCATGATGAATATATAATACAGTCAGCCCGGCCGGGTAGCTCAATTGGTAGCGTATCTGACTCGTGATCTGGAGGTCACGGGTTCGATACCCGGTTGCGGCGACATTCTTTCGGGCGATGTTTTCCATTGCCTCTCACCTCTGATCTATGTGAGAAAGTAGTCAGTGGCTTCGAAAGAATGTTGTGTAAGTACTGGTGTGGGAAAGCCAGGAAAACATGGGTAGGTGCACTGACCGCCGTGATATGACCAAAGCTGTTGAAAGCGGCGTTAAACTCCAAACAAACAAACAAACAAAATATAATACAGTCAATTTTACATAGAAATATGTAGATGTATGTATGTAGGCTTATAGATGAAGTTACCTGATATGTTTGCAGGTATACTGGCCAGCATGATATAACTGAAATACGATTGAAAACAGCTTTGAACAATCTAATCAATCTCCTATATGGCTTCAAATAAAAATTAAAAGCACTTAAATTTATGATAAATTATATTGATAATTAGCATATAAATATGAAGTTTTTAAAGTAAAACATATTTTTATTAGAAAATACTTACCAGTCATTTATTACCTGATATATACATCTCCTAACCCTTAATTCATCCAGAAAAAGAACTCGCCTAGCGTATCCCTCACGCCTGTGTGATATACACGGTCACCGGTAAATACCGGCGCACGAGGTCAACGTGTCACTTTTAGTTTTCAAGTAAGTGTTGGTTGACGACGCGGGGTTGGGAGGCGGGAATATGAAATGACTGGTAAGTATTTTCTAATAAAAATATGTTTTACTTTAAAAACTTCATTTTTATGTCAAAAATACATTACCAGTCATTTATTACCTGATGACTTTTCAGCATCGGTCGGGAGGCATCTGCCAACACTTCTAGTCCTACAGGTAATGCAGCACATTGTAGTTATTTTTATTTAATTTATTTACTTAGTACTGAGACACAACAGCCTGTGAAAGTAGGAGAATGGATTGATAAATTTCAATCGTTAAGTACTTTATTGTTGTGTCTAATATGTAATTTAGCATATAACTCGCTGAGACGCCACCAGTGGCCCCAGAGAGTGAAGATTTTCAGTTTGCTTAGACATAGATCGCAGGTAGAAATTTGAAAAAGTCGATTGAGATTTCCATACCGCGGCACGAAGAATATCCTCTAAAGGCACATTGTTGGAAAAGGCCCAACTAGCGGAGAGTGCTCTAATTTCATGTGGACGAATCCGTAAAAACGAAAGATCGCGAACTGAAAGATTAGTGTAGGCTAATTTAATTGTACAGGATATCCAGCGGGAAATAGAAGCCGCTGATATATCCTTACATCCTATCAGAGGGAGAAACAACCTCTTCCTACGGCCCCTTGTCCCTTTAACTCTCTTAAGGTAAAGCTTAAGAGCTCTAACGGGACATAGAAGTCTGTCGGCATCCAACGGACCACAGCTCGCAGAAAGACTGGGAACCGTGATTGGTTTAGGAAGGACCGAAGGTAACTGGTTCTTGGCTAAAAAACCTGACTGACAAAGCAGAGTGAACGAGCCATCAGATTCATTGAATCTGATAAAGCCGGTTTCTACTGAAAGCGCATGTAACTCACTTCTACGACGCGCGGTCGCAAAGGCAAGAAGAAAGACAGTTTTGTAAGTTAAAAATTTTAACGAAGCAGAAGACAGCGGTTCGTACGGCGCCTTTGTAAGAGACCAAAGAACGCAAGATAAATCCCATTTTGGAGTTAAACTCCTACAAACGGGTTTATCTAGTTCGAATGATCGCATAAGTTCCGAGAGAAATGGATTAGCACCAATACTCTCTCCCCCTTTGAACTTAAGCGTATTCGAAAGCATTGAACGATAACCTTTTATTGTGCTAACAGCTAGATCTTTATCTTCAAAAAGAAAAAGAAAGAAATCGGCAATCCTAGCTACAGAGGGACACTCAGGATTGATCGACCTAGCATGACACCAATCTGAGAAGACTGTCCACTTGGAATCATAGACGATTCTAGTGGATCGTCTTCTGGATTGAGCGATGCGAGAGGCAACTTTTTGAGAAAAGTTTCTCTCTCGGATCGATCGCTTGATAATGTCCAAGCGTGAAGATGAAGCATTGCCGGGTTGGTATGAAGATGCCGCCCCGGTTGCTGAAACAGAAGGTCGTCTTGAAGAGGAAGACGTACTGGTTGTGCCGACAGGCAGGCCAGGAGGTCGTTGAACCAAGACCTCTGGGGCCAAAATGGCGCTATCAACAGGATTCTGCACTGTTGAGAACGAAGAACCTTTTGTAGTACGATCGGGACCAGAATGAACGGGGGAAACGCGTACCCGAATAGACGGTCCCAATCGAGGGTCAGTGCGTCCACTGCCCAGGCTGCAGGATCGTACATCGGTGACACATAAAGTGGCAGCCGATGGTTGACTCTGGTGGCGAAAAGATCCACCAGTGGTGTCCCGATCCGCATGAATACAGAGTTTACTACACTCTGATTCAGTGTCCATTCCGCCGGAAGAACTTTGTTTTGGCGGGATAGACTGTCCGCTAAGACATTCAAATGGCCGGGGACGTGTTTTACTAAGACTACTAACGACGTCGCCTGGCACCAAAGGAGTAACTTCCATGTCTCCAGAAAGAGTAGATGGGAGTGCGTTCCTCCTTGCCTGCGAATGTAGGACACAACAGTAGTATTGTCCGTCGACAATAAAACAGTTGTGTTCGCAACGGAGGCAGAGAACTGTTTGAGAGCTAGCAGGACTGCTCTCAATTCTAAGTTGTTTATGTGCAAACAACGTTCCTCCGCTGTCCACATGCCCTGGGCTGTTAGGCCCTGTGGCTCTAAATGAGCTCCCCAACCCACAGCACTGGCATCTGTAAAAAGGTACAGATCCGGAGGTGATGTGATCAAGGGCACCCCTTGTAGATAGATTAACGGATCCAGCCACCACCGAAGGTGTGACTTGAAGAAATCCGTCAGAGCTATCTCCTGTTCCAGTGAGTCCACAGACGGACGCCACCGGGACAGAAAAAGATACTGAAGGGGCCGCATGTGGAGCCTGCCTAGACTGACTAGGTCGGCTGCTGCACTCAGGGACCCCAGAAGTGACAGCATGGACCGGGCTGTTACCATAGCCTGGTCCAGAGTGAGTCTGATCTTCCGGAAAAGAGAATCGACTCTGTCCGAAGGGACCCGAATCACCGCTAGGTCGGTGAGAAAGGTCATCCCTACGAATGTAAACCTCTTTGACGGAACTAAGTCCGACTTCTGCGTATTGGGAATAAGGCCCAATCGCAGAATGGTCCGCCAGGCTAGAGACAGATCGTGAAGGAGAATTAAACGATCTGCTCTGTGGAGTAGCCAGTCGTCGAAGTATTGAAGAAGCTGGGGCCCGTTCATTCGTAGAAAGGCTCCCACAGCATTTATAATCTTCGTGAATACTCGAGGTGCGGACTTGAGGCCGAAGGGAAGTGCCCTGAATTGGTACACTTCTCCATTTACCACAAACCGAAGGTATTTCCTCGACGAGGAAGCGATCGGAATGTGGTAATAGGCGTCTTGTAGGTCTAACGAGACCGCCCAGTCGTCCTTCCGAATAGCCATTCTGATGGAGCGGGCCGACTCCATCTTGAATTTCTCGACCGGTATTAATAGATTCAGGGCTGACAAATCTATCACCGGTCTCCACCGACCGTCTTTTTTCGGAACGAGAAAAAGACGGCTGTAGAAACCCCGAGAATTGGGGTTGAGAACCCTCTCTATGGCTTTCTTTTTCAGAAGTGATGTAATCACTTCTGACATGGTCGGATGGCGTGACGACAGATCGATGGGCACGCTTGTCATGGGAGGGGGGGAAACGAAGGGAATTAGATACCCTTCTTGTATCACGGATAAAATCCAACGATCCTCCGTGATACTCCCCCATTCTTCCCTGAAAAATGACAGGCGGCCCCCTACTGTAATCTCCGGCCTCGGGATAGTCATAGAGAGGTGCGTACCCCTAGGGCTGCGGCCTAGGAGCCGTACCATACCTGGAAGTATGCTTCGGCTTAGCTCCCGTGAAACGGGGCTTCGGTTTAGCATAATTCCGGCCCGTGGAAGGAGGTTGTTTAGGCGGTACAGCCTTCACTTCCTGTTTCTGCTTTTTCGCCGGGGGCTTCCTAGTATTAGTCCATTTAGCCGCCGGTGCAGAGTATTTACGACTCTGTGACAAAGCATTTACTGCACTCGCCGAAAGGCGTCTGGATTGTTCTGATGAATCAGTAACAGTCACTGCAGCAATCCTTCCACCAAAGAGAAGATTGGAGGATAAGGGGGCGGCTCTTAAGCTGTCCTTGCTATTTTGTAGCAGAGAAGAGGATTTGACAAGTGTCGCATCTCTCCTCGCGGACAGCATTTCCGTGGCGTTCTGCAAATTCAGAGCCATCAGGTGCCGATTCCCCGTATCGAAAGCCTCCAGAATTCTGCTAGCCCCTCTGCTAGAGACATTCTCCTCTTTAAGTAGCAGTGCCAGAGCTATGGCGAAATGATCGTCATGTGAAGCCACCATGACTCCCAGACGCGCTCTGGCCTCCCATCTCTCAACCAGTTTAGCACTAACTGTGATTGAGGTGGGTGCAGTTAATCCCAAAGTGGACGCATCTCCGTCTAAGGCCGGCACTTTAACGGGAAAGAACTCCTTCGAAGCTACATAAGCCTTAGGAGACACCCATTCCTTAGAGATGGCCAGTGGGACCGACCAGGCTGACTCAACAGTGTCTAATGACCTGGTGGACTGCAGTTGGTCCAATAACCTTCCCAAGTTATTCGCCTGCGGAAGTAACTGTAATGGAGTTGTAGACCCTCCTATCTCCGCATTATGTTCTTCCAAACTTGAAAGGTTTTTACGACGTGGGGGAGCGTCGATCTTAGGGCAGAGCGTACTAGGCACTACCCTAAAAACTTCTTCAATAGCCTGCTGCAGGGACCAACGATCCGCAGCCGGCTCGTCTTCTATAGGTAATAGACTTTCCGTTTCTTCGTCAGACGAAGAAGTGGAGGATTGTCTAGGCCTACGACGAGAAGTATTGTGCTTAACCGGACTTCCCACCGGTTGACCAATTTCCGATCCAGAAATGGATTCATTCTCTGATAAATCCATAAGCTGGTGACGATCATGTGAACTCAACCTTCTATCCGCAGCAGAGAAAGGTTGCGCAGAGTCAATCATCGGAGCCGAACTCACTGTATGTGATCTTTTCGACTTCCCCTTAACGGAACAAGCAATATTCCGATCGGGGGATTGCCTTTCAAAGGACTGCCTCTTGGAGAGGTGTCCTTCCGGGAGTCGTAAATTCCTATAATCAGGAATTTGACGATCACGGTAGGCATCACTAACCTGTCTGTCATAGAACCGATCACTCCTTCGAAACGAAGGTTGGTAACGTGGAGGAGTAATATCTCTTGAATAATACACTGTTCCCCTAGGAGAACGGAATGATTTTCTCGATATGTACTCTCCGTAATCTATGTCAGCAGGTTGGTTATTAAAACCTGGTAAACCAGTGTTCTGAATATCCAAATAATCAGGCTGTGCTGCGAAAGAATGATAACGTGTATCTATCCGATCGAGACGCACTGATCCCGGTTGCCTGGTACCGGGTTGCCCGGTACCTGGTTGACCGGTGGCAGGTCGAGTCATGTATGAATGACTGCCTTGCTGATTCTCCCATTCATCTTGAAATGAATCACCCATGTCCTCATTTCCGGTGTATGGATTAGTCATGCTGAATTGACTGACAGAATGCCCGGTCGCTTCATGCAGCCCGGTGCCCGGTCTAGTCATTTCAGAATGACTGCCTGGTTGCCCGGTGACTGGTCGTATCATTCTAGAATGATTGCCCGGTTGCCCGGTGACCGGTCTCGTCATTTCAAAATGACTGCCTGGTTGCCCGGTGCCCGGTTGCCCGGTGCCCGATTTAACCAAGGTAATATGACTGTCCAGTTTCCCGGAACCCGGTTGCCCGGTACCCGGTCGCCCGGAGTCATAAGGGTTTTGCCCGGAAGCATCACCCTGTGGACCAATGATAGGCAATTGTAATGCTCCATCACCGGTCCCCAAATTCTGCCCGCCGACCGGGTAATTTGGAACTCTGCTGTAGGCTTCCGAAGAATGCCTATCAACTGAGTGTGGTGAAAGAGGGGGCCATTCTGTTAGGTTTCCCTGAGAATGCCCCATTGCCTCACCCGAAGGTTCAGCACTAACACCAATCGTCTGTTTTTGACCAGACGATATCATACGTTCCTCCGAACTTCGAGACGGTCCCGTCGTGGCTGTTACAGAGGCGTATGTCTTGACTGAAGATTGAAAAGCTCTGTCCTTCCGTCTAATCAACCCAGTCGTGGAGTCTGTTGGGGAAAAACCCTCGAATTCCCCTTCGCTCGTAGAGCTAATACTTACCTTCTTCTTCAAAGGAACAGTTTTACTCTTACGGCTTTTGTGAGTCCTCCTCGATATGGCCTGTTTCCAAACGGAAGCCGACCATAACGAACAGAACTCACATGGTGAATCCTTTGTGCACTTAGTGCACGCAATGCAGGAAGAGTGCGTGTCCCACAAGGCCACTAAATGACCGCATGAGCCACGCCTCTGTTCACCATTATGTGACATAGTATAATTACGAAATCAAATTACGAAGTTCAAAAACAAAAAATAATATTTTCTATTCTTTTATTTCACTACTCGTTTTTACGGACGTAATTCAATGAAAAAATATTTTTTAAATATTCTCCAAATGTCTATGTAATTATACAAAACAACAACAAAGGCGATAAACAATATTATCGCTACCGGATCGGGAAATCTCACCGTTGAAAATTAATTGAAAAATTAATGCACGGTCATTCAAGACCCGACTCGTAACTGAAATAGTGGGTGGGGTAACCACCCGCGGCTCTCAGCTAGTTGTTACTACAAAAAAACACAACTTAAACACAAACAATAAATAAACAAAGTTCAAGTTCAAGAAGTAAATGTACAGTTTAACTGAATGAATTGACCCGTTAAAGCGAAAGCTTTAACTAGACAACGAAAATAAATTTAGAAAAATGAAAATAAATTCAAGCCTGTAGGTCGGTGTGTCCAGGAAACTAAAAGTGACACGTTGACCTCGTGCGCCGGTATTTACCGGTGACCGTGTATATCACACAGGCGTGAGGGATACGCTAGGCGAGTTCTTTTTCTGGATGAATTAAGGGTTAGGAGATGTATATATCAGGTAATAAATGACTGGTAATGTATTTTTGACATAAAAATTTACTGGTTACTGATCACTATAAATAACAAATATGATGTATATATAATTATTACGAAACACAAAAACATAGCCATAGTATTGAATTTATTTGACAGAGAATTCAGAATACATCATTCAGTTCACCGCACTCTAAAAAAAAAGAGAAACACATAACTTTCTTTAACCCTTTCCCACATACAACAAATCTGCAGAAAACAGCTTTGAAATCATCTAGACAAACCTATGGAATGTCTCTATAAATTAATGGAGAACAGCGGAATATAGTTTTAAACTTTATGGCAAAAGGAGAAATTACCACAATGTTTTTGAAAGTCGTCTGCTGCAGAGCCACAAAGCTGTCAAGAAGCGTCTGTATGTGGGAAAGTTTAATGTTTGTGCATTGGTTTACATAGAGAAATTAGGAAATACAAACTCAAGTGAAGGTGTCCTGTCTACTTATTTTTCAAGTGTAGTGAACCCAATGATGTCTATTCCTAGTTTACAGTGAATTAACTTTCCTTGATTGTTTGGTGTTTAATGTCGCTCCCAATATTTTTTTAGTTACCTATATCATGCCGTTTCCTTGGTTAGTTACCAGTACTACTGGTCCATTTGTCCTGATACCATCCAGTCAGTAGTAATTCAAACCACGCAACCCTAAGCGCCAAGGAGGGCAGCCATTACTACCATTTTTAAGATCTTTGGTATGACATGCCTGGCCAGGGATTGAACCTGCGACTTCTCGCACCGAGGCAGATGCTCTACGACTACGCCAAGAGGCGTTCAAATAAACTTTCACAATATGACCAATGCTATGGCAAAAGAGGCTTAAATTTTACCCATGAAAGATGGACCACTCAAAATATTCATCATAATTATGTACCTGTTTTATGCAAGGTCAATACCTAAATATGTTGACATAAATTATGGCCTTTTTCTACAATATAAACATCTTTGTCCACTTTTCCTTTTTAAATAATTTGTTAAAAATCTTCAATATGTTCCTTACAGCAGGGAACAATAACTTAACAATAACTAAACAATAACTTTATTTTTTCTTTCGTATTTTTGCATGCAACACAGAGAGGACTAGATAAGGAGGAATAAATGGGTATTTCTTACATAATATCTCTCTTAGCACTCATTAAAACCTATGTTGTGGGTACTCAAAAAAATCATCTCACTTAGACGATTATTTTGAGTACCCACAACATAGGTTTTGGAGGTCTGAAGTAAGGATTTTAGAAAAACGCTCCTCCATCTAGAGCTCTGGTTACATACAAAAAGCTAGACGGCCATTTACTAGTTTAGTCCTTTCCTAACATGCGTAAACATCTTGATGCATTTTGTGGCTGACAAATTTTGAAAACATTATGACAAATTTTTTTTTTCAAATCTATTCAATGTCATTATGCTACAGATCTATTGTTACATGAGGGCAAGGGTTAATTTACAAACAATTTTGAGTGGAAAGAAAGTTTGGAGTGGCACTTGGTAATATTTGTTATAATATGATAATAAACGTACAATGATAATATCGTCGATAGGTATTCAAGTATTGAATTTTCTTTTGATATAATTAAACTATGATATATAGATATTTTTTCTTTCAATTTATTTTTTGTTTAAACTTTTCATTAAACTTGCATAATCTAATGAAGATTTATGTTGGTTGATATTACCAATATCTAATATTCATTGGCTTTTGTGACCTATAACCCTTTCCCAGCAGACGACTTTGAACGTATTTTGTCAAAACATAGAAAATCTCCATAATTGAATGGATAACCTATGACTAAAAGTGGAAAACATTGTGGCAAAAGGAGAAATTGCACGTTTTGTGCAATTTCTTCTTTTGTCACTTTGTTTTCAAAAAGCCGTCTGCTGCAGAGGCGTCGGAAAGCGTCTATATGAGGGAAAGGGTTAACACGGGTTATATTTATTGTATCAGTGTACTGTTACCTGATATGGTATTTTGTGGTTGTTTTCTGATGATTTGATCATTCAGAGTTGAAAACATTGTGGGAAAAGGAGATATAACTCATGCCTTTTTTCCATCAATGTTTTCCATCAATGTTTTCTTAACCCTTTCCCTCATACGGCAATTCTGCAGCAGACGACTTTGAACGTATTTTGTCAAAACATAGAAAATCTCCGTAATTGAATGGATAACCTATGACTAAAAGTGGAAAACATTGTGGCAGAAGTAGAAATTGCACGTTTTGTGCAATTTCTTCTTTTGTCACTATGTTTTCAAATAGCCGTCTGCTGCAGAGGTGCCAGAAGAGGTACATGTATTGTCTCATTGAAGATACACTGGAACTGTTCTTCCCTTCAGGAAAAGCAACACATTCTGACATATTAAGATCCGTATTCACTAATACTTTTAACGCTTTCCTGCATTCTGACGCTTTTTGATGCCTCTGCAGCAGACAACTTTTGAAAACATTGTAGCAAAAGGAGAAATTGTTCATAATGAGCAATTTCTACTTTTACCACAATGTTTTCAACTAGATCTATTCAATTATTGTTCTTTTATTTAGAGATTTTTCATATTTTTGCCAAGATGTTTTCAAAGCCGTCTGCTACAGATTTCTTGTATATGGGATTTAAGGACTAATGCTGAATGATCTCCCTCTGCACTGTTCATACAGTGTGTGTTTAAATCAGCTAGCATGGGTAAACAAGCATCATTTAACCCTTTCCCACTTGTAGATGCATCCTAACACCTGTGAAGACTTAGAAATTGCTCATGAGCAATTTCTCCTTTTACCACATTGAATCCATAGAGTGTGGAGGGCTTCTTGTAGAACAATCTGGTTCTACCAACTATACTAGCCTTGTTGTGGGAGGTCAAAAGTTCTCAATAACCCTGGCCGGGTCATAACATTGAGAACTTTAAAAAAGGAAGTAATCTTTTTCCCGTCTAAATTTGGCACTCAGGATTGTTGGGTTACAACTCACTTGCTGGTATCAGGAGAAACAAACCAGTAACTTTACCCAAGAAATAACTGAAATGCTGTTGAAAACACTGTTAAAACAAGCAAAAGGAAAGTTGTCAGCAAGTGTAAATATTCGATCAGACTTGTCACTTTATCCTCTGATTGGTTTTCCTGAAACATGATGCTTTTGTATAGTTTGAAACCACTGTGATGTATCTTCATTCATAAATATGATAATTTTCAACGAAATATTAACCCTTTCCCACATGCAGACGCTTTCTGACGTCTCTGCAGCAGACAACTTTTTGAAAAAAGTTGTGGTGAAAGGAGAAATTTCTCTCTATTTGATAATTAACCCTTTCCCTCATACGACAATTCTGCAGCAGACGACTTTAATCATATTTAGAAAATCTCTATAATTGAATGGATAACCTATGACACAAAGTGGAAAACATTGTGGCAAAAGGAGAAATTGCACGTTTTGTGCAATTTCTTCTTTTGTCACTATGTTTTAAAAAATCTGTCTGCTGCAGAGGCATCAGAAAGCGTCTATATGAGGGAAAGGGTTAAACTCTGCTGTAGATTTGGTGTATGTGGGAAAGGGTTACACAGTATTGTTTGTGTATCCCTTGCTGTTATTGAAGATACAGTATTAGAATTATAATGTCAAAATCAACAAAGGTATCATGCTGTTTGATTAGGTTTAACCCTTTCCCACATACAGACTCTTTCTGATGCATCTTCAGCATATGACTATTGAAAAACATTGTGAAAAAAGGAGAAATTGTACTTAATTAGCAATTTCTCCTTTTGCCACAATATTTTCAATAATATTGAATAATTAAACTTTCATGAACAGAGATTTTTCATATTTTAACGAAGATATTTTCAAAGCCTATACTGCTGCAGATTTGTTGTATGTGGGAAAGGGTTAATGCAATATATACCTACCTGAGATTAAGTTCTTAGATAATGCAACTTGGATTATTGAAAATGGCAGGTAATTTTAGCCCCATGCTATCAGAGGTCACCAAAAGGGTTTTCCAATATTTAATATATTGGGACATTATTGATTGAAATTATTTTATACTAAAATCCTGTTCCAGATAATCAATTGGGTCAACATTTTTCTTTCTCCTTTCCCTCATGTTAACACTTTCTGACACCTCTGCAGCAGACAGCTTTCTGAAAACATGGTGACAAAAGAAGAAATTGCTTAAAACGAGCAATTTCTCCTTTTGTCACCATGTTTTCAACTCTATTCAATTATTGAACTTTCATTTAAAGGGAGCTTCCAAATAATTTCAGGTATGTTTTCAAAGTTGTCTGCTGCAGATTTGTTCCTGCATGCAACAAATCTTGAGCAGATCGATACATTTAAAATCATCTGTGGAAAAATATCGAAAATCTCTATGAATTATAATAGTATAATTGTTAAATACAGTTGAATAAATTGACAAAACTAATAGGAGAAGTGGATCATAAAAAGAGCAATTTCTCATTTTGCCAAAATGTTTTCAAAAGTGACTTAGTTGTCTGCTGCAGAGGCGTCGGTAAGTGTCTGTATGTGGGAAAGGGTTAAGTATGAAATTTAGTGTAAATATCATTAATTGTAATGTCGATATGCTGGCTGTCAATCAAGGGGTTGTGAGTTGAACCCCCAGCTTGGCAAAAAAGATTTCTCGGGTTGAAAAATGTCACTGTGACAAGCTTCATTCGTTTTACACCAAATGGGCTAACAGTCTGATGTTGAAAAGTAGTAAGTAACGCTTGGGAAGACTGTTGTGTGGAGTACTGGTATGAGAAAGCCAGGAAACACATTGGTAGGTGAAATGGCCGCCATTATCTGACTGAAAAATTGTTGAAATGGCATTCAACCCAAATCAATCAATCAATTAATTAATTACAACACATCCAAAGGTCAGATTCTATTTTAAGGTCATCTGGTGCATCTAGGAACTCTGAAGGTCAGAGATTTGAGAAGATATGTTAAGCCATTTCCCTCATACCGCAAATGTTCAGCAGACGGCTTAGAGAACATCCGGAGTAGTAGACAAAAATATGGAAAATCTCTAGAAATGGAAGTTTGATTATTGAATAGAGTTTAAAGTAATTAGGCAAAAGGAGAAATTTAACTTTTATGAGCAATTTTTCAAAAGTCGTCTGATGCATCAAAATGCATCTGCATGTGGGAAAGAGTGAAAGGTCATCTGGAGCAAAAACTTTGAAGGGCAGATATGTTGCAGAATATGCTTTTAAGCCTTTATCATTTAGACTCCTTCTGATTTCTGATGCCTCTGCAGCTTTTTGAAAACATTATTAAGTGACAAAAGAAGAAATTGCTCAATACAAGCAATTTCTCCTTTTGACAAAATGTTTTCCGCTTTTAGTTATAGGTTATCCATTCAATTTTTATATCAAAAATACATTACCAGTCATTTAATACCTGATATATCATCTCTATACACCTTAATTATCCAAAAAAAACGCCCACGCTAGTATAACCTCACGTATCCGTGACATACACGGCCGCCCGGAAGTACAGGCGCGCACGTGAGCGGGTAGTCACTTTTCATTTTTGGATTCACCGGAGTAGTCGATAAGAAAAATTTATATTATTATTTCTTCTTCCAATTAACTCTTTTGTTTTATAAGGCCCTGCCTTATAATCATTTAATTGTCCAAAGATATTTTGTCTGCATTAACGTCACAGCCGTAAATTATTTACTTTATTGCTGTATTTATTGTTTTGTAGCGGACGATACTCTGAGAAGCACGTGGATTACCCCACCCGCTAATTTCAGTTACCGTCTTCGGGTGCGGAAGTCGTGCTGTTTTCAATACTTTTTCCCTACCCTGTTAGCGATAGTACATTAACTATTGCTGTATGAATTATTGACTGTTCTATTCAATATTTGTGAAAAAATTTTGAAACAAAATTTATTTCAATATACGTGTCCAAGCTACCGGTGTCCCCGTGGCGTGGATATAGAAAAACGGATTATAAACGGATTACATACGGATTATTTACTGTTTGGTGAGTATTTTGAATTATGTCTATGTCAATTACTGGTGAAGGGATGCGGAGCCCATGTGGTCATGCTGTGCACCTATGGGATTCGCATCCGACCTGCGTTGTGTGCACCAAATGCACACAGGCTTCACCTTGCGAGTACTGCTCGACATGGCCTATTTCCATTTGGAAAAAGGTCGTGCGGAGTAAGACTCGTAAAAGCAGGAAGATAAAGAAGACCCCTAAGAGGGTGCCTTTATCTTCATCGAGTGAGGCAGAGTTCGAGGGGTTCTCCCAACCGGACTCTGCAACGGTGTTGAGCGAGTCGAAGGGCAATGCTGAGCCTTCTTCTCCGCTCAACACAGCCGTTTTTCCGCGCGCTGAGGAAATTCGGATGGTAGCTTTGGGTGAGAGTTGCTCCGTCGGGAAACTTCAGAAACCGTACGGAAACAGCGGGGAAAATGCTCAGCTGGATCATTTAACCGCTGAACCTCACCATCTGTCGCCTGGTGTCAGGGCTGGGCCTTCGAAAGAAGGAGTGCCTTTGGTAGCTTTCCGGGAAACCGCAGGTTGTACCAATCCGACACCATACTCTGGGCTACAGCGGTCTTCGGACAGCTGCAGAGTACCGGTTACATACGTCGGGGGACGTAGTGTTCCGGAGACTTTGTATAGTGCAGCTTCACTCCTGCCTATGCATAGTCAACCTGGGTTTTGTTGGGCTGAGCAACAAAACCCAAATACCGAGGCACGTCAGGTCACCGGGCAACCGGAGAGGAGTCATTCGTTAATGACGCGACCTGTCACCAGTCAGTCCGGGTTGGACTGGACTGGGCCAGTCAGTCACGTTGCCATGACTAGACCAGGTAGTCGCTCACGTATCTGTGATGCGACAGGGCAAAGGTCCGATTGCAAGGACCCAGCCAGGCAAAAGGTTGATCGTTTAGCACCGATTTATCCTGGCAGTCAGACTATCTTAATTGATTCGACGACTGGCCAAAATCGCGCGCATGGAGACATGCCGCATCAGGTCAGTAGCCCATTTCGTTATGGTGCTACGGGCCAATCGGTCACGCCTGTGAATACGACACAAACACCAGTGTCTTATGTAAACACAGGCCAACCGAGTAGTCAGGCATTTTTCAATGCCTCGTCTACACTGCCAGACGACTATGTAAACATGGCGCGTCCAGGCAAGGGTTCTGTGGTGATAGACCGAATTGATTCTAATTATCGATCGATCTCTGCTCCACTACAGAATCAGAATAATTTTAACCCTGGTATTGCACCGGGTTCGGTTATTCCTCTGTCTTCCATCGGGTATGGGGGTTACGAAAAATATTTTTCTTCCCCTGGGGGGACAGTGTATGTCGCAAGACAATATGCTGCTCCTCAATACCAGCCACCGGTCCATAATATGGAACCGTTAGGTGTTAGACAGAGTTCAACGGCCTACCGGGATCAGCATTACCCATCTCATGGGAATTCACTGCTCTCGGGGGGACACCTACTTGATAGGCAGTCCGATTATAGGCAACCTCGGGATCAGAATACATTGTGTCATTCTGTGAACGAGAGGTCGAAACCGTCCCATACGGTTAGTTCGGCCCCGGCAGAAGATTTTGTACGGCCGCCCTCTGCTGCGGAGAGGGGGCCTGCTTCACAAAATCTTCGGCAGAACATGGATTATTCTGAATTATCCATGTCTGAGTCGGACATTGATCTACCGGTTGGAAGACCGAGTGGTCAACCTCAGAGGAGTACACACAACCCTACATCTTCGTCTAACGATGATGAGGGAAAAAGGTCTCCTTCCGATGGGGAGCCAGCTGTAGAGCGTTGGTCTTTTCAGCAGGCTATTGACGAAGTATTTCGGGTGGTGCCGAATACTTTATGCCCTAAGGTTGACGCTCCCCCACGTCGGAAAAACCTTTCGAGCCTAGAGGAACTTAATGTACAGGCTTTTACGCCAGTGCAATTACTTCCTCAAGCTAACAACTTGGGCAGGTTGTTAGACCAATTGCAGTCGACCAGGTCTCTAGAGGCTTTACCTTCAGGCTGGTCGGTCCCAGGACCCATTTCTAAGGAATGGGTCAATCCTAAACCGTATTCTACGTCTAAGGAGTTCTTCCCTGTCAAAGTGCCAGCTTTAGACGGGGATGCAGCTAAACTGGGGTTAACTGCACCCGCTTCTGTTCAAGTCTCTGCTAAGATTCTAGAGAAGTGGGAGGCCAGAGCAAGACTGGGTGTAATGGTGTCATCTCATGACAACCATTTCGCAGTCGCTCTGTCTTTGTTGTTAAAAGAGGAGAATATCTCTAGCCTAGGGGCTAACAGAATTCTCGAAGCTTTCGACACAGGCAACAGGCATCTCATGGCACTGAATCTTCAGACCGCCACAGAGATACTGTCCATGAGGAGGGACGCAGTGCTAGCTGCTCCTAACTCATTGCTAAGTGCTAGCAAGGACAGCCTGAGGGCCGCACCATTGGAGTCGAAACAACTCTTTGATGGAAGGATTGCTGCAGTGACGGTTGCTGATGCGTCAGAACAGTCTCGACGCCTTTCGGCGAACGCAGCTAAGGCTTTTGCGCAGGGCCAGAAACGTTCAGCGTATTCTGCGAATGTGGTTAGTTCTAAGAAACCCAACCCAGCAAAGAAGCCAAAACGGGATGTAAAGGCGTTTCAGCCTAAACAAACCCCTTCCACGGGTCAAAAAGCGGCTAAACCGAAGCGCCCTTATCAGGGTACTAAGCATCGGCAGCCTGCTAGAGTTAACACGAACCCGAAGCCGCAGCCCTAGGGATTCGCTCCTCTCTATGACAATCCCAAGGTCGGAGATTGCAGTCGGGGGCCGCCTGTCATTTTTCACGGAGGAGTGGGAAAGTATCACAGAGGATCGTTGGATTTTATCTGTGATACAGGAAGGGTATCTGATTCCCTTCATTTCCCCCCCTCCTCTGACAAGCGTGCCGATCGACATGTCATCACGTCATCCGGCCATGTCGGAGGTGATTTCATCACTTCTGAAAAAGAATGCCATAGAGAGGGTTCTCTACCCCAATTCTCGGGGTTTCTACAGCCGTCTTTTTCTTGTTCCGAAGAAAGACGGCAGGTGGAGACCGGTTATAGATTTATCTGCGCTAAATCTATTGATTCCGGTCGAGAAATTCAAAATGGAGTCGACCCGCTCCATCCGAGTAGCAATTCGGAAAGGCGACTGGGCGGTCTCTCTAGATCTAACAGACGCCTATTATCACATCCCGATCGCGTCCTCCTCGAGGAAATACCTTCGGTTTGTGATAGAGGGAGAAGTGTTCCAATTCAGGGCTCTTCCCTTCGGCCTCAAGTCCGCCCCTCGAGTGTTTACGAAGATAATCAGTGCTGTGGGAGCCTTCCTTCGCAGGAAAGGACCCCAACTTCTTCAATACTTCGACGATTGGCTTCTCCACAGGACGGATCGTGTACTTTTACTTCACGATCTGTCCCTAGCCTGGCGGACCATTCTGCGATTGGGTTTAATACCCAACACGCAGAAGTCGGAATTAATTCCGTCAAAGAGGTTCACGTTCGTGGGTATGACGTTTCTCACCGACTTAGCGGTAATTCAAGAACCTTCGGACAGAGTCGATTCTCTTTTACAGAAAATCGGTCTCTCACTGGAACAGGCTGCGGTAACAGCCCGATCCATGCTGTCACTTCTGGGTTCCCTGAGTGCAGCAGCCGACCTAGTCTTTCTAGGAAGGCTCCACATGCGACCCCTTCAGTTTCTTTTTCTGTCCCGGTGGCGTCCGTCTGTGGACTCACTGGATCAGGAGATAGCTCTGACGGATTTCTTCAAGTCCCACCTTCGGTGGTGGCTGGATCCGTTAATCTATCAACAAGGGGTACCCTTACTCACACCACCTCCGGATCTGTACCTATTTACAGATGCCAGTGCTGCGGGTTGGGGAGCTCATTTAGAGCCGCAGGGCCTAACAGCCCAGGGCATGTGGACAGCGGAGGAGAAGTGTTTTCACATAAACAACTTGGAACTGAGGGCAGTCCTGCTAGCCCTCAATCAGTTCGCTGCCTCCGTTGCGAACAAAACTGTTTTGTTGTCGACGGACAATACTACTGTTGTGTCGTACATTCGCAGGCAAGGAGGAACGCACTCCCATCTTCTCTTTTTAGAGACTTGGAAGTTACTCCTTTGGTGTCAGGCGACGTCGTTAGTACTTCTAGTAAAACACGTCCCAGGTCGTCTAAATGTCTTAGCAGACAGTCTATCCCGCCAGAACAAAATTCTTCCGGCGGAATGGACATTGAACCAGAGTGTGTTGAACTCAGTGTTCATGCGGATCGGGACACCCCTGGTGGATCTTTTCGCCACCAGAGTCAATCATCGGCTGCCACTTTATGTATCCCCGATGTACGATCCTGCAGCTTGGGCAGTGGACGCACTGACCCTCGATTGGAACCTCTTGTTCGGGTATGCGTTTCCCCCGTTCATACTGGTTCCGATCGTACTTCAAAAGGTTCTTCGCTCGCAACAGTGCAAAATACTGTTGATAGCACCCTGTTGGCCCCAGAGGTCGTGGTTCAGCGACCTCCTGGCCTGTCTCTCGGCAAATCCAATACGACTTCCTATTCGAGAAGACGTACTGTTTCAGCAACCAGGTCGGCGTCTTCATCCCAACCTGGCAATGCTACATCTTCACGCCTGGACATTATCAAGCGTTCTGTCCGAGAGAGAAACTTTTCTCAAAAAGTTGCCTCTCGTATCGCACAATCAAGAAGACGATCCACTAGAATCGTTTATGATTCCAAGTGGAGAGTTTTCTCAGATTGGTGTGGTACAAGGTCGATCAATCCGGAGTGTCCCTCTGTAACTCGGATTGCCGATTTCCTTCTTTTTCTTTTCGAAGAAAAACAACTGGCAATTAGTACGGTGAAAGGCTACCGTTCTATGTTATCGAACACGTTTAAGTTCATTGGGGGAGAGAGTATTGGTTCAAATCCGTTTCTCTCGGAACTTATACGCTCGTTCGAATTAGAGAAACCCGTTTGTAGGAGTTTAACTCCAAAATGGGATTTGTCTTGCGTCCTTTGGTCGCTTACTAGAGCTCCATACGAGCCTCTAGTATCGGCGTCTTTAAAGTTTCTAACTTATAAAACCGTCTTTCTTTTAGCTTTTGCTACAGCTCGTCGAAGGAGCGAATTACATGCTCTTTCAGTAGAAACAGGGCACATCAGATTCAATGAGTCTGATGGCTCTTTCACTCTACTCTGTCAACCGGGGTTCCTGGCTAAAAACCAGTTACCTTCGGTTTCACCTTCGCCGATCACAGTTCCCAGCCTTTCGGCGACCTGTGGTCCTTCTGATTCCGACAGAACCCTTTGTCCCGTTAGGTCTCTTAAGCATTATCTTAAGAGAGTTGAAGGGACTCGGGGTCGGAGAAAGAGGTTATTTCTTCCTCTTATAGGTTGTAAAGATATTTCGGCGGCATCTATTTCCCGCTGGATATCTATTACTATAAAATTAGCTTATAAAGACCTGTCTAGTCGAGATCTCTCGTTTCTGCGGATTCGTCCTCACGAGGTTAGAGCTCTCTCTACAAGTTGGGCATTCTCTAATAATGTTCCTCTTGAAGAGATTCTTCAAGCGGCAGTATGGAAGTCGCAATCTACCTTTTCGTCTTTCTACTTACGTTCTATGGCTAGTCAGTCAGATAACTTGTTCTCTCTGGGTCCCCTTGTGGCTTCTCAGCGAGTTGTTCGCTAATTATTATAATCCAACACATAAATAAAGTGAATACCGATTGAACCTGTATTCAATCCCCACTATCACTTTATACTACCGTTGGAATCAAGTATGTTTGTTCAGAAAAATATGGAATAATATACTACTACGTACCTGGAACGACAGTAAGTATTGGTCGAACCTCCCGTCCTATGCTACGAAGTCATCAGGTATTAAATGACTGGTAATGTATTTTTGATATAAAAATGAAGTTTTTTAAAGTAAAACATATTTTTATTAGAAAATACTTACCAGTCATTTATAGAGTCCCACCTCCCAACCCCGCGTCGTCACCAATACTTAACGGTGAATGAAAAGTGACTACCCGCTCACGTGCGCGCCTGTACTTCCGGGCGGCCGTGTATGTCACGGATACGTGAGGTTATACTAGCGTGGGCGTTTTTTTTTGATAATTAAGGTGTATAGAGATGATATATCAGGTATTAAATGACTGGTAAGTATTTTCTAATAAAAATATGTTTTACTTTAAAAAACTTCATTTTAGTGATTTTCTATTTTTTGACAATATGCTTTTAAGCCTTTATCATTAAACTATTTCTGACGCCTCTGCAGCCTTTTGAAAAACATAGTGACAAAAGAAGAAATTGCTCAAAATGAGCAATTTCTACTTTTGACACAATGTTTTCCACTTTTAGTCATAGGTTATCCATTCAATTATAGAGATTTTCTATTTTTTGCCTCGGTTGTAGACAACTTTTGAAAAATTGTGACAAAAGAAGAAATTGCTTCTTATATTATGCCACAATGATTATACAGTCATTTGTAGAGATTTTCCTTATTCTACCTACATGTTTTCAAAGTGGTCTTCTGAAGATTGTTTGTATGTGGGAAAGGGTAAGTGACTGTTAATGTTATATTCATGAATCATTTATTGTAAAGAGAATCAATTAGTAAAATGTAGAATAAATGTCAAACAGCATGTACCCGTCAATATATCGCTTCATGAACTTTCTTCATTTGTTTTATTTGTGACAGAGAGGTGAGCGACATAGTTGGTTAGGTGAACTGGTTGTTTGTAAAACAACTGATAAACTGTTTAACCCTTTCCCTCATATGACAATTACGGTATGCAGCAGACGACTTTGAACATATGTATTTTGTCAAAAAATAGAAAATCTCTATAATTGAATGGAAAACCTATGACTAAAAGTGGAAAACATTGTGGCAAAAGGAGAAATCTACTCTCTCTCTGCAGCAGACGGCTTTTTGAAAACATAGTGCTTGAATCGAGAAATTTCTCCTTTTAATGTTTTCAACTCTTTTTAATATTGAAACCCTTAATTATTTATGAAGACTTTTCATGTCTTTGTCAATATATTTCCGAAGTTGTCTGCTGCAGATTTGTTGTATGGAAAGGGTTAACACCAAGAAACTGAAATCTCATTACTCAAAGATCATGAAAGATTTATTCCCGATAACTGTGTCAAATAAATTAAGTCTTTGCATATTTAGGACAAGTGTATTTGAAGATCTGTCCATGATATCTGATTCTGTTTGTCACAAATATCTTGAATCCATTTTCTATCTCTAATTGGTGAACAGTGCAGATCCATATCAAACTGCACAGATGCAAATTTGTTGTGTGTGCAAAAGGGTTATTAGAATCTTGGAATTAACACTGAGTTACTTAAAGCTCATGGCTCCAAGGTCATGCTAGATCTTACAGAGCTCTATAGATAAGGGGCATTTTTCATGTTCTAAAATCTATATTTGACATTCAAATCCTATGTTGTGGGTACTCAAAAGAATCGTCTCACTGAGACGATTCTTTTGAGTACCCACAACACAGGAATTGGTTGAGTAATAAGAGAAATATTGTACAAAAAAGACATATTCACTCCCTCTTATCTAGTCCTCTGGATGACTTTACCATAACCTCAGGTAACTGTGAATGAGGTCGAGGAAATTTAATCTTAGGATAATAAAGACATAAGTATTTGGATATCTCTCCATGCTATCTCCTGATTCAAAGACACAATGTTTGTCACAAAGGTCATGTCAAAACCCCTCTATCTCTAATTGGAGAACAGTGCAGATTCATATCAAACTGTACAGATGTGCAGGTTGATCTGGATTAACATTTGTGGCATAGCTCTTATCCTGTTTTAATCCATTCCAACATACAACAAATCTGCAGCAGACGACTTTGAAAACATCTAGACAAAAATGTAGAAAATCTCTGCAGATGTATGTATAATTATTGATTAAAAAATATTCACCCAAGAAAAATGAATTTGTTTGGCAATAAGGGGTTTTGTGAACACGGTCCTATCAATGCCTTCACTTTGTGGAAGACAGTGGTGCAGAGGTAGAGCGTCGGCCTCTCGTATCAAAGGTTCCTTGTTTGAGTCCTGTGATAAGCGGGTCCTGACTTTGGGATTTTTATGTCAAAAATACATTACCAGTCATTTAATACCTGATATATAATCTCCATACCCTAATTCATCCAGAAAAAAGAACGCGTTTAGCGTATTCCTCACGCCCTGTGTGATATACACGGTTGGCGGTAAACACCGCTGCACGTGGCCAACTTTTCACTTTTAGTTTCTGGACACAACGACCTACAGGCTAAGAATTTATTTTCATTTCTAAATTTAATTTTCTTTGTTTGTTAATGCTTTCGCTTTAACAGTCGCTTTCATTCAGTTAATTGCTTTACATTAACTTCTTACTAACTGTAATTATGTTTAATTATTGTTTGTGTTTAAGTTGTCTTTTGTATTTTACAACTTGCTGAGAGTCACGGGTGGTTACCCCACCCACTATTTCAGTTACGTGTCGGAGTTTTAATGGCCGTGCATTACTAAACGGTTAATTCTACCGACCTGTTTGTTGCCGATAATATTGTATTATCTTATTGTATTTACTTCGTATGTTTATGGCATTTACAATTGTGGAAAATATTTTGAAAAAATAATTTTCATTGATACGTTCCGTAAGCGACCTGGTTGTTACCGATAATATTGTATTATCTCATTGTATTTACTTCGTATGTTTATGGCATTTACAATTGTGGAAAATATTTTGAAAAAATAATTTTCATTGAATACGTTCCGTGAGCGACGAGTAGTAAAAAATAAAAAATAGAAAAATATTTGTTTCTTTGTTGAATTTCATATTGTGTATTGCATTAATATGTCACATAAGGGTGAACAGAGGCGTGGCTCGTGTGGTCACTTAGTGGCTTTATGGGACACGCATCCGTCCTGCATTTCGTGCACTAAGTGCATAAAGGACTCACCCTGTGAGTACTGCTCGTCTTGGCCTGAAGCCATTTGGATAAAGGCTGGGGCGAGGAGGACTCACAAAAGCCGTAAGACTAAGAAGATCCCGGTGAAGGTGTCTCTTAGCTCGACTAGTGAAGCAGAATTCGATGGATTTTCGCAATCAGACTCTGCTGCCAAGAAGAGTGATCAAAAGGTAAGAACTATTAAATCACTCTTTACAACCGCCCCCCCCTCAGCTTCGGCTGGTTCTTCACGGGACACGGGGGAACGGATGTTAGCGTCGGGTGTCAGTTCTGCCGAACGACAACTTCCAACGCTAGGTGTTAGGGCTGATCCTTCGGGAGACGCCATAGGCCATTATAAGGGAAACCTTGTTGATTGGCCGTTGCTAACACCACGCTCTGCGGGAAAACATTCTTCGGAATCCAGCAGAGTGCCAAATTCCATCTCCGGACAGAATTTGGAGACAGGGGATAGAGCAGTTGAAATACTGCCTACCCCTAGTCAACCGGGAATTGCGTCAGAGCAAAACCCTTATGACACCGGGCAACCGGTCACTCATTACGCCGTGGCGCGTCAGGTCACCGGGAAACCGGGTAGTCATGGAGACATGACGCGACCGGTAGCTACTCAGTCATTTAATTATGACGTAACCGGGCAACCGGTCAGACAGTTAAACATGATCCCGGTCATCGGGAATTCAGTTGACAATGGAATTGGCCAATCATTTACTAAAGATTGGTCCAATCAGATGATTAGTCACCCGTCTATGACGCGTCCGAGCACCAGTCATACGGGTACCACCGGGCAACCAGGTACGGGGCAGATGGCCCCTGTGTGTCACGACCGAATAGATACAAGGTATCATTCATTCGCGGCACAGCCGGAATACATGGATGTACAGAACACTGGACAGTATGTACCAGGTTCATATATCCAAACGCCTAACAGTGGTTATAGGGACTATCAGACGGAGAAATACTACCGTTCTCCTAGGGAGACGGTGTATTATTCTAGAGAGAACTCTCCGCCCCTACACCATGCGCCGTTACACAAGGTGGAACGGCTGTATGATAGGCAAGGAAACCAAGCCTACCGGGATACTAAATTTCCAGATCTGGAGAATTTACGACTCCCGGAAAGACATCTCTCGAGGCAGTCTTTAGAAAGGCGAACCCCCGTTCAGGATAATTATACTTATCCGATAAAGGGTAGGTCGAGACCGTCCCATACGGTTAGTTCGGCCCCAACAATCGACACTGTGCGACCTCTCTCTGCTGCGGAGAGAAGGGCCATTTCACAGGATCGACATCAGAACATAGAATCGGAAGAATCTATGTCTGATTCAGAAATTGACCAACCGGTTGAAAGACCGGTTAGAGGCAATTTGTCACGTCGTAGGGTCCGACAAGATTCCAGTTCGTCGTCTAACGAAGAATTGGAAAGTCAGCACACTACAATGGACGAGCCAGCTGTAGAACGTTGGTCACTACAGCAGGCCATTGAGGAAGTATTTAGGGTTGTTCCTAGTACTTTTTGCCCAAAGGTTGACGCTCCCCCTCGTCGTAAAAACCTTTCCAGTTTGGAAGAACTGAATGCGGAGACTACAACTCCACAACAGTTACTTCCACAGGCAAACAATCTGGGCAGATTGTTGGACCAGTTGCAGTCCACCAGATCGTTGGTTACGATTGAACCAGCCTGGTCAGTCCCACTAGCCATTTCTAAGGAATGGGTGTCTCCGAAGGTTTATGTAGCTTCTAAGGAGTTCTTTCCTGTGAAAGTACCAACCTTAGACGGAGATGCGGCTACACTGGGGCTGTCTGCACCCACGTCAATAACGGTTAACGCCAAACTTATTGAGAGATGGGAGGCCAGAGCGCGTCTGGGAGTCATGGTGTCATCCCATGACGATCATTTCGCGATAGCTCTAGCCATGTTACTAAAAGAGGAGAACGTCTCTAGCAGAGGGGCTAGCAGAATTCTTGAGGCGTTTGATACGGGTAATCGGCATTTAATGGCTCTGAATTTACAGAACGCCACAGAAATGCTTTCCGTAAGGAGAGATGCGACGCTAATCAAATCTTCTCCGTTACTTCAAACCAGCAAGGACAGTCTTAGAGCTGCTCCTTTAGCCTCAAACCTTCTCTTTGGTGGAAGGGTAGCTGCGGTGACTGTATCTGATGCGTCAGAACAGTCTAGACGCCTGTCGGCTAGCGCAGCTAATGCTTTTTCGCAGAGTAATAAACACTCTGCACCGTCGGCGAAATGGGGCAAGCCTAGGAAGCCCCCGGCGAAGAAGCAAAAACAGGAAGTTAAGGCGTTGCCGCCTAAACAACCTCCTTCCACGGGCCAGAAGTTTGTTAAGCCAAAGCCCCGTTATACGGGAGCTAAGCCAAAACAGACTTCGAGGTATGGCACGGCACCTAGGCCGCAGCCCTAGGGATACGTACCTCTCTATGATCATCCCGAGGCCGGAGATAGCAGTAGGAGGCCGTTTGTCATTCTTCGTGGAGGAATGGGAGAGTATCACAGAGGATCGTTGGATCTTATCTGTGATACAAGAAGGGTATCTGATTCCCTTCGTTTCCCCTCCTCCCATGACAAGCGTGCCGATCGAACTGTCATCACGCCATCCGGCCATGTCAGAAGTGATTTCGTCACTTCTGAAAAAGAAGGCCATAGAGAGGGTTCTCAACCCCAATACTCGGGGTTTCTACAGCCGTCTCTTCCTCGTTCCGAAGAAGGACGGTCGGTGGAGACCGGTGATAGATTTATCAGCCCTGAATCTATTAATACCGGTCGAGAAATTCAAGATGGAGTCGGCCCGCTCCATCAGAATGGCTATTCGGAAAGACGACTGGGCGGTCTCTTTAGACCTGACAGACGCATATTACCATATTCCGATCGCTTCCTCGTCGAGGAAATACCTTCGGTTTGTGGTAAATGGGGAAGTGTTCCAATTCAGGGCACTTCCCTTCGGCCTCAAGTCCGCTCCGCGAGTGTTCACGAAGGTTATAAATGCTGTGGGAGCGTTTCTACGTATGAACGGTCCACAACTCCTTCAATACTTCGACGACTGGCTACTCCACAGAACAGAACGTGTAATTCTAATTCACGATCTGTCTCTAGCTTGGCGGACCATTCTGCGATTGGGTCTTATTCCCAATACGCAGAAGTCGGACTTAGTTCCGTCAAAGAGGTTTACGTTCGTGGGGATGACGTTTCTAACCGACCTAGCGGTGATTCGGGTCCCTCCGGACAGAGTCGATTCTCTGTGCCAGAAGATCAGACTCAATCTGGATCAGGTGTCGGTAACAGCCCGATCCATGCTGTCACTTCTGGGATCGTTAAGTGCAGCAGCCGACCTAGTCAGTCTAGGCAGGCTCCACATGAGACCCCTTCAGTTTCTTTTTCTGTCCCGGTGGCGTCCATCTGTGGACTCACTGGAACAGGAGGTAGCTCTGACGGATTTCTTCAAGTCACACCTTCGCTGGTGGCTAAATCCGTCAATCTATCTACAAGGGGTGCCCTTGATCACAGCGCCTCCGGATCTGTACCTCTTTACAGATGCCAGTGCTGTGGGTTGGGGAGCTCATTTAGAGCCACAGGGCTTAACAGCCCAGGGCATGTGGACAGCGGAGGAACGTTGTTTTCACATAAACAACTTAGAATTGAGAGCAGTCCTGCTAGCTCTCAAACAGTTCTCTGCCTCCGTTGCGAACACAACTGTTTTATTGTCGACGGACAATACTACTGTTGTGTCCTACATTCGCAGGCAAGGAGGAACGCACTCCCATCTACTCTTTCTGGAGACATGGAAGTTACTCCTTTGGTGCCAGGAGACGTCGTTAGTAATAGTAGTAAAACACGTCCCCGGCCATCTAAATGTCTTAGCAGACAGTCTGTCCCGCCAAAACAAAATTCTTCCGGCGGAATGGACACTGAATCAGAGTGTAGTAAACTCAGTATTCATGCGGATCGGGACACCCCTGGTGGATCTTTTCGCCACCAGAGTCAATCATCGGCTGCCACTCTATGTGTCGCCGATGTACGATCCTGCAGCTTGGGCAGTGGACGCACTGACTCTCGATTGGAACCGTCTATTCGGGTATGCGTTCCCCCCGTTCATTCTGGTACCGATCGTACTACAAAAAGTTCTACGTTCTCAACAGTGCAGAATCCTGTTGATAGCGCCATTTTGGCCCCAGAGGTCGTGGTTCAACGACCTCCTGGCCTGCCTCTCGGCACAACCGATACGTCTTCCTTTACAAGACGACATTCTGTTTCAGCAACCGGGTCGGCGTCTTCACCCAAACCCGGCAATGCTACACCTTCACGCTTGGACGTTATCAAGCGTTCGATCCGAGAGAGAAACTTTTCTCGAAAAGTTGCCTCTCGCATCGCTCAGTCTAGAAGGAGGTCTACTAGAATCGTCTATGATTCCAAGTGGACGGTCTTCTCAGATTGGTGTCGTGCTAGGTCGATCAATCCTGAGTGTCCCTCTATAACCAGGATTGCCGACTTTCTACTTTTTCTTTTTGAAGAAAAAGATCTAGCAGTTAGCACGATTAAGGGGTATCGTTCTATGCTATCGAATACGCTTAAGTTCAAAGGGGGAGAGCGAATTGGTTCTAATCCATTTCTCTCGGAACTTATGCGATCATTCGAGCTAGATAAACCTATTTTTAGGAATTTAACTCCAAAATGGGATTTATCGTGCGTTCTTTGGTCTCTTACAAAGGCGCCTTACGAACCTCTATCTTCTGCGTCATTGAAGTTCTTAACATACAAAACTGTTTTTCTTCTTGCCTTTGCAACCGCTCGCCGTAGGAGTGAACTACACGCTCTTTCTGTAGAAACAGGGTTTATCAGGTTCAATGAATCTGATGACTCATTAACTCTACTGTGTCAACCGGGTTTTCTAGCAAAGAACCAGTTGCCTTCGGTTCTTCCGAAACCAATCACGGTTCCCAGTCTTTCTGGAAACTGTGGTCCATCGGACACCGACAGACTTCTTTGTCCCGTCAGAGCTCTTAAGTTTTATCTTAAGAGAGTTGAGGGAAAAAGGGGCCGTAGGAAGAGGTTGTTTCTCCCTCTTATAGGTTGTAAGGATATCTCAGCGGCGTCTATTTCCCGCTGGATATCCTGTACAATAAAATTAGCTTACAAAGATCTGTCAGCTCGAGATCTCTCGTTTCTTCGGATACGTCCGCATGAGATTAGAGCTCTCTCGGCTAGTTGGGCTTTCTCCAACAACGTACCTTTGGAAGACATTCTTCGTGCCGCGGTATGGAAGTCGCAGTCTACATTTTCAACCTTTTATCTGCGCTCCATGTCTGCACAAACGGAAAACCTGTTCTCTCTGGGACCACTAGTGGCTTCTCAGCGAGTTATATGCTAATTTTGTTAAACACAACAATAACATACATTAAGATTGAAATTCTGTTCAATCCTTTCTCCTACTTTTAAAGGCGGTTGTGTTCAATAGTACTTCGTAATTAAATATAAAAATGCATGGTACTACATTGCCTGTAAGGACTGGAAGTGTTGGCCGATCCTCCCGACCTATGCTGAAAAGTCATCAGGTATTAAATGACTGGTAATGTATTTTTGACATAAAAATGAAGTTTTTTAAAGTAAAACATATTTTTATTAGAAAATACTTACCAGTCATTTCAGATTCCCACCTCCCATCCCCGCGTCGTCAACCAACACTTACTGTAAACTAAAAGTGAAAAGTTGGCCACGTGCAGCGGTGTTTACCGCCAACCGTGTATATCACACAGGGCGTGAGGAATACGCTAAACGCGTTCTTTTTTCTGGATGAATTAGGGTATGGAGATTATATATCAGGTATTAAATGACTGGTAAGTATTTTCTAATAAAAATATGTTTTACTTTAAAAAACTTCATTTTTCCACACAAATGGCGCGACTACTGGTTAAGTCTCCAGGAAGAAAACATCAAGCGTGATTAATCTTAAGCCAAAGGCTTGTTTCGCAATCAATGTAAAATAAATAAGTTTCACTCACTGTATTGTGTCCATGTTAACCTTCTCCACATACAGCAAATCTATAGTGGACAACTTTGAAAGCATTTGAGGCAAACATATAAGGAAAACATCTACAAAAGAAATTTATTATTAAATAGATTTTATAACATTATGGCAAAAGAAGAAATTGCAAATTCTCCTTTAGCCACAATGTTTTCAATACTTGTCCGCATTGGATGGGTCAAGATAATTCTGTAAGTGGGAAAGGGTTAAACATTCCACCATATAACTTCGGTCACTAAACTAAAATTGAATCTGTCATGGTTTTATCCTACATATCTTTGTGTGAAGCCATCACAGAGATGCATTAACACTTTCCCTCTTACGACAATTCTGCAGCAGATGACTTTGAACATATTTTGTCAAAACATAGAAAATCTCCATAGTTAAATGGATAACCTATGACAACAAGTGGAAAACATTGTGGCAAAAGGAGAAATTGCACGTTTTGTGCAATTTCTTCTTTTGTCACAATGTTTTCAAAAAGCTGTCTGCTGCAGAGGCGTCAGAAAGCGTTTATATGAGGGAAAAGGTTAACACCCCTATTAACTTGACAATTAGGCTTTATATTTAGACAGACACTTGAAAATAACAACAATTCCCTGGAAATACCCTAAACAAATACTCGAGTTTCTCATCTTGATACTATGGAGAAGCCCTGTATAATATATCATTTGTTTGATAATGAAGTTTTGGTAATCCTCATTGAAACCAGACCTTTAAACTTCGATATACTATAGCAAAGGTTTGTGTATATATGATGGATGGCTATCATTTCGTTTATCAGAAGCTCATGAGCCTAAGCATTAAATATGAAAATATCCTGCAGCCGACTTAACCCTTTCCCATATACAATAAATCTGCAGCAGACAACTTTAAAAATATTTTTTTCATAAACACTGAAAATCTCTATAAATGAAGGTTAAACTACTGAAAAAGGTCGAAAACATTGGGGCAAAAGGAGAAATTGCTCGTTTTGAGCAATTTCTCCTTTTGCCATAATGTTTTCAAAAGTGATCTGCTGCAGAGGTGTCAGATATCGTCTATATGTGGGATAGGGTTAATTAATCTTTAGACATAAGAAAATATTTGATACGCCTTAATTCAGGAAAAGTCACAAAAGGAAAGGGTGAGAATAATGACATCAGGATTTACTTAGGCTGGTTACAAAGTTTGAATGCTCGAGGATTGTAAAAAAAGATTTATTTCAATGAGGGTATCCTGTGCTTTGGTAATATAACTCGGTGCTTTACCTCTTGTGTAAAATATTGAATCTGAAGCTTAAATCTCTGTGACATATTTTTAATTTTCATGGAACGCTAATACAGTCACTTGTGCGTCAGTGTCGGCGGTTTGTTTGATTTATTGGGGTTTTACGCCGCTTTCAACATTATTTCAGTTGTATCACGGCGACAGATCACTTATTCATGATCCCTGGGTAAACAAACCAGCTAGTACTAGGCTAGAAAACTTGCCTTGCCCAAGAGCACTCCACCATGAACGTCGTGCCGCGACTGGGGATCGAACACAGGATACCCGGTTTCAAATCCCTGACACTTACCACTCGACCACGGCGTCGGCGTTGCAACTTTCGTTAAAGTTTTTCATGCAAGGCTTTTTCTCAAAAACCACAGATGCTATTGCTTTAAAACTTCACACACTCATTGAACATCATCAAATGACCGACCTTGCAGGACAATACTCTATATCAGATTTTGACACAATTATGCCCTTTTTTTTACTTAAAAATTCTGGTTAAAGTTTTGTGTGCAACTACATTAAGAGTCCATATCTTATTAACTACTTGATGCATTGCATTGCAACTTTATACAACCCTTCCCATCAATCACACCTATGTCAACAATCAAGTATGATGATTGACTCTATCCAGCATATAATGCAAATTATGGCCCTTTTTGTCTCGCCCACGAAAGTGGAGAGAGACATAGCAGTCACTTTTCCGGCGACGGCAGAGGCGGAGACGATGGCGGCGGCCACTTTTACAAATCACTATATCTCAGCAACCCCTGCTGAAATTTTCTGAAACTTTGTCAGATGTATTGTATGGTCATGGGACATCATCCAACATCAACATTTTCAAGGTCAAGGTCATATTTTGGGAGAAATTGAACTTGGTTAGGTAACTTAACCTCAAAACTTAACCTTGGTTATATCTCAAATTCCCATGCTAAAAATTTTCTAAAACTATGTCAGATGTATTGTTTGGTCATGGGTCATCATTCAACATCAAAATTGTCAAGGTCAAGGTCATATTTTTGCAGAACTTGAACTTGGTTCGGAAACTTAACCTCAAAACTTGACCTTGGTTATATCTCAGCAACCCCTGATGGAACTTTTCTGAAACTATGTCAGATGTATTGTTTGGTCATGGGGCATCATTCAACGTCAAATGTTTCAAGGTCAAGGTCATAATTTGGCAGAACTGGAACGTTGTTAGGTAACTTAACCTCAACATTTAACCTTGGTCATATCTCAGCAACCCCTGCTGGAATCTTTCTGAAACTATGTCAGATGTATTGTTGGGTCATAGATCATCATTCAAGGTCATAATTTGACAGAACTTGACCTTGGTTAGGTAACTTAACCTAGGTTATATCTCAGCAACCCCTGCTGGAAATTTCTGAAACGGTCAGATATATTGTTTGGTATTGGAACATCATTCAACGTCAAAATTATCAAGGTTAAGTTCATAATTTGCCAAAACTTAACCTTGGTTATATTTCAGCAACCCCTGCTGGAATTCTTTTTCTGAAACTTTGTCAGATGTATTGTTTGGTCATGGGCAATCATTCAACATCAGAATTTCAATGTCAAGGTCATATACAAATAGGTCATGAGGGACACTAGGTCACTAGGTCAAATGTTAGAATAACCTTGTGAATACTCTAGAATTCACTTTTGATATTCAATCTTCATGAAATTTAATCACAACAAGTTTTCCCCATCAAATCTCAGTCAAGTTTTAAATTAGGTCACTAGGTCAAATGTTGGAAAATTCATCTGAACACTCTAGAAGTCTCTTTCTTCATTCAATCTTCATGAAATTTAACCACTGGATTTTTCTTCATCAAATGTAGGTCAGCTTCACAAAATAGGTAATGAGGTCAAATTTTCTTGGAGGGCTAGACACCCTCAGCCCGAGGTCTTGTTTGAATAAGAAATTCTGGTTAAAGTTTTGCGTGCAACTACATTAACAGTCCATATCTCTGTATTTACTTGTTGCATTGCATTGAAACTGTAAACAAACCTTCCCAACTATCACACCTATGAACATTATCAAGATAGATGATTATCCTGTATTTACTGCAAGTTATAGCCCTTTTTTACTTAGAAATTCTGGTTAAAGTTTTGCATGCAAGGTACTACCATGGATATTTCTCAGTAACCACTAATGATATTGACTTGAAACTGCATTCATGTCTTCAGGGGTGTTAGACAGTCAAGTAAGATAACTCTTGTATGAATTTAGTACAAATTATGGTCCTTGTTTGTCTTTGAAAACTTGGTTAAAGTTTTGCATGCATGGTACTTTCATGCACATATATCAGTAACCACTCAGGGATTGATTTCAATATAGTCTTTAAAGGTATCAAACAATCAGGTTAGGTAATTTCTGACTGAATTTATTATAAATTAAGGCCCTTGTTGAAGTTAGAAATTTGGGTTAAAGTTTTGCATGCAAGGCCTTTTCTCACAAACAGCAGATGCTATTCAAAACAAAGACTTATCCAACTTGATTTATAGTACTATACTATCAAGCCACTATCTCAGTAACAACTGTTGACTATAGTATCAAATGGCCAAATAGTGGAGCATGCCGTCTTGCGGACAGCTCTTGTATTATTGTCTTATAAGTGTTAAATTGGCAGGGATTATAATATTTTGTATTGTAAAGTGTTTTGTCAAATTTGGCTTATAGATCTCTTATATATTGAAAACTGTGACCTTCCATTAAAAGGTCTTTGTTTTTCTCACAATGACATCGCACCTTGTTAAAAATAATAATTGTAGTATTATACTTTTAAATTTTAATCAACACCTTGTGACATAGGTTAAAGTATATAGACACAGAAGGAAGCAAATATAGGGCGAGATATTTCAATTGCTAACAATGAGACTGCTTTGAAAATGCAGAAACTGGAAGTTAAAGATTTGTCACAGAGCTTTAACATTATTGGAATGGAGAAATTGCTCATTATAAGCATGTTGCTCCTTTTCTGACGATGTTTTGAAAAGGCATAAAAAACTATTTATCACTGGTAAAATAAAGAATTAATCTTCTTGGCTCTTTCAGGGTTGCTCAATTCAATTCCATTATTATCATTATTATTATAACTCACCAAGGGTCTTTGAACTCTTTCCCTGATGACTTTTAACCCTTTCCCTCATATATACGCTTTCTGACGCCTCTGCAGCAGACGGCTTTTTAGCTCACCTGAGCTTTGCTCAAGGTGAGTTATTGTGATCGCCTTTTGTCCGGCGTCCGGCGTCCATCGTGCGTCGTGCGTCGTGCGTCAACTTCTTCTCCTCAGTAACCAGTGGGTCAATTGGGATGAAACTTCATAGAAAGCATCCTCTCAATGACCTCACCAGATTTCCTTCAAATTTTTGGGATCCATGAATAATTCTGGTTTCCATGGCAACAAAATGAAAAAAACTTAAAAATTCTTCTTCTCCCAAACTGGTTGGCAGATTTGCAAATAATTTTGTAGAAATGTTCCTTGGATGATCCTCTGTCAGATTCCTTCAAGCCATGTCGATTTGTCGAAAAACATGGCCGCCAGGGGGGCGGGGCTATTTTGCCTTATATGGCTATAGTGAAAACTTAAAAAATCTTCTTCTCCCAAACTGGTTGGCAGATTTTCAAATAATTTTGTAGAAATGCTCATTGGATGACCCTCTATCAGATTCCTTCAAGCCATGTTGATTGGTCAAAAAACATGGCCGCCAGGGGGCGGGGCTATTTTGCCTTATATGGCTATAGTGAAAACTTAAAAAATCTTCTCCTCCAAATGTGTCAGGCCGATTTTCAAATAATTTTGTAGAAATGTTCCTTGGATGACCCTCTATCAAATTCCTTCAAGCCATGTTGATTGGTAAAAAAACATGGACGCCAGGGGGGGCGGGTCTATTTTGCCTTATATGGCTATTGTGAAAACTTAAAAAAATCTTCTTCTCCAAAAGTGTCAGGTCGATTTTCAAATAATTTTGTAGAAATGTTCCTAGGGTGACCCTCTATCAGATTCCTTCAAGCCAAGTTGATTGGTCGGAAACTATGGCCGCCAGGGGGCGGGGCTTATATAGCTAAAGTAAAAAAAAAAAAATCAGGTGAGCGATTCCAGGGCCATCATGGCCCTCTTGTTTAAAACATAGTGACAAAAGAAGAAATTGCTCAAAACGAGCAATTTCTCCTTTTGTCACAATGTTTTCCACTTTTAGTCATAGGTTATCCATTCAATTATAGAGATTTTCCATTATTTGACTAAATATGTTCAAAGTCGTCTGCTTCAGAATTGTCGTATGAGGGAAAGGGTTAATGAAGCTACAACAAAAAGCTTTTCAAATACTCTTATGAAAATTTGAGGCATTACGAATCTTTGCGAATTTCATACAAATGGTTACAAGTGTTTGTGAATTTCTGCCTATCATTGTGAATGTAGTACAAACCATTATAAGAATTTCTTGCAAATGTTGTGAGTGGACATGCTAGTGCTTGCGAACACGTTATAATGAATCGATTGCTCTTGCGACTGCGTCTCTTCGTCACTTGTTCTCCAGCCGCCGGACAGTACACATCGAGTCATGTTAATCATGTCAAGAGGGGCTCAAATTCTTGAGAATTTCTTTTGAATGATGCGAATGCCTTGAAGAATATGCCTTCCTTGCTAATTTTAGGAGCATGTTGCTAATATTCACAACAATAAACGAATGGTAGCGAGTGGTAAAGAACATTTACGAATGTCTTGCAACCATAATATTGCAATCATTACAATTTATTTGTGAGTGCTACTTGCAAGTGCAATCTCAAGAAATTCGGGACTGTGTGAGAGATTAGCAAATTAAGATGTTTTCAAAAGCAGACAACTCAAATTTAAAACATTTCAACTTTGAACAAAAACCTAGGTAAATATATTGGAAAATGGTTTTAAATGAAAGTGAAATTAGTGAACAAGTTGAAAACTTTGTGGCAAAAGAAGAAATCGCTCATTTGCTACACAGTTTATTTAACCCCCCTTTCCCACATACAACAAATCTGCAGCAGACGACTTTGAAAACATGTTAGCAAAGATGTGAATAGTCTTGATTAGTTAAATTATTTAAAAAGAGTTGAAAATGTTGTGACAAACGAAGAAATTAATCTGACATTATGACCAATTTCTACTTTTTTCACAATATACTCAAAAGTCATTTGCTGTAGAGGCGTCTGTATGTGGGAAAGGGTTAAGTCATCCTCTGCAGATGCTTCTCAATAATTAATGTCTGCTTTTGTGATAGGTTAAAAGGTTATACTAGGTACAAATTTAAATCCTATAAGACTAATTGTTTCAGGTGGGGAGGTTTTGAGATTTGTTTGTTTAACAGTTATATTTATAACAGAAGATTGAAAAAATAAGATTAGAAGTTGATAAATATGTCAACCAATATATTTTCAGACTAAAGCTTCTCTGTAACACTTCTTAATGTAAGCTTATATGTATCACATTCTGTTAACCCTTTCTCTCATAATAGACCCTTTCTGAACCACCTGCGGAAGACAGCTTTTTGAAAACATGGCGACAGAAGCTGAAATTGCTCAATATGAGCAATTTCTCCTTTTGCCAAAATGTATTCTATTTTTTTCAGTTATAGTTCCTTCATTAATAAAGATTTTACATGTTTTTGCAAAGATGTTTTCGAAGTCGTCTGCTGCAGATTTGATGTAAGGGGGAAAGGGTTAAACCTAACACTATTTATAAATATTTCCTTGTAGACATATTTTGCTCATCTGCAGCGCAGACTACCTTTGAAAACATTGTGGGAAATGGAGAAATTACTCATGATTAGGAAGTTCTCCTTTTGCTACAATGTTTTCAAAAGTTGTCCACTACAAATGCCTATATTTCAATGCGTCTGCAAGAAGGGAAGGGTGAAGTTTGAGATAATCGTATTTGTGTAAAATGATCCCTCTATATTCATAAACCATTATGTCTTCAAGTTGGGCCGTTACCAAGTTCTTTTCAACAGGACTATTATATATGCTCCTGCTTAGGAATTTCTCCTTTTGCCACAATATTTTCTATCGCTATTTTGCACTTAGAAGACTCATTTTGACACATCTGCAGCAGAAATCTTTTCCCACAATGTTTTCAACTCTATTCAATAATAATACCTAACCTTTCATTTATTGGGATTTTCCATATCGTTTTTCAAAGTGGTCTGCTGCAGATTTGTTGTATACATGTAGGAAACTTATTTACAATATGCAATTTATACTACGGTTGGAAAGAATTACTAGAAGAACTTCAGCATGGATATTTTGACCGCAGCAGATTCGTCAAAATGCATGTACTGTACTAGTATTATGTTGGAAAGGGTTGACAAACTATTTATCCTTTTTCCTCATATGACAATTCTGCAGCAGACGACATTGGACATATTTTTTAAAAAAATCGAAAATCTCTATAATTGAATGGATAACCTATGACTAAAAGTGGAAAAAATTGTGGCAAAAGGAGAAATTGCTTGTTTTGAGCAATTTCTTCTTTTGTCGATATGTTTTCAAAAAGCTGTCTGCTGCAGAGGCGTCAGAAAGCATCTATATGAGGGAAAGGGATAATTATATAATGATACTTTATTATCAAAATTTCTTATCCTTGCTCATTGTAACCTTATATTAGATCAATGTTGGTATCATTATATAATTAGATTTTGGGAATTCTTTTTATCGAAGAGTCATTCAACAATTTTTAATCGGGTTCAATTGCAAAGCTCTGCAATTTAACCAGACTATTGCAATTAAAATGATTTTATCGGATGTTGACCGTACAGTTGCCAAAAAAAAGGTGCGCGCACTGAAAAATAGTTCACCATTTCGTATTGAAAACTAAAAAAAAGGCAAATGTCATGTATGAATAATTCCTTATAACGCAGTTACTGCGTTTACACTAGGCCACGATGTCTATAATGTTTACTATGTCTACGATGTTTGCAAGCTCGATGATTTATTGTATCTGTTTTCCTGCGCTCTCAGTATGTTTTGTTACGAAGCCAACACGACTCTGATAAAGATCTGCCAAGATTTACATCACATTCTCTCAAGTTCTGTTACGATCGTCACGATATGCTATCACGTTCAGTCACCTTTCGTTAGGTTATGTTAAGATCTCTCACGATCATGAAGTTCTGTTAAGATCTGCGATTTATTGCCTTGATTTGAGCAAATCTCCACACTTGCAGCACGATTGGGTATAAAAAGGAGGTAGGGGTTACCCCCCTCTCATTGTCTCTAAAGATAATACAAAAGGCAAACCATGAATCCAAGAGTTGAAGAAGAGCTGAATTGGCAATTCTAATTTATGCATATATAGTTGGTCGAAAGAAAAAGACACCGCATCAAGACACAAAACAGGGCAGGATAGAACAGAGAGGAAGGAGGAGAAGAAGACGGAGGAGCTGTTGGGTAAAACTATGGTTGAGTGTAGACAGAAGGCGCCATTTGGGGCACTTAATTCACAACTCCTCAACACAGAACTCAGGTGTGAGGATGTTAGCTCCTACTTCAACTATTTAAGGATGCCTCCAGATCCATTTGATGAGATCCTCATAAGAATAACACCAAATATAGAGAAGCAAAGAACCAGATTTCTAGAACCCCTATCAGCTGGATTGCGGCTGGCCCTTTTCGTCAGACATCTGTGGCCACTGGTGATAAATACCCTTCACTATCCTATGCATATTTTTAATCTACCAAAAACTATAGATGTTTCACTGTTCAGTGTTGCAAACGTAATGAAACTTGCAGAGCGTGGATACAGAACGTGGGAACCGCACAATATCTTATCAGAGCGTGTATGCCTATCGGGATGTTTGTAGCAGAACGTGTCACAGCGTGATGTAATTACTCTTGCTATTCAATGTATCTTGACGAATCGTAGTAGAGAGTGATAGAGCATGATAGAAACGTGGTGGCATCGTAGTGAACTTTGAAGGAATCGTGTTTCCAAGTTCATCAAGATCCCCTACAATGGCGCATCAAGTTCTGTTACGCTCGGTTAAGGTCTTTTAAGGTCTGCTACGCTCTAGTACGATTCCCATGTTCTATAACGCTCTCAAGATTTTGAGTCAAATCGGTATAATCGTGGCCAATATTTCGACAGCCAAAAATGTTGTCACGATCATTACAATTCCACCACGTTTCCTTACGATCACTACGGTTCAACCCAACGACCCCCCACGCTCTTCACGATTCTCTCAAATCCTGGAAATCGTAGACATCGTGGCCTAGTGTAAACACAGCATTACTATTGATAACATGCCTCTTAAAACACACATATTTATGGTCTTGATTCAGTAGATAATTTTGCACGTTTAACAAAATTATTTTGCTTCTTTGAGATAGCCGGAAACACCAGAGTCACATACATGTAATCATGCTCAGTATTGGCTGAAGGATTGGATTTCAAGCCTTGCTTTCGCTTAAACTCTTGGATAAATAAATATCTGCCGAAAAATATAAAAAATATGTTTGTTTTTTACAAAGGGATATAAGTTACATTTATTGCGCATTAAAATATACAAGAAAAACAACTACATGTACTTTCTTTCTAAATTAAACTTTCAAGGGATAGTTAACATAAATAGTTACTCTTCTGTTGAAGGGCAGTTTCATTTACTGTTACATTTATGCAGCAATTTAAACCCCAAACAAAAATTTATATACATTTCTAATTGACCCTTTCCCTCATACGACAATTCTGCAGCAGACGACTTTGAACGTGTTTTGTCAAAACATAGAAAATCTCCATAATTGAATGGATAACCTATGACAAAAAGTGGTAAACATTGTGGCAAAAGGAGAAATTGCACGTTTTGTGCAATTTCTTCTTTTGTCACTATGTTTTCAAAAAGCTGTCTGCTGCAGAGGCGTCAGAAAGCGTCTATATGAGGGAAAGGGTTACAAACATTTTTATGGAGGGGAAGCCATTACCATCATTTATAAAGTCTTCTGTATAACCAGATCTCCTGCACTATATAATATATAATTAAGTAGAAAACAGTTAAGTCCAGTAAAAATTTTAAAAAAAAATTCTCCATGGAATAAAGTCATCTTTTCCCATATTGTTTTAAAACATTTCTCTGCTTAAGAATTGGGTCATAAATTGTGGATAATTTAATTTAATCCTTTACTGGATATTGGTTAGTTTATGTCTCTGTAGCATTTGAAAAGGGAGTAATTTCACATAATTAATTACCATTATTAGTGCCATGTCTAAAATAAGTTAATTTTTGCTAGGTTTTACAATTCTGTCTACAATATCTTTGAATCTGACATGTAAAGGTGTAATCATTAACCCTTTCCCTCATACGACAATCTGCAGCAGACGACTTTGAACGTATTTTGTCAAAACATAGAAAATCTCCATAATTGAATGGAAAACCTATGACAAAAAGAGGAAAACATTGAGGCAAAAGGAGAAATTGCATGTTTTGTGCAATTTCTTCTTTTGTCACTATGTTTTCAAAAAGCCGTCTGCTGCAGAGGCGTCAGAAAGCGTCTATATGAGGTAAAGGGTTAACCTGTTATGTTTTTTGGGTTAACCCTTTCCCACATACAAGCATTTTCTGATGCCTCTAGAGCAGATATCTTTTAAAAACATTTTGGCAAAAGGAGTAATCGATCATCATTTTGTAACAAAGTTTTCAACACTATTAAAAAAGTAAACTATGATTTATATAGATATTCCATATTTTTGCCTAGATCTTTTCAAAGCCCTCTGTTGCAGATTTGTTGTATGTGAGATAAGGGTTAATAGATTAATATGTAGGGAAAGGAAAACTTAAGAAGATCAGCCCAATATATATGACCTTAATATTTTTAACATGGTTTTAGATCCGTATGTAATTTTGATCACAATAGATTTGGTAATCTGTGTGCGATTTATATGTCTATGATATTGTATAAAACTAGTGGGTTGACCGTAATTAAATCTGTGTCGGTGTGATTGCCAGATCAATGTTCAATATATCACACCTTGTAAAGTGCAACAGATTTCGATTTTCTGCAGAGTCAACCCATGTAAATAAGGAATGAAGTAAAGAATATAATCATGGATTTTTTTTCTAATTTTATTTTGTGTTTATATATTCAAAGTGTAATGGATACTGGAGAGATCAAACGGATTTAATCATCTTTGTATGTTATAATGTTTTATTCTTGACCTTTAATTATTCACTCAAATATACTCAAATTTAACCCTTTTCCCACATGAGGTGAGACAACTTTGAAAATGTCTGTTCATAAATATGGAAAAACAAGACTCTTAGAATAAAAGTATAACCATTGAATAAAGTAGAAAACTACTGTGGCAAAAGGAGAAATTGCACATCATTAGCAATTTGTACTTTTATCAAAATGTTTTCAAAAGTCGTCTGCTGCAGATGCACCTCTCTATGGGAAAAATATTTGCAGCAGATGACAATGAAAAATATTAGGGCAATCTAAGACCAAAATTATGCCTCATTTGTTTTCAACTCTATTTAATAATTCAGTTTCTACTTTCATTTTGAGAGATTTCCATCTTTTTGCCTAGATTTTGTTCAAAGTGATCTATTTTATTGTTCTTGAAAAGGGTTAAGTAATGAGTTTTATTATCAACATATTTTTTTTTAATTAACCCAGCAGCAGACAAATTTTGAAAACATTGTGGTCAAAGGTGAAATTGCTCATGATGAGCAATTTCTTCTTTTGCCACAATTTTTTTTAACTTTATTTAACAAGTAAGCTATCTTTTATGAACATTTTTTCAGGGTTTTGTGACAATGTTTTCAAAGTCGTCTGCTGCATATTTGTTGTATGTGGGAAAGGGTTAATGATGTTGTTATGCCACTTTTAACAGTAAATCAGTGTTTCCTCTGTAAATGACCAATATTATTTGTTCCGACACCGATGCATCAGTCGTAATGCTATCCCCGCAATCCTCAGCATTAATGCTCTTCAGTTTTTGAGGAAATAAATAGAGTTTAATTAACATTGTTTTCATGATACAGGATTTAAATCCCAAGTGGAAGAGATTCTTGCGATATAAAAACGAGTGCGCCATAGCTCACAAGTTTTTATATGCAAGAATCTCTTTCACGAGGGATTTAATTCCCAAATCATGAAAACAATGTTTATTAAACTATATATTATATACTCTGCAATAATTTTTGTTTTTAAACGACAATACCCCTGTGCAGCTCATTTATTTTTAGCTCAGAAGCAGAGAGATCTGAATGACGTAATCTGCCAGTTTTGCAGCGACGTCACAACGCGCGCATCGAGAAATGTGTACATTGATTGAAATAAATGTGTCATGTCGATTGAAGCTCTTATTTTCTCATTTTTTTATGGTAGATTTCTATTTTTTAATTCTAAGAAAATTAAAAAATTAGAAATTAAAAAAAGTAGTTCCGAAAATCCGGCTAGTGAGCAATATCGCACACTAGGCGATATTGCTCAGTAGACTAAAAGCATGTCATAGGTTTTCTCAAGTTGGGAAATCTCTATATTTTATCATTGAGTATATAATATAGAAAATATATATCCCCGCAACCCTCGGCACCGAGGTGGGATCTAACAGTTTGGAGTTTTATTTTTGTTTCAATAATTTTTAGCTCGTCTGTTTCAGACAGATGAGCTTATGTCATAGATTCCTAGGCGTCGTATATTAGGTTAAGTTTTTAAAGTCCATTTTTCTTCACTATAACCATTCAATGTAGAGCTTTTTAACTTCACATGGTTGTCTGACATCATATTAGCAAAAACAGGGACAAGTGCCATAACTCTTAATTGTATTTTGGCAATCTTATGCCCCTTTTTAAGTCAGAATCTGGGTTAAAGTTTTTGTTATACGACCGTTTCTTAAAAACGGTACGTATTATGGTATGGTCATGTCTCTCAGTCCGTCCGTTCGGGTTTTCCGCACTTTTTTCTTACATACTTTGAGCTATTGAGCTGAAATTGTGTATAAGGCTTTGTAGTGATGTGTCACAGATCAAGTTTATATTTCCTGGGATTTCGTCAATTTTTGAATGAGTTATACCCCTTTTTGGACTTAGAATATTTGTTTTCCGCACTTTTTTTCTACATTCTTTGATGAAATTATATATATGGCTTTGTAATCAAGTGTCACAGATGAAGTTCACATTTCCTCGAATTTCATCAATTTTTGAATGAGTTATGCCCCTTTTTGGACTTAGAATATTTGTTAATTTCTGCATGAGTTATGCCTCTTTTTGGTCTTGGAATAATGTTTTTTCACATTTTTCCTGATGGGCGTATTATGTACCGTTTGCGGTACTCTTGTTAAAGTCTCAGTAACCATTCAAGGTAGAGCTTTGAAACTTCATATAGCTATCTCTTTGAAAATTAAGATACTTATTCACTATAAGGAAGAGTTTATATTACCCTGTCATGTATTTTGCCTGGATTATTGCCCTTCTTAACCCTTTCCCTCATATAGACGCTTTCTGACGCCTCTGCAGCAGACAGCTTTTTGAAAACATAGTGACAAAAGAAGAAATTGCTCAAAACGAGCAATTTCTCCTTTTGTCACAATGTTTTCCACTTTTAGTCATAGGTTATCCATTCAGAGATTTTCTATTTTTTGACAAAATATGTTCAAAGTCGTCTGCTGCAGAATTGTCGTATGAGGGAAAGGGTTAACTCGACATAATGCTACATAATGTAGCATAATTTTGTTTGTAGTAAGTATTTAAAATGATCTTTAATGGGATTGTGTTTTGGGGCTCCTTGGGTCTAGGTCAAGGTCAATGTTACTGAAAATAGTTATTGTTCAATGTTTTCATCTTGTAAATTTCTCGCTTGGATACTAAGCAGACGGGCGTTGGGCACCCACAGGCTGTGTTCTTGTTCAGTTATATCACTGCGTTTCCTGGGTAAAATACCAGTACTAATCATCCATTAATCCTAACACCAGCGAGTCAGTTGTAGAGCTTAAACCCCACAACCCTGAGCGCCAAGGAGGGCAGCCATTACTACCATTTTTAAAGACTTTGGTATGACCCGACCGGGGATCAAACCCACAACCTCCCACACTTGAAGCAGACCCTCTACCAATACATTTACCAAGACAGTCTAAAGATTTGAAGCCATTACTATGAAAGTCTTTGGTAGGGACTGGGGATTGAACTATTGTCTCGTGTCGGCGAAGAGGGTTCATCAAAGTTTGTGACTAACTTTTTTAATTACTAACCATAATGTTGCTCTAGATAAGGGGTAATTTACAGGTTCTAAGATCCTTATTTGACAACCAAACCCTATTTATGTTTTGGGTACTCAAAAGAAGCGTCTCCGAGACACAATTCTTTTCAGTACCCATACCATTGGGTTTAGTTGAGTAATTTTGGAAATACTGTGGAGAAAGACCAGTTTACTCCCCCTCAATCCTTTCCCACATACAAAAAACCTGCAGCAGACGACTTTGAAAACTAAGTGACCAAAACCTGAATAATCTCCATTAAAGAAAGCTTAATTGTTAAATAAAGTTGAAAACATTGTGTCTAAAGTTGAAATTGCTCATCATGATCACATTCACCTTTGGCCACAATCAAGAATGTTTTCAAAAGTCTTCTGCTGCTATTTGGTCAAAATGCGTCTGCAGGTGGGAAAGGTTTAACTAGTCTTCTAACGTTCAATGTAATTTCAGGTTTAAGAAGAACCTCTAACAGTCTGTGTTATGCTGCTGCCATGCTGTTTCTATGAACATTTTCTCTTAGACGGTCTCGATCAATAAGCCATCACAAATGACAGAAACTATGTCAAGACGTACCTTCAACTTAAATGCGTCCGTCTCTCAACCGCACAAGGATGTCACGGATGAACGCTATCGTGAATTGAGAAAACCTCGAAAAGTGCGCTTCTTTGTGAATGGGGATAAACATTACACAGGCAAAAAGTTATATATAACTCCCCATCGCTATTACAACTTTAACGACCTGCTGAACGATCTTACTGGAAAACTTCCGTGTCCCAAACTTCCGTATGGCGTCCGACAGATATTCATGCCGGCCAGTGGCAGAAGGGTTGGTGATATTGAAGACCTACAGGATGGGCGCACCTACGTTTGTGCAGGATTTGAAGGGTACAAGCCAATCAAGTATGGAAGAACAGAACTGCATCCATGGGTTTCAGGTAAGGAGATGTTTATTTCGTTATTTAATCCTCTTCCCACATACAACAAATTTGAAAACATCGTGGCAAAGGAGGAATTGCATTTTTAAGAGCAATTTCTTCTTTTTCAACAATGTTTTTCAAAGGTTGTCTGCTCCAAATTTGTCAAAATGCGTCTGCAGGTGGAAAAGGGTTGACCCTTTACACATATGCAGATACAATATGACATGTTGCAGCAAATGACTTTATGAAAATATTTATTGGAAAAGAAGAAATTTACTCATAAAGAGCAATCTTTCATATTCCAGCAATACTTTCTACTTTAATCTAAAATATTACTTTTATTTGGAGAGGTTACTCTAAAATTCCATCCAAATCTGCAAAAAAAAAAATATCTAAGGGAAAGATTAAAAGTAGATTTTTAGCTCACCTAAGCACGAAGTCAAAGGTGAGCTTTTGTGATCACTCACCGTCCGGCGTTCGTCGTCGTCTGTCCGTCTGTTAACAATTTCCTACAATTGACTTCTCCTACTAAACCAATGAACAGATTTCAAAATAACTTCACAGGAATGGTCCTTAGGTGGTCCTCTTTCAAAGTTGTTCAAAGAATTTAATTCCAAGTAGAACTTTGGTTGCTGCGGCATCAGAAAAGGGGAAAACTGCCAAATCTTAAAAAATCTTCTTGTCCAAAAGTACTGGCCTTATTTGAAAATTATTTTGCATAAATGTTCCTTGGGGTACCCTCTACCAAGATTGTTCAAATATGTCTGATCCGTTGAAAAACATTGCCGCCAGGGGGCGAAGCTTGTTTTCCTTATATATGTGCATTGTTAAAACTTTAAAAACTTCCTGTCCAAAAGTATTGGCCCGATTTGAAAATTATTTTAAACAAATGTTCCTTGGGGCACCCTTTACCAAGATTGTTCCAATATTTCCCATCCTTTGAAAAACATGGCCGACAGGGGGCGGAGCTTGTTTTCCTTATATGTGCATTGTTAAAACTTTAAAAATCATCTTGTCCAAAAGTACTGGCCCGATTTGAAAATTATTTTGCACAAATGTTCCTTGGGGCACCCTTTACCAAGATTGTTCAAATATTTCTGATCCGTTGAAAAACATGGCCGCCAGGGGGCGGAGCTTGTTTTCCCTATATGTGCATTGTTAAAACTTTAGAAATCTTCTTGTCCAAAAGTATAAGCCTGTTTTGAAAATTATTATGCACAAACGTTCCTTGGGGTACCCTTTACCAAGATTGTTCAAATATTTCCGATCCGTTGAAAAACATGGCCGCCAGGAGGCGAAGCTTGTTTTCCTTATATGTGCATTGTTAAAACTTTAAAAATCTTCTTGTCCAAAAGTACTGGCCCGATTTGAAAATTATTTTGCACACATGTTCATTGGGGCACACTTTACCAAGATTGTTTAAATATTTCCGATCCGTTGAAAAAACATGGCCGCCAGGGGGCGAAGCTTGTTTCCTTATATGTGCATTGTTAAAAATTTAAAAATCTTCTTGTCCAAAACTATTAGACCGATTTGAACATTATTTTGCACAAGTGTTCCTTGGGGCACCCTTTGCCAAGATTGTTCAAATATGTCTGATTCGTTGCAAAACATGGCCGCCAGGGGGGCGAAGCTTGTTTTCCTTATATGTGCATTGTAAAATCTTTAAAAATCTTCTTGTCGAAAAGCACCTGCCTGATTTAAAAATTATTTGGCACAAATGCTCCTTGGGTGACCTTCTACCAAGGTTGTTCAAATAAATCTTATCTGTTGAAAAACATGGCCACCAGGGGGTTGCTTGTTTTCCTTATATGTATGGAGTAAAAACTTTGAAAACTATTGAAGTTCTATTAAATAAGGTGAGCGATATAGGACCATCATGGCCCTCTTGTTTATTAAGCTTTATTTAACATTTTAAGATGACAAACATAGAGGTTTGTTATAAAGATATGATAACACAGTTGTTATTAAGCTTTAAAAAAACAATATGACAAGCATATTTTTTTTAATTAAGGTTTCATATAAAATGACAATCATAGATGTTATTAAGCTTTAGAATAACAAAATGACAAACATAGTTGTTTGTTATTAAGATTTAATATAAAATGAGAAACATAGTTGTTATTTAACTTTAAAATAACAAAATGACATTCATAGTTTTTTGTCATTAAGATTTAATATAAAATGAGAAACTAATTGTTATTTAACTTTAAAATAACAAAATGACAAACACAGTTGTTTGTTATTAAGATTTATTATAAAATGACAAACATAAGTGTTATTTAACTTTAATATTACAAAATGACAAACGTAATTGTTAGTGTTCAGATTTAATTCTACACAAGGGAAAAGAGAACCAAAGACAATCCTGGAAACAAGATAAAGTTAGCAAACATGTAGGAGCAATAAATCTTCACAGCCAAATAAATTATCATATAATCTACTTTAACCCTTTCCCACATACAACAAATGTGCAGCAGACTAGAACATTTTGGTAAAAAGAGAGAAAATTCTCCATAAAAGTGATTGTAATTATTAGCTAGAATCAAAAACATTTTGGCAAAAAAAGAAATTGTTGCTCATTAAGCGGGATTTTCCCTTTTGCCACAATGTTTTCAAAATTTGTCTGCTTCTGAGGTGTCATAAAGCGTCTGTATGAGGGAAAGGTTTAAAATCCCTGGATATAATGTGAAATGTTAATATTTTATTGTATATGGTTCTTAGTCCATTTGGCAAACATGATATTAACCCTTTCCCACATACGGCAGACGACTTTGAAAACATTTAGTCCAAATAATTGAAAGTCTCTAAAAATGAAAAAGAATATATAAAATAAAGTTGAAAACATTTTGGCAAAAGAAGAAATTGCTCATTATGAGCAATTTCTCTTTTTGCCATAATGTTTTCAATGGTTGTCTGCTGCAGGAGCATCAACAAGTGTCTGTTTGTGGGAATGAGTTAATGTAAATAGGTACAAGATTAACCCTTTGCCTCATACAATAGATCTATAGCAGACAACTTTAGAAACATCTACGGTAAAATATGGAAAATGTCTTAATTAACGTACTATTATTTAATATAAAATATTGTAAACTTTTATTGGGGTAACTAGCACTGGGCACATTTTAGATGTCAAAAACAAATCAATCTCAAAGGACTTGTTATATGTTTCTAGTATTGATTTGAATTATAATTTAAGTAATAGATTTAAATTTAAAATCAGATAAGACAACAAGAAAATGTCCTGAAAAAATGATAGCGTTATCTGAAATCAATTGGCTGCACAGATAGGGTTAAGAGGAAGTTTCTGTCGCACTTAAAAAATGAAATACTATATGTTGTATCAATAAAAGTTTTATATAATTGGGGTTTTAATTGCAGCTCTGTAAATATGACATTGAAATTAACTCTTAACAACACGCAGAAGCATTTTTAGCTCGACTATTTGAAGAATATGAGAGCTATACTACTCACCCTGGCGTCGGCGTCGGCGTCGTTGTCGGCGTCCACGTCACACTTTGGTTAAGGTTTTGCATGCAAGTACTTAAATACTACATGTATTGCATTGAAACTTTCTACAACCCTACTAAACTATCACACCTATGTAGATTATCAAGTTAGATAACTCTTATCTTGCATTTTATGCAAGTTATGGCCCTTTTTTACTTAGAAATTCTGGTTAAAGTTTTGCGTGCAACTAAATTAAGAGTCCATATCTCAGTATTTACTTGATGCATTGCATTGAAACTTAATACAACCCTACCCAAGCATCACACCTATGTAGATTATTAAGTTAGATAACTCTATCCTGCATTTTATGCAAGTTATGGCCCTTTTTTTACTTAGAAATTCTGGTTAAAGTTTTGCGTGCAACTAAATTAAGAGTCCATATCTCAGTATTTACTTGATGCATTGCATTGAAACTTTATACAACCATACCTAAGCATCACACCTATGTAGATTATTAAGTTGGATAACTCTATCCTGCATTTTATGCAAGTTATGGCCCTTTTTTTACCTAGAAATTCTGGTTAAAGTTTTGCGTGCAACTAAATTAAGAGTCCATATCTCTGTATTTACCTGATGCATTCCATTGCAACTTTCTACAACCCTACCCAACTATCACACCTGTGTAGATTATCAAGTTAGATAACTCTATCCTGCATTTTATGCAAATTATGGCCTTTTTTTTACTTAGAAATTCTGGTTAAAGTTTTGCGTGCAACTAAATTAAGAGTCCATATCTCTGTATTTACCTAATGCATTCCATTGAAACTTTCTATAACCCTACCCAACTATCACACCTGTGTAAATTATCAAGTCAGATAACTCTATTCTGCATTTTATGCAAGTTATGGCCCTTTTTTTACTTAGAAATTCTGGTTAAAGTTTTGCGTGCAACTACATTAAGAGACCATCTCTTAGTAACTACTTGATGCAATGCATTGAAACTTTATACAACCCTTCCCAACCATCACACCTATGTAAACAATCAAGTATATATCTCTATCCAGTATATTTTGCAATTAATGACCATTTTTTTAACTAGAAATTTGGTTAAAGTTTTGCATGCAACTACATTAAGAGTCGATATCCTAGTATTTACTTCATGCATTGCTTTGAAACTTTATTCAACACTATCCAACTATCACACCTATGTTGATTTTCAAGTTAGATAACTCTATCCTGCATTTTATGCAAGTTATGGCCCTTTTTTTACCTAGAAATTCTGGTTAAAGTTTTGCGTGCAACTAAATTAAGAGTCCATATCTCTGTATTTACCTGATGCATTCCATTGCAACTTTCTACAACCCTACCCAACTATCACACCTGTGTAGATTATCAAGTTAGATAACTCTATCCTGCATTTTATGCAAATTATGGCCTTTTTATGCCCCCGGAATCTCCGATTCGGTGGGCATATAGTTTTTGGCCTGTCTGTTGGTTGGTTGGTCTGTTGGTCTGTCTGTCTGTCTGCACAATTTTTTTTTTAACCTTGGCCATTACTTTTGAACCATAACAGGTACGGCTACCATATTTCACATGTGTATTCCTTGTGACATGACCTTTCTGTCAGTACCAACATTTTTGACCTTGCGACCTTGACCTTTGACCTAGAGGTTGCCATTCTCGAAAAAAACTTTAACCTTGGCCATTACTTTTGAACCATAACAGATACGGCTACCATATTTCACATGTGTATTCCTTGTGACATGACCTTTCTGTCAGTACCAACATTTTTGACCTTGCGACCTTGACCTTTTACCTAGATGTTGCCATACTAAAAAAAACCTTTAACCTTGGCCATTTCTTTTGAACCATAACAGGTACGGCTACCATATTTCACATGTGTATTCCTTGTGACATGACCTTTCTGTCAGTACCAACATTTTTGACCTTGCGACCTTGACCTTTGACCTAGATGTTGCCATTCTCGAAAAAAACTTTAACCTTGGCCATTACTTTTGAACCATAACAGATACGGCTACCATATTTCACATGTGTATTCCTTGTGACATGACCTTTCTGTCAGTACCAACATTTTTCACCTTGCGACCTTGACCTTGACCTAGATGTTGCCATTCTCGAAAAAAACTTTAACCTTGGCCATTTCTTTTGAACCATAACAGGTATGGCTACCATATTTCACATGTGTATTCCTTGTGACATGACCTTTCTGTCAGTACCTTGCGACCTTGACCTTGACCTAGATGTTGCCATTCTCGAAAAAAACTTTAACCTTGGCCATTACTTTTGAACCATAACAGGTATGGCTACCATATTTCACATGTCAGTACCAACATTTTTGACCTTGCGACCTTGACCTTTGACCTAGATGTTGCCATTCTCGAAAAAAACTTTAACCTTGGCCATTACTTTTGAACCATAACAGATACGGCTACCATATTTCACATGTGTATTCCTTGTGACATGACCTTTCTGTCAGTACCAACATTTTTGACCTTGCGACCTTTACCTTTGACCTAGATGTTGCCATTCTCAATTTTTTTTTAACCTTCCCCACTACTTTTGAACAATAACAGGTAATGCTACCATATTTCACATGTGTATACCTTGCGACCTTGACCTTTGACCTAGATGTTGCCATTGGGGGGCATCAGTGTTTCACAAACACATCTTGTTTTTAATTAGAAATTCTGGTTAAAGTTTTGCGTGCAACTAAATTAAGAGTCCATATCTCTGTATTTACCTAATGCATTCCATTGAAACTTTCTATAACCCTACCCAACTATCACACCTGTGTAAATTATCAAGTCAGATAACTCTATTCTGCATTTTATGCAAGTTATGGCCCTTTTTTTACTTAGAAATTCTGGTTAAAGTTTTGCGTGCAACTACATTAAGAGACCATCTCTTAGTAACTACTTGATGCAATGCATTGAAACTTTATACAACCCTTCCCAACCATCACACCTATGTAAACAATCAAGTATATATCTCTATCCAGTATATTTTGCAATTAATGACCATTTTTTTAACTAGAAATTTGGTTAAAGTTTTGCATGCAACTACATTAAGAGTCGATATCCTAGTATTTACTTCATGCATTGCTTTGAAACTTTATTCAACACTATCCAACTATCACACCTATGTTGATTTTCAAGTTAAATAACTCTATCCTGCATTTTATTCAAGTTATGGCCCTTTTTGGACTTGAAAATCTGGTTAAAGTTTTGCATGCAACTACATTAAGAGACCATATCTTAGTAACTACTTCATGCATTGCATTGAACTTTATACAGCCCTTCCCAATCATCACACCTATGTAAACAATCAAGTACAATAACTATCCAGCATTTTATGCAAGTTATGGCCCTTTTTGGACTTAAAAATTCTGGATTAAGTTTTGCATTTAGTGTGTAATCTCATTAACAACTTGAAGCATTGTATTGAAACTTTATACAACCTTTCCCAATTTCACAACTATAAACACAACCAATTAAGATAACTCTATCCTGCATATGGTGCAAATTGTTGCCGTTTTTTTACTTAGAAATTATGGTTAAAGGTTTGCGTGCAACTACATTAAGAGTCCATATCTTATTAACTACTTGATGCATTCCATTGCCTTCCTAACCATCACACCTATTAAAATAATCAAGTTAAATAACTCTATCCTGCATATAATGCAAATTATCACCCTGTAAGATATTGTGGTTAATGTTTTGCTTGCCACTACATTAGAGTCCATTATCTCAGTAACTTAAATAAGCGGTGGAATAGTCGAGCACGCTGTCCTCCGACAGCTCTTGTTAACATGCAATTGACCCTTTCCCGCTGGCAGACTCATCTGCAGTAGTTGACTTTTGAAAATGTTGTGACAAAAAGGGGAAATGGCTTATCATTTTGTCATAATGTTTTTAACTCAATTCATTTGCCATATTTTCCCCATGTTTTTGGGAGGCGCTTTCAAAGTCATCTGCTGCAGATTTGTAGTATGTGGGAAAGTGTCTGGGCAAATTAATGGTTAACCCTTTCCCTCATACGACAATTCTGCAGCAGACGATTTTAAACATATTTTGTCAAAAAGTAGAAAATCTCTATTATTGAATGGATAACCTATGACTAAAAGTGGAAAACATTGTGGCAAAAGGAGAAATTGCACGTTTTGTGCAATTTCTTCTTTTGTCACTATGTTTTCAAATAGCCGTCTGCTGCAGAGGCGTCAGAAAGCGTCTATATGAGGGAAAGGGTTAATCTCTATATGTGAAATGTTTATTATTTTATAGAGTTGAAAATATTGTGACAAAAGGAGAAACTGCTCATCATGAGCAATTTCTCCTCTGTCACAATGTTTTCAAAAGGCTTCAAAGACATTAGAAAGCGTCTGTATGTGGGAAAAGGGTAAAAAACAAATAGCTCTTGTTACATGGCCTTCTATTTCTGGATAAGTTTTATTCCAATTTATTATCCCTTTCTCTGCTAATAAAGAATGAACATTTTCAAACAAACAGACGCTTATTCTCACGCCTCCGGACCTGACAACTTTTGAAAATATTGTGGCAAAAGGGGAAGTGCTGACATTATCCCGCATACAACAAATACAGATTTGAAAACACTTAGTCAAAAATATAAAAACTCTTTATATGAAAGAATATTTATTGAATAAAGTTGAAAATATCTCTTTTTGCTACAATGCTGAAAATGCATCTGTATGTGGGAAAGGGTTAACACTTTTTCCTGCTGAATTTCTCCAGCTGGTATTAGTACCAGGGTCCAATTACACCAACCTTAGTTATACCCCCTTTACAGCCCAGTTATACAGAGCCATCGGTGATTGATTGGTTTTTTTTTTTAGAGTGAACCGATGACAACGTATTTAACACCGATATCACCTATTGGTCACCTATTTTCCACCTATCAACTGATATTGGGGAAAGATAAAATTCTCGATCGGTGAAAATATTTTACAAATAACCGATTGACAACCTGTCTACAACCAATATCACCGATGAGCCACCGATAAGCAACCGATCAACTAATACTTACCACCGACCGATAGAAAAAAGATGAGAATTAAAATGTGGGATTTCGTCGGTTTTGATCGGTGGTTAATAGGGATTCAATCTGTGATCAATTGATTGCCGCCATCGTGTCATCGGTGGGTTTAAATTTGTAAGTGGCCAATCGGTATTCATAAGTACTCATCGGCTGTTGGTCGGTTGCCGGACGCTTTTGATCGGTGACCAGTCTGATTTCGTGAGTGGTCAATCGGTGGCTAGTCGGAGACAGGGCGGCGTTCGATTGGTGATGTCGGGTGTTGCTCGGTATTATATAGGTCATCGCCAGATTGAGTTGCTTTCGGTCACCTACCAGCAACCCATGAAATGTTTGTTTAACCAATTGAACACTTGTCCATCACCGATGGCCGTTTACACAGAAAACCAGAACTAATCACGCATGACAACCGATCAAAACAGCGAGTAAATTTAAAATAAAATGACCGATTGGGGACCGACCGTCTGTGTAACTGGGGTGTTACACATAGGTGGGTGCGTTGAGAGACTGTTGAACGATGAAAAAATAGCCAGATCTCTCAACGAGCAAAATTCAATGAGCGCCCAGTAATTGCCATGGTCTCTCAATGAACTGCAAGTGATCTCCACAGTCGCCACGGTCTCCTAAAATATTGGCTCGGTCTAAAACGATCTCTCAACGGTAGCGAAGGGAGACAATCTCCCAACGGTCTCTCAAGGAGCACCCATTATGAGCGCTCAAAGGTCTTATAATCCATCTCCCAATGATCTCTCAAGGAGCACCCAATGAGAGCTCAAATGTCTTATAATCCATCTCCCAATGATCTCTCAAGGAGCACCCAATGAGAGCTCAAAGGTCTTATAATCCATCTCCCAATGATCTCTCAAGGAGCACCCAATGAGAGCTCAAAGGTCTTATAATCCATCTCCCAATGATCTCTCAAGGAGCACCCAATGAGAGCTCAAAGGTCTTATAATCCATCTCCCAATGATCTCTCAAGGAGCACCCAATGAGAGCTCAAAGGTCTTATAATCCATCTCCCAATGATCTCTCAAGGAGCACCCAATGAGAGCTCAAAGGTCTTATAATCCATCTCCCAATGATCTCTCAAGGAGCACCCAATGAGAGCTCAAAGGTCTTATAATCCATCTCCCAATGATCTCTCAAGGAGCACCCAATGAGCGCTCCCAATGATCTCTCAGAGCTTTTTCAATGGACGGCAATGTTTTCGGTCTCTCATTGATCTCTCTTTGTTGCACATGATCTCTCAGTGATCTCTCAGTGATCTCTCAGCAATCTCCTTAGATCTTACCATGATCTCTCAAGGGTCTTTCAGTGAGCGCTCGGTAAGCGCTCAATGAATGCCATGGACTCTCTAAGATCTCGATAGATGGCCATGGAAGTTGGCAAAAAATTGTAGTTTGATCGCACAACGAGCGCACAAGGATCTCCCAAGCATTTACACGGAAACAGCTTTTTCGGGGCTTTGAGAGATTGTGAGAGATGGGGCCAATTTGGGATCGCTCAATGGTCGACAAATCAAACTCTGTGTGTGTAAAGGGGGGGGCTTTAGTGCTAAGAGTCACTCACAGTATTTCAATCATTTTTGTATTCCTAATAAAAATTCCAAAAGTTGTCATTTCTTAACAATTATTGTTAGTCAGCAAGGTAACTATTAATGTCAAATTAGTCATCTACTTACATGCAGTCCACCATTCATGTTTTACAAAATATTAGTGAAACAAAAATGTTGAAAATTAATATACTTTTAAGTATTTAAGCATTATTTAACCCTAAGGAAGGTTGGTGGAATTGGACCCTGTTCTTATATACTTATGGAGTAGTTTTGCTTCTATGGTTTATAAACAGCTAACAACATTGGTCGCACATATTATTAAAATTGCACATGAATGTTTATATGTTTATCAATCTGACTAAAGTACACGATCTGATGGCGATCCATTCGAATTCATCTTCTTGTTTTATCGGATTTCCAATATCGCTATCTTTAGATCCACCAAGCTATTTTTATTTGAACCAATCAGAGGACTCGTTTCAACAAACGTTTGGCTTAACTTTCAAAAAAATTCGATGCTGTTTGGTCAGGGAAAGACTGTATCGGTCTTTTGCCTCATTTCCACATTTGTAGCCATCATGCGGTCGTCATAAGAACTATACACGCGTGTAAATCACTATGCGCAAGTTGAGATCCCATGCTAAATACATGTATAGGTTTTTTTTGGTAAATATAGACCTTTACTTTCACTTTCAAAAACGTGGAAGCAAGGTTCTGATTGGCTGGCAGAAAGGTCGTCTGAACGTGACCCTCTATCGGTTGTCCTCAGATCCTATGCGTAGCGTTAATAGGAGATGATTTTAATGAGATTGTATGCGTATGGTTGGAGATGGGTCAACACTTTATCTAACCATCTCAGTGTTGTAGTCAAACAGCATCCGGCTCAGGTGCCAGAGGTCAAAGGTTTGATCCCAGGCCCAAACAAACGAAATTAAGACTTTAAAAATAGGGTTTAAGTAATATGACTGACTCATTGATGTCAGAATAAAGGGACCAGAAGTACAGGGACCTTTCCAGAGCACACAGTGATATCAATCAATAATTGTTGAAAGAGGCGTTAACCTTTTCCGAAATACTAAAAAAATGGAAAATCTCTATTGGTATAATTACTGAAAAAATGTAAAAATGTTGTGGCAAAAGGAGAAATTGCTTGTTTTGAGCAATTTATCCTTTTGTCACAACGTTTTCAAAAGTTGTCTTCTGAAGATGAATGTTTATATGCGTATGGTTGGAGATGGGTAAACACTTTATCTAACCATCTCAGTGATGTAGTCGAACAGCATCCGGCTCTATCGGTATAATTACTGAAAAAATGGAAAAATGTTGTTTTGAGCAATTTATCCTTTTGTCACAACGTTTTCCAAAGTTGTCTTCTGCAGACGTGTTTAAATGCGTCTGCAGGTGGGAAAGGGTTAACCTGATACAAACTATACATACAAACATTTTTGTCTGATACAGATGACTGCTTACTCTTGCAGCTGTTTTTTAACAATGGTTTTTTTCATGAGTTTGAATCTCTGCTTATAAATATAGCCATCCATTCTTTCCTAAGATCAACAAGTCATAGCGGCTTTTGTCGTTCATCCTCCACCAGTGGGGTAAAACGTCCTTGTTGGAAAGTCATACAAAGACTTTAAAAAACGATAGTAATGGCTGCCCTCCTTGTCGCTCAGGGTTGCGGGGTTAGCATAAATGGACCAGTATAACTGGCTACCATGGTTTTTTTCTGAAAAAGGGGAAGGGGCCTGGGGCCTTTGAGAAGGGGAAAATTTCGCTGCGTTTTAGTAAAAAAAAAAGGGGAAAAATTGTACCAATTTCTACTAAAGGTTTCTTGTTTAACTTTTTACATTTTCTGTTTGTCAACAATTAACTTGGAAGACATTCACATCTTGTCTTGATTGAGTGTATCTATGTACGGAGTCCTTGTGGGGTCCAGATTTGTCATGTTTACTATGGCGATTTTTGCATTTGGCAATGATTCGGAGGGGGAATCTATATTTTTAGGGGAAAAACTATGCTTATTTTCTGAGGGGAAGGGGCCTTTAAACGGCCCCTTTTTATATAAGGTAAAAAAGTCCTGGCTACTTACCCAGAAAATGCTGTGATATAACTGAAAAGTTGTTGAAAAGGCGTAAAACACGAAACAATCAATTAATCAACCACATGGGAAGGAAACAAATTTACTGGGGGGAATTTTGTGTCTTATATAGTTCTGGTGCACGAAAGTCAGAAAATAGGGCAAACTTGTTTAACCCTTCCCTGGGCATACAACAAATGCAGCAGTCAACTGAAAATGTCTTGGCAAAAATATGGAAAGTCTCTTTTAACGAAACTCGAATTATGGAAAAGAGTACAAAACATTGTGACAAATAAGAAATTGCGCCGAAATATTTTCTGTTGCAGATGTCAAAAAGCGTCTGTTAGTGGGAAAGGCTTAATGAGCTATTTCAAAATTTTTAACCTTTTCCCACATACAACAAATCTGCAGCAGACGACTTTCAAAACATTATGTCAAAAATATGGAAACACTCTGTGTATGAAAGAACAATCATTGAATAAAGTTGAAAACATTGTGGCAAAAGGAGAAATTGCTCATTTTGAGCAATTTTCCCTTTTGCCACAATGATTTCAAAAAACGTCTGCTGCAGAGGCATGAGTGAAGGAAAGAGTTAAACAAAATCTGAGGATTTACACTTGAGAAATTAAGAAGGAAGTTTTCTGTCTGTCACCTTCTAGTCTTCTTTCAATAACAGAGTTTATATTTCTAAAAACAGAGTTCATTGTATCAAAATATTGAAAAGAAGATTTAATCCATTTTGAAACCTTTCACCAGGCTTGGTCCAAATCAAGTGAAATGTTCATGCTTGAAGGCCAAATGAAAACAGGCCTTTGTGATAACCACACAAACAATAAATAATACATTCAAACCATTTTAGCCCTTTCCCACAAACAAAAAACCAATCTATGATTAAATATTTAATGGATTCTGCCACATGCAGACATAATTAGGCTCATCTGCAGTAGACGACTATATTATTGACAATGCTTTCAACTATATTCAATAATTATTTATATCCGCATCGTTAGATATTATCCTAGAATGTTCTCAAACTTTTATGCTGCAGATTTGTGGTAAGTGGCGAAGTGATTATAGTGCTTCAAGAATCGTTATATTTGAAATGCCTAAGTGATTTATTCAACCCTATCACACCTGCATGCGCATTTTGATGCATTTGCAGCAGACACCTTTTTGAAAACATTGTGGTAATAGGAGAAATTGCTCATGATGAGCAATTTCTCCATTTGTCAGAATGCTTTCAACTATACTCAATAATTAAATGGTTGTCTGCTGCAGATGTGTCAAAATGTGTCTGTATGAGGGAAAGGGTTAATGGAGCTTTAAGTGGTCTTTCTTTTTCAAAGCATCTAGCTGGGGCTGCTCTTTCAGTTGTATTGGCATATAACAATCTCTGTTATTACTCATTCCCACATATAGATGCTTTCTGGCGCGACTGCAGCAGACGGCTTTTTGAAAACATAGTGACAAAAGTAGAAATTGCACAAAACGTACAATTTCTCCTTTTGCCACAATGTTTTCCACTTTTGGTCATAGGTTATCCATTTAATTATAGAGATTTCCTATTTTTTTGACAAAATATGTTCAAAGTCGTCTGCTGCAGAATTGTTGCAGAATTGTTGTATGAGGGGAAAGGGTTAACCCATTCCCACATGCAAAAAATCTTCAGCAGATAACTATGAGTTAACCCTTTCCCTCATAAGACAATTCTGCATCAGACGACTTTGAACATACTTTTTTCAAAAAATGGAAAATCTCTATAATTGAATGGATTGATTGGGGTTTAACGCCGTTTTTAACAATTTCATATCATATCACGGCGGCCAGTTCACCTACTCATGTGTTTTCTCAAACCAGTACTCCACACAATGGATAACCTATGATTAAAAGTGGAAAACATTGTGGCAAAAGGAGGAATTGCTCGTTTTGAGCAATTTCTTCTTTTGTCACTATGTTTTAAAAAAGCCGTCTGCTGCAGAGGCATCAGGGAAAGGGTTAAAATGTGCCCGCATGTTGAAAAAGGCTTATAATAGACTTGCATGCATAATAATCCTCATATCAGAAACAGACCTAATAGGATTTGTTTGGCAGATGGTTATTGATAAAAAGTATTCAGGACTTGGTACTCTCTCACATACCAACCCTTTCTGATGCCCCAGCAGCAGAGGACTTTTGAAAACATTGTGGCAAAAGAAGAAATTGCTCAACTTAATTCGATAATTATAAATTGTTTCATTCGTAGAGATTATCCATAATTTTGATTAAATGTTTTCAAAATCGTCTGTTGCAGACGTGTTGTAAACTTAGCACTCTCTCACATACCAACCCTTTTTGATGCCCCAGCAGACGACTTTTGAAAACATTGTGGCAAGAGGAGAAATTGCTCATTATGAGCAATTTCTCCTTTTGCCAAAATGTTTGCAACTTAATTCAATAATTATTGTTTCTTTCGCAGAGATTACCCATAATTTTGACTAACTGTTTTCAAAATCGTCTGTTGCAGACGTGTTGTAATATGGGAAAAGGTTAGAACAGTCAATACAATTACATGTTACCCCAAAGGTCTAGATAGTAAAGATATTGTACCGAGTTTTTTATCCTGCAATATCTCACTTATTACAATACCGTTTCCCACATACAACAAACCTGAAGACCGAAAACATCTGACAGCCTTGGTGGTGTTACAAATGGTAGAGCATCTGCCTCGGGAGTGGGAGGTCACAGGTTTGATCCCCGTCCAGGTCGTACCAAAGACATTTAAAAATGGTAGCAACGACTATCACTCCTTGGACCTTGGTAAAAAATAGCATAGCGACTAACTTGCTGGTGATATTAAAATGGACCTGTGGAACTTTTAACTAACCCAGGAAATTCTGTGATATAACTGAAAAATACGAAGGTGGCAAACTTTAACACATTTACAAACAAACAAACCTTACCCTTTCCCACAGACAACAAATCTGCATCAGACAACTTTGAACGTATTTTGTCAGATGGGTAACCTATGACTAAGAGTGGAAAACATTGTGACAAAAGGAGAAATTGCACGTTCTGTGCAATTTCTTCTTTTGTCACTATGTTTTCAAAACGCCGTCTGCTTTAACCCTTTTCCTCAGACAACAAATCTGCATCAGACAGCTTTGAAAACATCTAGGCTTATATACTTGGGTCTCCACAGTTCCTGAGCCTAAGCATTTAAATAAATAAATAAATCTCTATACACATCAGAACATATATTTAAACACTTCTCAGATGACTGCTATAACAAAGTAACTCCAGAAAAGGGTGAAAATAATGACGTCATGAACTTAGGATAATCACTAAGTTAGATTATGCTCTACGATTTATTGAAAATTTCTATAAAAGAAAATATTACTACTGATTAGATTTGGAAACATGGTAATTGCTCAGATATTGAGCAGTTTCTTCTTCTGCCACAATGTTATTTTAAGTTCCATAACAGATTAATCTGTAAGTGTAGTGTTTTTAGTAACACTTTAAAAGTTTCATGGCAGTTCATACTGAAAGTTAGTGTTTGTAGCAACTCTCTTAAGGTTCCATGTCAGCTTATATAAAGTAACATTGTTATTTCAGCAACTGTTTTAAAGTTCCATAACATAATACACTGAATGTGTAGTGTTTTTAGCATCTTGTTTAAAGTACCATGATAGATTACACTGAATGTGTAGTGTTTTTGCATCTTTTTTAAGGTTCCATGAAAGATAACTCTTAATGTGTAATGTTTTAGCAATGCTTTTACAGCTCTATGACACATAACTCGGAACGTTTTATAGTTCTAGGTGAAGTGTAGTATTTTAGTAATTCTTTTATAGTTCCATGACAGATAACACTAAATGTATATATATAGTGTTTTAAGCATATTGGTTTTTAGCTCACCTATGCACATTTTGTCCGGCGTCCGTCCGGCCTCAACATTTGCCCTTGTTAAAACTAGGTCACTAGGTCAAATTGAAGGGAAATATTGTTAACACTCTAGAGGCCACATTTTCAACTTGAGCATGTTGGAACTTTATCAGGATGTTTATTTTGATGAAATGTAGGTCAAGTTCGAACATGAGTCATGTTAGGTCAAAAAGTAGGTCACTAGGTCAAATTGATGGAAAATCTTGTTAACACTCTAGAGGCTGTAATTTTTGCTTCAGCAGTTTGTCTTAAAGATATCTAGGTCAAGTTCGAATATGGGTGACATTGGGTCAGAAACTACATGTCACTAGGCCAAATTGAAAGATAATCTTGTTAACTCTGTAGAAGCCGCTTTTTTTGCTACAGCATCTTGAAATTTATTCAGAATATTTATCTAAATGCTTTCTAGGTCAAGTTCAAATATGTGTCATGCTGGATTAAAAACTAGGTCAATAGGCCAAATTGAAGGGAAATCTTGTTAACACTCTGGATACTGCATTTTTAGCTTGAGCATATTGAAACTTTATCATAATGTTTGTGTTGATGAAATGTAAGTCGAGTTCGAACATGGGTCATGTTGGGTCAAAAAGTAGGTCATTAGGTCAAATTAAAGGAAAATCTTGTTACCACTCTAGAGGCCACATGTTTTACTACAGCAGCTTGACATTTGATCAGAATGTTTATCTAAATGATATCTAAGCCAAGTTCGAAAATGGGTCATGTAGGGTCAGAAACTAAGTCAATAAAAGATAATATTGTTCAAACTCCGGAGGCTATATTTTTACTTTGAGCAAGTTGAAACTTTGTCAGAATGTTGTCTTGATGATATCTAGTCCATGCTGGAATATGGGTCATATCAGGTAAAAAAAAAATATATACATAAAAAAAATATATTTCACTAGGCCAAATAAAGGAAAATCTTATTAACACTGTGGAGGTTGCATTCAGAATAATTGTCTTGATGTGTTTTGCATTGCAGTACATTATATAATTCAGGTGAGCAAACTAGGGCCATCATGGCCCTCGTGTTTGTTTATATGACTATGCCCATGCAAAAAGGTACAGCTTTATAAACAGTAAAGATACAGACCAGCTTCACATCCATACAGTCTGATCTAGGTCTAGACTTTTCCCTAATTACTACAAGACTTGTTTAAGCGTCAGACGGGCTTTTGATAAAACTGAACAGGTGCATATGCTGATTCGTACCTACACTTATCATGAATGCCAGCTTCTACCTTTTTGCATGGACAGGCTCATATATTATTTGGAGAGCCATGGTGGTGTCTTATCTGAAAGATAAATAGATTGACCTTCTCTTTTCATTGTCAGTGCCTGGTTGATAACATGTTTATTATCAATAATTTGTCACTGGATATCGAAAAGTTTAGGAACCCACTTTGAATGATATTAAATTTAACCCTGTCCTGTATGTAGACGCATTTCGATCGAGAATGATCTGCAGGAGATGTCTTTTGCCACAATGATTTCTACTCTATGAACCCCCTTTCCTTGCAACAATGATTTTAAAGTCATCTGTTGCAGAGGCATCAGAAAACGTCTATATGTGGGAAAGGGTTAATTAACCATTTTCCCACAAGCATTCACTTTCTGACACCTCTGCAGCAGATGACTTTTGAAAACATTTTGTCATAATTATGTTTCCAACTTGATTCAATCAATCACTGAAATGAAATGACTAAGTATTTCAATTGTAGTCTGTAATGCAATTTCATTTAAGCCGTCTGCATTTGATAAACATGTTTAAAAAAAAATGACATCTTGAAATCTAGAACATTACTTCTAACATACAGAGTTGAAAACATTGAGCAATTGCTCATATTTTCAAAAGTCATCTGCTGCAGAGGCAATAAATGTTGTCAGGAAATAGTCAACATCACAGTGCAAATACAGAAATGTAAATTGGTCACTTCCAAATTGGAAACATTTGAAGGAAGGAATCAAAGATGAAAAGAAAAGCCCTATATAATGAAAGTAGAATATAATATTTTAAGACATTGTGAGAAAAGGAGAAATAGTATCAGTCTAAACAAAGTCTCCTTTCCAGACAATATTTTAAATAAAGTGTTCTGCAGTTATCAAGTGTGATTTTAGCAGGGAAAATGACAATGTCATAGTACAAGAAGTGAAATTGTTATTAGGAGAATCATCAACTTTTTCCAGGATTTAACCCTTTCCCACACACAACATATCTGCAGTAGAATAGACTTGGGCAAAAGTGGTAAATCTGTTTTAATTAAAGATTAATTATTGAATACAGATCAATTTCTCCAATTGCCACAATGTTTTCAAAAGTTGACTGCCGCAGATGTGTCAAAAAGCGTCTGTTACAAGCGCCTGTCAATTGTGCATTATTTCTTCTTTTGCCACACTGTTTTCTTAAGTTATCCCTTTAAAATACGTTTGGAAAGGGATAATTGTAAACTTAAGTTAGTAGAAAGTATGACTTCAGCCTCTGTGTTCAATAGACAAAGAAACAGTCTCAGGTATGTTTCACAAAAACTAAAAAAGTAAACGTAAAAAGTATGTCATCGTAATTTTTTATGAAAACCAAATTACGTTGCTAGAATGAAATCGTCTTGACGTTAAAGGGGACAGTTTATTGTCTATTAAACATTGTTCTGATTTCCTGACTTTTCTCTGACTCAGTTATTTGACAATTACCTATGTAATTACAATACTCAATATTGTCTGCCATTTTAAATTAGAAATGGGTTTTTCAATCAGGCAGAAAATTGTGACAGAAATATATTCAATATTTATGTAAGACTAAATTTCACTTGATTGGTTTTAACCCTTTCCCACATACAATAAATCTGCAGCCGACAACTTTGAAATTATAGTCAAAAATATAGAAAATCTCTTAAATGATAGTATGATTATTAAATAGAGTTGAAATCATTGTGACAAATGAAGAAATTGCTCATAATGAGCAATTTCTCCTTTAGCCACAATGTTTTCGAAAGACGTCTGCAGCAAATGTCTCAAAATGCGTCTGCAAGTGCATAAGGGTGAAGCATTATTTACTGATTTTACAAAACACAGCTTTAAACAGCATTTTGTGAACATTGTGTAGATCAAGAATAACCTGCACATCAAATGATGTGCAGTTTAAACTTGACCTGCCACTGTCTTACTTCTTATCCATTATTTGTTAGGCAAGACTGCTCAAGATATGTCACAAGATTTGTTTGTTTGTTTTTATAGGGCTTTTTCGTCGTTTTTCAACATTAATTATTTCAGTTATATCATGTAGAGTTGGAGACATTTCACTCATTCAGGATCCCTGTATTAACAAACCAGTACTAGGTTAGGAAAAGTGCCTTGCTCAAGGGCACTCTACCATGACCAATGTGAGTGGGATCAAACCGGGTTGGCCACTGCAGATTCCTTAACCCTTTCCCTCATACAACAATTCTGCTGCGCAGACAACTTTGAACATATTTTGACATAAAAATAGAAAATCACAATAATTGAATGGATGACCAAAAGTGGAAAACAATGTGGCAAAAGGAGAAATTGCTTGTTTTGAGCAATTTCTTCTTTTGTCACTATGTTTTCAAAAAGCCGTCTGCTGCAGAGGCGTCAGAAAGCGTTTATATGAGGGAAACAGTTAAACTGTACATGAATATGATTGTAACAGGAATATATTTAAAACAGCACATCACATGATGGGAAAAGACCATGAAATCTACATCAGACTTAAAGGATGTTCTCTTAAATTAACATGGTACTCTGCTTCATTCCAAACAGTTGTATTTACATCTTGTAACAAGATGAAGTTAGAACCATTTTGCATGAAGCCATCATACTGTGCAGGCAATCTTAAAATGCCAGTGACACCGTAAAAATTGATAAAGAATTTCTTGATAATGGCCGCAATCAATATCGTCTCCTAGGATTTTCTTGGCTAATCCCCTTTTCCCACCGTCAAGGTCCCCCTTAGTTACGCTGTATCAACATCTCTCCCTGTCCCAATGTCAAAGTAATAGAGACCCCTCCCATTCCTATGGTTAAGTTCTACGTCTCCATGGCGGTCTTAACCATTTACCTAAAACAGCAATTTTTATTCTGCAGCAGACGACTTTAAAAACCTCTGGTTAAAAATATGATAAACCTCTTTAAATGAAACTTGAATTGTTGAATAGAGTTGAAATTATTGTGACAAAAGGAGAAATTTACCATTATTAGCAATTTCTCCTTTTGAATTGTCACAATATTATTAAAGGTCGTCTGCTGCAATGGCGTCAGAAAGCATCTATATGCGTGAAAGGGTTAACACATTAGATAAACAGCAGACGACTTTTAAATAATCTAGGTAGAAATATGGTAAATCTCTATAAATAAAAGTTTAACTATTGAAAAGAGTTGAAAATTTGTTCCGTCTGCTGCAAATCATTCAAAATGGGTCTGCTGCAAATCATTCAAAATGCGGCTGCATGTGGGAACAGTAAACATCATGGATAAAGGAGAATATGCCTAAAACAAGCAATTTCACAAATTTCCTACAACACTTTCAAATTCTTATGAAAATAAAAACTTTTAACCCTTTCCCTCATATAGACACTTTCTGACGCCTCTGCAGCAGACAGTTTTTTGAAAAAATAGCGACAACAGAAGAAATTGAAGAAATTACTCAAAACGAGCAATTTCTCCTTTTGCCACAATGGTTTCCGCTTTTGGTCATAGGTTATCCATTCAATTATAGAGATTTTCCATTTTTTGACAAAATATATTCAAATTCATATCTGCTGCAGAATTGTCGTATGAGGGAAAAGTTTTAAAATATATCCAATAAATCGTTAACTGTTTCCCTGAAAAGATTAAACTATCAGAAAAACAAGATGTATGATTTTGATACAGAGTTAAAAATATCTTGGAAAAAGGAGTTAAATGTACTCATATTTTGTGATAATATTCTTAAAAGTAATTGGTAATATCAGGGAAAAGGCGAACAGGTTTCTTGAATTATTTCTTGTTATATTGTTTCGCCTGTCCGTCCATCACAATTTGGATGGAACTGGCAGGGTACATGTGTGTTCATTCGATACTTGGGAACTGAAGTGTTATGAATTGTCATTAAAAGGGAAAAAGTAAACCGTTTCCCTCATATTACAAATCTGCAGCAGACAACTTTGATAATATCTAGGCAAAGACATGAACAATTTCTTTGAAAGTGTAACTATTGAAAATTAAGTTTTTAAAACATAGTGGCAAAAGGGGATATTGCTCATTATGAGCAATCTCGCCAATTGCCACAATGTTTATAAAATGTGAAAGCGCCTGTATGTTGTAAAGATTTAATGGCTATTCTCCTTTGTTTACTCACCATAACATTGTAACAATTCTAGCCGAACAACATGAAAGTGATATTTTACTCTGCACTAGTAACCTTAAGGAATCTTTCTGACATTTTAGCTTCATGTTTCACTAGCTTGACATTTCCAAGAACAATTTTATGGTGTTATGCACGTTTTGTGCAATTTCTTCTTTTGTCACTATGTTTTCAAAAAGCCGTCTGCTGCAGAGGCGTCAGAAAGCGTCTATATGAGGGAAAGGGTTAAAGTCTTTCATTGAACCAGCCAGTAATTGAACCAAAAATAAGTTGGGCTTTCAGAGCTGAAGACAAGTGGGTTTTTTTATATCCTGAAATTCTTATTAACCCTTTCCTTCATACGACAATTCTGCAGCAGACGACTTTGAACATATTTTGTCAACAAATAGAAAATCTCTATAATTGAATGGATAACCAGTATGACTAAAAGTGGAAAACATCGTGGAAAAAGGAGAAATTGCTCATTTTGAGCAATTTCTTCTTTTGTCACTATGTTTTTAAAAAGCCATCTGCTGCACAGGTGTCAGAATTTCGCGCCTATATGAGGGAAAGGGTTAAACATCAAAAACATTAACATCATTCTTTTAAGTATCCACAATAATATACAGTGTAATGTCTTTTAATTAAGCTTTCCCAGATACCAAAAACTTTTAAAATGGTAGTAATGGCTGCATCATCTCTCCTTCGCGCTCAGAGTTGTTTGGTAAGCATTAAGACTGAATCACTGGTGTCAGGATAAATGGACCAGTAGTACTGGTAACAACTAGGCAATTAATGCCATGATATATAACTGAAAAATTGTTGAAAGCAACGAAAACACCATACAAAAAAAAAGGGACTTATAAATTACCCAGGATATGCTGTGATGTAACTAAAAAAGTGTTGAAAGTAAATGAAACGCCATTTAAATAAATAAACTAAAATGTTTCTATGCTCTCTCCTCCGATATAGACAAATTGTTGATGCCTGTTAGTTGCTGAATTCTTTTTAAAAACATTGTTGGAAATGTATTTTATTTATTTATTTATTTATTGGGGTTTTACGCCGCTTTCAACATTATTTCAGTTATATCATGGCGACAGTTCACTTATTCATGATCCCTAGGTAAACAAACCAGTACTAGGCTAGAAAATGTGCCTTGCCCAAGGGCACTCCACCATGACCATAGTGCCGCGACTGGGGATCGAACCCGGGACACCCGGTTTCGAAAATCCCCGACTCTAAACCACTCGACCACAGCGGATTCCTATGTTGGAAATGTAAGATAATGCTCAAACCATAGCAGCAATTTCTTCTTAATATTCCTGTCAGGATCATGAGTGCCAAGCACTGAAAGCAATTAATTAGTTAGTTGCTGCCATTTCATTTTTAATTCTATCCAACTTACAGAGGATCGAATCTGTAGCAGACGACTTTTTAAAACATTGTGACAAAAGGAGATATTGCATTGATGAAAATGAGCAATCTCTCGTTTTGCCACATTTGTTTTCAATATTTTTTCAGTAATTAAACCTTCATTTATTGTGATTTTCAATAATTTTGAGAAGTCGTCTGCTGCAGATTAGCTGTATGTAGGAAAGGTCCAGATCTTTGATGCAGAATCCTCAGGGAATGAAAGCATGAATGTTGAATGGTTAAATGGATGAATAATTGAAATATTTACCTATGTAATGGCTTCTTTAGAAGTCTGTTCATTGTTTAGTTTCAAAATGTTAGGTCAATAACAATGTCTGGGTAGATCTAGAGAAGTGATTTTTTTTTTTTATCTGGATGGATAAAGGTGAATTTTACGGATAATATCAAGTGATATTTATGTGGAATTAAGAACAAAAATATCAGCAGCACCAAGTGTAGATTTATTATTTGAATCAATTTCACTAAAATGACCCTTTTTGACCGGTTTGCAGCAGAAGACAATTGGAAACACTGTGAAATAATGAACAATTACTCGATCAATTGGCCACAACGTTTTTAACTCTATTATGTGTGAGTGATTATTCTAACGATTTTCTGTATTTTTGGCCTTGATGTTTTCAGTCATCTGCTGCAGGTTGTATGTATGAGGGAATAGGTTAACCTTTTACCTGATACAGACAACATCTGACGACTTCTGAAAACGTCATTTGGGGGAAAACTGAAAAAATGCCCATGAGGTTTACAGCAATTTCTTCATGACCCCACAATTTGCTGAACTCGCAGTATTATCAAAACAATTCCTGGATGTTAATTTAGCATTCTCATCTGTTTTCAAAGCAGACAGCTTTAAAACTTGTCACATCTGGCAATAAATTAACTTTATATCATAAATGACGTCGCCGGGAGTGTAATAAAGCCATTGAATAAATTGCGTATTCAACTAGTGTAATAACAATGCTACGTAACGTGACGTCATAACGTAACGTTTAGCATTGTAAATACATGCGCTTTATAGCGACGTTTATATGGATATAGCGCTGTAAATTATTAAATTAGTATTTATGATATAAAAAGAACATTACATTCGTGGTCATTCAATACGAAATTTATTAAACTCGTTTAATAAATTCCGTATTGAATGACCACTCATGTAATATCCTCTATGTTGAAGATTTTGGTGATGATTAACTTTTGATTAAAACCATTTTTCACATGCAACAATCTGCAGCAGACAGCTTTGAAAAAATTGAAGCAAATAAATTAGTTGAAAATCACTGCTGCAGAATTGCATCCAAATACCTGCATGAGCGAAAGGGAAAAGTAAAATGCAAATATAGAAGAAATCAGTGAAACTAGATGGAGCAGTATACTGATTAGTGATTAAAGATGTTTTAGATACTTAATTGAACAATACAGTTAAAGACTTAACAAATGGTAATAATGGCTAATTTCCAACCTTAAAGTGCTCAGGACTGTTGGGTTTAAGCATTGCAATTGACAAGCTGGTGTCAGGATAAATGGGACTACCTGAATCAACCGGCTTTTTATCTCTAGTGAAATATAATTAACCCTTTACCTGATATACATGTATTCAGATCAAGTTTGAAAACAATAATGTAAAAAGACAAATCCGCCAATACAAAGAATTGTCCCTTATTCCGCATTATTTTGCTGATGAACCTACATATTCTTCCCTTTCCCACAATATAAATGCTTTCTGACGCAATTCTGCAGTAGGCACTGGCAACATTCAAAAGCAGATCTCGAGTCCTGAGCAATTTCTCCTTCTGCAACGCTGTTTTCATATTTGTTCAACAAGTAAATTTAATTTATGGAGATTTTGCATAGGTATAAAGATACTTACTAGAATGACATTTTATAATGTGAATATCTGTTTCTTGGCCACAGCAAAGATTTGGTGAGTAATAAACTCCTTTCCAACATAATCTGCAGCAGACAACTTTGAAAAGATCTAGGCAAACATTATTGGATATCTCTGTAAATGAATGTATAATTACTGAATAAAGTTGAAAACATTGTGGCAAACGGAGAAATTGCTCAAATCGTCTGTGTGTGGGAAAGGGTTAAAACATGCAGGTAATCAAATATTTTGTTTCTCAGACAATTGCCCACGGTACTTAACCCTTTCAAACATACAACAAATCTGCAGCAAATTTGCAGAAGTCATTGCTCAAGAACTGCACCTGAAATGCTCAAGAAATGTTAAATGAGACAAATTTCAAGAACAAATTGGTTCTTAAAAGGTTCTTGAACAATTGTTCACGAACAAATCCGGAACAGTTGTTGAACATAAATTCTTAAACTGTTGTTGAAGGTTCTAGAAGACTTCTTGAATTATAATTGTGCAAGAACATATCTGGAACTATTCTTGAACTGACATAGAAATGTGTTCTTAAAATTTGTCTCATTTAACATTTCTTAAAATAACCAAGAACAATTCTAGAACAATTTAAGAATGACTGTACATTAATTGTTCAAGAACACTTCTAGAACTGTTGTTAAAGAACACATCATGAACTGTTCAGTAAATGTTCTTGAAAGTTCTAGAACACTTCTTGAATTATTGTGCAAGAACATATATGGAACTATTCTTGAACTGACATTTTCAATGTTCATAAAATTTGCCTCATTTAACATTTCTTAAAATAACCAAGAACAATTCTAGATTATTTCGAGAATTACTGTGCATGAATTGTTCTAGAACACTCTTCAAACAGTTGTTCAAAAACACATAATGAATGTTTTAGAACACTAGAATATCTCGAATTACCCATGTCACAAAAATTGGAAGAATCACCCTATCATATCAATTGATACAAAAAAGGCCTGAAATCTAAATTTACTCTAGGCACATTAGCCTGCATACTGTATAAGAATACATTTAAAGTGTCTGAAATTAGAACTTATCATTTCATAACATATTACTCATGTAACTTCATGGCTGTTCTTCTCTAGTGTTAACGTTGTCATTTCATTGTATATTTTCACTTTAGATCACTGAATAACCAGTTATTAATAAAAGTTTACCTGTCAAGTTTTTCGAACTAAGTTGTTGTCATTGTCATTTCTGAGTAAGTTCTTTCTTTGTCTGTTTGTTAATTCTTTAGGATTGACCTCTAGGGTGTGCACAGAAAAGTTATTTACAAGTGACTATGAACATAATATTTGATGAAAATCCTTGATAACTGCGTATTTTGTACCTCAAAACTGCCACATGGTTAGCATCCATTTTAAAAACTGGCAGTTTCCTGTTTTTGTTGTTGTTGTTGTAACTGGCAGTTTCTTGTTGTTGTTGTTACTATTAATAGCACATACTTGATGTATAGCTTCAAGAACAGTACTATAAAGTAAATGCTTGAAATAAAGCAAACAATGATTTTAAGAACTATAGAAGATTGTTACAGGAAAGTGTTTAATGACTTCTGGAATTTTTTTACATTATTTTAAAAACATTAACATGCTTACCAACCTTTTCTCATCCTCTGAAATGCAAGAATTATAACTCTGGGCCACTTTGTTGCAAAGTTATCTGCCCTTGTTCAATATTTTAATAATGTAAACTTTGTCCAGAGCAGAACTCAGAAACTACTTGAAGGAATTTATTGAAACTTGGAACATAGATAGATGGCAATGTGAAGTTGTGCACCTTGCAATAATTATGAGTTATCTCCCCCTTGTTCAATATTTTAATAATGTAAACTTTGTCCAGAGCAGAACTCAGAAACTACTTGAAGGAATTTATTGAAACTTGGAATATAGATAGATGGCAATGTGAAGTTGTGCACCTTGCAATAATTATGAGTTATCTCCCCCTTGTTCAATATTTTAATAGTGTAAACTTTGTCCAGAGCAGAACTCAGAAACTGCTTGAAGGAATTTATTGAAACTTGGAACATAGATAGATGGCAATGTGAAGTTGTGCACCTTGCAATAATTATGAGTTATCTCCCCTTGTTCCATATTTTAATAGTGTAAACTTTCTCCAGAGCAGAACTAAGAAAGTACTTAAAGGAATTTATTGAAACTTGGAATATAGATAGATGGCAATGTGAAGTGTTGCAAAGTTATCTCCCCGTGATCAATATTTTAATAGTCATTGACAAACTGCAATGGGGAGACATATGTTTTTTCATAAATTTTTTCATAAAAACAACCTTTCTAGTTTTCAGTACATTTATCATCATGATTGGGAAGAATTTTTTTTTTTTTAAATTTTCGAATTTTCGAAAATCGTGAGTTTCTCCCTCACGATCGTGGGAGTGGGGTTACGCCCTTCAAATCGTGAGACTCACAATTGAATCTTGAGGGTTGGTAAGCATGCTGATTAAACAGTTCCTAAATAGTTCTTCACTTGTTCTTATACTAATTTCAGGAACAGAAGTTGAACATATTTAAATTTGAAATGTGTTTAAAAGGATCTAAAGTTGTACTTGAAATAATTTGTAGAACATTTTAAGAACAGTAATAGTTTGAACTGATGTTCTGGAGTTCTTGAACAGTTCTTCAGTTGTTCTAATAATAATTTCAAGAACAGTTGTAGAACATATTAATCACTAAGAGTTCCTAAACTGCTCATATGCTGTTCTTGAAGTTTTATCAAAAACATAGTTGAGCATTTTAAGAACATTCAAGTTCACAAACCGTTCTTATCATGTTCAAGACCATTTTAAGAACTTTAGGATGTTCTTAAAACATTCAAGAACTGTTCTTGAACACTGTTTAAGAACACTTCGAGAATGTTTTAAGAACATCTTAAAGTTCTTAAAATGGTCAACTATGTTTTTTATAAAATTAAATTGCACTGTTCAAGTACAAAAGTTCTTGAACAGCCATCTAGAACGGTTCTAGAACTGTTCATCATGTTCTAGTACAATTATTGAACAGGTCCTAAACATAAGAACTGAATTTCGCATAGGGATGGCTGTGAAAATATCAAGGTAAATGTATGGAAATTCTCTATTTATTAAAATCGAAAATATTGTGGCGAAAGGTGAAATTGCTCATTTTGAGTAAATTCTCCTTCTTCCAGAATTTTTTCAATTTTGTTTAGAAAGAAAGATTTCACAAAAATTCTTTTTCATGGCATGGCCATCATAGATTTGGTGAGTAGTGAAAGCGGGCTATGAAATATCTTGATTCTTCGACCGTCAATTTCAAGTAAAATGTATTCAAATTCATTAGGGAGAATATTCGACTGTTAATGACAATAGACCTAAGGCTATCAAATATCTTGTTTCCCTGTCAATTTCCCCTGGTTCTTAGTAAAAAGTGTTCAAATTCATTAGGGACAATATGAATGAATGAATGTATATTGTTTTATGGCGAATCGACAGCTAAGGTCATTTAGCGCGCAATTAAATTTAATTATTCATGATTCCTGGGTAAACAAACCAGTATTAGGCTAGAAAATGTGCCTTGCCCAAGGGCACTCCACCATGAACGTAGTGCCGCGACTGGGGATCGAACCCGGGACACCCGGTTTCGAAATCCCCGACGCTAACCACTCGACCACAGCGGATTCCCTAGGGACAATATGTTGACTGTTAATGACAACAGACCTTGAGCTATTAAATATCTTGTTTCCCCGTCAATTTCCCGTGGTTCTTAGTAAAAAGTGTTCAAATTCATTAGGGACAATATGTCAACTGTTAATGACAAGTGACTATGAACATAATATTTGATGAAAATCCTTGATAACTGCGTATTTTGTACCTCAAAACTGCCACATGGTTAGCATCCATTTTAAAAACTGGCAGTTTCCTGTTTTTGTTGTTGTTGTTGTAACTGGCAGTTTCTTGTTGTTGTTCTTAGTAAAAAGTGTTCAAATTCATTAGGGACAATATTCGACTGTTAATGACAATAGGCCTCGGGATTATTATCAATTTCCGACATACTTATGCTTTCTGACGCCTCTTTAGCATGGAGGAATTGCTCATTAACCCTTTCCCTCATATAACAATTTTGCAGCGGACAACTTTGAAAACATAATGACAAAAATCTGAAAATCACAATAAATGAGGTTTCAACTATTAAATAGAGTTGAAAACATTGTGGCAAAAGGAGAAATTGCTTGTTTTGTGGCCATGTTTTCAAAAAGCTGTCTGCTGCAGAGGCGTCAGAAAGCGTCTGTATGTGGGAAAGGGTTAAGATCAAATATTTCTTTCGCCACAATATTTTCCACTTTATTCAATAGTTGTACATCTTTATAGAGATTTTCCATATATTTGTCTAGATGTGTTTAACCCTTTTACCACTCAAAACAGTTCTGCAGCAGACAATATTTAAAGCATAAAAGCAAAACTATGAAAAGTCAAAAATGATACAATTTGAAATATTAAATAGAGTTGAATAGATTGAGTCAAAAGGAGTTATTGCTTAATTATGAGCAATTTCTTCTTTTGCCACAATTTTTTCCGAAGATGCCTGCAGGTAGAAAAGAATTTGAGACGTCTGTGTTTCATATTTTTACATATGTGGGAAAGAACACCATTAAATATCCCGCCCACATATAGATGCTTTCTGAAGCCTCTGCAGCAGACGACTTTTGAAAACATTGTGACGAAAGGGGAAATTGCTTTTTTACAGTAATTATGACTTCATTTATAGGCATTTGCCATATTTTACCTAGATGTTTTTAAAGTCAATTCTGCTGCAGATTTGTTGTATGTTGTATTAACCCTTTCCCTCATATAGATGCTTTCCGACGAAGAATTGTCATATGAAGGAAAGGGTTAAATGATTATAAATTTTGGTAAAGAGAGAGTGACATGATTTGATATATACACTGACATAACTTGTGATTAGGTGATGCAAATCTGTTTATGGTCACTGATTGAATTCAATTCACACATAATCCCATATTACTTGTCTAAAGCCGAATATTTAAAATAGACTTACCGTACCCATTTTTACATTTGGAGAGGCCAGGCCCATAGCCGATTCTTGGAAATATCAGAATAGAACAGTTGAGTTGAGAAGACAACTGTATAAAGCCTGATCATACGTGTAGGCTTAACAAATCTGGTTCCAGCAGTCTTTTGACACAATGTTTTCAACTTTATTCAACGTTAAAAGTTTCATTAGTAGAGGTTTACCATATTTTAAAATAGATGCTTTCAAAGTCGTCTACTGCAGATCTGTTGTATGTGGTAGGGGTTTATATTTTTAACGAATTATTTTTTCTCAAAAAATAAATGAGTTTATCCGTTTGGTACAAGATTTGACCTTTACAATTCCTCGTTCGGTTAAACTACACCTTTGCTGAAAATAGTCCTAGTATTTTTTCCGATATTGCATCACTTTGATGTGTTATTTCAATGAAGTGAAGTCATATTTAAACTATCGAATCAACACAGAGAATCAATTCTCAAGAGAATATCAATTTAATAATAAAGGCATATATTTCATGTGTCTGTAGGCATGTCTGAATTTTGAGTTGTACGCCCATTGACTAGTGAGTGACGTAGTTAACAGGTGCCCATTATGTAATGCTAGCAAACCTGACCTTCGACCCAACGCTGTAGAGCAATGTATCTGCAGAGTTCCAGATAAGGTGCGTGAATACATGATCACGCATTGAAATGCAGGAAAAACGAATGAAAATATTTGCTGTTCGTCATATGATGCATTTAAATCCGGAATAATGAATATAGAACATTTTCTGTGCGTCGTTTTAATCGTAAGACAAAATGAAAGTGACGCATTATCGAGAGAAATCCGATCATTAAATATAATCGCGGTCGAATAAATTACCCTAACACCGTATGTAATTCACCTACTTCACCGGTATGTGCAGTTCTTACGGAACAACGAGTTCTCACGCTTCGGAATTTATACACAAATAATGCCTGCTCCAAGCGAAAAAGATCCGTCTACACAACCAATTAAACCTGGTTCGTTATTAAAATATATCAAAATGGAAGAACTGCTGAGTTCTGCAATAACAAAATACGTTTTTAATAATTTAATCGATGACATGCTAAATAAACAACAGCCAATTTAAAGAAAACATCATGAAAAGGTTTCCCCCAAAACAATCGATCTTTGGATACGGGAGTTCCCGTGGATGATTTTGACTGATGCAGTTATGTATTTTGTTTTTTCTCCCCTAGTTATACAAAATGTGTCCCTCACATAATAAAGTTCATCAAGATTAAGTGATTTACCAATATTATTTAATATTTAATTCGCATACCAATGAATCATTCTGGAGACCTGACTTTAACCCATCGGAAGGGTCTGTTAGATGTGTTCAAGTAAGAATAGAAATACTGTAATGGTATGAATACCCTGATAAATCAAATGCATCATGACAAACATGTTGCAGATGGTAACAAAAATAGATAATGACAAGCATACTTAACCCTTTCCCACAAATAGACGACTTTCTTGATAAAACAAGCGTTTTGACGCGCACCTTTGCCCGAATGGCTGATAAATATAAATGAATGGTCTATAATTAGAACATCGTTAAGTTGGAAACGGAGACGAAATGGTGAGATTTCCCTGTGTGCATTTAAGTGTTATTTGTCATTTTATTTTTTCTACTTTCATCTTAAGGAAACAAATAAAATTGCACAACGATACTTCCACAAATCTGTTGGCATCTCTGTGATACAGAGCTCCAGATAATTACTTGGGTCAAATATGTTTCACTACCTAAAATAATTATTAAAGAGTGAATCACTGCAGAAAGCCCATCACCCCACAATAAGGAAGGTCAACATGCATGCAAAACTTTAACTAAAATTTTTAAGTTTGAAAAGGTGCATAATTGTGTCAAAATCTGATATAGAGTTATGGGACTTGTCCTGCAAGGTCATTTGATGATGTCTAATAAGTGAGTGAAGTTTCAAAATTTAACCAAAGTTGCAACGCCAACGCCAACGCACAAGTGACTGTAATAGCTCTCTTATTCTTCGAATAGTCGAGCTAAAAAAGTTAAAGCAAGTTTAAAACAAACAAATAACATGATCAAATGCAATTATTAAATTACATTTTCAAAATAATTCGTTACTCGTACTTTCAGTACTTTGATTCTATACCAAGTCACTTTTGTTTGTTTTATAATAGTCTATTTGACAGACATTTTCCCTGTTCTTTCATCATTATGTTAGATATTGGATATTTTATTAGTCGCCGGGCAGAAGCCCGCGACTTCTATTTTTAATAGCTTTTCGGAAATCACATGGGAGGGCGGCTTATTATTAGATAGAAACAAATCTAGATGATTTGAACATATTACAATTGTGGTTGTTTACGAACACTAATAAATGACACATCTAAAATGAAATAAATATTCCGATTTTTTAATGTTTGCATTTTTTTTTTATTTCACTCGCATTTAAGTTTTTTGTCTTATTTACGAAGACAAAAGTGGTCCCTTCAAGACGTGAACCAACACCCCCTAATGCAGACTCTTATGTGTCATCATTGAGGTCAATTTCGGATTCTCCTTTTAATAGCAATTTTAACTTACTAAATGTTGTTTTCATGTTCAAAGAGATGTCTTGATTTGTGTAGAATTCATTTAATAATGTTAATCCATGAATATCTAAAGTAGGAACTGTTTCTAAGCTAAATATAGACCCTATTCTGTTGTGTAGGTTCGTGACCTTTAACATCGATTTTCGCGCATGCGCATTTCGATATGAAAAAGCGAGTGATATTATTTTATTTTAGACAAGTACAAGACGAATGTTTGACGCAAAGCGTCAAAGAGAAGCCGCAATATTTCGTTGTACATGTAGAAATAAGAAAAAAAGAACATTTTTAAATCCACAAACAATAGAACAATTTAAACTGTAGACGGTAATGCTGATATATTTCTTTGAAGACTTTTGTTTTCTTCAAATTACCTCCCTTTAAAGCAATATCAGGATATTTACCTTGTGATTCGAATAAGATTGACAAACATTGAAATTATATGAATGAATACTATTATTTAAATAAGTAACAACAGCAAAATTAAATTTAAGCCAAGATAAATGTGTACACATTTCGTTAATTTTTTATAGATACCCTAATGTATAGGTGAATATAAAATTTATAAGTAAATGTTTTCATTTCAACGTTCCTAATGTTTGAATAGACTAAGGAAAGTCAAGAATACATAAATAAATCAATGCAGTCTTTTCCGGCGACATTGATGCCTTGCATCAACTTTCTCTTGTTACTATATATATATATTGCTTGACTATCATATTGACCTGTTTCAGACCTTTGTGTGTGATGATAAAAAGCATTATCACATAGAATGTATTTTCATCATTTATAATTATGTTAACCTCTTCCCACATACAACTAATCTATGACTTTGAAAACTTGACAAAAAAATATAAAAATTTCTATATAAATGAAAGAATTTTTATTGAATAAAGCTGAAAACATGGTGGATTATGAAGCAATTGCTCAGTATGAGTCGTCTGCAGCAGTTGCATTAATCCTTTCCCACATACAGCAAACCTGCAGCAGACGATTTTGAAAGTATGTTGGCTAAAACCTGGAAAATCTCCATTAATGACAGTTTAATTATAATATAGAGTTGAAAACATTGTGGCAACTGGTGAAATTGCTCATCATAAGCAATTTTACCACACTGTTTTCAAAAGTCGTCTGCTGCAGAGGTGTCTGAAAGTGTTTATATAATCGGAAAAGGGTTAAAAAGGTGTCTGTAGGTGGGAAAGGGTAAACTGTGTGACATTCATTTCACCATTTGTATTTTAATGAATTATTTTAAAAGATTGACAAACAAAACGTGTGCATATTTTCTCATTTCCAGAACCCCGTGGCGGCAACAAAGATGGTAATTTGGTTTGAATTTTGAATAAAAGAACTTAACAACCAAACAGAGACCTAGATAAGGACAAAACATTGGTTCTTAACCCTTTCCCTCATACGACAATTCTGCAGCAGACGACTTTGAACATATTTTGACAAAACATAGAAAATCTCCATAATTGAATGGATAACCTATGAAAAAAAGTGGAAAACATTGTGGCAAAAGGAGAAATTGCACGTTTTGTGCAATTTCTTCTTTTGTCACTATGTTTTCAAAAATCCGTCTGCTGCAGAGGCGTCAGAAAGCGTCTATATGAGGGAAAGGGTTAATGCCCATTCCCACATATACAGACGCTTTCTGACGCATATGCAGCAGACGACTTTGGAAAACATTGTGACAAAAGAAGAAATTGCTCAAAACAATTTCTTCTTTTGCCACAATGTTTTCAACCTTTTTTTCAGTAATAATAGACCATCATTTCTAGAGATTTTCTGTATCTTTAGTAGATGTTTTTACAGTTGTCTGCTGCAGAGGTGTCAGAAAATGCTTGTATGTGGGAAAAGGGTTAATATCTTTCTTATTTCTCGATCTAACCCTATGTTGCTGGTCCTCAAAGGATAAGTGTCCGCAAGATGATTTCTATGGTGTACTCACAACATAGGGTATGGAAGTCAAACAAGGAAGTTGGAGCATTCATTTATCTAGGGCCCTGGGCGGTGACTAACAACTTGGTGTTGGCTGTGATTTTAGACTGACACTTTATTAACCCCTTTTTCTAGATGATACAGGCAAATATTTTATGTACTATATTTTGCAGACAAAACTTTCGAAAACATATTGCTGGAAATGGAGAAATTGCTCAAACAAGCAACTTATCCCCCCCCCCCCCCTTCCTACAATAATTATTGCTTTCAGATCTTGTATCAAATGAACTCTTCTGATTGTGACATTGTCCAGTTGATACAAACTGTTTTACTTTCAATACTTTGAAAAACAGATGACACTGAAATATCATATCAGGTTGCCAAATGCAGAGCAGTAATCAGAGGACTAGATAAGAGGTAGAGAACAGGTATTATCCCCACAATATTTCTCTTATTACTCAACCAAATCCTATGTTGTAGGTACTCAAAAGAATCGTCTCACTGAGACGATTCTTTTGAGTACCCACAACATAGGGTTTGAATGACAAATAAGGATTTTAGAACATGAAAAATGCCACTTATCTAGAGCTCCGAGACTGAGTGATAACGATATTTTGTAGTCGCAGCTGGTTTGCATGAAGTCCTGGATAAAGGTTCTACTTTTTCTGTTATATTTCAGCCAAGCCATATGACACACAACCTTCAAAGTTCCTGAACCCTTTCCCACATTCCACAAATTTGCTGCAGACGACCTTGAAAACATCTTAAGCAAAGAATAAATCAGATGATAATTATTGAATTGAGTTGAAAACAATTTGCGATGATAATTATTGAATTGAGTTGAAAACATTGCAGCAGCAGATGGCTTTAAGAACATATTAATAAAATTATGGATACTCTCTATAAGGGAAAGTTTAATTATTAAAGAAAGTTGAAAACCTTGTGACAAAAGCAGAAATTGCTCATCATGAACAATTTCTTCTACTCTTAGAACGTTTTCGAAAGTCGTCTGCTGCAGAGGCATCAGAAAGCGTCTGTATGTGGGAAAGGGTTAGGTTGAAAAAAAATTCTGTTCATATCATTCTGTTCTATAGCTAGGTACTTCTAGGTTCTTGTATGAACGGAACAGACCCAGATCTGACTATATGGCAACACAGGCTGATCTGGGTCTCTATTGGTTACAAAGTCTTGAAGGTTGTTGTTGTCTGTGCTGTGCCATTGGCTTAAATTATGTTGATTTCACCAACTCTTTATTCACTATATATGTCTCGTCACGTATGCTGATATCCAGTCAACTTAGTTGTTTCTTTGAATGTTTATGTTAAAGTATAGTGTTTAAGGACAGTTCCTTTGCTTTTGTATTTGTCTTGTAATGTTTTTTTCAAGATGGCTGATCAAGTTGCCTTGAATTTACTGATTTTACACAATATCATATTTTAGAATTAACTGCTTTAGTAGAACTTCTGCCTTATTTAAACCCCCATCCTCTAGATTTTTTTGTTTACATAGAGTTGTCAGTTAACCCTTTCCCACATACACCAAATCTGCAGCAGACGACTTTGAAAACATACCCGATTTTTGTTTGAAACTCCCTTTAAATGAAAGTACAATCATTAAAAAGAGTTGAAAACATGGTGACAAAAGGAGAAAATGCTTGTTTTGAGTAATTTCTTCTTTTGTTTTCAATTGTTTTCAAAAAGCTGTCTGCTACGATGGCATCAGAAAGCGTCTATATGAAGGATATAATCATTGTAGGAAAAGGAAAGATATTTTCAAAAGATGTATGCATTTAAAGGCGCCTGAAATAACTGCTGTGTACATATGACAGAAAGAGTTGATAGGTACCCATATGATATTTTTTTCCATTTTGCACAAATCATGATGACCTTACATAAGTATTTGTTTTATTGTGGTTTTAGCCGTTTGTGGGTTTGGCCTTTTTCAACATTATTTCATGTATATCACAGCGACAGTTCACTTAATCATGATCCTTTGGTATATAAACAAACCAGTACAAGGCTAGGATATGTGCCTTGCCCAAGAGCACTCCACCATGACGGTTGACCGCAATGCCGCAACTTGGGCTGATGACCTTATAACTTATAAGTTGGCATTTAACCCTTTCCCACATACAAAAATCTGTAGCAGACGATTTTGAAAACATCTTTTCAAAAATGTGAAAAATCTCCATTAATGACAGTTTAATGATTAAATAGAGTTGAAAACATTGTGGCAAATGGTGAAATTGCTCATCCTGAGAAATTTACCTTTGCCACAGTGTTTTCAAAAGTCATCTGCTGCAGAGGTTTAAGAAAGTGTCTATATTAGGGGAAGGGTTAAACTTTGGATATAAACACCCTTTGATACCTCTGCAGCAATATTGTTTAGCTCTGATCTAAATTACATGTAGCCAAGCCGAGGTAGCTCAGTTTATAAGATCGTTTAGACATCAGCTATCTTGAATGTGTATTTTAATTGTTATTTTTCTGTCCATAAATGTCTCTGTGTTTTGGGAATCAGGTATTTAACCCTTTTCCTCATATAGACGCTTTCTGACGCCTCTGCAGCAGACGGCTTTTTGAAAACATAGTGACAAAAGAAGAAATTGCACAAATCGTGCAATTTCTCCTTTTGTCACAATGTTTTCCACTTTTAGTCATAGGTTATCCATTTAATTATAGAGATTTTCCATTATTTGACAAAATATGTTCAAAATCGTCTGCTGCAGAATTGTCGTATGAGGGAAAGGGTTAATTGTAATCAAGAAAAAAAATCACAAAACTAACCATATACCTGATGTGACATTTTAAAGTAGTCATCGTCATAGAGATAGATGTCTGAAGAAAAACCTGGAAAATCTTTACAAATATTAATCTCGTTTGAGAAAGAGTAGAAAAACATTGTGTGAAGAGGAGAGATTGCCTGTTATATAAACAATTTTCCTCCTTTCTGGATAAATGTTTTTTTGTTTGTTATCTGCTGTAATGGTTTCAATTGTGTCAGCGTCAGGGACACATTTTAACAGCCTGTGTGCATGGTGCATTACTAACATCTAATTGTTTGCTTGATAGTTTGAAATGATTCACAAATTATGATAATCACCCCAGACCTTTTGCCTTGCTCTCCAGTTTACATTTCATACCCGCTCTCTCGCTTAATTGCTGCTCCATCTCCATCCGCAATGGAAGTTACGGATTTTTATCGTTAATACCTTATGGTCTGCAGCAGGACTGATATTTCCTTAACAATTTCCCGCATATATCTGCTTCCTGACACCTCTGCAGCAGACAACTTTTGAAAACATTATGACAAAAGTAGAAATTGCTATATACAAGCAATTTCTCCTTTTGCGACAATGTTTCAACTCTTTTCAGTAATTATACCCCTCATTTATAGGGATTTTCCGTGTGTTTGCCTAGACACTTTCAAAGTTGGCTGCTGCAGAATTGTTTTTTGTGGAAAAGGATTAAAATACGGTGCTTCCTGTAAAGCAGTTGTCATTTTCGACCCTAAATATCATGGATGTGCATGGAGCTTTTTTTCCACATGTGTTTCAGGTAGTAATTAGGTTGGTTTTGCAGAGCAACACTCTGATTGATTCAAGGTTTAACCCTTTTCCACATACATCAAATCTGCAGCAGACGACTTTGAAAACATCTGGGTAAAAATATGGAAAACCTCTATAAATAAATGTATAACTATTGAATAGAGTTGAAAACATGGTGTCAAAAGTAGAAAATTTCTTTTTTTGTCGCCATGTTTTCGAAAAGCTTTCTGCTGCAGAGGTGTCAGAAAGCGTCTTCCCGAGGGAAAGGGTAATCACATTGAAAAAGTCCCCATGGTAGTTTAACCCTTCCCTCATATAGAAACTTTCTGACGCCTCTACAACTTTTTGAAAACATAGTGACAAAAGAAGAAATTCAAAATGAGCAATTTCTTCTTTTGCCACAATGTTTTCCACTTTTAGTCATAGGTTATCCATTCAATTAAAGAGATTTTCTATTTTTTGTGTTCAAAGTCGTCTGCTGCAGAATTGTCGTATGAGGGAAAGGGTTAAGGATACATTTGTAATACAATTGATTTACAGTTTACCAAATTGTGATATTTTTAGCTGGTCTGTTTTTTCAAAGAAAAAAAGTCAGGCTATTGTGATATTCTTGGTGGCATCGTCGTTGTCATTTCTGCAGTGTAGGTGTCGTCAAAAAACTAAATAAACTTACCTCATAACTCGAAACATGTTCAACATTTTTATGTCAAAAATACATTACCAGTCATTTAATACCTGATATATAATCTCAACACCGTTAATTCATCCAGAAAAGAAGCTCGCGCAGCCATGCATAGCCCTCACGCGTGTGTGATACACACGGCCGCCGGTAATACCGGCGCACGGGCCATGTGACCCCCACTTTTAATTTCTGGACACACCAACTGACAGCTAAGAATTTATTTCATTTTTATATTTTATTTCTTGGTCTGTTTAAGGCATTCGCCTTAAACAAGTTATTTTCATTCAGTTATTCAACTACATTAACAACCTAACAACATAATTGTGTAAATTACTAATTGTAATTAAGTTGTTTTTTGTGAACACAACTAACTGAGAAGTCACGGGTGGGTTACCCCACCCACTATTTCAGTTACGTATCGGGTGCGGTAATGGCCATTCATTCTTTCAACGAAGTTATAGTTACACCGACCCTATTAGCGATAATATATTATTATCGCCTTGTATTACATTATGTATATTAATTAAACATGAACAATTTTGGAAAATATTTGTAAAATCTTTTTCATTGAAATACGTTCCGTGATCAACGGGTATAGTAGAAAATAAAAAATAGAAAAAATTATATTTTTTGTTGAATCGTATAAATTGTTTTGTTTCATATATATTCTATGTCACATAGTGGTGATCAGAAGCGTGGCTCATAACGGCTGTATGAGACACGCGTCTGTCCTGTTTTGCGTTCACTAAGTACACACAGGATTCACCCTGTGAGTACTTCTCTTCCTGGCCTGCTTCCATTTGGAAACAGTCTGGGTTGAGGAGGACTCACAAAAGCTGGAAGAGTAAGAAGACCCCTAAAAGGTTTCTCTTAGCTCTACGAGTGAAGCGGAGTTTGAGGGGTTCTCCCAACAATCAGACTCCGCGGCTGTGTTGAGTGAGCAGAAGGTCAGAGCTGTTCCTTCTTCACTCCGCACAACCGCTCAGAGGTCCAGATTAGGAGGTGTAATCAGCTATTTTCCCCACAAATTCCCTCTTAGGAAACAAACCCTATGCTGTGGGTTCTCAATACCCACAGCATAGGGTAAGAGGGTCAAATGAGGATTTTAGACATGCATACGCCCCTTATCTGGAGCTCTGACCGCTCCCCCTCAGCTTCGGCTGGTCCTTCGCGGGACATGGAGGAGCGGATGGCAGCGGCTGATGTCTGTTATTCCGTCGGGAAACAAAGGCCTTCGGGCCAGAAACCGTACGGACACAGTGATGGTTGGCCTCAAGAGTGAGCAACCGTCTGCTGAACGACATTATCTGACGCCAGGTGTTGGGGCTGACCCTTCGGGAGACGCCATGGGTCAATCAAAGGGAAACCTCACTGATTGGCCACCTCTAACACCACACTCTGCAGTAAGCAGTCTTCGGACGCTTACAGAGTGCCAAATTATAATGTCTGCGGACAGAATTCTTTGGAGACCGGTGATAGAGCAGCTTCACAACTGCCTATCATTAGTCAACCGGGTAATGCTTGCGAGCAAAACCTATATGACTCCGGGTAACCGGGTACCGGGCAACCAGTCAGTCATTTCGCCTAGGCGCGACCAGTCACCGGGCAAATCCGGCAGTCATTTAGCGATGACGCGACCGGTCAGTCATTAAGCCATGACGCGACCGGGCAAATTATCAGTCAGTTTAACATGACGCGACCGGGCAGTGGGCAGTCAAGGTAACGAGCAGTCGTTAAGCTAGTACCACTCGTTCTTCGCACAACCGGTCTATACGGATATTCAAAACACTGGTCATTACGCACCAGGCTCAGATATCCAACCGTCTAACATCGGTTATAAGGAGTACAGGACAGATAAATCTTTCCTTTCTCCAAGGGGAATAGTGTTCTTCTATAGGGATTACACTCCTCAAAAGAATGAGAATAGAAGAGTACGGATATTCAAAACACTGGTCATTACGCACAAGGCCCAGATATCCAGTTATAGGTAGTACAGGACAGAGAAATGTTTCCGTGTCTCCAAGTGGAACATGGTACTTCTCTAGAGATTACACTCCTTCCCCAATACAAAGCTCCGTTTCAAAAGATGTAACGGATCGGTGATAGGCGGGTTAACCAAGCCTACCGGGATCAGCAATACCCACCTGATGGGAATTCACTGTTCCCGGAAGGACACCTTTCGAAGAGGCAGTCCTTAGAAGGCAAACCCCCGATCGGAATAACTCAGGTTGTCCGTGAAAGGGAGGTCGAGACCGTCCCATACGGTTAGTTCGGCGCCGACGATCGATCCAGTGCGACCTCTCTCTACTGCGGAGAGAGGAGGTTCATATCACACGATCGACACCTTAACCCTTTCCCTCATATAGACGCTTTCTGACGCCTCTGCAGCAGACAGCTTTTTGAAAACAGTGACAAAAGAAGAAATTGCACAAAACGTGCAATTTCTCCTTTTGCCACTATGTTTTCCACTTCAAGTCATTGGTTATCCATTCAATTATAGAGATTTTCCATTTTTTGACAAAATATGTTTAAAGTCGTCTGCTGCAAATTAGATGTATGTGGGAAAGGGTTAACACAACAATAAAGTACACCAAGATTGAATATTATTTTCAATCCTTTCTCTTACTTTTATAAGACTGTTGTGTCTTTCAGTTGAAAGACGGATTAGAGTCAAGCATCGTAGGGCTCGACACTCTCCCACCTCCTCGTCTGACGGGGGGGGGCGGGGGGGGGGGGGGGGGGGGCAGTCCCCTTCAGATTACGAGCCGGCTGTAGAGCGTTGACCTCTACAGCAGAACATTAAGGAAGTACTTAGGGTGGTGCCTAATACGTTATGCCCGAAGGTTGACGCTTAAACGTCGTTTAAACCTATAATGATTTCGAGCAAAACCTACACTCTACAGTACAGCAGTCTTCGGACTTCTACAGAGTGCCAAGTTATAATGTCTGAAGTTTTTGGAGACTAGTGATAGAGCAGCCTCACATCAGCCTATCATTAGTCAACCGGTCAGTAATGGTCAGAGGGAGCTACCATTACTGAACGTTCCCAGAGCTGGGTAACGAGCAGTCGTTAAGTCAAGTTGACTCCAACCGTTTTGTCAATATTATGACATAAGCATTGGACAACCGGGTGTTTTCGAACACAGCCAAGTGAAAATCTCCTTCGCAGAGTTGTCGTTCCTTACAATCATATGAATGTAATGAGTCGATAGTGCTAGAGAATGAGTCAAATGCCTACCGAGTACTCAATTAATCACTGGGCATAAACGGTTGTCGCGTGAACGTTCACAGGGCAGTCAAACTCTTAACTGGGCATAAACGGTTACCGGGCAAACGGTCACCGTGAAAACAAAAATTCAACTATGAATTCTTCGGAATTCAACAGTATTCCAATTGACAAATGTCCTCGGACACAGTCATTTGGAGATCGGGCAATGTCTTTAGACATAGCCAGTAAGGCACCGGTCAAACGGGTAATGTCTTAGGACATAACCTTTCGGCAGTCAATCGGGCAGTATGCTGAGACATAGCCGATTAAACAGTCGGCCATCGGGTATGGGGAGTACCGGTCAAATAGTTATGTCGGTCCCCAGGGAGGAGAGAGTGCGTCTCTAGGGACTACACTCCTCCCAAGTAATACCCATCGTACCAATTGTTGGGACGAGTCGATGTCCGACGGTATTACATGGGAGAGATTCAGTTGATTTCATAAATCAATCCCCTATGCTGGCCTACCGGGATCAACCGTTCCCAGAGGATAGTCACTCTGTGAACTCTCTCATACGTGAGCTCGGACCGAAGGTTGATTCCATGCGATCTCATTCTTCTTCGGAAAAGGGATAAATTCCTCGATCATGACTCCTTCATAGGATTCCTCCCACCAATGGGTTAAGTTTTGTGGAAAAGTAGCCAGTTGCTTGGGAAGATTGTTGTGTGGAGTACTGGTGTGAGAAAACCAGGAAATACATGAGTAGGTGAACTGGCCGCCGTGATATAACTGAGAATTTGTTAAAACGGCGTTAAACCACAATCAATCGATCATAGGATTCCTCCATGTCGAATCGGACACTGACATTCCGGTCCAGAACCGGCTTTAGTCAATCCGCACGTCGTCGGGTAAAACCCACGACCCCGTCTTGTCTGACGAATAAGAGACATATCGGGTTCAGTGCTCCATCGGATGATTTACAATTTAGAGCTGGACTCTAAATAAACTATCATTAGTGGGAAGTTACTGCATTCACTGCGTCCATAGGCGCATTTCGGCGTATGCGGCAACATTGTTCACATGGAAAGAACGTACAGTGACTTCTGCAAAGGCATTCTTAGAAGCCCAACCTGTGAAGACACAAGGGACAGGCTAAGTTCGAGCCTAGCTTTCTGCTTCCGCTGGCCCTGCCTTATCAAAGCCCCGTACGGGAGCAAAGTTGGCATACAACCAAGTAGAGCACTGTCCCTAATCCGCGGCTATAGGGAAGCGCTCCTCTCTATTAAACTAACAGGAATGCCATGGAGTGGGTATCAACCTTCCATTCGGTGGTTTCTACAACCGTCTTTCGTCTGGTTCCGGTGAAGACCGGAATAAGACTTATCGACTCAGATTGCGTCTAGTACGGTCGAGTAATAAAATGGAATGTTCCGTTTTATCAAGAACACAATCCGGAACGGCTGTCTGAGCGATTCTTAGACCAAACAGACACCTGTTACCACGTACCGGTTGCTTTTTCATCGAGGAATGACCGTCGATTCTTTGTAAACGGGGTAGTGTTCCTTTCAAACACTTCACTTCGATTACCTGCGTTTAGAATTAATTCCCAAAACGGGCAAGTCGGATCTATTCCCCTCAAGAGACTCGTTGTAGGACGTTTCTCGTTGAGCTGGCCCTTCGGACAGACTCGATTCGCTATAAGAGAATCCGATTACCATGTCCTGTATAAGGATCAGTAATTAAGGGAAACGGTCCGATACATGCTTCATACTACACCCGAATTGTTTACAGTTCGGGGCAGTGTGTTAAATACTCATTACAGTACAGGGCTTAACTGACTAGGACATGTACATGATCAATAGAGTAGACAGTAGTCCTTCGATTGGCAATAATTATTACTCCCTGAATTGCCCCCATAATTCAAATGAGTCAACTTCCGGTGTCGTTATTCCTTCCTGACAATGACTTTAGAAACACAGTATTGGCCCAGAGATCGTAGTTCAACGTTCTTCTGGCCTGCCTATCGACATAACCGTTACATCTTCATTAGAAGTAGACAGTTCTTACCGATTGGTGTTTTTTAAGGTACGTCAATCAGTAATTTATGCTTACATTTGTTGCCGACCTCTCGCATTCAAGATTTGGCGATGAACACAACAATTATTGTTCGATGCTCCAATGCGCTTAACTTCAAAGTTCAGATCCATTTCTCTCCAAACTTTTACGTTCTTCGGAAGCGGCCGCGTCTTAAGTTATAAACTGAGACTTAAATTCGTCTTGCTTGGCGAACACTATCAGGGAAGTGAGTTCTTTGCTTTCAGTAAAAACGAATTTCATCAGGTTTTACAGCCGTATGGTTATTCAACCGTTCTTATAAACCTGTATTCCTACTGAGACCAAGTTGCCTTTGGTGCTTCCTAACCCATCACATTTCACAACCTTTCTGTGAACTGTGTTCCCTTAGATATAACCTGATCTTGTACCCTGTCAAGGGTCTTAAGTTCTATATAAAACATTCGAGGGCTGTAAGAACCACAGTAGGGGTTATTCAACCTCAGGTAGGAGAAGGATATGCCAGCAGCGTATTCAAACACTGGATATCCTATTCCTTTAATTAGTAATAAGATCCTTCTGATAAAGTCTTAAAACGTTTCAATCAGAAATTATTCCTCTCTGGACACACAAGTGGACTCTCAGCGAGTACTTACCTAATTAATACACAAATTACTAAATACATGAACAGTTGTGTTTATATTTAGTAGTACCGTAGGTACTCTTACCAAGTGCTACGATTTCTCGGGACCGGCATTGTGTTGGACGATCCTCCCGACCGATGCTGCAAAGTCATCAGGTATTAAATGACTGGTAATGTATTTTTGACATAAAAATGAAGTTTTTTAAAGTAAAACATATTTTTATTAGAAAATACTTACCAGTCATTTCAGATTCCCGCCTCCCAACCCCGCGTCGTCACCCAACACTAAACGCTGCAAGTTAACGGTGAAATTAAAAGTGGGGGTCACATGGCCCGTGCGCCGGTATTACCGGCGGCCGTGTGTATCACACACGCGTGAGGGCTATGCATGGCTGCGCGAGCTTCTTTTCTGGATGAATTAACGGTGTTGAGATTATATATCAGGTATTAAATGACTGGTAAGTATTTTCTAATAAAAATATGTTTTACTTTAAAAAACTTCATTTTCAAATGAAACTTAGTACACATGTTCCTAGGAACAATATGTATGTCTATTATAAAACCAGGTCACAGAATTCGGGCTTTAATCCTTTCCCTCATACGGCAATTCTGCAGCAGACGACTTTGAACGTATATTGTCAAAAAATAGAAAATCGCCATAATTGGATGGATCACCTATGACAAAAAGTGGAAAACATTGTGGCAAAAGGAGAAATTGCACGTTTTGTGCAATTTCTTCTTTTGTCACTATGTTTTCAAAAAGCAGTCTGCTGCAGAGGCGTCAGAAAGCGACTATATGAGGGAAAGGGTTAATCATTATTCAGTAATGCTCCTTTTTCGACGTAGAAAAAAGCAGAAGAGCGTTGGCAATCACTCCGTGGCGCTCTTGTTAAGCCTTTCTCACATACAACAAATCTGCAACAGACGACTTTGAAAACTTTAAGGTAAAGGTATGGAAACTCTTTAAGTGAAAGAAAAAATATTCAATAAAGTTAAAAAGACTTTGGCGAAAGGATAAATTGCAATTTCTACTTTTGTCACAATGTTTTCTAAATTGTTTTGCTGAAGAGGCATCAGAAAGTGCTTTCTGACGCCTCTGCAACAGAGAGCTTTTTGAAAACATGGCGACAATAGAAGAAATTGCTCAAAACCAGCAATTTCTTCTTTTGTCACCATGTTTTCAACTTTATTCAATTATTGTACTTTCATAGAAAGGGAGTTCCCAAATGTTTTCAGGTATGCTTTCAAAGTCGTCTGCTGCAGATTTGTTGTATTTGGGAAAGGGTTAGAGTTGTCTTAAATGTGAAAGGATAATGTGTATACAAAGAAAGTATTATTTAACAATTGATCTGCTGCATTTTAACCCTTTCCCACATATAGACGCATTTTGACGCATCAGCAGCAGACGATTTTTGAAAAAAAACAAGCAATTTCACCTTTTGCCACAACTTTTTTCAGTAATTAAACCTACAATTATAGAGATTTTCCATATTTTTTAGTGATCCATGGAGTCGCTGCGGGATTCAGGTCATGGAAAAGTGCCCTTAAATTGGGCAAGGCACATTATAATATATATATTTCCTATATATAGCCTAATACTGGTTTGTTAACCCAGGAATCATGAATAAGTGAACTGAAATACTGTTGAAAATGGCATTAAACCCCAATTAAACAAGCAAAACAAAAGCAACCCTGTCAAGAAGAGAAGTTACTACTCGCATTTATTTGATAAATTCTTTGGTATAATGACCAGACACAGAATCATACTCCGGTCTCCTGCTCTTGATGTTATAAATGTAGGTGTTGGAAAGGGTTAATCCTTTCCCTCATACGACAATTCTGCAGCAGACGACTTTGAACATATTTTGTCAAAACATAGAAAATCTCTATAATTGATTTGTTTTGTTTGATTGGAGTTTAACGCCGCTTTCAACAGCTTTGGTCATATCACGGCGGTCAGTGCACCTACCCATGTTTTCCTGGCTTTCCCACACCAGTACTTGCACAACATTCTTTCGAAGCCACTGACTACTTTCATAAATCAGAGGTGAGAGGCAATGGGAAAAATCGCCCAAAAGAATGTTCGCCTCAACCGGGTATCGAACCCGTGACCTACAGATCACAAGTCAGATACGCTACCAACTGAGCTACCCGGCCGGGTACCTCTATAATTGAATGGATAACCTATGACAAAAAGTGGAAAACATTGTGGCAAAAGGAGAAATTGCACGTTTTGTGCAATTTCTTCTTTTGTCACTATGTTTTCAGAAAGCCGTCTGCTGCAGAGGCGTCAGAAAGCGTCTATATGAGGGAAAGGGTTAAAGCAGGCAAAGACTAGAAATATGATATTGGGTAAACATTTAAGTCAACAGCACTTCTTGTTAGACCACTGTGTCAGACAGGCTATTTAATTGATTTCTGACACACTCCACATAGAAAAGAAAACATACTCTCCACAGGGCATTAGTGTAATGTAATGAAAAATTCATCTTTTCTAATGAAGTTATAAATATTTATATATTTTCTAAATGCCTTAACTCTTTAGCAATTTGGGTTCTTCCTGGTACTGGAATCATTGCTAAGGCAGAGTAGACTGATCTTTTCTTTAACCCTTTTCGCAGAGCCCTGGTTGCTCAGTCAGTAGCAACATGGGCTGTCAGTCCAGGGGTTATGATTTTCAAACCCAAGCTGGGTCAATATTCTTTCCCATATTTGACAAGAGTCAATGTCATAATGTCTTTTTGGAAAAGAAGTCCTTTGCATGGAAAGACTGATATGTGGAGATTTGGTGTGAGAATGCCAAACATGGGTAGGTAAACAGGCTGCAATAAAATGAATTGTTGAAAAGGGCGTTAAACTCAAATCAATCAAGCAAACCTTTCCCACAAATCTGCCGACTTTGAAAAGATCTAGGGATCAAAATATGGAAATTCTCCATGAAAGGAAACATGAGCAATTTCTCCTTTTGCCACAATGTTTTCAAAAGCCATCTGCTTCAGATGCATAAAAAATGCGTCAACATGTTGAGAAGACTTGATAAATGACAAAAGGTTAATGTTTTAAGTGACTGTCACACAGGCTTAGGACACCAGGTTCATCTTAGTCTATTTTTGGATTCAGGAATCTCTTGAATCAATCATTTCCTATTCAGTGGCCTAGATAATGATTTATTTGTTGGTTTTATTTGGGTTTTATGCCATTTTCAACATTACTCAGTTATATCACGGCAACAGTTCACTTACTCATGATCCCTGGCTAAACAAACCAGTACTAGGCTAGGAAATATGCCTTGCCAATTTAGGGCACTCCACCATGACTGTCACACTAATTGAACCCGGGACCTAGATAAAGAGGGATAAACAAGACATTGGGGCACAATATATCTCTTATTTCCTATTGGTTGTTTGTTTTATGTCATATGCCGCTTTCAACAATTTTTCAGTTATATCACATGACGTCCATGCCCTATGTTATAGGTACTCAAAAGAACAGTCTCAGCGAGGCAACTCTTTTGAGTACAAACAACATATAGATTGAGGGTCAAGTAATGAAATTGTTTAATGTAAACCACAAGTGAATCCGTCATCATATTCACTATTGGATTTCTAGGGTCTTTTATTAGGCAGCATACATAAAGGTAAAATGGCATTCCGCAGTTCAAATTAGCTTAACCCTTTACCTCATGCAATAATTCTGCCGCAGACGACTTTGTACGTATTTTGTCAAAAAATAGAAAAATCTCCATAATTGAATGGATAACCTATGACAAAAAGTGGAAAACATTGTGGCAAAAGGAGATCTTGCACGTTTTGTGCAATTTCTTCTTTTGTCACTATGTTTTCAAAAAGCTGTCTGCTGCAGAGGCGTCAGAAAGCGCCTATATGAGGGAAAGGGTTAATCATTTTGTAATTGACTTTGGAATTTGATGGTAGTGTTAAACCAAAAGTCACCTGCAATTTGATTGTTTCTTTGACTCCCAGTAAAGTGTGAGAAGTTATCCATGCAGATGCGTCTTGACTCATCATGTGAAAGCATTGCGGCAAAAAGTAGAAATTGCTCATAATAACTAATTTTCTCTTTTTGCAATGATGTGTTTATCTCAATGATTACATATTTATAGAAATAGACATCACCTCCCTGAAAGTCTGTTTCAGATTTGGTGTATGTGGGAACAGAATGATATACTGATAGAAAGGTGGACTCAGCCAACGTTTTATTGACCATCTCTGTGGTGAAGTGGTTAGAGGGTGGGTCTCAGGGGCGGGAGACCAGGGTTTGATTCTTCTGGGTGGGTCAAACTAATGACTTTAAAATGGTAGAAATGGCTTCCTTCCTTCACACACTTAAGTCCATGTGGAAAAGCAGCCAGTTGCTTGGAAAGTATGTTGCGTGGAGTACTGGTGGGAGAAAGCTAGCTAGGAAACACATGAGTAGGTGATATGACTGAAAAATTGTTGAAAACGGCTTTAAGCCCCAATCAATCCAATTCCTTTACACTCAGGGTTGCTAGGTTTACAGCTGATGCATGGGTGACATGATAAACTATATTGGTAAAGTACTGGTAATTACAAAGGAAATACTGTGATATGACAGTGGTGCAGAGGTAGAGTGTCAGCTTATCGTACCAAAGGTCCCAGGTTTGAATCCCGTGTTTTTCCACACAAACGGCGCGAGTACCAGGTTAAGTCTCCAGGAAGCAGAAACTGAGTATGATTAATATAAGCTTAAAGCTTGTTTCGCAATTGATGTAAAATAAATGAGTTCAAAAGTTAAAAATTAAACTAAATAAAACATCATTCAAGCTATAGCAAACAAAATCAATTAGCCTTGTATTGTATTTTCACAGAGAAAAGGGGAACACTATCATAAAGAGTTAATATTACATTTGTTACTTAACCCTTTTTCCCTCATACGATAATTCTGCAGCAGACGACTTTGAACATTTTTGTCAAAAAATGGAAACTCTCTATAATTGAATGGATAACCTATGACTAAAAGTGGCCAACGGAGAAATTGCTCGTTTTGAGCAATTTCTTCTTTTGTCACTATGTTTTCAAAAATGCCGTCTGCTGCAGAGGCGTCAGAAAGCGTCTATATGAGGGAAAGGGTTAATGATGTAAGCAGTGTACACGCATAACCTTAGAAAAATATCCAAACTTTGAAAATTTAAAATGTGAACCAGGGGAAGCTTAAACCTTTTCCACTAGCAGATGCTTTTTAACGCATACACAGCAGTCGACTTTTGAAAACATTGTGGAAAAAGAAGAAATGGCTCAACGTTTTCCAACTCTATTCAATAGATATACTTTCATTTATAGAAAGTTTTCATATTTTTGCCTAGATGTTTTCAAAGTCGTCTGCTGCAGATTTGTTGTATGTGGGAAAGGGGAGACTGGTTGGTACTTATTGATTTGCCATACTTTATAATTAATTTTGTCACTCATAAAGGCATTATCAGATTAACGCTAGGGGCTTGGGAACTTCGTATTTTATCTTCACAGAGAAAGGGTTATAACGAAGGTAATTTAGCTTACAGAATATAGCAGAACTCCAAAAATGTGAATCAAGGTCAGCAGAGCTGAATGCTCTGCCGGGAGACCGTTTGGTACTTATTGATTCGCTTGACTTGAGTACCTGTCTTATATTATCCTTTCCCACATATAAACAATCACAGCGGATTACTTTGAATACATCTGGGAAAAACTTTTAACGATGGATATAACCTTTCTCAAAGAGACAATGTTAGAAAACATTTTTTTAACATTTTTTCTTTTTTTTAATGTGTAGGATAGTTTAATCTTTTATGCTGACAAATTAAAATTTCCTGAACATTAAAAATACGACATGTATCAATAAAACACAGAATTTGATTATATTTCAAACCCATGGTTTAACCCTTTCCCTCATACGACAATTCTGCAGCAGACGACTTTGAACGTATTTTGTCAAAACATAGAAAATCTCCTTAATTGAATGGATAACCTATGACAAAAAGTGGAAAACATTGTGGCAAAAGGAGAAATTGCACGTTTTGTGCAATTTCTTCTTTTGTCACTATGTTTTCAAAAAGCCGTCTGCTGCAGAGGCGTCAGAAAGCGTCTATATGAGGGAAAGGGTTAAGCCCCCCTGTAGCACAGTTAGTAGCGACATGGGCTGTCAATTGAGGGGTTGTGAGGTCAAATCCCAGCTTGGTAAACATTCTTTCCCAACGTTTGACAAAAGTCACTGTGACATGTGACATTTGTCTTTCACTAATGGGCGATCAGTCTATGTAGAAAAGCAGCTCGTTTTTGTTGTGTGGAGTCCTGGTGTAAGGGTAAGCCAGAAAACACATGAGTAGAGGTGAACTAGCCGCTGTGATATGACTCAAATATTGTTGAAAATTACGGTAAACCCCAATCAATCAATCAAACCAATAGTTTGTTTATCTTTTTAGATTTTAGGGTCAAAACTAGAGGAGGGGTGTCATCTGCTTTGAAAATGTCTCATTATGGATGCATTAAGTCTAGAGATTTGGAATGACAATTTCTTTCAAAAGTATTATGCTGCAAAATAAAGATAGTTGCTCAAATAATCGCTGTATCTATCAGTAAAATGGTTACTACCAAATTAAGCCACGATAGCATAGTTGGTAACAACGAGGGCTATATTCCAGCGGTTGTGAATTTCCACTGATTCTTTCTTATGAATGAGACCAACTTGGTAGTGTAGTGGTAGAGCATCCAGCTCGGGAGTAGGAGGTCGTGGGTTCAATTCCTATCCTAGACCGATATACCAAAGACTAAATATGGTAGTAATGGCCGCCCTCCTTGGCGCTCAGGGTTGCAGGGTTTAAGTATTATGACTGACTGGCTGGTGTCGGGATATATAGACCAGTTGTACTAGTAACTTACCAAGGAAACGCAGTGATATAACTGAAAAATTGTTGTAAGTGACGTTAAACACCAAATTTATCAATCAATCAATCAATCAATCAAAAGACATTGTGACTAGAATCATTCATCTTTCACCAACGGGTTAAATATATTCATTTTAGGAAGGTAGCCATGATCTGGGCATAAATTTTGAGTGGAGTACTGTAGTGAGAAAGTCAGGAAACACATGCATGGTTAGATAAACTAGCTATACAACTGAAAAATTGTTGAAAGTGACGTTAAACAGACTGGTTAATCGATCAAAGTACACAGTATCGCCTGTACCGGTTATGTCTACCGGAAGCAGACATGATTAATATAAACTTAATGCTTGTTTCGCAATCGATGTAAACGAAAGATCACAAAGGAACCAAGGAACATACAGAATTTGATTCTATTTCTAAACCATTGTTCATTGAATCTGATAAAATGCAAAACTAACAAGGAAGTACAATGTAAGTTTGCATGTATTTGCCTGTCATTTTTGCGTTTTTATTAAGATCAATGAAACATGATTTTAACCCTTTCTCATATGCAGACACTTTCGGATACCTCCGCTGACAACTTTCGAAAACACTGTGGCAAAAGGAGAAATTGTTCAATATGAGCAAATCTATTTTTTGACAAAAGTTCAAAGTCGTCTGCTGCAAAATTGTCTGAAAGTGTGGTTGCTATAGACAGGGAATTGCTATTCCAAGCTGGTCTTAAGCACAGGGGTTTGACGGTACATATAGAAATTAATATCGCCAGATGCTGCTGTTCATGTTGGGTTTCATTTATTTGGATTTAACGCCATTTTCAAAACGTTTCAGTTTTAATTATCACTGAAACAGTACACTCAGTCAAGATCTTAGACTATCCAGTACTAGGAATTTCTGATCATATGATAATATCATGGTTGATTAAACTTTTATAACAAAGAATTTGATTCTAATTCAAAACCATGGTTTGTTTATTTAGAATTGTATTGATGGCACAAATTCATTTAACTTAACTGAACTGATAAAATCAATATTGCTATTTAATGCCGATCACAAAACAATCTGTTAACCCTTTCCCTCATATAGTTGCTTTCTGACGCCTCTGCAGCAGACGGCTTTTTGAAAACATAGTGACAAAAGAAGAAATTGCTCAAAACGAGCATTTTCTCCTTTTACCACAATGTTTTACACTTTTAGTCATTAGGTAATCCATTCAATTAAAGAGATTTACTATTTTTTGACAAAGTATGTTCAAAGTCGTCTGCTGCAGAATTGTCGTCTGAGGGAAAGGGTTAATCCAATTAATCAGTGTGTGAACAACAGCTTATTTTCAAAGTCTGCTGAAACACTAACTAAATAAGCATTATTGACACTTTCCCACATACAACAAATTTGCTACAGAGGACTTTGAAAACATCTTGGCAAAATAAGGAATATCTCTAGCTATTAATGAAAAACATGACAAAAGGATTGCTTCTTTTGCCACAATATTTTCAGCCATTTACTGCAAATGGGTCAAAATGTAAATAAAAATAGTATTACTTAACTCTTTCCCTCATATAGACGCTTTCTGATGCCTCTGCAGCCTCTGCAGCCTCTGCAGCAGACAGCTTTTTGAAAACATAGTGACAAAAAAAGAAATTGCACAAAACGTGCAATTTCTCCTTTTGTCACAATGTTTTCCACTTTTAGTCATAGGTTATCCATTCAATAATAGAGATATTCTACTTTTTGACAAAATATGTTTAAAGTCGTCTGCTGCAGAATTGTCGTATGAGGGAAAGGGTTAACCATTAATTTGCCCAGACACTTTCCCATATACAGCAAATCTGCAGCAGATGACTTTGAAAGCGCCTCCCAAAAATATGGGGAAAATATGGCAAATGAATTGAGTTAAAAAAATTATGACAAAATGATGAGTTGGTTATCCATTCAATTATGGAGATTTTCTATTTTTTGACAAAATACGTTCAAAGTCGTCTGCTGCAGAATTGCCGTATGAGGGAAAGGGTTAATCAAGTTGTAAACATTGTGGCAAAAGGCGTGTGCTGCAGAGCCATCAGAAAGTGTCCGTAAATGGGAAAGAGGAATCTAATACAACAGTTACTGTAAATCTTTTTTAAAAAATTGTGAAAAATCGATGTTTCTGTTCAGTGTTCAGTAGGTTTTATGATATTGGAATGAAGGGGAAAACTTTAAATTTCTATATATATATATTGAATTTTAATGAGTGACCAATTTGAATGCCTCATTATCCCTAAACCATTTCCCTGATAGAGATAACGTTTAATCCTTTCCCACAATAAAACACATTTTCAGCAGACGACTTTGAAAACATCTAGATAAAACTATAAAAATCTCTATAGACGCTTTCTAACGCCTCTGCAGCAGACGGCTTTTTGAAAACATAGTGACAAAAGAAGAAATTGCTCAAAACGAGCAATTTCTCCTTTTGACACAATGTTTTTCCACTTTTAGTCATATAAGGTCATCCATTCAATTATAGAGATTTACTATTTTTTGACAAAAAAGGTTCAAAGTCTTCTGCAGCAGAATTGTCGCATGAGGGAAAGGGTTAACTGAAAGAATAAGAAATGATTTGAAAATATTGTGGCAAAAGAAGAAAATTGCTCATTATGGTTCAACTGCAGCAGACGACTTTTGAAAACATTGTGACAAAAGGAGAAATTGTGGGGAAAGAGTTAAGGGTATAATGACATGAAGTTCAATAACGAAGGCCACACATAAAAGTCAGTTAATGATATGTATTTTTGCATGAATTAATATATAGATTTAGATATGCTTGAATCATTTGACTTTAACTGTTTTTAAAACTCATATAATGTATTTCTAAGAGTCAATTACTTTGTAAACATTGAATGATTTTCATAATTGTTGACTTTGGATACTTCTGCAGCAGACTACTTTAAATTTGAAGACATTGTGGGAAAATTAGTAGAAAATGATCAAAATTGGCATTTTCTCCTTTTCTCACAATTTTTTCAAAACTGTATAAGTATTATACTTCCAGACGTCCATATGTTGTTTTTTTTTCAAAGGAGAAAAGACCAAAGTTATCAAAATTGAATTTATTTGAACTTTCCCACATGCAGACGCATTTGAGGCATCTGCAGGACACAATTTGGTAAACATAGTGACAAAAGGAGCAAATGCTCTTAATGAAAAAAATTTTGGTTTGTCATATCTTTTCAACTCTATTCATTAAACATTATTATTATACTTTCACCGGATAATTTTCTTTACATTATTGTCTAAATATTTTCATAATTATCTGCTGCAGGTTTGTTGTATAGGTAATAGGGTTAAAGATATTAAATTGATTGATTGATGGTTTGGTGTTTTATGCTGCTTAAAACAATTTTTCAGTTATATCAGGACATTTCCTGGGTAAGTACTACTGGTCCATTTATCCTGACAGCAGCCAGTCGGTCGTAATGCTCACCTCGCAATGCTGAGCGCCAAGGAGGACAGCCGTTAAGGGAGAGGAGTCCAAAAAGCGGGTTCGATCCCCAGTCGCGGCACTACGGTCATGGTGGAGTGCCCTTGGGCAAGGCACATTTTCTAGCCTAGTACTGGTTTGTTTACCCAGGGATCATGAATAATTAAATTAAATTTAATTGAGCGCTAAATGACCTTAGCTGTCGATGCGCCATAAAACAATATACATTCATTCATTCATTCCAAAAAGCTGTGTGGATTGCATGGATTCTTCTATCAGTTACACACACAGCATTCTTCTCAGGCAACTTTGGGATAATTAACCCTTTCCCTCATACGACAATTCTGCAGCAGACTACTTTGAACATATTTTGTCAAAAAATAGAAAATCTCTATAATTAAATGGATAACCTATGACTAAAAGTGGAAACATTGTGGCAAAAGGAGAAATTGCTCGTTTTGAGCAATTTCTTCTTTTGTCACTATGTTTTCAAAAATCCGTCTGCTGCAGAGATCCTCAGAAAGCGTCTACATGAGGGAAAGGGTTAAAGATCTTGTATTTACATTCATGGTAATGAACATTTCCTTCTCGCTTTGACATTTAGGGTTTGTGTGAGAATTGTGCAATACTAATTGCAGGTTCATTTGCACTTGATTTTCATGATCCTTATTTTTGTATGCAAAAAATCAGAAAATCAATATTGATGTATGCTTGTCATTATTGCCTATTCATTAGAATAATGAAAGATAACTCTGACTTCAGCCAAACAAATAGAGTTTTCACACTTACCTCCCTTGTATGGTTATGAATCTCCTATACTATGGAAACTTTGAAGTTTCTTGCTATTAAAACTGATATTTAAGCCTTTACAAACATTAGTAACATATTATATAGAAGTTTAATTTTGGTGACATTATTGGAAAAGGAATAATTGCTCACAATGAGCAGTTTCTTTTTTCCCCATAATGTTTTCATCTCGGATATAAAACTATACTGCCAAATATCTTATTTCCCCCTTTATTATCCCCCCTACGATTGATTGATTGATTGGGGTTTAACGCCGTTTTTAACAATTTCTCAGTTATATCACGGCAGCCAGTTTACCTACTCATGCATTTCCTGGTTTTCTCGCACCAGTACTCCACACAACAATCTTCCCAAGCAACTGGCTGCTTTTCCACATAGACTTAGCCCAATCCCCCCTACGAAGAAGAGAGGGTATATAGGAGTCACTGTGTTCGGTCGGTCGGCCGGAAGCCATATTATGTCCGGCCTATTTCTTACAAATCACTGGGTGGAATTCAATAACATTTTACATGATATTTTTCTATACCAAGAGGAGATGTGCATATCCTAAAGGTCTTACAATTGCATGTTATTGTGCATATCCTAAAGGTCTTACAATTGCATGTTATTTTACAGAGTTATGGCCCTTTTACTTATTAATTTATGGTGTAGGTCAAGGTGCTGTTTTGGGGGTATTTAATATCATCTTCAGTGATAGTTCTAGTTTCTTCAAAACTTTGGAAAACTCTTATATAAGCTTATCATTAACTTTTATCAAAATGACGGAGCTTGAACGATTCCTTCCTTTATTTCACATCAACAATTTTCAGCCAACAATAATTATAACACTTTACTAGATTACATATATCACTGAAAAGATTTTCATGTCAGCTTTAATCCTTTTGTCGCCAAATTTGAATTTCGTCTGCACCATGCTATCTATTAAAGATTATCGTGAATTGAAAAAAAAAAATCTGAGAAAGAAAACTCCCAATTTCTTGTATAAAGATATGCTTTTAGAGAGAGCTGAAAGTTGTGACAAACAGTGAAGGCTCTGATTAGATCCCTCCCTGGAAAGGCAGTCGCTGATCATCAATGGTGTTGTTTGCATTTTGGACTTTCCTTATGGCACCCGAAAAAATTAAATGCGGGTCATGTATTATATATGAAAGGATTTGTCACTTAACCCTTTCCCTCATATCAACGCTTTTTGCACCTCTGCAGCAGACAGCTTTTTGAAAACATTATAAGTGACAAAAAAGAAATTGCTCAAAACGAGTAATTTCTCCTTTTGACACAATGTTTTCAAATTTTAGTCATAGGTTATTTATTCAATTATAGAGATTTTCTATTTTTTGACAAAATATGTTCAAAGTCGTCTGCTGCAGAATTGTCGTATGAGGGATAGGGGTAAAAGTGGGTACCGATCAATTCTATTTCTGCTTTTACGTTTCCTGCAAGGTCAAATTCTTAAAACTGTCCTATTCAAACACTCTCACTTTATCACATACACATCATATGTAAACACAATTTCACGTTTTCAATTCAGACAGCTAGAGACACGAAATCATTTGAAGTGAAAAACAAAACAGTCATATGGCTCTGAATTAGGGCCAATGTATTATATAATCTTAAATCCTTATTTGACCTTAAAACTCTTTATGTAGGGTAACATTGAGTAATGAATGCGATATTGTCCTTTAAGTTATGTGGGAATACTGAATTTGAATCCGCATCATTGTAAATTACAAAATTTAAAAAAAAAAAAAACAGTCAAAGCTCTAAATTCGGGCCAGTCTATTTTATGTTCTTCATTATTTCCCATATGAAGCAATTTTGCAGCAGACTACTTTGAAAAAATACTAGACTAAAGATGACAACTCCCTTTAAATGAAAGTACAATAATTGAATAGAATTGAAAACATGGTGACAAAAGGAGAAATTGCTCGTTTTGAACAATTTCTACTTTTGTCGACATGTTTTCAAGAAGCTGTCTGCTGTAGAGGCGTAAGAAAGGGTCTATATGAGGGAAAGAGTTAAATCCTCATGAATAAGTGAACTGCTGGTGTAATCTAACTGAGATAATGTTAAAAATGGCATAAAATCACAATAAAACAAACAAAACAAAACTCTATAATATGCTGTATAGGGTTATGTTGAGTTTTGGGCCAATACCAAAACTAACAATCGTGGGAATGGAGAGAAAAGTGTTAATCATTATTCAGCATCATGACCCCCAACATGATTATATCTAAGTGACGACCAACTGAAGACAAAAAATGATCATCTTTTTGTATTATATGATTGAGTTGGACCATTGAATACGGATTTAACTGTTGCCAGTTACAGATTTAACATGTGGTTTGAAGCTATTTTTGAAAGTAGTGCATTCATTGATGGCATTCTTGGTCTCAATGTCTTGTATCTATGTATTAATCCCCTTTGGGGGGGTTTCAACGGGGTATATCGCTTGTATTTTATTCTCAGGCAACATCTTGTTGAACCTTTCCTTCATGCAACAAATAAATCTTCAGCAGACAACGTTGAAAACATCCCTTGAAAAATATGAAAAATCTCGATAAGTGTCTGTCAATGTGTAATTATTGAAAAGAGTTGAAAACATTGTGGCAAAAGCAGAAATGGCTCACCATGAGACATTTCTCCTTTTGCCACAATGGTTTTAAAAGTTGGTTGTCCGGTGCAAATGAGTCAAAGTGTGTCTACAGGTGGGAAAGGGCGAACCCCATGTCTACCTGATAGCATAGTTTTAGAAGGGTCTGCTAAGAAATAAGGCATCCAAATGAAAAAGTTATAACATCTGGAAAAGAGTGCAGTCATTTTTATACAGATTTAACCCTTTGAACATGCATATGTAGGAAAGAGGAATCCGCCTTGGACCAGCGGTTCAGCTGAGCATTGGGGATTTATAATCTGGCATCCCAGGTTTGATCCCCATTAGCGGCGGTCATTGTGGAGTGCCCTTGAGTTAGGCACATTTCCTAGCCTAGTACTGGTTTGTTTACCAAGGGATTATGATTAAGTGGACTTATAATCGCTGTGATATAACTGAAATAATGTTGAAAAAGGCGTAAAACCCAAGTAAAATAAAATAAATAAATATGTAGGAAAGGTTTTATTGTTACCCAAGCACTACCATGTTTTGCTTAAATGGGATAAATTTCAGCTTTTGCAAATTAAGGCTTTAAAGGTCATTTGGCAAAGTGAAAAGGTTAGCAGTTTGATCTTGTTCTTGTACTTTATTTTAATCATTTATGTGAGATTAAATCTTTGCCAAATTTTCAAATGCTATTGATGCTGACATTTCTTTCGCCTGTTAACCCTTTCCCACATACAGACGCTTTCTAAGGCCTCTGCAGCAGTCGATGGTGATAACTATGTGGAAAAAGAAGAAAGGGATCTATTTAATAATTATACTTTCGGTTGTAGAGATTTTCCATATTTTTGCCTTCATGATTTCAAAGTCAACTGCTGCCGATTTGTCATATGCGGGAAACGATTAAGAGACAAAATGTATTTCACTAAAAGATTTCTCCCATCATAAAAATGAAGTCGCTATTGAAATCGTGATAGGTCATTATACGATAGGGGTGACATTTTTATTTAACCCTTTCCCTCAAATAGACGCTTTTTGAGTCGCCACTGCAGCGGACGGCTTTTTGAAAACATAGTGACTAAAGAAGAAATTACTCAAAACGAGCAATTTCTCCTTTTGGCAGAATGTTTTCCACAATTGGTCATAGGTTATCCATCCAATTATAGAGATTTTCTATTTTTTGACAAAATATGTTCAAAGTCATCTGCTGCAGAATTGTCGTATGAGGGAAAGGATTAACGGGAAATCATGTCCCATCAGCATGCATCTTGATGGGGTTGTTACATTTATTAGGATCATTTGGAATATCTTTGTGTTTAACCAGCAGAGATTAATTTGAGTGTCAATTGTATTAAACATTTGTGCTTATTACCTGGAGTTTAACGGTTAATTTCTTCATTAAAAAATTCCGACGCTTAAATTAATGCTAAATAACTCTTTCCCATCTGCAGACAACTTTTGAAAAAAAATATGGCAAAAGTAGAAATTGCTCATCATGAGCAATTTCTATACTTTAATTTATAAACATTACCTATAGTTTTTGCCTAAGTGTTTTCAGATTTGTTATTTGTAGGATTTAAGGGTTAAAAGGAGTAATAAAAAGTAGGTAGATAAATTTAGTGAGGCAAACAGTCATGACTGTTATTTCAGCACAAATTCTGCAAATTCAAGGTTGCTGTAATATTTTGTTTTTAATAAAGTTTTAATGTGTCGCAAGCAGGTGTCAAAGTTTGATTGCTTGGAGCAGGATGATGGGATTTCACTGATTTTTTTTTTTTTAATAATTCCCCTGAAATAGATGCTTTAGCTTTACAAGTTCAGAAAGCATTAATTTTCCAACAATGTTGTTAACTTCATATCACAGTAATACTTAAACATTTCCAAATGTTACATAGGCTTCAAAATGTGTCTGCAAATTGAAAGGGTTGAAATTTGCTGACAACATAAATGTGTAACATAATAACATAAAGTCTCAATCAAAGTGGCTGCCATTTATATTTTAAAAATATTTTTGGGAGAACAAAAAACAATATAATTATGAACCATCTTATTCTATCTAAATAAGCTGAGGATTTTTGTATTTGTTGTTCGTGTTGCAGTAATGGAACTTTTTGACAGCTGAATAATGTAAGCAATTTCTAATATATTTACTTAAGTGGCAGCTTGTTAAATGAATTCTGTATTGACAATATTTTAAAGACTTAAACTTTCATTTTTCGTTCAATAAAACTGTGACATAGAAAAGTTTTTTTGTGAAAAATGTGATAAATTTGATGAAAAATTAGAATGAGGACCAGACCTAAATGCTGTTTGTGTTTGCAGTAAATTATTCTTTGTGATGGCTAAGAGTTGCGTGAGCCGTTTCTTCAACATTGTTTAGTAGTAAAAAGTCTTCAAATTGATTTGCAGAGTCAGGAATTTTTGGCTGCATTATGACTTTCTTTAAAATAGTTTTCTTTAATCCTTTATCTGATGGAGATGAAGTTTGATCGCTTCTAGCAGATGACATTTCAAAACAGTGTGGCAAAAGGAGAAATTGCTCATTTTGAACAATTTCTCATTCCAATCCACAATGATATCAACACATTTATCAAAATTATAGTTTTTAATTTTTTTAGATGTCATTTTTTAACCCTTTACCACATACAGATGCTTTTTGACACATCTGCTGCAAAAGAAAATATTGTGGCAAAAGGTGATATTATTCAATAAATATGCTTTCAATTCTTTAGATCAACCATTATTATAAGTTTTGAATAGCAGTTTTCAAAGTTGTCTGCTGAAATTTTGTTGTATGTGGGAAATGGTTATAATAGATATACATTCAATTGTTAGGAATTTCAAAGAGTTTTCTTCAAAGATGTTGAATTGTATCAAACAAATTTGATAAACAGTGATGATCTGAACCTTATAATCAAGTGTACTCTGATGTAAGAGATTCCCAATTTCTGAGGATTCAAAAAGTAAATTCATTAAATTAAAAATTAAAAAAATGGGAATGGAGATGTGTTCAGACTCAGATTGGTACTTTGACGGTTATCGGCAATTCTATGAGCGGAGCAACACGACGGTACCCAAAATAAAGATGACAGCAGAGATGAGGGATCCCTATACTTTAGAGTTTGACAAAAGGATAGTGAAAATAATAAAGATAGGGCCAGACCGACCACTCTGCTTTAAACGGTACATCTGGGGCAGACAAAGTAAGGGCTAAATCGGTTTATATTTTCTTTTGACTCTTGCTTAACCTTTTCCCACTTGTAGACACATTCAGATGCTTCTGCAGCAGGCTGCTTCTGAAAACATTGTGGCAAAAGGAAAAATTGCTCATAATTAGCAATTTCTCCATTTGCAGCAATGTATTCAACTCCCATTTATGGAGGTTTTTCAAAATTTTCCCAGGATGTTTTCAAAGTCATGTGCTGCAGATCATACTGCATACCCCTGTGAAATGAACGCGGTCAAAACATGGTCGACCATGTTTTAAACAAGGTCGACCATGTTTTAAAAACATGGTTGACCACGAAATGACCATGTATAATCCATGGTCGACCATGTTTCATGCCGTGGTATATGGCCACCCTGGGGACCATGGTCAACCATGTTCTTTTAAAGACCATGGTTAACCTTGGTCCATGGTCATAAAAAAATACCATGGTAAAACATGATTCATAGGCCACGTGGTATATGGCCGCCCTAGTACCATGGTCAACCATGGTTTGACCATGATCTTAAGACCAGGATAAATCAGGTTTCGTGGTCCTTTATATTACCATGGTCAAACATGTTTCATAGTCCACTTCAATGCAGCCTTGTGGCAAGTTCAACCATGGTTTGACCATGTTCTTTAAAAGATCATGATAAATCATGTTTCATTGCATTTCAAAATAACATTGCCTAAGACTGACATGTTTTATAGAATTAGTCATCTGTTGCTGCCCTGATTACCACGATTCATGTTTCATAATACCAAATTAATTCAGTAGCCCTTTTACAGGTCTTTATTGAACAAAACATGGTATTTTGTTTCATTAAATAACATGTACACAAAATTAAAACCTTGTTCATGGCAATTAAATCTTTTTTTTTTAAGTCGTAAAAAGGGTTATCCGAGACTTTGTAGTAAATTACAAAATTATTTGAAAATGCCAGGGCCTGGAACTGCCTAGGTCTAAAAGTGTTCTAGAAAATAATCATATTACAAGAGTAAAATATCACTAAAGATGATAACACTGAATAAACATTCATTAATATAAGTTTTACCTGTCAAGTGTTTCCAAATCAAATTGAATACATTGCCATTTCTGAATCCATTCTGTGCTTGTAAATCTTCATTTTATGTTTTTTCTATCTGCTTCTATCATTAGAATGAGAACAAAAGTTATTTACAAATCACTATGTACATAATATTTGATGAAAATCCATTATAACAGAGTGTTTTGTGAAAACATTGCCAGAATTTTAACATGTCACATTGTCATCCATTTTGAAAATTTAAAATCTCAACTTCCTGTTGTTGTTGTTGCAATTATTAAAAAAAATGGTTCTAGAAGTGTTCTATAAGTGTCCTTAATAAATGTTGTAGTGATATATTTGTTTAACTTGGCAATTTATCAAAACTTTGTTTAGTCCAAATAAAACCATTAATATTTAAAACAAATTGTTATAAAGTTCTTGCAGTGTAACAGCAGATACAGAACACATTAAGAATATTAAATGTCGTTCTGACATCTCTTTATTCTTTGCAATGCACATTAAGTATGTGAAATATTTATGCTTGACTGTGATTCAGGGTCTAGTAATTACTGTTGACCATGAATCATATTCAAACAAAGACTCTTGATCATGAATCATAGTCAGTCATGGACAATACATAAGGTGTACACCGTACTCACGGTGTTGCATGCTAAACTGCTTAGAGTTTCAAATTGTTGTATTTTAAGTAAGAAACAGACACTATTTGTGCAATGCAACATTTATTACCAAATGTGTTTTTACTGTTTAAGATTGACCTTGTTTCATGGTCTGGAAAACATGGTCATTTACCACAGTCAGACCATAGTCAAATCATGGTCAATCATGGTTATAATCGACCAGAGTCAAAGTCTGAACGAACAACATAGACAACCATGTTTTGACCATGTTTAACCATGGTCAAACTTGATTCAAGGTTCACATTTCACAGGGGTATCGTGATCATACTACATATCATGATCATACTACATATCGTGATCATACTACATATCGTTATCACGCTACATATCGTGATCATGCTACATATCGTGATCATACTACATATCGTGACCATACTACATATCGTGATCATGCTACATTTCTCCATTTGCAGCAATGTATTCAACTCCCATTTATGGAGGTTTTTCAAAATTTTCCCAGGATGTTTTCAAAGTCATGTGCTGCAGATTTGTTGTATGTGGGAAAGGGTTAAGATGATATGTGTGACTTAAAACAAAATTGGCAACCAATGTATACCAAGATCCCAGTCTGTACATTTGTGCAGTCTAATCCTGGTCTATCTTGTTTTCAACTTATATATATATATATATAGTAAAAAAGAGAAAAGATACTACATTGGTTTTAAATGTGCCAACTGGTTTTGTTTATTCTACTCATCAGAGCAAAGCTAAAAATCATTATACATATGCATGAAGTGAAGACTCAGAGATGAGCCATTGAATCTGCGCAATCTCACCTAAGTCTTCACTGTCTGCAAATATGTAATATACTTCAGTTCATCTTCTTACAAAACACTGGAAGTGTAGCCTAACTAGTTAATTAGCTAACAAATTATAAATGCTATCAAAAAACATGCACATCATTATTGTATATTCATAGATTCAATATGCAAATTGGATGCAGTATATTTAGCCAATCAAAACAATTGATATTTTCTGTCCGGTACACTTGATTGCCAAACGCGGTTTCTGGCATCACAAACAAAAGCCATGTGATGCATGACAACCGGGTAGTTTTGAACGATTAATTGTTGGTTTATTAGGTGATGCATGATGATGGATGTGGCTTAAGATACGATCTTGGATCTATGAATTCTCTAGTTATGAATGTAGATGGCCAGACTTGGTGCTTATATACATTTACTAGCCTGAGCACTAATTTAACTGATAATAATTATAATGCAACAAGAGCAATTCCTCCTTTTGCCCCAATGTTTTAAACTCAATTAAAATATTATTCTTTTATTCAAAGAGTTTTATCATAGTTTTGCCCAAGTGTTATCAAATTTGTATGCTGCAGATTTGTTGTATGAAGGAAAGGGTTATCACATAATATTATCATGCAACAAAAAATCAACACGTTAAACTCCGTAACAGTCAATCCAGAGGAACAGGGGTCAAATCCTGGTCCATGTTCTGGATTTTTCTGAGGTGCGTTTTGCTTGGGAAGATTGTTGTGTGGAGAACTGGTGTGAGAAAACCAGGAAATGCATGAGTAGGTGAACTGGCCGCCGTGATATAACTGAAAAATTGTTAAAAATGACGTTAAACCCCAAACAATCAATAATCTGAGGTGCGTTAAGTGTCTCCCACTAAACTTGAGGTCAAGTACTAGTCCTTTCCAGGAAAAAGTGCCTTGCATGAATAGGAGCTATACACTTGTCATGTATCTTTTCGGAAAGAGATAGGTTTTGCACCAAGACAGACCCTTGTATCTAACTCTGTCTCTTGAATTTATATGCACTTGTCAGATTCTTGTAACTGATATAGTGTACACTATCAAATAGGCCTATAGCTAACTAGAAGCTAAGAAACTCATGCTCAATCAGAGCAATTGGTCTCTATAATAATTTTCCTTTTTTCATTATACACAGCTGAAATATTTTTCTTCATGTAGGTTTGAAAGTTTGGAAATTTAGAGAATTAGGAGGTTTAAAAATGTGTTACATTATTGAATAGCGAGAGCAAAACTATTTTAACTATGTCTTATATATATGCAAGATGCAGTTATAAATTATAATATAAGTATATGGTTTATAGCCCCCATAATGAGGGTTAGATTCAAGTATCTTTGACTTGGATAGCTCTTATTTCATACACTACATCTGATCTATTAACCCTTTCCCTCATATAGACGCTTTCTGACGCCTCTGCAGCAGACGGCTTTATGAAAACATAGTGACAAAAGAAGAAATTGCACAAAACGTGCAATTTCTCCTTTTGCCACAATGTTTTCCTCTTTTTGTCATAGGTTATCCATTCAATTATGGAGATTTTCTATGTTTTGACAAAATACGTTCAAAGTCGTCTGCTGCAGAATTGTCGTATGAGGGAAAGGGTTAATGCTTACCTTCATATAGACGCTTTCTGTTGCCTCTGCAGCTACGAGACAGCTTCTTTAAAACATAGTGACAAAAAAAGAAATTGCTTAAAACAAGTAATCTATCCTTTTGTCACCATGTTTTCAACTCAATTCAGTTATCGTACTTTCATTTAAAGGTAGTTTCAAAAAAGAAAAACGGGTATGTTTTCAAAGGTGTCTGCTGCATAGTTGTTGCATATGTGGGAAAGGGTTAAAGACTTTCCTTCATACAGATGTTTGACGACTTGCTTTCTAGAATTTTATGGAAAACAGAGAAAAATTAGCAATTCCTTCTTTTCCCTGACAGTATTTTTGTCTCTGAAATTTTTAGGGAGGCAACAGGAATCAGCAATTTCACCTCATCTCAAAGTATTTTCATCTCTGAACTTGAACTTTTTACGGAGGCAATAGTAATGACTGCTCATATAAATCATTTATGCCTTTTCTGTATTCACGCAACATGCACCCATTGGTATGGGTGCTAAATACAAACTATCTACGTTAAAACCTTCATTTCGAAAGGATGCTTAACCCTTTCCCACATCTAACAAATTTGCAGTAGACGATAGAAAATCATTATTAACAAAATTATAGTTATTGTATAGAGTTGAAAAGGAGAATTGCTTGTTTTGAGCTATTTCTCTTTTTGTCACAACATTTTAAAATTCGTCTGATGCAGAGGCGTCGGAAAGCTTTCCATGATGAGCCATTTCACCTTATTTTAATAAATAAATTGGAATCCGCCGTGGCCGAGTGGTTTTACTGGGTGTTCTTGGATTCGATCCGCAGTCACCGCGCTGTGATAATTGTGGAGTGCAAGGCACATTTCCTAGCCTAGTACAGGTTTGTTGACCAAAGGATCATGAATAAGTGAACTGTCGCCGTGATATAACTGAAATAATGTTGAAAACGGCTTAAAACCTCAACAAAACTTATTTATGGAGGTTTACTCATTACTTTTTGCAAATACATTTCCAAAGTTGTCTGCTGCAGATTTGTTGTATTCTCGAAAGGGTTAGCCCTTTCCCTCATACAACAATTCTGCAGCAGACGATTTGGAACGTATTTTGTCAAAACATAGAAAATCTCCATAATTGAATGGATAACCTATGACAAAAAGTGGAAAACATTGTGGCAAAAGGAGAAATTGCACGTTTTGTGCAATTTCTTCTTTTGTCACTATGTTTTCAAAAAGCCGTCTGCTGCAGAGGCGTCAGAAAGTGTCTATATGAGGGAAAGGGTTAATGATATATTCTTTTGACTTTAAAAACATACAATCATCTAGCTGCTACTCACTCAGAGATGACTTTGAAAACAATTACGCAAAACTTATAAAAGAAAAATCATAATAAATTCAAGTAGATCTTAAAATATCGTGGTAAAAAGAGAAATTGCTTATAAGAAGCAATTTCAGCTTTTGCCACTATATTTCAAAAGTTATCAGCTGAGTATTATGTCAACAAATGCATCCGATTTCACCTGTATAAGGGGAAAATGGATAAGAATTTGTCTACAAGATAAGTAAAATTTACACCACTTGCTGATTACTTCTTCTGCGTCAAACAAGTTGTTTGTTTGTTTCTTTCTTTCTTTTAAATGGTTTGTTAACCCTTTCCCACATGCAGACACATTCTGATGCCTATGCAGGAGACGTTATACCTATGAAAACATTATTGCAGAAGAAGAAAGTGTGCATAATGAGCAATTTCTGCTTTTGACAATGTTTTCAAATTACTATGCATCCATTTATATATATTAATATATATTATTAAATATTTTGCCTGATTGTTTTCAAACACTTTTGCTGTAGTAGGATAAAATATTGAATTTCCATTTCTTGCTAAATCAAAAACTTTTACTGGTATCATAGAGTTTAGTATTTAACCCTTTCACGTACAACAAATCTGCAGCAGGCGACTTTGAAATGATCTAGGCAATAACAAAGAAAACCTCTATAACTGTAAGTATATGTCAAAAACATTGTGACAAAAGGAGAAATTGCTTGTTTTGTCTCAATGTTTTTAAAAGTTGTCTGCTGCCGAGGCGCCAGAAAGGGTCTATAATTATGTGGGAGAGGGTAATATTGGCATTTCAACATTATTTCATTTATATCTTCAAGGTTACAGAACACTTATTTTTTATCCCTTGGTAAAACAAACCAGTACTTGGCTTAGTAAGGAAATGTGCTGTACCCATAGACACTCCACCATGTCCGACATAGGTGAGGATCGAACCCGTCCAGTTCTAAATCCCCCATTAGCTACCTATTCTGCTTTGAAGGATTCCTTATCATAAAGAAATTTCCTATGAAAATATATGCGGGGGAAAATGTAGCAAATGAAGTAAAACTTTGATGCATGTCATTGTAGAAAACATCGTTGGAAAAACTTAAACTGAAAAAAACCCTCACATTTCCTTTTGAAATTCCACAGCCTTTTCCCTTACATGATACCCAGTCATCACATGTACAAGATATGAGCCGTCCCGCGAGAAAACCAACATTAAGACTTCTGCGTAATGTATTGATCCAAATCTGCCTGCGCAGTTCGCGCAGACTGATCCGGGCCAACACATTCCATCTAAGGGGTAAAGAGTAATGATTCCTGAAACAGAAAATACACAGGAGGCAAAAATTGTCTGTCCGGGTTAGCCTGCGTAGTATGCTTAGGTTGATACTGGTCGATACTTTATGCAGAGTCCACGCCGTGATATAACTGAAATATTGTTGAAAGCGGCGTAAAACCCCAATAAATAAATAAATAAATGCAGAGTCCACAATGTTGGTTTTCTCGTGGGACAGCTCATACTTTAATGGAAGGAAAAACATGGCTTCTAAAGCATGGCCTATTGTCTTGGTGGCAGACGACTTTTGTTTTCAAAGTGGTTTCCTGCTTAAATGTTGTAATTTGGAAAAAGGGTGAGTGGAAGTTACCTTTTCTGATACCCATAAATTTCTGAATTGTTAAGGTAGATGTCAATAACACGTGTCAATAAGACATATTGCTTCAAAAATCAAACAAATCTGTACTTTTGTACTTTCATACTACTTTATTTGAGTTCATTATCGATCGAAAATGTAGCGCAAGATCATAAGGCATTCAGTCTGAATCACTCGTGTTTAAAAACCTTTTCCCTCTTACAAAAAATCTGCAGCTGAACACGTTGAAAAAAACCTAGGCAATTATATGGAAAACTCTCTAGTAAATGAAAGTAGCCATTACTGCCATTTTTAACCCTTTCCCTCATACGACAATTCTGCAGCAGACGACTTTGAACATATTTTGTCAAAAAATAGAAAATCTCTATAAATAAATGGATCTTGATGGTTTTGATCAATTTCTTCTTTTGTCACTATGTTTTCAAAAAGCCGTCTGCTGCAGAGGTGTCAGAAAGCGTCTATATGAGGGAAAGGGTTAAAGTCTTTTTAGAACATAGTTTAACACATTGTGGCAAAACGAGAAATTTTTCAAAAGTTGTCTGCTTCTGATTTTTCTGATGAAGCTGACATTAATTTAGCACCGTGCCAGCAGGAGACTTTTGATGGTAAATTTCTCATTTTTCCACAATGTTTTCAACTCTATTCAATAATTAACCCTTTCCCACCTACAACAAATTTTGAGCAGACTATTTTAAAATATCAAGGCCAAAAAATAGACAATTTCTTAAAGTGGAAGTAGTATTATTGAAAAGAGTTGAAAACGTTGTGGCCAAATGGGAAATTGCTCATTATGAGCAATTTTCTTCTTTTGACACAATGATTTCAAAAGTCCTCTACTGCAGAGGCGTCAGAAAACGTTATATGTGGGAAAGGGTTAAATTGTAATTTTTTAAAGATATTCAATATGTTTAGCACTAGATGTTTTCAAAGTTGTCTGCTTCAGATTTGTTGTATTTGGGATTGGGTTAAAACCCCTATGAAGTAAAAGGTCCTTAAGTCCCATTGACAGCAGTTTTTATAAAAGTGTTTTTGTTGAACTTTTTGTAAAACATTTCTTTCAAATAGTGATAAAGTCTTAATAGATTAAGTAAAGTTTACTGAATCGAAAATTGAAAAAATAAAAAGTTTTATTGTCATTTATAGAGACATAAATGCTGGACTGATTCTCAATAGTTTTAAATACAGCATATAACTGTATTCAGATACCTCTGTTTTAAATAATAAAAAAGTAAATGGATTTAATGTACCTGTTCTGTGTATTTCAAATTATGACCTGTGATCTTTTTTCTTTTATTGTTCCATGTCACATAGTCGGACTGACATAGTTTTGCTTTGAACTTAATAACTCAGAAACATTGATGTTGTAGAAATGATGTTACTAAGCTTGGGGACATATCAATATAGGTGACGTTTAAATTATCCGTCTTTTAAATCTGTCATCTTGTTTGTCAGCCAACTTTAGATAGTGATATTACGGACAAAATGTTGAAAGTGGTTATTGGAAATACACATGTGAAGTTTTTAAAAAAATCAGGTAAACACGCAAACTTTTTAAACTATACATTATTATTTTTAATTATTAACATTATACAGTCAAACCTGTGCTAAACCCTTTCCCACATACAATAAATCTGCAGCAGACAACTTCAAAATGATCTTGGTAAAAATATAGAAAACCTCCATTATTGAAAGTATGATAATTGAATAGAGTTGAAATCAATTAATGTGGCAAATGGAGAAATTGAGCAATTTTTCCTTTTGCCACAATCATTTCGAAAAGCCGTCTGCTGCAGGAAAGCGTCTGCAGCAGACGGCTTTTTGAAAACATAGTGGCAAAAGAAGAAATTGCACAAAACGTGCAATTTCTCCTTTTGCCTAAATGTTTACCACTTTTAGTCATAGGTTATCCATTCAGTTATAGAGATTTTCCATATTTTGACAAAATATGTTCAAAGTCGTCTGCTGCAGAATTGTCGTATGATATATCGAGGGAAAGGGTTAAGACCATCTTGGATTATCTTCTCCTATTTTTGGTCTTTAAACACAGGTTTGAGTGTATAATAACAATATTGTTGTTGTTATTTGCATTGAGAAGAACTGCCAAAAAAATTCCTAGAATAAAATCTGTAGTATCTCTATAGATGAAAGTAGCCTATTGAACAGAGTTGATAATATTTTGGAAAAAAGGAGAAAGTGCTCAATAAACGTCTTCTTCTTCAACAATGTTTTCAAAATTGCTTGTTAAATTCGAGTCATATCTTGCATATTATATAGGCTTAAATTTTTTTTAAGATTTTCATCAAAAATCTTTTGAAAAAGAAAATGTAATTGTTATTATTTAGATGATCTTACATACAAATGAGCAAAGATTAGGGTCAGTAACATTATGATAACCCTTTCCCACATACAGCAGAAGGCTTTGGAAAACATTGTGACAAAAGGAAAAATTACAATGTCCTCTTTTGCTACAATATTTCAATAATTATTTTTTAGTTATATCATGGCATTTCCTTGGTAATTTACCAGTACCATTGGTCCACTTATCCAGACACAAGCCAGTCAGTCGCAACCCTGAGCAACATTAGAAGGGCAGCCATTACTACACATTTTAAAGTCTTTGGTATGACCTGGCCACTGGGGACCAAATTCTAATTCTCTGTTGTTCAAGAACAAAAAGATTCATTAACCAAAGTTCTTCAAGTTCAAGAGCCGAACCCCGATAGCTCAGTCGGTAGCGACGCGGGCTGTCAATCCAGGGGTTGTGAGTTTGAATCAAGTTGCTCGGCCAACTCTCTTTCCAACGATTGACAAAAGTCAATGCGACATGCGTCATTCGTCTCTTCCACCAATGGGCTAAGTCTATGTGGAAAAGCAGCCAGTTGCTTGGGAAGATTGTTACTTTTAATGTGTGGAGTACTGGTGTGAGAAAACCAGGAAATGCATGAGTAGGTGAACTGGCCGCCGTGATATAACTGAGAAACTGTTAAAAACGGCGTTAAACCCTAATCAATCAATCAATTAATTAAGTTCAAGAAATGTTCTTGAAATGTGAAAGAATCATTCATTAGTTCTGAAATATTTTTGTTGAGGTTAATTTTTTACCAAGAATGCTATCCCGAGTATTTAAACCTGCTAATAACAAACTCATGCGGACGCATTTGTTTGTTATATATGCATATATATCACTTGGGATAGAATTACGGTATCAAAAGATCAACGGTAAATAAACTTTTATTTTATTGACTATATCAATCATGCACCTTATCTAGTTAACCCTTTCCAAATCCAACAAACCAAAGCAGATAACTTTGAAAACAAATAGGCAAAATATGGAAAATCTGAAGAAAAGAATGTTAAGTTATAGAAAAGATTTGAAAATATTGTGTCAAAAAGAGAAATTGATCATTATAAGCATTTAGGTACTGCTTTTGCCACAATGTTTTTAAAAATCATTTACTGCAGTTTTGTCTATATGTGGGAAAAGGGTTAAAGTGAAAGCAGAATGCCATTTAAATATCTTTCTGGCTTGTGAATTTATATAGGAGACCTAATTTTGGTCTTGTCTTTGAAACTTTATTTTGCATTATCTCCCTTGAAAAAAATAATGTTGACAAGATGAATACTAGATGATTCTATGGAACGATTCCAACTTTTGTATGAAATTTTTCTTCATATGAACACATTAATTTGACAAGAACGGCCATATAATAAGCAATGCATATCCAATTTATCATCTTTATTAACCCTTTACCATATACAGATGCTTCTTGACATTCATAATAGACAACCTTTAAAAACATAATGACTTAAGGAGAAATTGCTCAAAACAAGCAATTTCTCCATTTTCTTTAATGTTGTTAAAAAAGAAATAAGTACAAACTTTTCCTGTGCGTTTTGCATCAGTTCTCAGCACATCATTCTTCTAAGGCAACTGGCAACCTTGTCACATAAACTATTTTAGCCTATTTGTGAAAGACGAACGGAGCTATTAAGAAAGATTTTTTTCTATCATAGGAAACAGTCTCAATGGTCAGTCTGAGGTTGGATTATTCGTCCAGGTCACATTTACTGCAAATAAATCACATATATAATTGTTACCCTTGAAATCCTGCTCTTAACCCTTTCCCTCATATAGACGCTTTCTGATGCCTCTGCAGCAGTCAGCTTTTTGAAAACATAGTGACAAAAGAAGAAATTGCACAAAACGTGCAATTTCTCCTTTTGCCACAATGTTTTCCACTTTTTGTCATAGGTTATCCATTCAATTTTCTATTTTTTGACAAAATACGTTCAAAGTCGTCTGCTGCAGAATTGTCATATGAGGGAAAGGGTTAATTAAGTAAGAAAGTAAGATTATTGAAAAGAGTTGAAAATGTTGTGGAATTTAAAAGGGATTTCTTCTTTTGCAACAGTTCTTTCGGGCGATGTTTTCCATTGCCTCTCACCTCTGATCTATGTGAGAAAGTAGTCAGTGGCTTCAAAAGAATGTTGTGTAAGTACTGGTGTGGGAAAGCCAGGAAAACATGGATAGGTGCACTGACCGCCGTGATATGACCAAAGCTGTTGAAAGCGGCGTTAAACTCCAAACAAACAAACAAACAAATTCTTTTGCAACAGTGTTTTCCAAACACGTCTGCTGCAGAGGCAAAATGAAGTGTCTGTGTGAAGGATAGGTAACTTTTTCCCCTTTTTACAGACACTTTATTCTCTCCATCAGAGGATTGTTGGAAGCATTGTAGCAAAAGAAGATTTGTTTGCGTAGATCATTCATTATAAGTTGTCTCCTACAGATTTGTTGAATATGGAAACGGGCTACAGAGAAATTGAAACTGGAAATACCGTAATAGAAAACTGATGGTAAAAATTAAATTTGGCGGCTATGTGCCGTTACTGTTTTCTGCTGTGTAAATCTTTTCTGTGAAGAACTTCTGGAGCATACATTTTTTGAAAACATTTTGGCAAAAGCAGAAACTGCTCATAATGAGAGATTTCTCCTTTTTAGCTTGTATGTTTTTTTGTAGAAAAAAAGTCGGGCAATTGTGATACCCTTGGCATTGCACAGAACTTCAACCTTACCTTATAACTCAAAAACAGTTACACATATTCCAATGAAACTTGGTGCACATGTTCCAAGAAACAATACGCAATATGCATGTCTATACCAAGTCACATAACTCTGGCTTTAATTATTATTCACTTATGCTCTGTTTGCCCTTGACTCAAAATCCGTTCAACATTTTCAAATCAAACTTGGTACACATGTTCCTAGGAACAAAATGCATGTCTATATCAAGTCACACATCTCTGGCTAAAATAATTTAATAACAAGAGAAAGTTGATGCAACGCATCAATGTCGCCGGATATCCATAGTGCAGTTATGCATAACACTAACGATATGCAGATCGGAAGCAATATGCCTTTAGGGAATTAAATGACACATTTAAAATTGTCAAGGACGAAATAATTTTGTACGAAAGACCCGATTCTTTCTTATTCGCAGAGGTGTCGTTCTTGAAACTCTAGCTCTTTATAGGCAGAAAGTGTTCGTTCAAAGTAATTTTTCTATTAAAACCAGTTTTATCTCGGTTTGTTCTTTTCTTCATTTGTTTCGAACCAAATAAACATTTTAAATCACCTATGATTTACTATTTGTAAGTGAGTGGCTCTCTGCAAAGGAGATTGATCTACGCAGTTGGTATTCGCGAGTATGTAAACAAATAAATTAGACTGTGCGACTTAAGGTTTAATTGTAGTTATCGCCTTTTGATTACATGTAGTATATAGTGTAAAATAAAGTATAGCAGTCTAGCTAATAGGGACCGTTTTGTCTTCGTAAATAAAACAAAAAAACATAAATGCGAGTCAAAATAAAGAAACTGAAAATACCTAAAACACCGGAATATTTATTTCATTTTAGATGTGTCATTACTTAGTGTTTTTAAACAAACACAATTGTAATATGTTCAAGACATCTAAATGTGTTTCTTTCTAATAATAATCCCCCCTCCCATGTGATTTCCGAAAACCTATTAAAAATAGAAGTCGCGGGCTTCTGCCCGGCGACTAATTATTCAGTAATGCCCCTTTTTCGACTTAGAAAAAACAGACTAGCATTGGCGTTCGCTTTGCGGCGCTCTTGTTTGAGCATATTTTCAACTCTGGTATTGATAATATTATAATTTCTATATTTAAGGGGATAACAATTATTACCTTACTGCAGACAAATCAAGAAATCATACAGACACACATTTAAAAGAGTTGAGTTACGAGGGGACTGGTTAAGGATTGATAATATATATATCAGTCTATACATTTAAAAACAATGTTGCAAAAGAAGAAATGGCTAATAATAAGCAATTTCTATGTCTACCACAATGTTTCAATGCTATTCTATATTAATATTTTTGTGGCAATTGGTTTGACAATCACCACAATGCTAACAGAAACAACAACAACGAAAAAATGTACATAGTCAGTTTTGACCAGCCTGTTTTTACCTACATCCGTTAAACGGCCAAATATATAGTTCCATCAGCAATGCAGAGACACGATTAATAATACTCATATCAGTGCTACTTTGGTACCGGATTGATAATAAGATTTGAGATTTATTGAGATAATATCTACATAGAGTTAAATTATGTAAATATTATCTTTCTTTATGTTTGGGCAGATAATAAATATCACTGCGCGTTCTATCTGCCTTGCAAAGAACTCTCAACTCAATGACTCAGTATAATGCTTCTGGAATAATGAATGTATATTGTTTTATGGCGCATCGACAGCTAAGGTCATTTAGCGCGCAATTAAATTTAATTATTCATGATCCCTGGGTAAACAAACCAGTACTAGGCTAGAAAATGTGCCTTGCCCAAGGGCACTCCACCATGACTGTAGTGCCGCGACTGGGGATCGAACCCGGGACACCCGGTTTCGAAATCCGCGACGCTAACCACTCAACCACAGCGCATTCCATAATGCTTCTGGAATGCTTCTGAAAGGTTCTATAAATAGCTCGAGTCTTGTAATCGATTGTTGTTAAATCTCAACATTATAAACGCTTTATTTTGTAGTTGTTGCAATATACGAAAGCGTCTAGATGATAAGACTGGTTTACAAAGGTTTAATCCTTTCCCTCATACGACAATTCTGCAGCAAACGACTTTGAACGTATTTTGTCAAAACATAGAAAACCTCCATAATTGAATGGATAACCTAAATGGATGACTAAAAGTGGAAAACATTGTGGCAAAATGAGAAATTGCACGTTTTGTGCAATTTCTTCTTTTGTCACTATGTTTTAAAATAGCTGTCTGCTGCAGAGGCATCAGAAAGCGTCTATATGAGGGAAAGGGTTAAATGACACGATGTCGTGTGTACACAAGTTATACACGTTCGAGTGCATCCTTCTCTGAGAGATCGAGCATTATCATAGTATCAACGGAACAGTTTGGCAAATAGAGAAATTGTGCTTTATGAGCATTTTTAGCTCGACTTTTGAAAAAACGAGAGCTATTGTCATGACCCTGGCGTCGTCGTCGGGATGGCGGCATGGTCCGGTTAAGGTTTTTTGTAGGCGGTGCGTGGTTGTCCGGTTAAGGTTTTTTGTTTAGCTCAGCTTTTTTTTTTTTTTTCTGTTTTCTCCCTATCAGTAGGGTGTCTGTGCCGTACGCGGTGCTCTTGTTTGTGTTTGTTTTTGCTATCAAATCTTTCAAAGCAGATTAACTTTTCTAGGGCGAAAACCCTCAATGTGAAGGAACTAAATTGAACAGACCTGTTCAATATCTGACATCATTGAAACAAACACCATACTAATGGATACTGTTTCCTCTCCTTTTTATGATAATTTAGTCATTTCTAAAGTGTACACAATATTTTATCTTAAATGACCGATTTTAGAACGTAACTTAAAAATTACCAAGACAACATTCTGGCAAACTAACATTATTCTACTGTCAAAAGATGCAGCTTTTCTCAAATTTACCCGCACCAGAGTGCACTATTATTGAAAATCGCAAGGCCTAATCCAAGATACTGCTTGTTACTTTGCCGGATTTTCTATACGATCACTACTACAGTGCCATTGGCGCTTTAATTATTTACTGGTATCAAGATTTTCCCTATTTTTGCTTTATGCTTTCAAAGTTGTCTTCTGCAGACTTTGGGAAAGGGTTGATTACCCCTTCTTACAAATCTGCAGCAGACGACTGAAATAATCTAGACAAAAATATGGAAAATCTCTATATTATTGCAATTTCTCCTTTTGTTACAATGTTTTAAAACGTTGTCTGCTGCAAAGGCATCAGAAAGCGTCCGTACGTGGGAAAGGGTTAAGAATTTATAATATATATCCTACCATGAACAAAGACATTGTTTATTAGCTGGCATTGATCGCTTATTTCATGTAGATTAAACCTAAAACACAATAAGTGACGTCTCAAGTCATCTAAGATGGACAAAGGCTAACCCTACGGTGTCTTTTGTTTTAAATCTTAACAAGATGACTTGATTATGAACTGCTAATTTATGCATAGATTCACCCGTTACTGTTTCGTAATTAAGTATGGCCAATTTGGAATCTTCCAAATTCAAACAAAGCATTTCAGTTAGAGAATGTAAAATAAAAGTCAATGGGAGGACATATATTACGCACTTTGATACAGGATGGTGTTCAAATAATCAAAAAGGAAAATAGTATTTGTCATAAGTATTTCATTCTTTCTCCTTGAGGTCTTCCATAAAAATCTACTGCAAAGACATCCAACCTGTTTCAATGCGGGAAAAGATTATTCTTTTTCCCACATGTAAACACATTTTGATGCGTCTGCAACAGATGACTCTTGAAATCAATGTGGCAAATGGTGAAATTTTGCTCAAAACAAGCTGTTTCTCCTTTTACCATAATGTTTCCAACTCTTTAAACTCAAGTTATAGAGATTTGTCACATTTTCTCTTGATGTTTTCAAAATCATCTACTGCAAATGTGTTGTATGTAGGAAAGGGTTAAGTTTATCATATATTCTGACAATGGTTACCTCATGATCTTTGAGCAGCGACAAACATTTATTTGTTGCAGTGCTTTGTTAGGAACTTTAGAAACAAAGTCATTACAAATAAAGCGTTTAAAGTATATCTTATTTTTCATTGTAGTTTAATTCTTCCATTTACAGTGATTCCATTATTTGTTATTTCATTCTGAAGGAACCAATTAAAGGTGGATTTTACTTGTGTTTAAAGTCACTTATGAATTAAAAGACCTTTATTTAAACGATTTCTTTATTACAAATAAATAAAAGTTGGAAGTTATTAAATAAATTTAACTCTATGTGAAAAGGAAATGAATTCATTGGAAATGTATAATTATGTTCGATTGAGCAGTTATTGATCAATGATGTGTGGATATTAACTATTGCGATGGACCAGAATGGGTAGTGATGGATAACCAACGATTCTCTGGTTGGGCGTGGCGTTACGTCAACTGTTAGTATTTACATTAAATCTTTATTTAACCCTTTCCCACATACAACAAATGTGCAGTAGACAACTTTAAAAACATCTAGGTATAAACAATGAAAATGTCTTTAAATGATGGTATAATAAATGAAAAAATATGTTAACATTGTAGCAAAAGAAGAACAGATGTGCTTGTTTTGAGCCAATTTCTCATTTTGTTGCAAAGTCTTCAAAAGTCATCTGCTGCAGAGGTGTCAGAAAGCATCTATATGTGGGAAAGGGTTTACAATTCTGTGAACCAGAATGGGTAGTAATGGATAACCTACAATTCACTGGTTGGGCATGATGTTATGTAATACTGTTAGTATTTTCATATACAGTCAAACCTGTGCTTAAGACCACCTTTGTTTAACAATTCCCTGTCTATAGCAACCTTGATCACTTTTAATTTCCCAATAACTCATTTTCTGCACAAATGACCCTGTAATTAAAGACCATCTGTGAACAAAGACCAAATTGATCTCTTCACAAGGGTGGTCATTAAACACAGGTTGGACTGTATTGTTTAATCATTTCCTGTATACAATGAATCTGCAGCAGACAAGTTTGTAAAAAACAACAATGGTAAAACTGTATAAAATCTCGTGAAAGCTATTATTGAATAAAGTTGAAAAAGATTGTGGTTTAGTGAGAAATTGCGCACTTAGCCAATTTTGCTTTTGAAACAATGTTTGAAGAAAAATGCCTGCTGCATATGTATCAAAATGCATCTCCATGTGGCGAAGGTCCATGTGGGCAGCTGGCAACAGACTGATAGTATCCGTCCGTGTATTTCCAGAAAAAAATAAATCATACCAGTGTGACACACAATAGATCAGAATGTATTTTTTTAAGTCAGTTAGATGTCAGTGTAGTGTTAGTTAGTATTGCCAGTTTATCGGAATTGTGTTGTCAGAAACTGCTTTTTGTAAGGGGAGGTCCATAATTGCCATGTACAGAGGACGTTTGACTACTCTGTGGCAGACGACTTTCTCAGAACAAGAGAAGTGTACCATGGTCGTGCTATAAATAGATTGAATTATTGAGAAAAAGCACACAATGTAAAGCAGAATTAATCCTTTCCCACCTATAGATGTATTTTGACGCCACTGCAGCAGAAAACGTTTGAAAACTTTGTGACAAAAGAAGAAATTGCTCAAAACGAGCAATTTCTCCTTTTGCCACAATGTTTTCAACCTTATTTCAGTAATTATACCATCATTTCCGTACCTTGAGTAGATGTTTTCAAAGTTGTCTGCTGCAGATTTGTTGTATGTGGGAAAGGGTTAACAAGAAGCCCGAATGGCATGCAGCTAGTAATCCTCTCAGAAGAATCAAAGTTATCATATTTCAGAAAGGAACAGTATACGGCATCTCTCCCCACAATATCTCTCTTATTATCAAATGAAATCCTATGATGTCGGTACTTGAAAGAATCGTCTCATTGAGACAATTCTTTTGAGTACCCACAACATAGCGTTATAAGGCCACCTAGTTTTCAACACTTGTCAAATAACCATACTGTTATAAATGGAGATTTTTTTTTTTTTTTTTATAGATGTTTAAAAAGTCATCTGCTGCAGATTTGTTGTACATGGGAAAGGGTTAAGCATTCTAAAGTGTAAAAATTTTGAAGACTGTTGGACATACCGTTCCGAATTAACGCTTTCCCACAAACAACACTTCTGCAGCTGACGACTGGTTAAAAAAAAGGTAAACCTCTATAACCCTTTCCCTCATATAGACACTTTCTGAAGCCTCTGCAGCAGACGGCTTTTTGAAAACATAGTGACAATAGAAGAAATTGCTCAAAATGAGCAATTTCTCCTTTTGCCACAATGTTTTCCACTTTTAGTCATAGGTTATCCATTCAATTATAGAGATTTTCCACTTTTTGACAAAATATGTTCAAAGTCGTCTGCTGCAGAATTGACGTATGAGGGAAAGGGATAAATGAAACATTTAAAATCATTGAATAGAGTTGAAAATATTGTGACAATAGGAGAAAATGATCATTTTGAACAATTTCTTCTTTTGTCACAATGTTTTCAAAAGACGTCTGCTGTAGAGGAGTCAGAAAGCGTCTATCTGTTGGAAAGGGTTAAACCAAAGCCAAGTCTAACTTAACTTGAGTTAATTATTCATTAAGACACAAAATTATTGTAGTTATCAATCATTCTACTATAGGTGTAACCTTCTCAGTGAATTTTTAGTCGTGGGTTTGATCCCCTGCCTGGTCATAGCAAAGACTTTACAAATGGTAAGTAATAGCTGGCCTTCTTGGCGCCCAGGGTTACAGGTTAGTATAATGCCTGACTGGCTAGTGTCGGGATAAATGGACCAGTAGTACTGGTAACTTACCCAGGAAACGCCGTGATATAACTGATTTTTTTTTTAAGGCTGCGTAAAACACCAAACAATCAATCAATCAATCAACCTATAGGTGGAATGACACATGAGATTTCATTGATCAATGTGACAAGCAGTGTCCGATATAAATCAAAGTCAAATGTAAACTTAACCCTTTCCCTCATATAGACGCTTTCTGACGCCTCTGCAACAGACGGCCTTTTGAAAACATAGTGACAAAAGAAGAAATTGCACAAAACGTGCAATTTCTCCTTTTGCCGCAATGTTTTCGACTTTTTGTCATAGGTTATCCATTCAACTATGGAGATTTTCTATGTTTTGATAAAATATGTTCAAAGTCGTCTGCTGCAGAATTGTCGTATGAGGGAAAGGGTTAACTGTATTTTTTACATTAATCTCAAGTAAAAGTAAATCATGCTGGCAAACAATCGATCATACCCATAAGGGTGATATCACAAGACTTGTGTCATGTAAAATGTCATTGACCAGATAAGTAATGAGAGAGATTTTGGACAAACATGCGGACAGTAAAACCCAAATAAATCCAGACCTAACTTTAATCATATTTGTATATACATCATCATCATCAGTATCCTAACCCTTTCCCTCATGTAGATGCTTTTTGATGCATGTGCAACAGAAATTTACCTAGGACAAATTCTGTTTGAGATATTGATATAATGGCAAAGATTAATTGAAGTTAACTTAAATACGAACTTATCTTAAGTGATTTTTGCAATAATTTTAAGTCAAAGTCACTGTATGACGGTTGCAAGCAATCATATTTATCAAAGTTAACCCTTTCCCACAAATAACAATTCTGCAACAGACGACTTTGTAAACATCTAGACAAAAACGTTGCAATTCTATATTTTTGGAGGTATAATTAGTGAAAAAAAGGTTAAAAACATTGCGGCAAAAGGAGAAATTGCTTGTTTTGAGCAATTTCTCCTTTTGTCACAATGTTTCCAAAATTTGTCTGCTGCAGAGGCGTCAGAAAGCGTCTATATGTGAGAAAGGATCAATCACATTGAACTGTATCATGTAGTGTCTGAATGATAACATAAGGTTAATATCAAATGTTGATATTAGATTGCCATAAAGATGGTACTATATGGATAGACAACCTCATTGCAAAGATTGCACTGAGATGAAAATATTGAGGCAAAAGAAGATGAATGCCCTTTATGAGGAATTTCTACTTTTGCCACAATGTTTTCTGTCAAAAGGTGCCTGATGCAGACGCATTAAAAGGTATTTGCATGTTGCAAAGGGTAAATAAATCATGGCACATTTCCAATGCCAAAGACTTAAATGTGTCCCTATAAACAATGGATGCATTTATCATTGCCAGAATAAATATAAGAGGAAATACGCCATTGCAGTTTGGTAAGCATGGTTGTTTTTTTGACCAGGTGAACTTGATTCCTTATCGTTGCATACGCCTGTCATAGTTGAGTGTCCTAGGGCAAGCCACATTTCCTAGCCTAGTACGGTTTAAGTCACCCAATGATTGTGATTAAGCACACTTTATTTGACGTGATATTTCTGAAAAACTGTTGAAATTAACAAAGGCATAATAAAATGGTTCATCCGTGAGATATAGTGTATGGCCACCAGGGTATTCTATGTCCAAATTGAACTGTCACAGTCACATGACCTATAGGTCAGGGTTTGCTGTATATCTCTATGCAAACTGACTTTGTTAATAGGACGGGTCAATTAACGAGGACTTTATGACAACTGTTGGAGCTTTAACTCTTTTTCAAAATTGTTTATTAATATTTGATTGTGCATAATTTTCATTTTTCTTCAGGAAGAAAAATCTTGATTAACTTGCAGACATACTTTGATGCATCTGAAGAAGACAATTTTTTAAAACATTATAAACAAGCAATTTCTCCTTTTGTCACAAATTTTTAATTATTTACAACAACTTATGATACTTGATATATTTTCCAGATTTTTACTTATAATAATTTCAAAGTTGTCTCCGGCAGATAAGTTGTATCTTGGAAAGGGCTGACAGTTAGTTATTAATATTTACCTGATATGATAATTTATTCTGACCTCTGCTTAAGAAACAATTGGGGAGACAGTTGTAACATATGAGCCGAATAACGAGAAAACCAACATTGTGAACACTGCGTAAAGTATTGACCCAGATCAGCCTAAGCATGCCACGCAGGCTAACCCGGACAGACACTTTTCGCCTCTTGTGGATTTTCTGTTTCAGAAATCATTACTCTAGACCTCTACCCCCCTGAGACAGAATGCGTTGGCCTGGATTAGCCAGTGCAAGTTTCACAGGCTGATATAGGTCGATACATAAAGCAGAGTCCATGATGTTGGTTTTCTCGTGGAACGGCTCATATATGGAAAGCCCAGACATTATGGGAAATGGAGGAATTTCTCCTTTCCTCACAATGTTTTTAAAAAAAAGAAGTTAGATGAAAACTTTCTGACTAATTTGTTTGTTACAAGCCAAGCCCAGGTAGCTCAGTTGGTAACAAAGAGGTCTGTCAATACACTGGTTGTAATTAGTTGAACCCTGAAGCTTGGCTAACATTCTTTCTGACGTTTGACAAAAGTCAATGTGACATTTAGCCTTATGGGTCTTCCACCAATTGGCTAACAGTCTATGTGTAAAAGCAGCCAGTTGCTTGGAAAGACAGTTATGTTGAGTACTGGTGTTAGAAAGCCTGAAACACATTGGTAGGTGAACTGGCCACCGTGATATGACTGAAAACTGTTGTAAACATTGTTAAAACCTAATCAATCAATCAATGTCTGCTACAATGGTGTCTAGAGTCATGTGCATCAGGCAAAGGATGATTTGTGGGTAAAGTTAGCCCACAACTTTGATTACTTAATGTGACCCTTTCACATACAACAAATCTGCAGCAGACAACTTTGAAAACATTTTTCCAAATAAAGAAACTCTTTACAATTCAGTGAAAAAACAATTATTGATTAAAGTTGAAAACAATTGAGGCAAAAGGAGAAATCACTCGTTATGAGCAATTTCTCCTTTTGCCGCAATGAATTTTAAAAGTTGTCTGCTGCAGATGCGTCAAAATGCGTTTTTAAGTGGGATAGGGCTAAGTACCCACCTAAAATATTTCCTGTTGAATGTCGTCATATATATGCACCAAGAACAATGGATTGTTTTGAGCCCATGTTTTATCATTGAATTTCATCAATTGATTAGTTGAATTGGGCGATTGGTTCGATGCCAGCTTTGTTCACTGATGATGTCAAAATGTACATATAAACATGTTTAAATATAGAAAAGGATTTAATTGTTTAAGCAGATAGTTGGATTTGGATTAACATTAGAGATGATTATTGTTCACAGAGGTTGAATTGGTTCTTTGATTTTCTTAGGTTGTTTTTTTTTCACTTTATTTTTTAACGGTTACCCACTTTCTGAAGCAAATGCCTTTTAAAAACATAGAGGCAAAAGGAGAAATTTAAATATTTTCAACTCTTTTTGATAATTATACTTTCATTTATGGAGATTTTTTATGTTTTAGAAATATGTTTTCAAAGTTGTCTGCTGCAGACTGATGTGTTGTATGTCTGTTTTCAAAGTCGCCTGCTGCAGATTTGTTGTATCTTAGAAAGGATTAACCTTTCCACATACAACTAATCTACTGCAGACAGCTTTTAAAACTTGTAGTCGATAATATGGAAATCTCTATAAATGAAAGTATAGTTATTGAATAGAGTTGAAAACATTGTGGAAAGGAGAAATTGCTTATAATTTTTCAAAAGTATGTGATGCAATTGTGTGAAAATGTTTCTGTTTGTGAGAATGGCTTAAATTTTCGTTTAATCATTTCAGGAGGTCATACCAAACACTTTAGAAATGGTAGTAATGGCTGCCCTCCATTGCACTCATATGTTACTAATTTTAAATAGCTTGATGATATTTAACTCTTTCCCACATATAGACACTTTCCAATGCCTCTGCAGCTTTTTGAAAATATTGAAAGAAGCAAATTTTCCATTTGTCACAATATTTTCAACTCTTTTCAATATTTAAACTTTCAATTATAGAGAGAATCCACAACTCCCTGTTGTTGTTGTTGTTGCAGATTCTAAGTTTGCATGAATTTTGCGAAACAAGAAATATATGCAAGCTTAATTTCCTTGCGTGCACCAGCAATCTTAATATTCTAGGGCTGCAAGCTTAATGAAAGTCTTTTTATTGAATAAAGTTGAAAACATTTGGCAAAAGAAGAAATTGCTCATAATGAGCAATTTCTCTTTTGTGCTAAAATGTTTCCCAAAGTCGTCTGCTGCACATGTGGCGACATGCTTCTGCAAGTGGGAACGGGTTATGGTATGAAGAAACAGAGATGCACTTCGAACCACATTTCACCTAATTCATGTACTCTTGTATTTTCTTCCCATGTTTCATTTGCCATGAGTCTGGTAATTTATTTCCAGCTCCATATCAACAACATGAACTAGAGAAACAAAATCCAATTACACATGAATAACCCTTTCTAAAGCCTCTGCAGCAGGTGACTTTTGAAAACATAGCGGTAAAAGGAGAAATTTAGTTATAGGGATTGTTCCTATTTTTACCTCGATATTTTGAAAGTCATCTGCTGCAGATTTGTTGTATGTGAGAAAGGGTTAAAAAGATATCCAATTACAATTTTTTTTTTTTCCAGCTCGACATAACCAATATGAACAGGAAAATGAACAAAACTACACATCTGGAGCAGTGTTTGGGAACAAACCTCGTGCCTTTGGTAACGCCTTCCAACCTGGGCGCTACTTTCAGGGTACTAAAGGTGAGGGGCAATATGTACCAACACAAAGAAGAAGGCACCCAGGGGCCTTTGGGTTTGCAAATAGGGACACTTACCTATCTCAGCAGGACGCTGGGATTCCAGTGAAACCTAAAGTTATAACTATAATCCGAAATGGATCAAAACCAAGAAATAATGTCAAAATATTGCTTAATAGAAGAAGTGTTCAGCCTTTTGAACAGCTCATGGGTGATATCTCTGAGGCTTTTGGCCCGAAATGGAAAAGTGATAAAGTCAGAAAGTTATTTACTCTTAGGGGCCGTGAAGTTCAAGGGGTTGCAGACTTTTTCAGGGATGATGATATTTTTGTTGGTGTTGGTAATGAGCCCCTTGCAGAGAGGCATGTGCTTGATATTATTGAGGAAGCGTACCCGGACAGTCCGTATGCTAAGAATATAATGAAAGACTTTGAAAAACAGAAAAAGAAGAGAATGCAAATGGTTTCTCAGGCAAAAGACTCTGATGCGGATAAAAGGGACAGTGGCTTTGGTGAAGGAAGTGACGGAAGTAACAAAGACCCTGATCAGGATTTCGTCCTCTATAAAGGTCGTCCTCAAGAAAGGGGTAAACGCAGGAATGAGTATCCAAGGGATTTAGAAGTTGGTATGAGATTAGACAGGGAGAAGGAAAAAGCAGCTCAGGATGAAAAAGATCGTGCTAGGAAACAGAGAATGAAAATGCTGGAAACTGAAAGACGTGCTAATGAAGATGAAAATAGAAAAAGAAGGCAGGTTCCCAAAGGGCAAGTTGAGGATCCCTTTAAGAAAATGAAAGACCAGAAAGATAAAGATAGAGAGGAATTAAGAAGGAGAAAAGATGAAGAAAGAAAGAAACAAGAGGAAGATGAGCGGCAAAGACGAGAAAAGGACAAATATGACAGAGAACAGGCAGAAACAGCTGCTAGAGAGAGACAGGCAGCAGCTGAGAATGAAAAGGCCGAAAAAGAAAAAGAAAAGAAAGCAAGGGAAAGAGATCAAAAAGAGAGGGAAAGGGAAACGGCTAGAGAAAAAGAGCGTGAGGAAGAAAAGAAAAACAAAGAAAAGGAAAAAGATAACAAAGACAGAGAAAATGTGGATGACAAAAATGAGAAAGAAAATAAAGCAAAGGATTCCGACAAAGACAAGGAGAGTGACGAAAAACATGACAATAGAGTTAAGATTGACAGCGTGGGTAAGGATAATAGGGATGCTGAGAGGGAAAAGAGAAAGAAAAAATCAAAGTCCAAAATTGTTAGAAAGACTAAGCTGGAAAGGCAGATTAGTTGTGATGATTATGTTTTGCAAAAATACGAACTCGGTAGAACTTTGGGTGATGGTAATTTTGCAATTGTCAGGATAGGCAAAATGAAAGCAACAGGACTTGAGTATGCAATGAAAGTGATTGACAAGGTAAAATTGAAAGGCAAGGAACACATGGTAGAGAATGAGATTGAGATCATGAAAGACTGTAATCATTCCAATATTGTCAAATTGTACGAGGAATATGAGACGGCAGACAAAATCTATCTGGTCATGGAACTTGTCAAGGTGAGTGCCTTCTGCCATGGGCCTACAGATAACTGTAGGATCAAACAGGTTTTTTCCCTGCTGTTTCTTCCTTAATACTGAACAGAAACCTAGGTCATTGGTTCTCAAAAATGATTGTCTTAATGAAGTTGGAAAACATTGAAAGAAAAGAAGACATTGTTCAGAATGAGCAATTTATCCTTTCCCCATGTTTTCTACTCTATTCTAAAATTGTACTTTTAATTATGGAAGTTTTCTGCATAGAGATTTTCAGATTTAGATTTGTTGTATGTGGGGTTAACAGTTCAGGCCAAAACTATTCTGCATTTAAGACATCTGTCAATTTGAATGATTAATTTTAACCATTTCCCTCATAAAACGAATCTGCAGCATACCCCTTTAACCCTTTCCCTCATACAACAATTCTGCAGCAGACGACTTTGAACAGATTTTGTCAACAAATGGAAAAGCTCTATAATTGAATGGATAACCTATGACTAAAAGTGGAAAACATTGTGGCAAAAGGTGAAATTGCTCGTTTTGAGCAATTTCTTCTTTTGTCACTATGTTTTCAAAAAGCTGAGTTGAAAACATTGCGGCAAAAGTCATCTGCTGTAGTTGCATCATACTGCACTGCATGTGGGAAAAGGTTAAACTATATATATACTATGATAAGTCATATTTTTAATGACATTTTGTTTAGGAGCTTTTAAAAACAAACTAGTTATAAAGGATGCAGGTCCATCCAACGTTTGCCCATATAATTATACTTATTGTAAAATATTTTAATCCTTCCCCACATACAAAAATTAAAAAGCAGACAACTTTGAAAATATCTGGGCGAAACTATTGAAAAAAGTCTATAATTATTCAGAAGAGATGAAAAATTGTTGTGGCAAAATGAAATTAGCAATTTCTCCTTTTGTCACAATGTTTTCAAACTTTGTCTACTGCAGATGTGTCAAAATTTGTCTATAAGTGGGAAAGGGTTAAATAGTTTTTTAAGTCACCTGCCTTGTCAGGATGTCACTTACATAATTATCACATCCCAGTTGTCTGTCCGTCCGTCTGTCACACTCTTACTCATTGACCTAGTGGCAGGTCACACATGTTTGCCTTGGATTTAAATCTTCTTTTAACTATAACAATTCCAATAGGTTTTTAATCCTTTCCCACAGTGTCCAGTATGTTGTCAGCTAAATAACTTTAGAAGCCTTTGTCCAATCATCACAAAATTTGGTCAGAATGTGTATTGGCATAATATATTGGACAAGGTCGATAACTAGCCATATAGCATTAGTTAATCAAGAGTAATCACCCTTTAATTATAGAATTTACCTAAAATTGATCTTGTCAGCTAAATAACTTTAGAAGCCTTTGTCCAATCATCACCAAATTTGGTCAGAATGTGTATTGGCATAATATCTTGGACAAATTCGATAACTAGCCATATTGCTTTAGTCAATCGAGATTTATTGCCCTTTAATTATAGAAGTTACCTAAAATTGGTCTTGTCAGCCCTATAACTTTAGAAGCCTTAATTTGTCCAATCATCACAAAATGTTGTCAAAATGTGAATTGGCATAATATCTCGGACAAGTTCGATAACTAGCCATATCGCTATAGTCACTCTAGAGTTATTGCCCTTTAATTATAGAAATTATCTTAAATTGATCTTGTCTGCTCAATAACTTTAGACCCTTGGTCCAATCACTACTAAATTTAGTCAAAATGTTTTTTGGCATAATATCTCGGACAAGTTCTATAACCAGCCATATTGCTGTGGTCAATCAAGAGTTATTGCCCTTTAATTATAGAAATTACCTCAAATAGGTATTGTCCGATCAATAACTTTTGAAGCTTTTATCCAATCATCACCAAATTTATGCAGAATGTGTATGGGCATAATATCTCGGACAAGTGCTATAATCAGCCATATCACTTGAGTCATTGTATTTGATCATCACCAATTTAGACAATATGTTGATAGGCAGAATATCTTAGTCAGGTTCGAAAACTAACCACGTTATCTTAGTCACTCCACACTTATATCCCTCGAAATGGCCAAAACTATATAAACAGTGTCCGTTCTCTAAATTTGCCTGACGTACAACCAATTATCACTATATATACTTGGTCTCAAAAAAAGTGGACGGGCGTATTTTGTGACATTTGGCGCTCTTGTTTTACTTAGAATTTGGTTAAGTTATTTGTACCAATTAACTTCTTTTCAAAAACCATTACAGATATGGCTTCAAACGCGTGGTCGTCCGGTTAAGGTTTTTTGTTTGCTCAGCTTTTTTTTTTCTGTTTTCTATCAGTCGAGCATCTGTGCCGTATGCGGTGCTCTTGTTTCAAAACTATTACAGATATGGCTTCGAAACTTACAACACTTATTCACCATCATTAACTCCATCAACAGACAATAGTACATAGCTCTGTCAAGTTTTTTGTACCAATTTACTTTTTTTCAAAACCATTATAGATATTGCTTTGAAACTTACAACACTTTTTCACCATTATTACCTCCATCAACAGACAAGAGTGCATAAATTTGTGAAAGTTTTTGTAAGAATTATTGCCCTTTTTAGCTCACCTGAGCAAAGGCTCAAGGTGAGTTTTGTGATCACCTTTTGTCCGGCGTGCGTCGTGCATCGTCCGTCGTCCGTCAACTTCTTCTCCCAGTAACCAGTGGGTCAATTGGGACGAAACTTCACAGAAAGCATCCTCTCAATGACCTCACCAGATTTCCTTCAATTTTTTTTGGATCCATGCAGAATTCTGGTTTCCATGGCAACGAAATGAAAAAAACTTCAAAATTCTTCTTCTCCCAAACTGGTTGGCAGATTTTCAAATAATTTTTTCAAATAATTTTGTAGAAATGTTCCTTGGATGACCCTCTATCAGATTCCTTCAAGCCATGTTGATTGGGCGAAATACAAGGCCGCCAGGGGGGTGGGGGCTATTTTGCCTTATATGGCTATAGTGAAAACTTAAAAAATCTTTTCCTCCGAAAGTGTCAGACCGATTTTCAAATAATTTTGTAGAAATGTTCCTTGGATGACCCTCTATCAGATTCCTTCAAGCCATGTTGATTGGTCGAAAAACATGGATGCTGGGGGGGGGGGGGGGGGGGAGGCGGTGCTATTTTGCCCCGCCAGGGGGGGGCTTATATAGTTAAAGTGTAAAAAATAATCAGATGAGCGGTCCAGGCCCTCTTATTTACTTCGAGTTTTGGTTAAGTTTTTTGTACCAATTTACTTTCAAAAGTCATTGCATTGAATTTTAATACAACCCTTCCCAAACCCCAAACATCAAGACTATGTCTAAAATAAAATAATTCTAGTTAAAGTTTTGCGTGCAACAACATTAGGAGTCCATATCTTAGTAATTATGCCCCCTTCGAAGAAGAGGGGTACATTGCTTTGCACATGTCGGTCCGTCGGTAGACCAAAGCTTGTCCAAGTGATAACTCAACAGTGCCTGGACCTACGGTCCTTAAACTTGACTTGAAGGTTAGGGATGACGAGTAGACGAACCCCATTGATTTTGAGGTCATCAGGTCAAAGGTAAATGTCACAGTGACCTTGAACGCGAAAAGCTTGTCCGAGTGATAACTCGACATTCCCTAGACCCCTTGCCCTCAAACTTGACATGGAGGCTAGGCCTGATTAGTAAAAGACCCATATTGATTTTGAGGTCATTTGGTCAAAGGTCAAGGTCAAAGTGACCTTGAACCTGAAAAGCTTGTCCAAGTGATAACTCGACACTTCCTGCACCCATGGCCCTCCAACTTGATATAGAGGCTGGGCATAACCAGTAAATGACCCCTATCGATTTTGAGGTCATTGGGTCAAAGGTCAATGTCACAGTGACCTTGAACCTGAAAAGCTTGTCCAAGTGATAAATCAACATTGCCTGCACCCATGGCCCTCAAACTTGACATAGAGGCTTGGGGTGACCAGTAGATGACCCCTATATATGTTGAGGTAATTGGGTCAAAGGTCAAGGTCAAGGCCCTATAACTTGACATGGAGGCTGAGGGTGACCAGAAGATGACCTCTATTGATTTTGAGGTCATCGGGTCAAAAATCGTCCAAATATTCCTGACAACATGGCGCTCAGGGGCGGCGTAATGTTTGACAGACATCTCTTGTTACTTGAGACATTGCATTGATACTTAATACAATCCTTCCCAACTATTACACCTATGTAAATAATCAAGTTTTATAAATCTATCCTGCATTTAATGCAAGTTATGGCCCTTTTTTTACTTAGAAATTCTGGTTAAAGTTTTGTGTGCAACTACATTAAAAGTCCATATCTTAGTACCTACTTGATGCATTGAATTTAATTTGTATACAACCCTTCCCAAATTTTACACCTATGTAAACAATCAAGTAGTATAACTCTATCCAGCATACAATGCAAATTATGGCCCTTTTTTTACTTTGAAATTATGGTTAAAGTTTTGCGTGCAACAACATTGAAATTATGGTTAAAATTTTGTGTGCAACAACATTAAGAGTCCATTATCTCTGTAACTACTTTAGGCATTGTTTTGAAACTGAGTACAACCCTGCTAATATATCATGCCTATATACACAATGAAGTGAGATAACTGTATCCTACATATAATGCCAATTATGGCCCTTTTTTTACTTAGAAATTCTGGTTTAAAGTTGTGTGTGCAACTATATTAAGAGTCCATATCTTAGTAACTAATTGATGCATTTCATAAACAGTTTATACAACCCTCCCCAACCATCACACCTATTTAAATAATCAAGTTAGATCAATAAATGCAAATTATGGCCCTTTTTAGCTCGACTATTCGAAGAATATGAGAGCTATACTACTCACCCTGGCGTCGGCGTCGGCGTCCACGTAACACTTTGGTTAAGGTTTTGCATGCAAGTTCTTAAATACTACATGTATTGCATTGAAACTTTCTACAACCCTACCAAACTATCACACCAATGTAGATTATCAAGTTAGATAACTCTATCCTGCATTTTATGCAAGTTATGGCCCTTTTTTACTTAGAAATTCTGGTTAAAGTTTTGCGTGCAACTAAAGTAAGAGTCCATATCTCAGTATTTAATTGATGCATTGCATTGAAACTTTATACAGCACTACCCAACTATCACACCTACATAGATTATCAAGTTAGATAACTCTATCCTGCATTTTATGCAAGTTATGGCCCTTTTTTTACTTAGAAATTCTGGTTAAAGTTTTGCGTGCAACTAAATTAAGAGTCCATATCTCAGCATTTACTTGATGCATTGCATTGAAACTTTCTACAACCCTACCCAACTATCACACATGTGTAGATTATCAAGTAAGATAACTCTATCCTGCATTTTATGCAAGTTATGGCCCTTTTTTAACTTAGAAATTCTGGTTAAAGTTTTGCGTGCAACTAAATTAAGAGTCCATATCTCAGTATATACTTGATGCATTGCATTGAACCTTTATACAACCCTACCCAACTATCACACCTATGTAGATTATCAAGTTAGATAACTCTATCTTGAATTTTATGCAAGTTATGGCATTTATTTTACTTAGAAATTCTGGTTAAAGTTTTGCGTGCAACTAAATTAAGAGTCCATATCTCAGTATTTACTAGATGCATTGCATTGAAACTTTCTACAACCCTACCCAACTATCACACCTATGTAGATTATCAAGTATGTAACTCTATCCTGCATTTTATGCAAGTTTTGGACTTTCTGGACTTTCTGGACTTATAAATTCTGGTTAAAGTTTTGCATGCAACTACATAAAGAGACCATCTCGTAGTAACTACTTGATGCATTGCATTGAAACTTTACACAGCCCTTACCAACCATCACATCTATGTAAACAATCAAGTATGATTACTCTATGCAAGTTATGGACCTTTTTGGACTTAGAAATTCTGTTTTGCAACTTCATTTAGAGTGTAATCTCAGTAACAACTTGAAAAATTGTATTGAAACTTTATACACTCTTTCCCAATTGCACAACTATAAACACAACCAATTAAGATAACTCTATCCTGTATATGGGGCAAATTGTTGCCCTTTTTTTACTTAGAAATTATGGTTAAAGGTTTGCGTGCAACTACATTAAGAGTCCATTTCTTAGTAACTACTTGATGTATTCCATTGAAAGGTTATACAACCCTTTCTAACCATCACACCTATGAAAATAATCATGTTAAATAACACTATCCTGCATATAATGCAAATTATCACCCACTAAGAAATTGTGGTTAATGTTTTGCATGCAACTACGTTAGAGTCCATTATCTCAGTAACTTAAATAAGCGGTGGAATAGTCGAGCGCACTGTCCTCCGACAGCTCTTGTTTTACTTAGAAATTCGGGGTAAAGTTTTGCGTGCAACTACATTAATGGTCCATATCTCAGTAACAACTTGAAGCATTGTATTAAAACTTTATAGAACCCTTCCCAACCATCAACCATATCCTGCATATAATGCAAATTATCACACTTTAAGAAAGTCTGGCATTTAATTTAGAGTCCATATCTTAGTAACTACTTGATGCATTACATTGAATTTTAATACAACCCTTCCCAACCATCATGACTATGTTAACAATCAAGTAGTAAAACTCTATCCAGCATTTAATGCAAATATGGCACTTTTTTTACTAGGAGATTCTGGTTAAAGTTTCGCGTGCAACTACATTAAGGGTCTATATCTCAGTAACATCTTGAAGCATTGCATTGAAACTTTGTACAACCCTTCCCATTTAGAGTCCATATCTTAGTAAACTAGATAATCCATTGGAAAGAAACTTTATACAACCCTTCACAACCATCATACCTATGTAAATAATCAAGTTAGATAACTGTTTAGATTTCTGGTGTTCAAAGAGTGGTTAAAACCTTTTTGTACATACATGTATATATAAACAATATTGAAACTTCTTTTAACCCTTTCCCTCATATGACAATTCTGCAGCAGACGGCTTTAAACATATTTTGTCAAAAAATAGAAAATGGATAACCTATGACTTAAAATGGAAAACATTGTGGCAAAAGGAGAAATTGCTTGTTTTGAGCAATTTCTTCTTGTGTCACTATGTGTTTAAAAAGCTGTCTGCCTCAGAGGCCTCAGAAAGCGTATATATGAGGGAAAGGGTTAAAGCACTTGAAAACAATGAGGGAAAGGGTTAAAGCACTTGAAAACAATGAGGGAAAATAATACAATACAATCAAAACTTGGATAATATATTTCTGAAAGATTTAGAGAGCAAACGACTTTTAAAAAATGATGTAAGATGGAAAAGTTAAAAGCTTTGGTAATTATGCAAATTACTTTGTTGACAGGGCGGAGACTTGTTTGATGCCATCACACAGAGTGTCAAGTTTGGTGAAGTTGACTCCGCCCACATGGTGAAGGACCTGTGCAGCGCTCTTTTCTATCTGCATTCACGGATCATTGTACATCGAGATCTCAAACCGGAAAACCTTTTGGTGAGTGCCACTATTATTACTGCTTAACCGTTTCCCTCATATAGACGCTTTCTGACGCCTCTACAGCAGACGACTTTTTGAAAACATAGTGACAAAAGAAGAAATTGCTCAAAACAAGCAATTTCTCCTTTTGACACAATGTTTTCCACTTTTAGTCATAGGTTATCCATTCAATTACAGAGATTTTCCATTTTTTGACAAAATATGTTCAAAGTCGTCGTCTGCAGAATTGTTATATGAGGGAAAGAATTAAGTGATTTTTGTGATTGATTGAATGTTGTTTCCAACTGCAGTAGACTACTTTTGAAAGTGTTGTGGATAAAGGAGAAATAATAATGAGCAATATCTCCTTTTGCCGTAATGTTAACAGATTTATCAAATAATCTTACATTCATATAAATGGATCTGCCGTTCACTTGAGCAATTTATCCTTTTGCCACAATGTTTTCAAGAGTCATCTGCTGCAGATCAATAAATTGCGTCTGCATTTCGAATATTCAAATCCAATGTAAGCATGGAAAGCAATGAAATACAAGAAAAGGAACAGCATATTTTTGTACAAATTTCATATTTATTAATTTAACCCTTTCCCACATACAACAAATCTACAACAAACGACTTTGAAAATATCTAGGCAAAAAAAAACGGAAAACCGTTATAAATGAATGGATAATTACTGAAAAAAGTTGAAAACATTGTTGCAATGTTTTCAAAAGTCGTCTGCTGCAGATGTGTGTATAGGTGGGAAAGGGTTAAATTTAGCTAAAAACTTATGCTATCATTACATTATTTTTGACCATTGATACGTCATCATCCATTGTATTGAACTGATGTATTTTGCCATTAACAATGTATAATTTCTGTTTTATTTTCATCTAAATCAATAAATTGATTCTCAGAAATTAAATCATTTGAATATTGAATTTGTATTTATTCAGGTGCATCGTAATAAGGACATGACGATATCACTGAAGCTGGCAGATTTTGGTTTGGCCATGGACGTCAGAGAAGACATATACACAGTCTGTGGTACACCTACTTATGTAGCACCAGAAATTCTCTCAGAAATAGGTACGTTTTAAAACAATTATATAATCCATCAAATTCGTCCCACATAAAAAGAATCCTTGAAAAATTATCTCTGTAAAATTGGTATGTTTTCAACAAATGTAAGTGTCCTTTCAATTTCTTTTCGATGAGAATGGTGTAAAAAACAATATCATATGGAAAACTTACAAATATCCTGTCTAATAAAAGTAATAGTAATATTCAAACAATAATGTGGATTGTTGCTTATTGGTAATGATAAAACTATTTATTTAATGCTAAACGATGAGATACCGAGTTCTATCAGTGAGATATAATCCATATCACCCACACTGTCATGGCGTCATTTTCCTAGTTTCCGGTCATGTTCATCTTTGCTAGCCAAGGCTACTTCGTACATTAGCATTCCCATAAGTACCCTTGGCTGACGGCCTCTTTAGAAATTGTAATCCCTGCCCTGCAATTTGATTGGATGCGTACAGTTGCCATATTAACATAAAACCGACGACGTTTGTTACCGATCATTCTATTGGACGATGAACATTTCCGAATTGGGATGTGTATAATACTATTTATGCAACTGCAAGGTGGCAGAGCGGGAAATTCAAATTTAAAAGAAGCCATCGGCCAAGGGTAATTATGGTAAAGTAATGGACAAATTACCTTTGGCTTGCAAAGATGGGTCATGTTATACTTTACACGTTATATATATAAAGAAATACGTAATAGATATATTATTAGATCGGATACAAGCATTGTCATGTGATAAAAACCTTATCTTATCTAAACCCATGTATAATTCTGTATTCTGTAAATTTAACAAATCAGACTTATTGTCATTGTCTGACATTGTGTAGTAAACAAATACATTCACACAGATTAGTCCGCGTGTGAACAGGTACGAAGACACCAAATAGTTCCATTATTTCATCATCAATTATCATAAAATAAAAAGAAAATTTGTTTTGTTTTGAGTGGATATGGAATATATTTTAACTCATAGTGATACAATTTTAACATTTTCAATTGTATCACTTCTCGATGAGATATATTCCACATCCACCCAAAACAAACAAATACCCTCTATTTATTTTATGCTAAATGATTAGATACTGTGTTCTATCAGTGATATAAAATCCATATCACTCACTGATATAACCCATACTGTGAGTGATATAGGTATGCTGGAACTCCTTTTTTACCAATTTTCACAAAAAACTCAAATCGGACTTATTGTCATTGTCTGACATTTTGTAGTAAACAAATAAATCCGATAGATCCTAAGATGTGTTCCATATTTGTAATCGTTACAACTTTTCAATATGGGGACAAACTGTGTTTGAGTAGGACATTCACACAGATTTGTCCCTGTGTGAACCGGTAAATACCTGAATAAATAATTCAGTAAATAATTCCATTTTTTCGTCATCAATTAGCATGTGAAAATATTAAAAGTGTATCACATCTCGATGAGATATATTTCATATCCACTCAAAACAAACAAATATCCTCTATATAGCATTTGAACAATGTTTTTGCACACACAAATTCAAATTGACATTATCAAAAAATGTCAAAATGATGACATCACAGATCACAGCATGAGATGTAGAGTTCCATCTTACTGATATTTTCTAATATCTCGCAGCTTGGCATAAAATAAATCCAATAAATTGCTTTTGTTTCAGGTTATGGTTTAGAGGTAGACATGTGGGCTGTAGGAGTTATATCGTATATTTTACTTTGTGGGTTCCCACCTTTCCGTAGTCCTGACAGGAACCAGACAGAACTGTTTGAGTTCATCAAGGGTGGTGAATACGAGTTCTTGAGTCCCTACTGGGACAATATCTCAACTAGTAAGTAAAGTTCCATCTTCTTCTTGTGGACCTATTCTGATATACTTGCAGCAGACAACTTTTGAAAACATTGGGTAAAGGAACAAAATGCTCATAATGAGCAAGTTCTCCGTTTACAACTCCTTTCAGTAATATTTAAAGAGATTTTCAAGATGTTCACACAGTAAAATTGCAGCAGATGTCATGTAAAATAATAGGGCAAAGATATGGAAATTTCTACAAATGAATGCAGTATTATGGAGTAGAGTTGAAAGCTATTGAAAATTGCTTAATCCGTGCCAAAGGCTGAAGGTGATCTATAAAAGTTCTGATCATTCTCTGTCTGTTGTAAGTTGTTAACTTTTAGCTTCAAAGCTATCTATGCCTAAACCACTGGCCGGATATCAGCCAAACTGAAAAGGAATGTTCTTTTGTTGGTCTTCTATCAAAATTGTTCAAATTGTTTCATTTACAGCATTCACTCCGTCAGTTTCTTTCCCACTCTTGATCAAATTTTTTGAGATAATTTTTTTGGCAGAGAAACAACTCGGTATCACTTCTCTATTGTCTGTCTGCCCGCGTCATGCTTTCACTCACTGACATTTAACCCTTTTCCACCTTCAGACCCATTTTGACGCAATAGCAGCAGATGACTTTTGAAAACATTCACTGTGGCCAAAGGTGAAATTGCTCATGATGAGTAATTTCTCATTTGTCACAATGCTTTTTCAACTTTATTTAACAATTAAGATATCTTTTATGGAGATTTTTCAGGTTTTTCTCACTATGTTTTCAAAGTCGCCTGCTGCAGATTTGTTATATGTGGGTAAGGAATAAGACAACTACACATGACTGTGTTCATAAATCTTATCACAAAGTTGATGAAAATGCATAAAAAAGGCTCAGGTCATATCATCTTATTAAACTCATTTAATAAAAGTGATTATAAACAAACACTCATGAAATATTCTTTTTATCACATAAAGTGATTTATGAGGCATATTTCGAAAAAAAATGTATTTGAAATTTGTCGGTTTTAACGTATGGACAAACGTTATTATAACGTCAAACTGCTGACGTGACGTCATTTTCATAGTTTGGTTTCCAGGTTGTAACAAAGACTTGAGCATAAAACTGGAAACCAAACTAGTAGTGTTATAGGATATTTATGTAATGGGATTTTGAAACTTCCAGAGAGGGCTTTATGTGATAATATGATAAATCATATTAAACACTAGAAGGATATGGTAAATTTTATCGAGCAATAAAAGCAAAAATTGTTTAATTCTTACAGGTGCCAAAAATTTGATAGAGCGCCTCCTAGTGGTGGACAAACGGAAGCGTTACACGGCAATTGATGTTTTATGCCATCCGTGGATATTGTGTGGAGGAGATATGTCAAGCGTGGAACAGTCAAAGCTTGACGAGCTGCAGCGATCAACGCGTAAAGAGCTTGAGACACAGGCGTCTCTTAATCGGGAATCTCACTTTAAGATGAAAGAAAAGCGTGCTATTAATGGATGAAAATGTTATACTAAGTTTTAGTGGAATATGTAGCTAAACTAGATGTACTATTTTTATTAATATTTATTTTTCCCTGTGGTTTTATTATGTAAATATGTGATAATAATTTCGACCAGTCATTGACAGCTTTTAGGAGAAATTATAAATTATCGAGAATATTTGTCCGTCCAAATGAGCGAACTCCCTCCATTAACTCGCATCATTTCTCACATTAGCAATAAATATATATACATATATACACTCATACAAAGTCCATTCTACAAATACATAAATGTCATCACCTTTGATACTTAAGCTGATACAGATTTCCTAAAACATTGTTGAAAAAGAGCAAACAATTCTTTTTCTACAGTTTTTTTCTATTGCATCTCAAAACCAGTCTTGAACCCTTTCCCACATTACAACAAATCCAACAGCAGACGATATTGAAGACGTATTTAATAGAGTTGAAAATCTTGTGGCAAAAGGAGAAATTGCTCATTATGAGCATTTTCTTCTTTTGCCACAATGTTTTCAAGAATCGTCTGATGCAGATGTATCAAAATGGGTCTATAAGTGTGAAATAGATTAAGTACTGGGAATCAACATTTAGAAATAATATATCACCTTAGAAATGCAGCTTTGTATGAGGTTCGAGTAGTACAAAAATGTAGGTATTTGGTTGTGACTACTTTTTCTTCCATTTTTCCCAATATTTGTGAAATAAATCAATCATTTGGGTAACAAAATATCATATTTATATCATTATAGTCCTAAACTTCCTTCCGTTGTTATTTCCTGATATTTTCTGATCCTTTCATGTTTTCCTTGAAGAAGCACTTTGATAATAATAAAAAGGTCTGATACTGCTTTCATCATTGCTTCTTCCACCTCTTTGAGTCACATCCAGCAACAAGTCGCCGTTTGACATCACACAGAAAAGTGTAACAGGGGAATTAACCCTTTCCCACATATATCTGCAGCAGACGACTATTGAAAACAATGTGACTAAATGAGAAATTGCTCAAAACAAGCAATTTCCCATTTTGCCACAATGTTTTTAACTCAATTTGATAATTATATTTTCATTTCAAAGGATTTTTCCACATTTGTGCTTAGAAGTTATCAAAGTCGTCTGCTGCCATTTTGTCGCATGTGGGAAAGGGTTAATTAAGCTACAATTCAAGCATTTTTCCAGAAATAACATCAATGGCTCCTTAAGTTTGGTGGACTGTTTGTTAAAAATGATCCCCAATACAGACGCTTTCTGATGAATCTGCAGCAGATGACTTTTGAAAACATTGTTACAAAAGAAGAAATCGCTCATGACGACCAATTTCTCCTTTTGCCACAATGTTTTCAAGTCTTTTCAACAAGTATGCCTTCTTTTATAGAGATTTTCCATACAAAATGGGTTCAAAGTCGTCTGCTGTAGATTTGTCTTATATGGTTGATATTTTTAAAGATCTCTGCACATCAATAGAAAACTTTTACATACATGTTTATAAACGTCTTTCAGCACTCCATTTGATGTTTATGATTTTTAATGAGAAGACAATAAGTTTAATTATTTATTTGTAAACAATGTTCAAATTAGTGAACAACATTGACTGTATATAATATTTAAATGATAATTACAAAATGGTTCAGCTGATCAAAATTATAAGGTTAAACCTTTCCCTCATATGATGCTGATCTCTGACACCTGTGCAGCAGGCGGCTTTTTGAAAACATGGCAACAAAAGAAGAATTAGCTCAAAACAAGCAATTCCTCCTTTTGTCACCATGTTTTCACCTCTTTTCAGTTATTGTACTTTCATTGAAAGAGATTTTTCCATATTTTTGCGGTACAGTTTCAAAGTCGTCTGCTGCAAATTTGTTGTATGCGGGAAATTTCCAATTACCAACAAATCTACAGCAGATGACTGTGAAAACATAACGGCAAAAATATTGAAAATCTCTTTGAATGTAATTATTTAACCCTTTCCCTCATATGACAATTCTGCAGCAGAGGACTTTGAACGTATTTTGTCAAAACATAGAAAATCTCCATAATTGAATGGATAACCTATGACAAAAAGTGGAAAACATTGTGGCAAAAGGAGAAATTGCACGTTTTATGCAATTTCTTCTTTTGTCACTATGTTTTCTAAAAGCCATCTGCTGCAGAGGCGTCAGAAAGTGTCTATATGAGGGAAAGAGTTAACCCTTTTTCACATACGACAAGCATGCAGCAGACATCTTTGAAAATTTCTAGGCATAGGTAGGGAAATTCTCTATAAATGAAAGCACTTTTACTGAACAAAACTGGGAAAAATAGTGACAAAAGAGGAAATTAATTGGTTTTAGCAATTTCTCCTTTTCTTACAATGTTTTTCGAAAGTCTTCTGAATGAGGGAAAGAATTAATTAATAGAGTTGATACAATAGAGAGCTCTGGGGAAAGGTACACACACTGAGTTTTTATAACCTTATTCAATTTTGATCTGTTGGTTATTTTTATGTGAATAAAACAAAGTGACTGTGATAGTAATATATTTAGAAACAAGGCCTTTTATCCTTGTTAATTTTTAACCCTTTTCCCCACATATAGATACTTTCATACGCTTCTGCAGCAGACGACTTTTTGAAAACATTGTGGCAAAAGAAGAAATTGCTCAAAACAAGCAATTTCTCCTTCTGCCACAGTATTTTCAACTCTTTTTAATGTTCATTTATAGAGATTGCTGCAGATTTGTTGTATGTGGAAAAGGGTTAAAATTTGTTTGTCTTTGTGTCCCACCTGCAGCCTATTTTGATGTATCTACAGCAGAAGATTTTTGAAAACATTGTTGAATAAAGAGGTAATTGTTCTCAATGAACAATTTCTCCATTTGTTACATGTTTTCAAATCTATTCAATCCTTATTGTTGCATTTTTAGAGATTTTCTGTATGTTTGCCAAGATATTTTCAGAGTCATCTGCTGCCAATTTGTCATATGTAGGAAAATATTATAGTATGAAGTTGCGTTTATTGGCGCCAATGCATTAAAAACACCAGCCTTAATTCTTTTTTAGTATTTAAAGTAGTCCCTATAGCAGACACCTTTTGAAAACATTTTTCCTTTTCTAGCCGTGTTTTTATAAAGACCTCTGCTGTATCAATTTAATTTAAGGTTTAGGCCTATTCACTTGGACAGCGAAGGTATATCTCCGTCCAATGTACAGAAAATGTTGTGTAGACAAACTTTGAAAACATCAAGTCAAAGATGTGGTATAAAAATTCAAATATATTTTGAGTTTCAAGGGTAACATAGTAAAAAAAGTGTGCTAAATGTTAACTATGGTTGATGTCACATCTACAGCATTATCAGAAGAGTTCCAACTTTGGAGATTACATGCATGTTTAAAGAATGTCATTGAACCGTGTCCATTCTTCTGTCAATATTTTGGTCTTGTGCGATTTAGTTTGTACTGACTCTTCTATGTCCTAAACTGTAAGAAGTACAGATCGAGGGCTTGGCGTGAAACAGTTGTAACTAAAAACCTATTTTGAAAACCCTCGTTTATGGGCAATTTTGACCCATTTGTAAACAATGCAAATTTAAGTGCCATTGCTCTGAACGAGCAATGACACCTAAATTTCCATTGTTCACCAAGAAAAATGATTAAACGCTTATAAAGACTTAATGGCGAGGTGATTTACCGTGGTAAAAAAATATCAATTTTAGTTAAAACTGTTTCACGCCAAGCCCTCGAGATACCAAATTTGAAATTCACATACAACATGGGAAGAGGATGTGTCACTACCGAACTCAGGTCGGTGTGACCTTGAAATAGCCAATTAATCAAAGTGAATTGAAAATTTTGTTTGTCTCGGACATACTACTTATACTGTTGTTAGACATACATGTATCAAATATGGGGTGCACATTCATGTTGGGTAGGAGATGTGGTGCCTACCGAAATGAGGTCACTGTGGCCTTGACCTTTGACCCAACTTGAAGAAACATCTTGTCAATGCTAACTCTTAATCACAAGATCACCACTAGATACTAAACCCTTACCCACAGACAGATGCTTTCTGACGCCTCTGCAGCAGACGACTTTTGAAAGCACTGTGACAAAAGAAGAAATTGCTCAAAATGAGCAATTTCTCCTTTTGCCACAGTCTTTTCAACTTCATTCAATTATTATACTACTATTTATAAAGATTTTTCACATCTTTGCTTACATCTTTTCAAAATCGTCTGCTACAGATTTGTTGCATGTGGGAATGGGGTTAAACTTGGTGTACAGATACAAATATGCCTAAGGGTGTTTTGGGTACCACAGTTAAGTATCTGTGACCTTGACCTTACCCCCTTCTGGCAAGGGACTATGAATTGTCTAAGTTTCTTTTCCTTGTTACATGTGAAAAGTTTTTATGTTGCATGAACCACCGTCCCAAAACTTCACCTTGCCATCTTTCTTCATTGATGTAGATACTAGTTTTTAAATAGAGTATATCTATGAATAATTATCTGTGATTTAATTTTTTAAGAAAATGTGATAATTATTAAACCCTTTCCCCCTTAGCAGATGACTTTTGAAAAACATTTGTGGTAACAGGCAATTTCTCCTTTTGCCACAATGTTTTCAACTTTATTCAATAATTGTTCTTTCATTTATAGAGAGTTTCCATAATTTTGAATAAATGTTTACAAAGTCGTCTGCTGCGGATTTGTTGTATGTGGGAAAGGGATAATTTATAGTATGATGGCTTGATGCAAAGAGCTGTAACTACTACTTGTAACAAGATGTAGTTAGGACAGTTTTGCTATTAAGTTAATCAACAACAAAAAAGATGTGATCCTGTTTAATTTCAGGGTAGTACTGGCAAGGTTGCTATTGTTATTTATGGTATGTGATCATTTATATTTATTCAACCATTTACCTGATATGATAATTCCAGAGTTGTCTGCTTCGATCTTAGGGCTATTCCAGGAAAGAATGTCTGGGGGAGAAGGAACGACCAGCAATTTTCAGGCCACTACCAAAAAAAAAAGAAATGCCCTCCAAATAAAAATAGCCCGTCATTCCTCCCTACTTAGACATTTTTTCCTGGAAGAGCCCTTAGAGAAAATCATGCCACATCTGAAAAATCCAGGAGTTATCTGTGATATGGATATTGATTTAACAATTTCTCCCTTTCCAATTATGTTTTGTTTTCATCGCTTCCGCTGCAATGGTTTCAACTATAGTTTATAAAAAATACAGGGTTAGCAAAAAAAAATCTCAGAAACGATGTTTGATACTTTCATCTTCTACTGAGTCCCCAAACTATTACCGGCGTAGCCCTATTTCCACATACATAATCTGCAGTCAAAAGGGATCTTTACTTAGAAAATTCGTTTATTGGGTTTATTTATATGCCCTGATTTACTTATATTTCTTTTTGAAGTTTCAACTTGTTAAGAGTGTATAAACATTCCATATCAGGTAAATGGTTAAATAAACTCATCAATAATTACATGTATTATTTTACCAAATTACTTAAAAGCCTGCAATGTGTACATGATGTCATTTCGCATGATGCCGAGGCTAAATTAATGAGGGTCTGTAACACATTGTTTCTATTACATTTTACTAATTATGGTATTCTTTGTATCATTAATTGAGCCATTGCATGAGAAAAGGCACAAATTGGCATTTCTGAATAGTGTAGGTTAAGGCCCTATTCCACCATTGATACTTAGTGCTAAGTAATACTTTTAAAAATACTTAACCCTTTCCCTCATATAGACGCTTTCTGACGCTTCTGCAGCAGACAGCTTTTTGAAAACATAGTGACAAAAGAAGAAATTTTAACACAATGTTTTCCCCTTTTAGGCAAAGATTATCCATATAATTATAGAGATTTTCTATTTTTTGATAAAAATATGTTCAAAGTCGTCTGCTGCAGAATTGTCATATGAGGGAAAGGGTTAATAGCAAATATTTCATCATTTTTATTTTTCCTAATAAAAATGCCTAAATATTTAATTCCTTGACAAATAGTGTTGGTCGGTAACTATTTATATCACCATTATCGTTTACTTTTACCTTATATAATTGAGTTGAGTTAATATGAGTTGCTAGACATGAATACTGGGATGTGTTGCAACCTCATTTAAGTAAGTAATATTATATGTGAACGGTGTAGATCTTGAATAGAGTTTGCAGGTGCACTGGGCTGATCTGGATCTATACTGTATAAAAAGTCACTGTGTACCTTTTCACATGCACTGGCTCAAAGTTTATCTTGGATTTATGTTTAGCACTGGGTGCTTCCTCAAAGACATCATTAAGAACTAGAATTTATCTACATGTCTATAACCTCTTTTAACCGCCATACAACACATTTCAACATACATCAAATTTGCAGCAGACGACTTTTTTAAACATCTCAGAAAAGATATAAAAAAAATAATCTAAGAATAAAAATGTAATAATTGAATAGTATTGAAAACATTGTGGCAAAAGGAGAAATTGCTCATAATGAGCAATTTCTCCTTTTGACTCAATGATTTCAAACGTCGTCTGCTGTAGGTGCACATAAATTGGTCAAGTGGGAAAGGGTTAAACTAAGTCAGTGTTGGTTCCTTTTCAAGATCCTCCCTAGACATGGCATGTTGTCAATTCTACTATACTAATGTCATTTGATGGTTATGCAGCATGTTGTTAATTATTAATCAAAAAGATGTTTCTCCCTTTCATTTCCCCATTCTTTTTTCACCTTTTCTTGTGATCGCTTTCATATTTTCTTTTAAACCATCCTCTTTCCTCAAGATGTTTTCAATTTGAACAAATCAACAAATTAAGAACTGATTTAAGCACAACATATTATCGCATTGCATTAACTGTGTTACGTGATTTTTTTTAAATGAAGATTTCTTTAAAAGCTTTAAGATTTGATTTACGTCACATGACTGACACGTGACTAGTAATCACGTATAAGACTCATATGTTTTATAATCTAGTTAGAGATATATATATATATACTATACTTGTAGAAAAAATGATCATGTTACATATTGCAGAAATAAACTCATTGATGAAAAAATGAAAAAAAAATAGGTTGAGAACCTTACATTATCATTTTGAGCTCGGTATCCTTAAGTTATTAGCTCGACTTTTGAAAAAACGAGAGCTATTGTCATGACCCTGGCGTCGCCGGCGGCGTGGTCGTCCGGTTAAGGTTTTTTGTTCAGCTCAGCTTTTTTTAGCTCACCTATGCACGAAGTGCAAGGTGAGCTATTGGGATCACTTTTTGTCCGTCTGTCGTCCGTCGTGCGTCGTCAACATTTGAGCTTGTTAACACTCTACAGGCTACATTTTGCATCCAATCTTCATGAAAGTTTATCAGAACGTTCATCTCCATGAAATCTTGGACAATGTATGAGGTCAAAAACTAGGTCACTAGGTCGAATTGAAGGGAAATCTTGTTAACACTCTGGAGGCCACATTTTCAACTTGAGCATGTTGAAACTTTATCAGAATGTTTGTCTTGATGATATGTAGGTCAAGTTCGAACATGGGTCACGTCGGGTCAAAAAGTAGGTCACTAGGTCAAATTGAAGGAAAATCTTGTTAACACTCCAGAGGCCGCAATTTTTGGTCAGAATGTTTGTCTTAAACATATCTAGGTCAGGTTCAAATATGGGTCATATTGGGTCAGAAACTAGGTCACTAGGCCAAATTGAGGGAAAATCTTGTTAACTCTGTAGAAGCCGCATGTTTTGCTTCAGTGGCTTGAAATTTGTTCAGAATGTTGAGCTGAATGATTTCTAGGCCAAGTTTGAATATGGGTCATGCCGGGTCAAAAACTAGGTCATTAGGCCAAATTGAAGGAAAATCTTGTTAACACTTTGGATGCCGCATTTTTTGCTTCAGCAGCTTGAAATTTTGTCAGACTGTTTGTCTTAAAGATATCTAGGTCAAGATTAAATATGGGTCATATTGGATCAGAAACTAGGTCACTAGGCCAAATTGAGGGAAAATCTTGTTAACTCTGTAGAAGCCGCATGTTTTGCTTCAGTGGCTTGAAATTTGTTCAGAATGTTGAGCTGAATGATTTCTAGGCCAAGTTTGAATATGGGTCATGCCGGGTCAAAAACTAGGTCATTAGGCCAAATTGAAGGAAAATCTTGTTAACACTTTGGATGCCACATTTTTTGCTTCAGCAGCTTGAAATTTTGTCAGACTGTTTGTCTTAAAGATATCTAGGTCAAGATTAAATATGGGTCATATTGGATCAGAAACTAGGTCACTAGGCCAAATTGAGGGAAAATCTTGTTAACTCTGTAGGAGCCGCATGTTTTGCTTCAGCAGCTTGAAATTTGGTCAGAATGTTGAGCTGAATGATATATAGGCCAAGTTAGAATATGGGTCATGCCGGGTCAAAAACTAGGTCACTAGGTCAAATTGAAGAAAATCTTGTTAACACTTTGGATGCTGCATTTTTTGCTTCAGCAGCTTGAAATTTAGTCAGAATGTAGGTCAAGTTTAAATATGGGTCATATTGGATCAGAAACTAGGTCACTAGGCTAAATTGAGGGAAAATCTTGTTAACTTTGTAGGAGCCGCATGTTTTGCTTCAGCGGCTTGAAATAGGTCACTAGGTCAAATTGAAGTAAAATCTTGTTAACACTTTGGATGCCTTATTTTTGCTTCAGCAGCTTGAAATTTAGTCAGAATGTTTGTCTGAATGATATCTAGGCCAAGTTTGGATATGGGTCATGCCAGGTTAAAAACTAGGTCACTAGGCCAAATTGAAGGGTAATCTTGTTAACACTCTGGATACTGCATTTTTAATTTCAGCATGATGAAACTTTATCAGAATGTTTTTCTTGATGATATGTAGGCCAAGTTAGAATATGGGTCATGCTGGGTCAAAAACTAGGTCACTAGATCAAATTGAAGAAAAATCTTGTGAATACTTTGGATGCCACATGTTTTGCTTCAGCAGCTTGAAATTTGGTCAGAATGTTTGTCTGAATTATATCTAGGTCAAGTTCGAATAGGGGTCATATTGGATCAGAAACTAGGTCAATGAAGGAAAATATTGTTCAAACTCCGGAGGCCGCATTTTTACTTTGAGCAAGTTGAAACTTTGTCAGAATGTTGTCTTGATGATATTTAGTCCATGTTTGAATATGGCTCATATCAGGTAAAAAAAATACAGATCACTAGGCCAAATGAAGGAAAATATTGTTAACACTGTGGAGGTTGCATTCAGAATAATTGTCTTGATGTGTTTTGCATTGCAGTACATTGTATAATTAAGGTGAGCGATCCAGGGCCATCATGGCCCTCTTGTTCTGTTTTCTATCAGTCGAGCGTTTGTGCCGTACATGGTGCTCTTGTTTTTTCAAGTCGCGAATCCAGATATCCATAAGTCATTTCAAGTCGTGAAGCCGGATATCCATGAGTCATTTCAAGTCACGAAGCCAGATATCCACAAGTCATTTCTAGTGGCTGGAACCAGATATCCACAAGTCATTTCAAGTCGCTGAAGCTAGATATCCATAAGTCATTTCTAGTGGCTGGAGCCAGATATCCATGAGTCATTTCAAGTCGCAAAGCCAGATATCCATGAGTCATTTCAAGTCGCTGAAGACAGATATCCATGGGTCATTTCTAGTCGCGAAGCCAGATATCCATAAGTCATTTCAAGTCGCGAAGCCAGATATCCATAAGTCATTTCTAGTGGCTGGAGCCAGATATCCACAAGTCATTTCAAGTCGCGAAGCCAGATAACCATAAGACCTTTCTAGTGGCTGGAACCAGATATCCATAAGTCATTTCAAGTTGTGAAGCCAGATATCCACAAGTCATTTCAAGTCCCTGAAGCCAGATATCCACAAGTCATTTCAAGTCGCTGAAGCCAGATATCCATAAGTCATTTCTAGTGGCTGGAGCCAGATATCCACAAGTCATTTCAAGTCGCGAAGCCAGATAACCATAAGACCTTTCTAGTGGCTGGAACCAGATATCCATGAGTCATTTCAAGTCGAGAAGCCAGATATCCACAAGTCATTTCAAGTCCCCCTGAAGCCAGATATCCACAAGTCATTTCAAGTGGCTGGAGCCAGATATCCAGGAGTCATTTCAAGTCGCGAAGCCAGATATCCATAAGTCATTTCAAGTCGCTGAAGCCAGATATCCATAAGTCATTTCAAGTCGCGAAACCAGATACCCACAAGTCATTTCAGGTTGCTGAAGCCAGATAACCATGAGTCATTTCAAGTCGCTGAAGCCAGATAACCATAAGTCATTTCTAGTGGCTGGAGCCAGATATCCATGAGTCATTTCAAGTCGCTGAAGCCAGATACCCATAAGTCGTTTCTAGTGGCCAGATATCCACAAGTCATTTCAAGTCGCTTGAGTCAGTCTCGACAATTATTTCAGGCCCATATCGATGGCTTCATGCAGTTGCATATCTCCAATGTTTAACTCTATTTAATAATTAGAGTCTAATTTATGGAGATTTTCCAAGTGTTTGACAGTATCTTTTCAAAGTCGTCTGCTGCAAATGTGTTGCATGTCGGTTAAGGGAAATAGTATCTTAAGTATCATCCGTCTGCTTTGTGGAAAAAAAAACACCGCAACAACCAACAACAACAGCAGCAAGAGAACAGTTGTATAATTTAACATTAATCCTTTTCCCACAGATGTTTTCAAAGCATACGACACTAAACCCTTACCAAGTAAAAGGTATGTTATCGTCCTTGAATGTTTAAACTTTTACATTGAATACAAGAAGGAACTTAAATATTAGCGTAGCAACATGGAAACCAACCATATTGCGCTTACGACCAGAGTAGATCAAGATTACCCTGCGCATTCTGGTTTTGATCTGCTCTTGTCACAAATAAGTCGCATCTAAGCATCCAAAAACGCCTGTTACATACAGTGTATATTTTGATCATATGGCATGGTTGTGCAAATAGCTTTTTACCTACATAAGTCGTAAACACTCGAAAGCTTGTTTTCCTGAAGCGCGGATCCGCGAGAAAACCAACATTGTGGACTCTGCGTTAAGTATAGCCCCGGATCAGCCTAAGCGTGCCACACAGGCCTACCCGGACAGACACTTTTCGGCTCCTGTGGATTTTCTGTTACAGGAATCATTACTCTATACATCTATCCCCCCTAAAACGGAATGTGTCAGCCCGGATCAGCCTGCGCGGACTGCACAGACTGATCTGGGCCGATACATTACGCAGAGACCACAACGTTGGTTTTCTCGCGGGATGGCTCATATATAGATACACACTGTGATGTACGTCCTGTTAAACATGTCCTATACATAGCATGTATGCAGAAGACGACTTTGAAATCATCGACGTTCCAAGAAAATCAGCCATAGTGCGTTTGCAACCAGCGTAGATCAAGATCACCATACGCATCCACGTGGTCTGATTTGGTTATACACTGGTCACGAATTAGTAGCATCTAAGCATCCAGAAAGCTTGCTACATAGAGTGTACATCTTGACCATGTAGCATGGTGTTGGAAATATCTTTTAATTAAGCTAGTCACATTAAATCAGGCCTTAACCCTTTCCTACATACATCAAATCTTTCAGCAGACGACTTTGAAAACATACCCGAAAGAAAATGGAAACTCCCTTTAAATGAAAGTACAATAATTGAAAAGAGTTGAAGACAAAAGAAGAAATTGCTCGTTTTGAGCAATTTCTTCTTTTGTTGCCATGCAAAAGACGTCTGCTGCAGAGGCGTAAGAAAGCGTCTATATGTGGGAAAGGGTTAACTTCGCTGTAGTGGCTAACGCTCGTTTAGATCTTATGACTGATAATTACAGGTCATGTCAGATTGACCTTTGCATCATCCATTTTTAAATCGACTTTTGAAAAAACGAGAGCTATTGTCATGACCCTGGCGTCGTCGTCGTCGGCGGCGGCGTGGTCGTCCGGTTAAGGTTTTTTGTTCAGCTCAGCTTCTTTTTTCTTTCTGTTTTCTCTATCAGTCGAGCGTCTGGGCCGTACGCGGTGCTCTTGTTAAAATTATCGCCATCAAAATCGTTAGGTATCAACAGGGGAGATAACCTGTGTAAGATAAACGAAATAGAGTAGCGGTGATAGCCAACCGCTTGTTGTATCGCGCAATTACATCGGACAGAAGAATTGAGCTCCTGCGCTTGAGTATCTAAATGTATAGGGTCAATTTGAGGCGACATTTTATGCGGTGTCGTCAGATCTAATGTAAGCACAGTGAAGTAGTTTGGTCTGATTTCAATGAGATTGCATTAGTCACAATCACATGAAGGATGCGTTTCCTGGTTATATATACGTGCATTGTGATGTACGTCCGTCCTGTTAACCCTTTTCCTCACATAACAAATCTGCAGCAGACGACTTTGAAAACATTGTGACAAAAACCTGAAAAATGTCCATAAAATATAGCTTAATCGTTAAATAAAGTTGAAAACATTGTGGCCAAAGGAGAAATTGCTCATCATGAGCAATTTCACCTTTGGTCACAATGTTTTCAAAAGTTGTCTTCTGCTATTGCGTCAAAATGCGTCTGCTGCAGATGGGGAAAGGGTTAAACCTTTTCCTCACATAACAAATCTGCAAAGAACGAATTTGAAAAGAATTACGCAAAATTATGGTAAATCTCGTTAGATGAAACTATACAGAGTTGACAACATTGTGGCAAAGGGAGAAGCTGCTCGTGATGAGCAAGTTCTCCATTTACCACGATGTTTTTAAAAATTAGCTGGTACCAATTCGATTTTAGGGAACATTGGGGGATAAGGAGGCGCAGCTCGTTATGAGCAAATTTTCAACTTACAATTATTTTTACTCGTTGGTTCAACTCAAATAATAATTATCTTAACATATCTTGTAAATGATAGAACAATTATTAAATGAGTTGAAAACATTTGCAGCAAAAGGAAATATTGTTCACCCTTTCCCACATGCAGTCGCTTTCTTACGCCTCTGTAGCAGTCAACTTTCGAAAACATAGTGGCAGAAGGAGACAGTGTTGTTCATAATGATCATGTTCTCCTTTTGTCACACTGTTTCAAACTTAATTCAATAATTGTTCCTTTTCATTTATAAAGAGTTTCAATAAAGTTCTGCCTACATTTTTTTCAAAGTCGTCTGCTGCAGATTAGTTGTGTGAGGGAAAGGGATACTGTCATCTAAGTACTGCGTATTATGAATTCAGTTTATTTCATTCCTGGTTAGTACTCGAGTTAACTGATAAAGGACGTCATGTTTTATATATTTATTCATATAGTGTTCATTTGGAAATGCTCAGGTACTGTATGATAAAATACTTTAATTTTTAAACCCATTCTGTTAAGAGAATTTGAGGCACGAGAAGCATCTAACTTTTGAAACATGTTCTTTGGGGGAAAAAGGCGAAGGTGTTCAAAATGAGCCATTTCTCCATTTCAAACAAGGTTTGTTTGACTCTGAGTCAAAATTAATCCTCAACGTCCATATATAGCATATATTTCAAGAAAAACGACCCTGAAAAACCAATTTCCGGTTAATGGTTTTTACATTTTCCCATTTATAACAAATCAGCAGACGACTTTGAATGCAATGAGGCAAAATTTCTCAAAATGAAAGTAAAGTTAGTGAATTAAGTTGAAAACATTTAGGAAAAGTTAGAAATTGCTCATTATAAGCAATTTTTTCGTTGGGCACAATGTTTTCAAAAGTTGTCGACTGCAGAGGCGTCAGAAAGCTGCTGAATGTGGGAAAGGGTTAAGTAATAAAGACTTCGTAGTATTCTCCTTCATTTACCAACGTTCGGAAGATAAAACCTATTTTAACCGTCTACCGGATTGTATTGTATTAAGTTATTAACCCATTACTTCACACAGACGGCATTTGACACCTGCCATTGAACATGACGTGTGAAAACATTTAATATTTTCAACTCTTTATCAATATAAATTTTTTAGTTTTCTAGATTGGCGCAATTGTTCGTCTGATGATTGTTAAGCAGACGACATTTGAAAAGTAATGTGAAGTAATGGGTTAAAGAGCCTATTGCCTAACCCTATCGGTATTGTATACAGGTACATAGGCGTAAAACTGTTGGGTCTATTGCCTAACCCTATCGGTATCGTGTAGAGGTACATAGGCGTAAAACTGTTGGGTCTATTGCCTAACCCTATCGGTATCGTATACATGTACATATGCGTACAACTGTTGGGTCTATTGCCTAACCCTATCGGTATCGTATACATGTACATACGCGTACAACTGTTGGGTCTATTGCCTAACCCTATCGGTATCGTATACAGATACAAAGGCGTAACACTGGTGGGTCTATTGTCTAACCCTATCGGTATCGTATAGAGGCACATAGGCGTAACACTGGTGGGTCTATTGCCTAACCCTATCGGTATCGTATACAGGTACATATGCGTAAAACTGGTGGGTCTATTGCCTAACCCTATCGGTATCGTGTAGAGGTACATAGGCGTAAAACCGTTGGGTATATTGCCTAACCCTATCGGTATCGTATACATGTACATATGCGTACAACTGTTGGGTCTATTGCCTAACCCTATCGGTATCGTATACATGTTCATACGCGTACAACTGTTGGGTCTATTGCCTAACCCTATCGGTATCGTATACAGGTACAAAGGTGTAACACTGGTGGGTCTATTGTCTAACCCTATCGGTATCGTATAGAGGCACATAGGCGTAACACTGGTGGGTCTATTGCCTAACCCTATCGGTATCGTATACAGGTACATATGCGTAAAACTGGTGGGTCTATTGCCTAACCCTATCGGTATCGTATAGAGGCACATAGGCGTAAAACTGTTGGGTCTATTGCCTAACCCTATCGGTATCGTATACATGTACATATGCGTAAAACTGGTGGGTCTATTGCCTAACCCTATCGGTATCGTATAGAGGCACATAGGCGTAAAACTGTTGGGTCTATTGCCTAACCCTATCGGTATCGTATACATGTACATACGCGTAAAACTGGTGGGTCTATTGCCTAACCCTATCGGTATCGTATACAGGTACAAAGGCGTAACACTGGTGGGTCTATTGTCTAACCCTATCGGTATCGTATAGAGGCACATACATGTAGGCGTAACACTGGTGGGTATATTGCCTAACCCTATCGGTATCGTATAGAGGCACATAGGCGTAAAACTGGTGGGTCTATTGTCTAACCCTATCGGTATCGTATACAGGTACAAAGGCGTAAAACTGGTGGGTCTATTGTCTAACCCTATCGGTATCGTTTACAGGTACATATGTGTAAAACTGGTGGGTCTATTGCCTAATCCTATCGGTATCGTATAGAGGTAACATAGGCGTCAAACTGGTGGGTCTATTGCCTAACCCTATCGGTATCGTATAGAAGTACATAGGCGTAAAACTGGTGGGTATATTGCCTAACATTTCGGTATCGTATAGAGGTACATAGGCGGCAAACTGGTGGGTCTATTGCCTAACCCTATCGGTATCGTTTACAGGTACATGTGTGTAAAACTGGTGGGTATGTTGCCTAGCCCTATCGGTATTGTATACAGGTTCATAGGCGTAAAACTGTTGGGGCTAGACTGCTAGCGTTATGTTCCAATAAGCATTTAGGTCCACCATTAGCATGAAGGTGGTTGGTAAAGTCTTTAGTGTACGCACATGCAAAAAAAGCTCAAATCGCCAGACGTCTAGTTTTTGTTTACATTTATGTCTTAGCGTAAAGTTAGGCAATTGAATATAATTTAACCTTCAGCGTTCGTTGTAATAACCTTATGTCATCATTTCTTCTGTCTTACTCACTTTGGAACGCCGCATATAACGGGTGTTGTTGGTTGTTATGGTAATGCATGACTATTTAGTGTTAGTGTAACTTGCATCTCTGTCATCTGCAATCATGTTCTTCGTGCCATCGTATCCAAAGCATCTCTCAAATTAAAAAAGATATTTCTGAACTTCTAAGATAACCGTCACGTGTACTCATTTTCGAATTTCGCATATGTATTTATATTCGAATATCTTATGTATAGACAGGAACTGATTAAAGATTATATGTCTGTCTGTAGTAATTAAAGTTTACGATAAGAAAGGAGATGTTCCTGCGTAGTCTTAGGCTGATCGGGATCTACTGTGAACGTGAGTTTTCTTTCCTCGAAAGGTTACCAAACATCTGAGAGACTTGTGACCTGGAATGGTACGGACAGTGAGTGTCGCACACCTTTACGGTCAATGTCATTTTCACCAGATGTTAAGGACGAATTGTCACGGTCGATACCGAGTAACGAAAAATTCTGGATACGAGCTAAGTCAATTCCAACGAAATATTTGATCTGGAAAGGTAAGCTGACTGTTGATCTATTTCTCTCGGAAATCGTGATGCATCTGGTTGTTTGCTTACACCGCTGTATACTTATGTTTTCAGTTAATCATATTTCTTTCAGTTTTTATCTAACCTTGTGAAAACTACGCCATGGTTTATTTTCATGGAGCACCGCTCTGATGTAACAAGACCCTTTTCATTCGGCCCCCTCGGCCAATTTCGGTATCGAGATGCTTGTTCTCCAAACGCGACCCATACGCATGTATTTATTGGTGAGCAATACTATAATAAGTATACTATACAGTGGAACCTGTGTATAAAGACCATCAAATGGAAAGACATCCATATGTTCACAAGTGGTCTTTAATTACAGGGTCATTTATGCAGAAAATTAATAATTGGGAAGCTAAACGTATGGTCGCTGTAGACAGGGAATTGCTATTCCAGGGTTGTCCTTCGAAGATTTGTGAATTAAGGTCATTTACAGCGCATGCGTGTACAGTCGGCACTTGGTCATAATTCATCTCTACAACTTCGGGGATTCTTGTACGTCTAGATACCCAAAACAGGGAAAATCCTGATCAGGCTGCTCTAAAGTACGGGGTTATCTGAATCTTCGTTGGTCGCAAAGTCCATAATGTCCGGTTTCGTTTGACGTGCTCCATCTGACGTATGTTCCGTTAACACAGTTAATTGTTCATACCACTTATTTACAGGATGTTACCAAGTTCAAACAGACATGAGATGGCTGGAATACACCAAACTCGAACACAATTCAATTACTAACTGTTTAAAAGTATCTAGCTGTCAACACAGAATGGGGTCTTATATAGCGCTTAAGGTATGATTACTGTATTGTAATGCAATGGGTATACTCCCCTCACATGTCTATCCAACCAGCCATCCACCCATTCACCCATCATTCAATGAATGCATTGACCTACCGATCTACCCATTCATCATTCAACCATTTTTCGTTCTATCAATCCATCAATCCATCAATCAATCCATCTCTCCATTCATCCATCCGTCTGTCCGTTCGTCCGTTCGTCCTTTCATCCATCCCATACATCCATCCACTATCCAACATCAATCCAAAGAATTGTTATGCAAGGGCTTAATTTCATAAATCATTCGCTCCTTTCCTTACTTAAATTAAACTCTTGCCTAAAGCTTAGGGTTAAGATGCACTTAAATCTTATCATCGGAACCCACTCGACTATTTACGGAAATAAATCAAAGTACTGATAGTACTGAAGGTAGAATTGCGATCGTTTAAGAAGACATTTCTTGTCGGTCTAGTGAAAGTTAATTGACCCCTACTATACCCCTAAAATATCATTCGGTTCAGAATGTTTTAAAATCATTATCCCTGTATCGTAGAATAATAATATTTTCTTATATAGATTTGTCTTAGATCATTGTTTAACCCTTTCACTCATGCAAACAATCTGCAGCAGACGACTTTGAAAACATTGTCACAAAAACATTCTTGCAAGATTTCGTTCTGCCTATTATAATCAAAGTATTCTAAACGCTTTATAAAGAAACAATCGTTTTTGCAAGTCGTCTTAATCAGGGTCTTTCAAATAGTGGTTACACTTTACAAAGGGTAATCGCGCGGTGCAGTGCTATATTGGCGTAGTGATATATAAATAATAGTGTACACTTAAATATGATATTTACACATTAAGAGACTTTGTAATTTTATTTGGATACCTAGAATAAGTGGAATTTATTTTACTTATTTTATTTTTGCATATGTTTGCATTCGTAATTCAGTCTGATTTGTTTGCTCTATTTTTGTATGTGTTCTGGGGCATTTACTTCACGTGACTTCAAAATTCAACCTGTAACAATAGTATCGTTTGCGCATGCGCGCAACTCTACCAAAAATCGTTTTTCCGAGCTAAGCCGAAGAGTGCCGATTGATATCTTACATTACAGGGGGATATGTGTACGTGCGTGCATAACGTCAAGAGGTATTTTACGTCAACAAGACAGATTCCGGACCAATATTGTAAAGAAAACCTCAACGAAGAATGCGGGTGCCCAAACAACACGTATTCTCTGTATGAGCTCAGTAAGAATCCGAGGTTTATAATTAATATATCCCCACTTATAGACGAAATTGCAGCAGACGATAATAATCTGGTTAAAGGAGAAATTGCTTTATAGGAGAAGTTTATACTTTGCCACAATGTTTTCAGATTCCTTCAATAATTCTGACTACCTTTGTACAATACGTTTTAGTAACGGCTACGTCTTTTCTGAGTATCTGCATGCAATACGTCCGTGGTACGTGCGCGAGACGTTTTGTAGCAAAAAAGAAGTATACAGCAAGTTTTTAAAATTCTCTCTTTGTCTGGGCCACAATCTTAATTTTATCTCTTTTTCATGTTGATATAGCAAACACGGTTAGTAGCTCCCAAGATGGCGATTGCTGTATACATATATTGCGGTGGAATAAAATTAAAAAGAAAATAGATACCCATGCTCAGAACAGACGTTGTGACGACAGTCACGTGACCGATACGTACAGATGTTGGAATGGCACAGGTAAATGAGCAATGCTCCAGGAAAACCAACCTCATCCTACTTACGACAAACCAACTTCATCGTGCTTACGACAAACTATTGCAACCTCATCGTCCTAACGACAAACCAACCTCATCATACTAACGACACACCAGCCTCATCGTCCTAACGACAAACCAACTTCATCATACTAACGACAAACCAGCCTCATCGTCCTAATGACAAACCAACTTCATCATACTAACGACAAACCAGCCTCATCGTCCTAACGACAAAAAAACCCTCATCATACTAACGACAAACCAACCTCATCATATTAACGACAAACCAGCCTCATCGTCCTAACGACAAACCAATCTCGTCATACTAACGACAAACCAACCTCGTCATACCAACGACAAACCAACCTCCTTATACTAACCACTAACCAACCTCATCGTCCTAACGACAATTCAACCTCACCGTCCTAACGACAAACCAAGCTCATCATACTTAAGACAAACCAACCTCATCATACTAACGAAAAACACACCTCGTCATACTAACGACAAATCAACCTCATCGTCCTAACAACAAACCAACCTCATCGTCCTAACAACAAACCAACCCCATCGTCCTAACGACAAACTAGTTAACTCATCGTACTTACGACAAAACAACCACATCCTACTTACGACAAAAAAAACTCATCATACTTACGACAAACCATCATCATCATAATAACGACATATTAACTTCATAGTACTAACGGAAAAACAACCACATCCTACTTACGACAAAACAACCTCATCGTACTAACGATAAAAGAGTCTCATCGTACTAACGACAAACAAACCTCATCATACTAACGACAAATTAACTGCATTGTACTTACGACAAAACAACCTCATCGTACTAATGACAAACCAACCTCATCATACTAGAGACAAATTAACCTCATCATACTAACGACGAATTAATTTCATTGTACGTACGACAAAACAACCTCATCGTCCTAACGACAACACAACCTCATCGTCCTAACGAAAAAACAACCTCATCGTACTTAAAACAATTCAACCTCATCGTCCTAACGACAAAACAACCTCATCGTACTTGAAAAAAATTCAACCTCATCGTCCTAACGACAAAACAACCTCATTGGTCTAACTACAAATAAACCTCATCGTAATAACGACAAAACAACCGCATCGTCCTTACGAAGCTCATCGTATCGAACAAACCAACCCGTCCTACTTACGACAAAACCACCTCATGGTACGTACGACAAACTAACCTCAGTGTACTTACTACACACTAACATCACCGTATTTACGACAAACCAACATCACCCACCTTACGACAAAAAAACATCATCATCATACTAACGACAAACCAACCTTATCGTATTTACGACAAACCACCCGCATGATACCAATGACAAACCAACATCATCATACTAACAACAAACCAATCTTATCGTACTTACGGAAAAATAACCTCATATGACTTACAACAAACCAACCTTGTCATATTTACGACAAACCAACCTCATCGTACTTACAACTAACCAACCTCATTTTACTTATGACAACCAATCTCATCGAACTAACGGCAAACCAATATCCTCGTACATACGACAAACTAACCTCATTGTATGTATAAAAAACTATCCTCATCGTACTTACGAACCAATCTCGTCCTACTTACGACAACCAATCTCATCGTTCTAACGAAAAACCAACCTCATCGTATTTACGACGAACAAACCACATCGTATTTACGACAAAACAACCTCATCCTAATAACGACAAACCAACCTCATCGTACTTACGACAAACCAACATCACTTTACTTACGACAAAACAACCTCATCGCAATAACGACTAACTAGCCTCGTCGTACTAGCGACAAACCACCCTCATCCTACTAAACGACAAGCAAAGATACAGGTATATATGCACATTCATGCCATCTGAAGGATTCACAATGTTTGTTAGAAGTGTCTTGAAGCATTTCGTGAATAGTTGGCGAACAGTGCATATTCAGAATAGACTGCACGGGTTGGTGAATATACTCTGGTCGTTACAAATGCATTGGGTGGGATTGGTTTTCCTGTATCATTGTTAAAAATGTTGATTGTTTATATACTTTGAAATTCCGTGTAGCTGATATGAAAATGAAAAAGTCGTTTGCCTTGGAAGCCGTGGAAAAAATATGTACCACCTCGAAATTTTTAAATTATAATTCTGATGCTAAGTTGAAACCATTTCGGGTTAAAAGAGTTTTTTGAAAAGTGTTTAAAAGCTACTATTGGAATATCGTCACATCTCGTATGTATGAGTTGACGTTGATACTGTTCTTGAGACTACAAATTGCTATCAGTTTAAAGATTGTGTTGCAAGGGAGAGTACTGTGTTTAAAACAATTCAGCCTATACATAATTCATGAGGTTACTTCCATTACAGAGTCCTTATTTTTCACGGATCCACATAACGTGACTTGGAGCCAGGCTAGACGTCGTTGTGAAGACAGAGGTTTGAAGCTTGGACATGGGAGCAGTAAAACTCGTAATTTTTCCATGAATACCGCTCATTGGGTGGCTATAAGGAGGTCGTTTTCATTGGCATGGAATATCGAGAAAGGTTAATATTATCTCCGTATTCTACTATTATCATTATCAGTATCAGCACAATTAGTACCACCATCATCATTATCACCACCAATGAAATAATCATCAACACCATCAACATCTTTATCACCATCATAATCATCATTATCATCACCATCTCCATCCTCCAATTCATCGTCATCATAACCACCATCACCATCATCAGCAGCAGCATAGTCATCATCATCATCAACACCATCATCATCATCATCATCATCATCATCATCATCATCATCATCATCACCACCACCATCATCATCATCATCATCATCATCAACAACAATACCATCATCATAACCATCATCATTACAACCACCATTCTTCAACTCCTCCTCACCAATCACTATCATCATCATCATCAGCAGCAGCACACTTATTGATATAACATCAAGGAGTAAACCATTCCAGACGAAATGTATGTACCTGTTCAGAAAGAATGTTCAAATTCTTTATTTGAGTTCCGTCAAGCGATTTTGGGGCTTATTATATTACATCATCTCAAAGAAAAAGATTCAGGCGATACTGTGTCTACATACACCCAGTCTTCTCAAGTTTTTTATCTTTATATTCCTTCACTTGCCTATGTAATCTCCCAAATGCAAAGCGGGTCAAGTCCATTTTAAAACATCTGCAATGAAAGGGCTAAAATTGCATACCCACCGGAGTCGCGTTAGGCGATTTGAGAGTTTTATCGCTTCTCCGATATGGCATAATTTACTAGGTAATCATTACATTCCTGAATTTTTAAAATAATCTTGACAAGCTTTGTATTTGGATGAGTCCACAAAGCCAATTTCTAAGATAATCAATGGTAGAAATGTTGACTTAACCATCGAGCAACATTAACCTGGTCAGACGGCTGAACTGGTTTTAAACCCTTTCCCTCATGTAGACGCTTTCTGACGCCTCTGCAGCAGACGGCTTTTTGAAAACATAGTGACAAAAAAAGAAATTGCACAAAACGTGCAATTTCTCCTTTTGACACAATATTTTCCACTTTTTGTCATAGGTTATCCAATCAATTATGGAGATTTTCTATTTTTTGACAAAAAACGTTCAAATTCGTCTGCTGCAGAATTGCCGTATGAGGGAAAGGGTTAAAGTAGTGGCACAGGCTTCACAAAATCATCGGTAATTGTACGATGAATATTAAAGACCATTACCGCGTTTATCAATGTGATATGGGACATTTTTGATCAATTAGTAGCTATGCGGGCTGGCTATCCAGGATTCCAATCCCATTTCAGCAATTCATGCTTTCCGATTCAAATGATTGTTACAAGCATCATCCACCAATGAACTAAACAGAAAGTTGAGAAAGTAGCCATTAGCCTAACCTGAGAAAAAAATGCTATGTAAGTCAAGACAATTCATGTACATGTAAATATACTTTATCACATAAACAGCCCTCTCTTGGAGCGTCAAAATACCATATGACATTACTAGGATGGTTTCCAGTCTTACGATCGAGTCTTTGTTAAGCCTAGTTCGCACTGTCCAGGTTCAGGTCTCGGTATATCCCGGTGAAGATTAGCTTATATACCGGGATGACCCGGGATGATCCGGGACATTTGTACCAGAGAAATTAATTGCATTCTCATATTCCCGTCGCTGTCCCGGAATGCTCCCGGTTTAGAAGCCGGATGCCCGCGTTTGATCCCGGATTACCCCGGTTTGGCACGGTGTATGTACGGTGTCGCGCCGGCGTGTTTCCCGGTCCATCCCGCAGTGGCCAAGATCGTGTCCCGGTGCCAGCCGGTGAAACCATGATCGTGTTACGGCCCTGACGGTCCAACCCGGTAGAACCCCGGTCGTGCGCCGGTGGTAACCGGATAGTACCGGTATATCAACTGAGACGAGTGCAGATCAGCATCAGTTTTCTATCGTCTGTCGAAGAAGAAGCATCTATCTGATAATGTCTGAATCATATCGTCTTGCCCTCAAATTACACTGATGTGGAACATAATTGTACACGATACTTTAAACATTCCGGGAATTTATCCGGGGCTAACCGTAACTACACCCTGTCTGACCGTAACTTCGCCGTCTGTTACCGTCGTGGAAACGGGATAATCCGGCATAAACCGAGTTAGTCAGTAATGAAACGGGGTCTACCGGCCTCAACCGGCGGAATGCCGGCATACGCCGTTGTTAACCGTCTGCTAATCCGGCTCAGACCTTGTCAGTCCCTAACTCCACCGGTGCAAATCGGGGCTTTAACGACATACACCGGAGCTATACCGGGTAAACTCAGGGGTTCACCGTATGTCTACCGTGAGCGGAGTATTCCCGACCGCCCGGATTACTACGGACTTTCACGGAAGAGCCACGATAGAGACCCGGTTCTGCGCCGGTATATACCGGCGTTGTGCCGGACCTGCCCGGATAACGCCGGTTCTTTATATTTCTCCCGGTGACTCCCGGTTGTGTTAAACATTTTAAAACATCCGGTTCGGTCTGCCGGATCGCGCCGGATCAACACGGTTCATCACGGATCATCCCGATTTTCTACGGTGCCACCACGGTTTTTTTCCCGGTTTGACACGGTTTCTCCCGGACCACCATCCGGGACGTACCGGGGCACGAATCCGGGACAGTGAGAACTCTGCTTTACAACGCGGAAACCAAACTATGAAAATAATGTCAGCGGTTTGACAATATAAACATAGTCCCTTTGGCGGCAAAACCGGCAAATTTCATGTACATTTTTTATTTTCGAAATACGCCTCATAAAACATTTTATGCGATAAATAGAATATCTCATTCGTGTTTATTTAGTATTCCGGTAACTAGGCTTATTATGACGCTCACTAAGGCTAGCAGCATATCATCTTAGTAAACTCGTTAAATAAAAGTAACAAGAGAAAGTCGATGCAACGCATCAATGTCGCCGGAAATCCATACTGCAGTTATGCATAACACTTACATTATAGTAGATGAAAAAACAGTTATCAACTGAGGGGCATATTGGAATATCAGCGGTGGGGTCAAGTGAAAATGTATCATAACTTGCATTTTTTTGTCAACGAAGTGAATCTCCTTCATTGAAATATAATTGAAGCCTTTCATTGTTTATGATCAATCTCCATTCTAAGGTAGGTTGACCATACACACAGCCAACTAATTATTGAGCCAACTAATTATTGAACATAAACAGGAAATGAGTAATCTTGCCTATCATTAGTAATGATAATGCCTTGTAATCATTAGTCTACTCATGTTTTAAAACTATACAATGATGAGCGCCCTTGTGTCGATGATGCATAAACAATATGCAGATCGCAAGCAAAATGCGTGTAGGGAATCTAATGACACATTTAAAATTGTCAAGGACGAAACAACTTTGTATGAAAGACCCGATTCGTTTCTTCTTCGCATAGTTGTCGTTCTTTACACTCTCTTTATAGGCAGAGGGTGTGTTTTAAAAGTATAAAATGATGAGCGCCCTTGTGTCAATGATGCATAACAATATGCAGATCGCAAGCGAAATGCATGTAGGGAATCTAATGACACATTTAAAATTGTTAAGGACGAAATATTGTGTACGAAAGACCCGATTCGTTTCTTCTTCGCATAATTGTCGATCTTTACACTCTCTTTATAGGCAGAGAGTGTTCATTCAAAGTAATTTTTAACGAATTATTTTTTCTCAAAAAATAATACAGTTAACGCGATCGTATTTGTTTCCGGAAGTCACGGTTAAACTACACTTCCGCTTAGAATACACATTCGCTGCACCTAAATAGTCCTAGTATTTTTTCGATACTAAAATGACTTCTACGTGTTATTTCAATACAGTGAAGTCATAATTATACTATCAAATCATCATAGATAATCAATTTTCTAGAAAATATCAAATTAACAGTACGCGCATATATATTTCATTTGTCGGCAAGTACGTATAAGGGACGAGTATGAATTTTAGTCGTATGCCCATTCACTAGAAGTCGACCCCACGCTGTATAGAACAATGTTAATCTCACAAATATGCCACTACGCAGAGCTCAGTGAAATAGTCAGTGTGCATTTTAAACGCTCGCATCGCCGTTGTTTCTCCTTTTTCCAACATGATAACGATGATCAAAGGGGCTTTCTAATTATAGATCATGGTTTACATACGCGCGCATTCAGTTAGCTTAATATATATACGAAAGTAACGCTCCTACGTTGTATCAAAGTACCGTGGTGTAATGGATAGCGTGTAGAACTACTAATCATGGACTATTTATGGACGCGAGTTCGAGTCCCAATAGGAACTGTTCTAACTAAATCAAGTATGGTAGAGGATTGTATGTTCGTGTTATATAAATTTCAAGGAACTAAAATTGAATAAATGCTCATCTTGTTCATATCAGCGTTGGTCTTCATTCAAAAACCGACCTTAGTATACTAATAACATGTGGTGAAATATTTTTGTTTTTCACCACATGTGAGTTCGAGTCCCAATAGGAACTGTTCTTTTTTTTTTTTTTTTAATTCTTATTTTTGCGATTTGTTAAACATTATAGATTTATAATAATTAATTCACTCACATGAAACATCCTGGATCCGCCCCTGGTGACGAAAACAAATCGAACTAACAATGTAAATCTCACAAATATGCCATGGGTGTTTTGACAGACTTTACGCAGAGCTCAGTGAAAGAGTTAGTGTGCATGTTAAACGCTCGCATCGCCGTTGAAATGCTACATTTACTAAAACTGTCAACTGATAAAAAAAATCTCTGGACAAAAATATTAATAATAATAAAATAGACTAAATTGTGCAATAGCATGATCAATTGCATTCATAAATTAGATTTTACAATACATGTTCAAAATAATAAATAATTCGTTACCAGTACTTTCTGTACTTTGATTATATCTCAGTTTGTTCTTTTCTTCTTTTGTTTCGACCAAATATCCATTTTAAATCACCTATTTTAACTATTTGTAAGTGAGTGTAAAGAACGGCTCTCTGCAAAGGAGATTTATCTACGCAGTCGGTATTCAGTAGTCACGTGATCAACAGTGTTAGCTTAGAAACAGTTCATATTTTAGATATACATGGATAAGCATTTTAAATGAATTCTTCACAAATCAAGACATTTTTTTGAACATGAAAATAACATTCAGTAAGTTAGAATTGCTAATAAAAGGAGCATTCGACGTGATTTTTATCTCGATATTGACACATAACAGTCTGCTGCAAGTCTAATAGTAGGGACTGTTTTGTCTTCGTAAATAAAACAAAAAAACATAAATGCGAGTCAAAATAAAGAAACTGCAAATACTTAAAACATCGGAATATAAATTTCATTTTAGATGTGTCATAACTTAGTGTTTTTAAACAAACGCAATTGCAATATGTTCAAGACATTTAATTTTTTTTTTTTTTCTAATAATAACTCTCCTCCCATGTCATTTCCGAAACGCTATTACAAATATAAGTCGCGGGCTTCTGCCCGGCGACTAATACTAAATAAACACTCATGAAATATCCTCAATTTATTAATTTCCGAGATGTTGCAATGTTTTCTTCAGAAGATTCAGGAGATGACGACCGGCTGTGTGTCGCCTTGCTCAAAGATGGTGACGGGAAGCTACACTTATCTGAGAATGGCTGTCAGTCCAAATATCGAGCAATCTGTGTCATCAGCAATGGTAACAAATCATCTTTAACCCCTTTCTCATGTGCAAAATGTATTTCAACGCATTTGCAGCAGACGATATTTGAAAACTCAGCATAGTCCAGAAATGAAAGTATTATCATTGAACAGAGTCGAAAGTATTGTGGCAAACGGAGAAATTGCTCATTCTGAACAATTCATCCTTTTGCCGCAATATTTTCCAATGTCGTCTGCTTCATATGCGTCTGCAAGTAAAAAAGCGTTTAGATGGTTCTTACAGACAACGATTTAATCGTTATGTCTGCTGGCGTCCTTCTGCAGCAGACGACATTTGAAAACACTGTGGGCACAAAGTAGAAATTGCTCTGTATGAACAATTTCTCCTTTCCGACTATGTTTTCAAGTTTGTATACATAATGAATTTCCAAATGAATAGCTTTCAATGCAGACGACTATGAAATTACCATAACAGGTAAAATGGTAAGATGTGTTGTATGAAGGAAAGGATTAATGGTTTCGACACTATTCATCATGGTGTATTTTCTATTGTTTGTAATTGTCTTGTTCGTTAAACTCTACAAAGTGAATATTGTTTGTATATCAGTTATTACCGAAAAAAGAGGGTTTCCAATATGGACTGTCATCGTACCGACTGTCGTGGTGCTTTGCTGTGTCCTGATCGCTGTCCTTGTTGTGATCAATAGGTGGGTATAGAATTATTCGTTTAGTGTAAATTATTCAGATTAGTCTATATTATACAGTATTATACATTATACATGTTTATAAAATTGTTTAATACATATTATTATATAATATAGGCTACATATTAGTGTATATTATATGCTACATATTAGTGTATATCATATGCTACATATTAGTGTATATGTTACATATCAGTGTATATGTTACATATCAGTGTATATGTTACATATTAGTGTATATGTTACATATCAGTGTATATGTTACATATCAGTGTATATTATACAGTGCATATGATACAGTGTATATTATACAGTGCATTATACATATTTGTGTATATTCGCAGGCATCCGAGTTTTCTTTTTAGAAACTCACCCACACACTTTTCCTGGTTAAACTACTATAAATAGTCTGTATAGTGTCCATATGCTATAATAATACCGACCGTAATGTTTTGACCTAGTTTTCTTAACCATTGAAACGTGTCGCTGTATAACATGACTTTTAACCTAATTATCTTAACCAAGGAAATGCGTAAATATAGGGCGCTGCATTCACTCATTCAGCGGGAAAATGAAATAAACTATAACGATTGGTGATAATTGTTTTTACCCAGATGGTAGAAAGGCACCAGAATGTGAAGTTTGAAAAAAATATTGAACTAAATCAAGTATGGTAGAGGATTGTATGTTTCAGTTATATAAATTTCAAGGAACTAAAATTGAATAAATGCTCATCTTGTTCATATCAGCGTTGGTCTTCATTCAAAAACCGACCTTAGTATACTAATAACATGTGGTGAAATATTTTTGTCTATGCATCTATGCTAAGGGTCTAAATATATATGGACATTGATTTACAGAAGTTTCTTGAAATATTATATGACTCATTAGCTAAGAGTGCAGAGCACGATCAGACTGCGCATATGCAATCACAGATCTGGATCTACATTGGTCGCGAACGCTTTACGGTGGGTTTTCGGGGTTATGTCGAGTTATGTTTGGATCTTTGTCATATCATTTCATCATTCTTATACATGCTGTATTGCCATGTGAATTCCTTCAATATTAAATTGTGGAAAAAATGATAAAGCACTCGGTTGATTTTCAGCACATTCCTGAAGGATTAATTTATTATCGGTGCTTATAAATAATATATCTCGAATAATTTTTCATATATTTTGCATACAAATATTTCAGGCGTATAAACTCAATGAGAAAACCTACACTTAGTGTAAACAACCGTTTTTATGACCAAGTCGTGTGCTCATCAATCAAGGCAAAAGATCAAGGTCAAACAGGAGGCGTAAAGGAATCAAAACCACAAGAGAGTGCTATTATTTACCACAATATTGATACAGATAAAGAATTCGTTAATCCTACCAACGAAGGTGTTTACGTTGTGAAGTTTACGCTTTCAAACTCTAACAAAGTTTCACCAAAGTCGGATAATTTAAACGACAAATGTAATTCTAACGCTAAAGATGCTTTAAATTCTGCGACCAACAAAGAAAACAAAGAGTGCCGCACAATATCATTGCAAACGAGACCTGAAAATGTAAACGCACAGGATTGCCTAGATCGTAACCAATACGAAACAATATTTGTACAGACCTCTTTATAAAAGACATACATTATGTTCTTTATGAGCGCCGCTCTACAAAAACTAACCGTAGAGCATTTACGATCACTGTAGATCCAGATCAGCCTGCGCATCCACGCATTTTTATCTGGTTTCGCACTCTTAGCCATCGGACAGATTATTTCAAGAAACTTTTGTAAAGCAGTATCCGTTTGGATCCTTAGCAGGTCTTTCTCCACACGTGTCACCAATATTTGTCTTTCTTGTAGCACCGCTCTTATAATTAAGCCGTCCCACGAGAAAACCAACATTATGGTCTCTGCGTAATGTATCGACCCAGATCAGCCTGCGCAGACCGCGCAGGCTAATCCGGGCCGACACATTCCGCATCAGAAGTATAGAGGTACAGAGTAATGATTCCTGAATAAGAAAATCCACAGGAGGCGAAAAGTGTCTGTCCGGGTTAGCCTGCGCGGCATGCTTTAGCTGATCCGGGTAGATACTTTTTACGCAGAGTCCACACTGTTGGTTTTCTCGCGGGACATATTTAGCTGCGGCGATAGACATCTGCGTAATGTATCGACCAGATCAGCCTGCGCTGCCCGCGCAGACTGATCCGGCCGACACATTCCGTCTTAGGGGGAAAGATGTATAGAGTAGTGATTCCTGAAACAGAAAATCCACAGGAGGCGAAAAGTGTCTATCTGGGTAAGCCTGCGCGGCATGCTTTAGCTGATCCGGGTCGATACTTTTTACGCAGAGTCCACAATGTTGGTTTTCTCGCGAGACGGCTCATATCAATATATCTGCGTAATGTATCGACCAGATCAGCCTGCGCTGTCCGCGCAGACTGATCCGGCCGACACATTCCGTCTAAGGGGGGATAGATAGAGTAGTGATTCCTGAAACAGAAAATCCATAGGAGGCGAAAAGTGTCTGTCCGGGTTAGCCTGCGCGGCATGCTTTAGCTGATCCGGGTCGATACTTTTTACGCAGAGTCCACAATGTTGGTTTTCTCGCGGGACGGCTCATTATTATTCTTATTTGAGATCCAAACAATGAATGGTGTGAATTGGTGGATCGTCTCTTCGTGATTTACATTTTATCGCACAGTCTGAACAAGGTCTACACTGCTACACATTACTTTCATAATTACGTACATAAGCTTGTAAGAATATTCTGTCCATGTGTATAGATTCTGGTAAGACTGGGCAGCTGGACAGTGTTGATCCAAACCTGCACTGTTCACACATGTGTATCCTTTTCTATGGATTGGCTCAGTTATGACGAATCTTATCACGATAACATACTGTTTGTTAAAGGGACTGAATCCCATATGAGAAAGAAGCGAAAAAAAAAAAAAAAAGTTAAAATTTGCTATTACCTTGATGTTTTTGCATGTAAGGCATTGAGATTTGCTGACTGATGTACTACAATATATGCACACTATTAATATTGCGGAGATTTTTCGTAATTTTGCATTGTAAAATCTACTGGGTTAGTAACCCAGTAAATCTAAAAATATCGATGTATACTTATCACGTCATCACTACAACCGAATTGACAATCTCCTTCCCAGAGTTGTTGTTCCTTAAACTCACGCATACATGAATGTAATGAGTCGATAGTGTTAGAGAATGCCGAATTGAATCCACAAATTCAAATGAGCAAGAGGAAATTCCACGGTATTTTTAAACGGGAAAACACGGAGCGGACGTTTTTTTAACTGCTTATTTCCTATGCAATAATGAAAATGACTTGTACGACCTTCTACAACATTCCGTTACATATATATAGACGTATTTTGGATTAATTAGAATAAGTATAAAATATAACGATTTTGGACCATTATGGTGTTCAGTCCCTTTAATCTTTGTTCCGCTAATTTATTAATGCTGGTATCATTACCGGTATCATTACCAGATATCAATATCAATATCATAGAACTGTTCATTACTATGTCGTGTGGCTTATAGGTATAGCTCAGATTGAGTACGGACCATCAGATAACAATCAGTCCCTATTGTTTAAGTCTTATTACAATATCGGCAATGAATTACTTCAAATGTCTCTTTCTACAGTAGCTCTCCATTACTGAACACCATTTAGAGCTCAGAGAGATGTCCGTGTTTCCCATGCTTTTGTATTAGCAGTCAATTCAGAAGTGTGTCACTCTTTTTTCTGATGTCTAAGGATTAATTTCGTAGCTTATTATTGCTTATGATCACGAACTTAGGAGACCCATAGATATATGTAGAATTCGGATAATTATTGTATTCGATTCATCTCCAAGCTGTAGCAAAGACGATCGCGTAACGACATTACGCGTCTATTCTAGTGTGTTCGTCCTACACGTCTTATCGAGAATTCAACGGTGTCTGTTTGATTGAATGGTGATTCAGACCTTTTTCAAAAGAATTAAAGTTATCAATTAAATAATAAATGCCAATTAACTTTCAAATCCACCGCCATTTTTTTTCTTTTGCAGACCGGTGTAGAACTAGATCAGTCAGCGCATTTGCGCAGTCTGGTCTGGATATACACTGCAGATCGTTGTATAATCTGATCAAAACGAACAACTCCGTGCAATATTTACGGACTTGGTCGGATCACGGTCGGGTCATACCAAATACTTTAAAAAAGGTAATAATGGTTTTCCCTCATATGCGTTCAGGATTGTGGGATTATGATTACGACTGGTTCGCTGGTGCCAGCATAGATGGACCAGAAGTACTGGTAACATACCAAGGAAAGGCCGTGATATAATTGAATCAAAGCACGAAACGTGCTGCAAGCAAGGAGCTAACAGCAGATCACGGAATATATTAGGATAAGGATTTACCGATTTTTCTTGTTTTCACTTTACAAGAAGACATTGCTATGTCCGTTAATTGAATAATATTTGAGTTGAATGCACAATATTGTAAACACAGAATAGGGGTCTATCGCAAAAACTTTTATTTAACTGGCGGTATTTCACAGAGGTTGCATAGTTTTTCACACTCATTGATGCATTAATCCCAATGCATGCTATATCAAAATCGAAAGAACGCTGCATAACAGTGATAACTATATTGAATTTCCAATTAAAATATTAAAGCAAAAAATAAACAATCTGTATCCACATTTTCTGGTTACTTACAACACAAAATGGTGGCATATTTGTTTTATCTTGTTTGAAATAATTTATTTCATACTTTTAAAATTAACATGATTCATTTTATAAACATAAGAATATTTACACTTTGCTATAATAGAACAATAATGAATGGGCCGTGCCTGGAGATTATTTTACAGTAAACTACGTTAACACAAAATAATCCAAATTGTAGGGGGTCAGTATAGCATGGCTTTATACAGTCACAGTCACAGCTGCCTCAAAACAACTGAAGGTTATTTTTTCCCATAACATAGGTGAACAAATACATGCACTTTTTTGTATTCTTTCAAATTCTCAAAAAGTGAGAATATGCAATGAGTAGGTTGTATAAGTTGTTGATCTAAAGGTACTCGGTCGGTGGTCCGTTTGTACTTTGTAGTGTCTTTCACGATATCTAATTGAAATTATAAACATAAGGGCCGTGGTGTGTATGTGTACAACATTACATGAAGGAACAGCTGAATAGCTTAGTAGAGTATTTAATATTACAAAAATTAACATGAATTGCATGGGTTATATATAAATATGTTACACTAAGAGGTGTCGCTTTGAGTTGATACACTTTCAGCTGGCAACAGTCCATTCATTTTTTTCAAAAACGCAGAGCTGAAATAGAAAGACAGATGTGAAGTAATTCAAAGTCGATATTGTAAAACACTAGTCTACATTCCAGTCTCAAAATGATGAGTGTCTTCGGATTTCGCTTACTATAGCAATTGGTTCGTTAGAGCCCCTTGCTTAAAACTGAATTTTATCTTGCTACCCACGTTCACGATTATTACAAAATACATTCTTACATGGGCCTGCAAATAATCTCTGAATGGCAGAGGTCAATCTCGATTATTAAAGACACGAAACGTTCTAGCGAGACAAAAGAAGCATCCAGTAATCATTTCCCCTTCTAACACTACTTGATCTATTCTTCACAGAAAATATTATGACATGGCATCCACTTTTCACTTAATTTCGTCATTTGGAAAGGTTCATTATGCCCACATACTTATTTGTTGTTCCCTGGTTATGGCTAAGTGTCTTAAGCGTGATAGCTGTTTGCAGTTTGGGTTCTACAGGTCTGTCCAATAAGAAGGTCATCTCAAAAGCAGATCCCTGACATAAAAGTATGATTAAGATCGAATAACAGAGACAAACACGTCAACATTGACGTGTGAAATAAAGTTTTATTTTAACCTTTTCCACAAACGCTTTGTGACGCCTCTGCAGGAGACGATTGTTGACAACATTGTGTCTATATGTTGGAAAAGGTTGGGTTGTGTGTCCATTGTACGCAATCCATATATAATAATAATAAAGATAAAAACAAATACAATAATAATAATAATAATAATTATAATTAAATCTGTATTCAACGAAGGTGGCACATATAACAAATACATTGCATATGACTTATCTACCATGTAGGGGTGGGGTAATCTTGATACCCAGCAGAGATGACACAATACCGCAAACACCAATACACAGGCATTTCACCTTTCTTTTTTACATAAATGTTTAAAAAGGACAAAAATATATTTATAAAATAACGATTTCAATAAGTACAAATGAAAGAGAGAAATAAATCTGCACCTTGAACCGTATGAAATGAAGCGATCGAAAGTTTTTAAATACCTTAATAAAGCAGAATAATAATTAACTCCTTCTTATGTGGGTGTCTAGCAAAGAACACAGGTTTTACTAATATAATCGTTTGAAATGGAGAGATCCATTGATTAACTAATTCGTGGGAGCAATTTAACTTTTTTCCCCCTCTAAAACTCCATTGGAGTTTTCGATTCACCGGATTTCCCCAAATGTGGCATTGTTTTATTGTTTAAAAGCTGACTGTAACTATTTTCAGTGATATATATGTGCAACCTGGGAAAATGGATTAAATACTTCTAATTGGGTTTGTCTTTTGATGATTTACATTGTAATGAAGAGGGTAGCCTTTGATCTGTAACTACTAGATATATATTTAGAAGAAAAAGCTCAGTAACTATTTTCGATACGAGCTAGCGTAGTTTAGGTCAAAATGAGATTGGTTCCTTTGCGAACAATTTTGAACGTCTTGAAGCTTATTTTGACACACAACATGACATTGGCATTGTAATACTTGACATACAACATGTAACTGACATATACAACATGTAATTGACATATACAACATGTAATTGACATACAACATGTAATTAACATACAGCATGTAATAGACATACAAAACATGTAATTGACATACAACATGTACTTGACATACAACATGATATTAACATACAACATGTAATTTACATATACAACATGTAATTAACATACAACATGTAATTGACATATACAACGTGTAATTCACAGACATTATGTAATTGAAATACAACACGTAATTAACATACAACATGTTATTGACAAACACAACATGTAATTGACATACAACATGTCATTGAAATACAACACGTAATTATCATACAACGTGTAATTAGCATACAACATGTAATTGACATACAACATATAATTGAAATACAACATGTAATTAACATACAACATGTACTTGACATATACAACATATACTTGACATACAACATGTAATTGACATACATGTAATTGACATACAACATGTAATTGACATACAACGTGGTTTTAACATTCAACATGCAACTGCCATATAAAACATATAATTGACATATACAACATGTAATTGACATACGGCATGTAATTAGCATTCAACATGTAATTGATATACAACATGTAATTGATATACAACATGTACTTGATATATAGCATGTAATTGCCATGAAACATGTAAATGACATCGTAATTCTCATCAAACATGTAATTGACATTGCCATTGACATACGATCACCTGCACATCGGTCATGTTACGAATATCGTCTAAACAGATTTTGAATATTTTTGAAAATTGGGTAAGTTTAACAAAGGTTGTTGTAATGAATAGTGTAATGGTCATATTGAATAATCTGGACATATCACATTGATAGCAATTATGGGTCGTCGTCCAGGATCATCGCTAGATTTTAGAAATATTGGTTAAGGAGTGTTTGAAGATGGCGTGCGTGTAGCTGACGTCGCACGCTGTTGTCTGGTCTACAAATACGATTCCGTCAGACAGAAACAGTGTGATCAGGTAAACCTCGTTACACCACTGGAAAATCCCTAAATTGTGACCTCATTCAGTCGTATTCGTATCATAGTTGTCCGGAAATATGTCGCCCTTACGTTGATATCCCATTTAACGTAGGCCTACCACGTCTTTATTTGGCTCGACAACATGTTGGATGATAGGAAGGTCGGACATTATTCGTCATGAAGCAGATGACAGGATGCGAGTATGGAGACGGCAATGTGAAAGGCTTGGCTCTACTTACATCGTCCAACGTGATCGCTACGGTGGTGGAACTGTTTTGGTATGGATCGGTATTTCACATAGCGGGAAGACAGAACTTAAAACGTGATAATCTAAATAGGTTCATTATTGTTATACACTGATTATTGTTCCCGCCATCGTTCATACTGACGTTATCCAGCAAGATATCGCGCTCTCATAATTCTCGTTACACAGAGATCGTTCTGGGGGTAAATAACATTGACTACCCTGATTGGCCAGCGAAATCAAATGAATTTGCCCCGATTGCGTATGTATGAGATTATCTAGGGCGGTAAAGATAAACGGACCAGTAGTACTTGTACCTAACCCAGGAAACATCGTTATAAAACTGAAAAAAATGTTGAAAACGGCGTAAAACACCAAACGATAAATAAACAATAAATAATATGAGACGCGGTGTTTAGCTGTAATTTACAAACGGGGTGGATACATGAAATGTTGACATAGACAGATTTTTGTTTTACCCCTTTGTTTAACATGAAGTTAAACTATCGTTATTTGTCAAAAATGTTTGATGTAAACACTGGATAATAAATGAACTATATGGTAGGTAATTAGGTTTTACTTTTATGCTTTTGTTTTCCAAATTTGAGTCGCAATATATAAGCAGTGACTAAAAAATCTTCTGAGTATATTGTATTGAACGTTCATGCATGTTTTACGGTCATAAGATGACTGATTTGCTAAGCTCCATTTTATATCTAAGCAAACGTTTGTCTCTTTTATGCCTTTAAGAAAAAAGAGGTTCATGCTTTACCCCATCTTTGATACCACTATGAATTTCAGCTTGGAAAAACACACCATTTAAGGTCATTAATTGAGATTTCTGTGTTCCATAACTCTGTCTTGTATTAAGCAAGACCCTTTTTCATTTGAAGAGTTATGGTTATAATCTCTCTGCAATACAAGCTAAACTATCCTGCAATGGTCTAAGCAACTTTAGGAAATGAAAAACATCAGAAGCATGAGCTATTTCCCCTAGTCCATTACATAATATAAGCGCTTTAAATAAAATACAGGTTATAATCTCTCTGCAACACAAGCTAAACTATCCTGCAATGGTCTAAGCAACTTTAGGAAATGAAAAACATCAGAAGCATGAGCTATTTCCCCTAGTCCATTACATAATATAAGCGCTTTAAATAAAATACAAAGTCTCAAAACAAACGTCTTAGCTAACCTATCCTGCAATGGGGTCTAAGGGAGACAACTTTTGAAAAAATGTAATTAATATTATGGTCTAAGGGAAACAACTCTAGTAAATGAAATTTATCAGAAGCAAGAGTAATTTCATCTAGACCATTACATTTCTGAAGTCGGATCATATAAGCGCTTTAAGCCAAAGCAAGCGGCTTAGCTAACATATCCTGCAATGGTCTACGGGAGACTAATTTTGAAAAATGTAATTAATTTTATGGTCAAGGGCAAACAACTCTAGAAAATAAAATATATCAGAAGCACGAGTTATTTTCTCTAGACAATACAATCATTAAAATACAAGAACGACCGTCTTAGGAACGTTATTTTGCAATGGTCTAAGGGAGACATCTTTTGAAAATGTCTCATATTTATGGTCTAAGGGAAACATCTATAGAAAATGAAATATATATCTGAAGCACGAGTTATTTCCCCTAGACAATTAAATCATTAAAATACAAAAAAGACCATCTTAGTCTGCAATGATCTAAGGGAGACAACTTTTGAAAAAATTATATCAATTTTATGGTCTAAGGGAAACAACTTTAGAAAATGAAATATATCCGAAAGCACGAGTTATTTCCCCTAGACCATGAAAACATTAAAATACAAAAACGACCGTCTTAATCTGCAATGGTCTCAGGGAGACAGCTTTTGAAAAATGATATCAATCTTATGGTCTAAGGAAAACAACTATAGAAAATGAAATATATCTGAAGCACGAACTATTTCCCCTAGACCATTCAATTTCTGAAAACTGGTGCTTTGACTTAAAAGCCATACAGGACTATTTCAACAACAGACTTTTTATTAGAATGAAAATAGCAGAACAACCTATACAAGATTATTTCTTCAACCAATGGCCTTCCAATCGATTTCTGAAAGTGTTTCACAGCGCATAGGTGAAAGCTTTTAATGCATTGCTTTTGAAATCATGTTCAAGGAGTTTGTTGCAGCGGTGTCAAATCACAATTGCACCACTAATATAAGCAATGTATAAGACAAAAATGTAAAAGATAATTATAAAATATATTTATTTATAAAAAAAAAAGCCTGTCCAGACCGGGAATCGAACCCTTGTCTCCCGCGTGACAAACTAATATGTTAACCGTTAAACTAGGCGGACTCCGCCATTGCATCGATAAACAAACAAGATAGCGAATTATTTATAATCGAAGCGTTTTTTCTTTACAAAAAACAGCTATCATTTAAATAATTTGATTCTCTTTTGAGTTAATTTTATCACTGACGTTACTTTCGGTTGAGTATTTACGCAGGAATCTGGAATGAAATAATCTAGTACTAAGGTTCCTGATTACGTTACCGCTAAAAAGTATTCGAAAGGATTTTTGGAAATTCCGACGCCGAGGCTAACTTACACATTTAACGTATACAGGGGCGTAGCTCCCTTTAGGCACTGTAGGCACGTGCCTACACATTTTTTCTCAAAATGCCCCCAAAATGCAGCTGCGGCGATAGACATCTCCGTAATGTATCGACCAGATCAGCCTGCGCTGTCCGCGCAGACTGATCCGGCCGACACATTCCGTCTTAGGGGGATATATGTATAGAGTAGTTATTCCTGAAACAGAAAATCCACAGGAGGCGAAAAGTGTCTATCCGGGTAGGCCTGTGTGGCATGCTTAGGCTGATCCGGGTCGATACTTTACGCAGAGTCCACAATGTTGATTTTCTCACAAGATGGCCTACACATTGATTATTGCAAAGCTACGCCCCTGGTATATGTTATATTTTGTCTACTATTTTTTTCATCTTTGATTTTTTGAGTATATGTGTTATCATTGTGACTCGATTATCTGAATTTGTTTTTGAGTCAGATTCGAAAAGCTGTCTTTACTCCACTCGATTTACAACATTTAGGAATCACCCATGAACTTTACGCGCGATCAAGTATGTTGAAAGCGTAGAAATACATTTTAATTTTCAATTGTGTAATTCATATAATTTAAAAGCAAATTACTTTGGAGATCTTTCTATTGCTTAAGTGATACCAAATCAAATCAATTTTCTGGGCGATATCCTACCAAGTTACGGCATTTCGATTTTTAGACAGGAACTATTTGGCGGTACGAAAGGACCGACATGGGTGAGTCACAGATATATACGATATCTACGGTAGAGTAGATTCAATCAAAATAAGGTAAAGCGGGATATAGTAGAGTAAAGCTCTATATAGAAGAGTTAAGCGGAGTAAAGTAAAGCGGAGAAGAGTAGAGCCGAATAGAGTAAAATGGAATAGAGTAGAGTAAAACAGAGTATAGTAAATCGAAGTAGAGTGGTAGGGGCAGGTAATCCAGACTAAGTGGAATTGAGTAAAGGTCAAATTACGCTAAATACATCCGCGGACCCTTTGATCTACACTACAGAAGTCCCTAAATAAACCTTTGTTTGTGTAGAAATGAGTGTATACCATCACCAGTATGTATTGAATATATGACAATGAGTTTAAATGCATTGCGAATGTGCATAGGATGCACTGGAAATGATTGATTTGATGACTTTTATTTTTTTGACCTTGTCTGAAAGTGAAAGTAGAGAATGCTAAACACCGGTTTGTCCGGGACCTTTTTTGTCGTAAATGACGGTAACCATTTTCGCCTGGTGAGTTCTTTCTTGCATAATACATGACCCCACATTTTCTTTGGATTGTTTTAAAGCTAAGAGGTAACTCTTTTCAATGATATATGGTGTTCTCTATGGGAAATGCTTAGAAAGTGTGGCAATTGATGACTGAAGTTGGTCGATTTACATGGAAACAAAGAAGGAATTTATTTAGTGTATTGTGACCTAAAGTAAAACATAGTACAATACAGCAAGGTAAAGTAAAGCGGAATAGAGAGGAATGGATCAGAGTAAAGTAGAGTAAAGTGGGGTAAAGGTAAAGCGGAGTAAAGGTAAAATGGAATAGAGTAAACCCAGATCTTAACTCGCACACTCGTATATATGCAAGAAAGAAATTACTCCATGCAGAAGGTCTCCTGTCATTTTGCAAACAATAGGCCTGGACCAATAGATGGAGTCTATGTTACATCACTGGGAACCACCGGGGTCCGGGGATGATGGTAATTAAATGTCAACCCCAATCCCACCGTTGCCACCATTTGTACGACATGGAAGTAGAAGTGGTATTTGTACTTATACCCCATTCCCGTTATACTATACATATCTACAATAAATGTTAACTCATTGTCACTTATTCAATGTTCTGGACCGCCTCGGTGCGGGAGGTCGAGGGTTCGATCCCCGGCCGGTCATACCAAAGACTTAACAAATTGTAGAAATGGCTTTCCCTGCCTTTGTTCTTATGGTGGTGGGATTGGCATTACAACCGACTGCCTGGTGTCAGGATAAATTGACCAGTAGTAATGGTAATTAACCCAGGAAACGTCGTGACATAACTGAACAATTGTTGAAAGCGGCAACAATAAATCAAGCAATGCATTCTGGTAAAGGTATAGGACGTTCTAAGCAGATGCGGATGTATTTTGGGGCTCCATGTATTTGGGTGTAAACTATTTAGTGTAGTTTGACCTACAATAAAGATGGCCGCCTCAACTGAAAAAATGATTCAGCTTATTAAGAAACGAGAAGAAATTGAAGCGGAAATAAAAGCTTTGAATGAAGTGTTGACTTCGGTAATATGCTAGAAATAAAAGTAGCCTAGTGATGTACTTTCCCACGTTATTGATACTGCCAGATCCACCACTAATGGCACTTATGTATCTATATAAAACTTGCTATATAATCGGATGCTTACCCATCTCGGACATTAAGTTGGCAACGTAATTTTAATCCTTTCGTTTCCTTCTTGGTTATATCTAATCCCTGGTAATGATTCTGATAACTTTGAATTAATGAGTTTGGACTTAGGGAGATATTAAAATTGTATTTTCAAAACAAAGCCCACACCTTGATCTCGCTCAAATTGTTCACCCTTTCCACATATATTATAGAACATGCAGCAGACGACTTTGGAAACATCTTGGAAACTACTTGAACAATCTCCATAAATGAGAAGTTAATTATTAAATAGAGATGAACAATAATATGGAAAATCCCCTAAATGGAGACTTACTTATTGAATAGACTTGAAAACATTGTTTCAAAAGGAGAAATTGCTCGCATTTTTGACGCAATAGCAGTAGACGACTTTTGAAAACATTTTTGTCACTATATTTTCAAAGTCGTCTGCTGCAGATTTGTTGTATGTGGCATGGGTAAATCATTGACTGATGGAACAAATTCTATGGAGTCTCTGGCACCAACATTTTATCTTGATATTCTTAGAATGGTCCATTTTAATATCTGGGGACAGGGTTAAAGATTGTTCACAAATATCACATAATTTAAAAAGGTTGATTTATTTTAATGTCCACAGCAAAAGTCAGTTGGTATGGATGGACCATTAGTGGATACAGAAGGTTTCCCACGTTCAGACATAGATATCTACTCTGTGAGACATGCCAGACACCAGCTCATTTGTAAGTATAAATAATATACATAGTCAATCCAAACTGATTTTAACTCTTTGTTGAAACTTGCAAACTCCAGTCATTAATAAACCTAAATTATGGGCCACAAATTAGTTTTGAATTATATGATATTCCCAGAACTAACATACTTACCTCTCATGTCAACCATTTTGATAAGAACATTTCTTACATGGTGAAATGATAAAAATCAAATAAGTTATAATGTGAAGAACTTCATGAACAATAATAGTTTAAGTTAAACCCAAAAGCTGATATAATGAGAATATAAATAAATGAGAAAATAAATCCTTCAAAGAAATTTAATGTACATGATGTACTTTATTAACGCTTTCCCACAAACAACAAATTTGAAGCAGACAGCTTTGAAAACAACTAATTTAAGATACATAAAATATCTATAAATGAAAGTAGTAGTTGTTTAACTCTTTCCCGCATATAGACACTTTCTAACGCCTCTGCAGCAGACAGGTTTTTGAAAACATAATGACAAAAGAAGAAATTGCACAAAACATGCAATTTCTCCTTTTGCCACAATTGTTTTCCACTTTTTGTCATAGGTTATCCATTCAATTATGGAGATTTTCTATGTTTTGACAAAATACGTTCAAAGTCATCTGCTGCAGAATTGTCATATGAGGGAAAGGGTTAAAACTAAAAAAGTTAAAAATATTCTGGAAAATGGGGAAATTGCCACAATGTTTTTAAAAGTCATCTGCTGCAAAGGCGTCAGAAAGTGTATGTATGTGGGAAGGTTTTTTTTGTTGGAAAGGTAAAAAGACCTTTACTTATTACATCATAAATTGGCTTTTACTTAGATCTGCAAAATGGTTATACTTTATTGATAATTGTCTCTTATTTCAAATTAGGTCTGCAAAATGATTATACTTCATTGATGACAGAGATAGAAGAGGAACTGTACAACATCCATGCAGAAGCTAGAAAATCAAAGGGAGAAAACCAGATTGAAGAAGAGAAAAGTCAGAGTAATCTCCCTATCATAGAGACTGATCCCGATCCCATTGGCAGTGTCACAGCTGTTGATGAAGGATCTCCGGCAGACAGAGCTGTAAATATTGCTTGAGAAAACTGTCCTTTACGATTTTGCAAGCAGAGAAGATTCATCTGCATCAGATGAAAACATTGTGGCAAGAGGAAAAATAATTGCTCATAATGAGCAATTTCTCCTTTAATCACAATGGTTTCATTTCTATTCAATTTTGTTGAATGTGGAATAAGGGTTAATTCTTTTCTTCATACAGATTACATTATTTTAGCTCTTAGCAGCAGACAATTTTTAAAAATCTAGCAACATGTGCAATTTCTCCTATTTCCACAATATTTAAAATGTGTCAAAAAGGATTATTATTATAAAGTAGGATTTAACTTTTACGTTCTTTGTTTTTATTTCAGGGTGTCCGGGTTGGAGATCTGATTATACAGTTTGGATCTTTATCAGTAGAAAACTTTCAAGGAATGAAGAATATTGTTAATATTGTACAACACAGTGTTGATGTAAGTTAAATGTCCATCTAGAAGGACTAAATATAGGGCGTATCATTATTTTGAATTATTGTATCAAGGGCTTGGCGTGAAACGGTTGTAACTCAAAACCTATTTTGAAAACCCTGAATTAGGGGCAATTTTGACCCTTTTGTAAACCATGCAAATTTAAATGCCATTGCTCAGAACGAGCAATGGCACCTAAATTTCCATTGTTTACCAAGAAAAATGATTTAACGCTTATAAAGACTTTATGGCGAGGTAAATAACCTTGGTAAAAAAATACCAATTTTAGTTACAACCGTTTCACACCAAGCCCACGGTATGCTTATCTATGTTGTGGGAACTCAAAAGACGATTCTTTTTAATACACAGAACCTAGCATTTAACCCTTTCCCACATACATATGATTTCTGATGCCTCTGCAGCAGACGACTTTTGAAAACATGCTGAGCAATTTCTCCTTTTGCCACAATATTTTCAAAGCCGTTCAACATAGGATTTGGTTGAGTAACAAGAGAAATATTGTAGGGAAAAGACCTGTTCACTCCCTCATATCTAGTCCTCTGAGAATGTGTATAAATAGCGAACATTTCTTTCTCGCAAAAACTCAACATGTTATTCTTTATTTTTAACATTTTCCCACATTGCCATAATGCTTTTAACTCGATACAATTTTTTTTTTTTTTTGCCTAAATGTTTTCAAAGTCATCTGCTGTTGGAAAGGGTTGATCTTCTACTGCAAAAAAACAATTTTCCGCTATTTATATTTTTCAATGTTTGTAGTTACTTATTTTTCAGAAATCTGTCCCTGTTATGGTTTCGAGAGAAGGCACAACTCATCATTTAAGTATAACACCAACCCACTGGAAACCAGGAAAAGGGTTATTAGGGTAGGATTTTTTTTAATGCTAAACAAAAATTAGGTGATGGAATATTTTGCCACAGTGTCTGTTTCTTTCTGTGGGTCTGTCCCCATTTTTGTCTTGAGAAGCAAGTATGGGCCTTATTTGAAAATGTTCCTTGGGTGACCCTCTACCAAGATTGTTCAAATTATTTGATTGGTTGAAAAACATGGCTGCAAGGGGGCATGGACTGTTTTCCTTATATGATTATATTGTGAAAACTTAAAAAATCTTCTTGTCCAAAAGTAATGGCCTGATTTGAAAATAATTGGCACACATGTTCGTTGGGTAACCCTCTACCAAGATTGTTCAAATTATTGATTCATTGAAAGACATGGCCACCAGATGGAGGACTGGTTTTCTATATATGTATATATATATATAATATAGTGAAACTTAAAAAAAATCTTGTTGTACAAACACATAGGCCTGATTTGAAAAAATATTCCTTGTATGCATATCGTAAAAACATTGAAAACAGTGATTTCAACTAAATCAGATGAGTGATTTAGGACCATCATGGTCCTCTTATGATGGTCCTCCTGTTTCCTTGATGTTTTCAACTCTATATGAAAACCATACTTCCAGTAATCAAGATATTACATTTCTTTGTAAGAAGTTTTCAAAGCAGTCACCTCTATCCTATCATGTAAATGGTAACCCTTTCCTACGTACAACAAATCTCTAGCAGACGCGTCTGAAAACATCTAGATAAAATGTCGAAAATTTGTCTTAATGAAAGTGTTATTATTAAGTACAGTTGGAAGCATTGCGACAAAAGCAGAAATTGCCCATACTGAGCATCTTCTCCATTTGCTACAGTGTTTTCACAAGTCGTCTGCTGCAGATAATGAGAAACATGATTTAAACCCTTTTCCTCATACGACAATTCTGCAGCAGACGACTGAACAAATTTTGCCAAAAAATAGAAAATCTCTATAATTGAATGGATAACCTATGACTAAAAGTGGAAAAAATTGTAGCAATTCTTCTTTTGTCACTATGTTTTCAAAAAGCTGTCTGCTTCAGAGGCATCAGAAAGCGTCTATATGAGGGGAAGGGTTAAACACTTTACATTTATAAAATGAAGTCTAAACACTTGAAAAAATCTCCTGGCATGCATTAAAGACTACTTCCAGATTAGCATGACCTGATTCCTGGTATAATGCCCTTTAACATTTCCCTCATATGATATAGATGCTTTCAGATGCCTCTGCAGCAGATGACTTTTTGAAACATGGCAACAAAAGAAGAAATTGCTCAAAACAAGCAAAATTTCCAAAGTTGTCTGCTACAGATTTGTTGTATGTGGTAAATGGTTAACCCTTTCCCTCATACAACAATTCTGCAGCAGACAACTTTGAATGTATTTTGTCAAAACATAGAAAATCTCCATAATTGAATGGATAACCTATGACTTAAAGTGGAAAACATTGTGGCAAAAGGAGAAATTGCATGTTTTGTGCAATTTCTTCTTTTGTCACTATGTTTTCAAAAAGCTGTCTGCTGCAGAGGCGTCCTAAAGCGTTTATATGAGGGAAAGGGTTAAATGGCCCTATTGTATAGCAGCAAACTTGAAAAAGTATGGTTGAAAAAAGAAAATTTCTCCTACTCCTACAATGTTTTCTTAGTAGATGCTTCCCTCGTTGGTGCTTAGAGTTGTGGCGATAAGGTCATAACTGACCAGATAGTGTCAGGATAAGCTTACCACTGCTTGTAATTTTACCCATGAAGTGGAATAAAACACTGTAAAAACGATTTTGTTTCAAGTCTATTTAAATAACCCTTTTCCACATACAGACGCCACTGCAACAGACGAGTTTTGAAAACATAATGACAAAAGTAGAAATTGCTCATAATGAGCAATTTCTTCTTTTGTCACAATGTTTTAAACTGGGTTCAATAATTGTATTTCACTTACAGAGATATTTTTACATGTTGGCCTTTATGTTTCAATGGCATCTGCAGCAGATTTGTTGTATGTGGGAAAGATTTAAACTTCCATCTAGATTTTATTTTTAGCTGTCACTAAAGGTTAAATGTCTCATAAGTACTTTTCTCTTTCAGGTGCAACATAAAACCCAGTGAAAACAGTAAAACGTGAATGATTCATTGGTCAGATGGTTATTTATTACAAAATACAGTGGAATCTGCAATCTCTTCACTCTGAAAATAGAACAACAGATATGTCTGAGTGAATCGGCATTCTCTTCCCTCTGATCGAGTGAATAACTTTATAAGCTTGACTATTTGGATAATATTAGAGCTATGGTACTCACCCTGGTATCAGCGTCACACCTTGGTAAAGGTTTTGCATGCAAGTACATGTAGATATATTACACCAAAGCTCTGTTACTACTAGATGTATTGCATCGAAACTTTCTTCAATGTTTCCCAACCATAACACCTATGTAAATAATCAAGTTAGATAACTCGATCTTGCAAATGATTCAAATTATGGCCCTTTGTTATTTGACTAAGAAACTCTGCAATCCTTAAACTAAGAAGAGGTGGAATAGTCAAGTGTACTGTCTTACAGACAACTCTTGTATTGTTTTTAAATGGTGGTTTCATTGAATAAGATTTTCTTTCTTTTTCTTTATTTTTTTAGCTCACCTATGCACGAAGTGCAAGGTGAGCTATTGTGATCACATTTTGTCCGGCGTCCGGCCGTCGTGCGCCGTGCGTCGTCAACATTTGAGCTTGTTAACACTCTCCTGGCTACATTTTGCATCCAATCTTCATGAAAGTTTATCAGAACGTTCATCTCCATAAAATCTTGGACAAGTTCGAAACTGGGCGATATGAGGTAAAAAACTAGGTCACTAGGTCGAATTGAAGGGAAATCTTGTTAACACTCTGGAGGCCACATTTTCAATTTGAGCATATTGAAACTTTATCAGAATGTTTGTCTTGATGATATGTAGGTCAAGTTCGAACATGGGTCACGTCGGGTCAAAAAGTAGGTCACTAGGTCAAATTGAAGGAAAATCTTGTTAACACTTTTGATGCCGTTGAGAATGTTTGTCTTAAATATATCTAGGTCAAGTTCAAATATGGGTCATATTGGGTCAGAAACTAGGTCACCAGGCCAAATTGAGGGAAAATCTTGTTAACTCTGTAGAAATTTGTTCAGAATGTTGAGCTGAATGATATCTAGGCCAAGTTCGAATATGGGTCATGCCGGGTCAAAAACTAGGTCACTAGGTCACATTGAAGGAAAATCTTGTTAACACTTTAGATGCCGCATTTTTTGCTTCAGCAACTTAAAATTTGGTCAGAATGGTTGTCTAAATGATATCTAGGCCAAGTTCGGTTAAAAACTAGGTCACTAGACCAAATTGAAGGGTAATCATGTTAACACTCTGGATACTGCATTTTTAATTTCAGCATGATAAAACTTTATCAGAATGTTTTTCTTGATGATATGTAGGCCAAGTTTGAATATGGGTCATGCTGGGTCAAAAACTAGGTCTCTAGATCAAATTGAAGGAAAATCTTGTGAACACTTTGGATGCCGCATTTTTTGCTTCAGCAGCTTGAAATTTGGTCTGAATGGAAAATATTGTTCAAACTCCGGAGGCCGCATTTTTACTTTGAGCAAATTGAAAATTTGTCAAAATGTTGTCTTGATGATATCTAGTCCATGTTGGAATATGGGTCATATCAGGTAAAAAAATATAGATCACTAGGCCAAATGAAGGAAAGTATTGTTAACACTGTGGAGGTTGCATTCAGAATAATTGTCTTGATGTGTTTTGCATTGCAGTACATTGTATAATTAAGGTGAGCGATCCAGGGCCATCATTGCCCTCTTGTTTCAATTAGGATAAGTTCAAAATATAATTTAGGTAACTTAAGTATTTTCCTATTTTTAAGAGTCGGCTTCTTTGAAAGAATTCGATTAAGCCTTTTGCACATACAACAAATCTGCTGCAGACACTTGTTAACATTTGAGCAACAATATGGAAAATCACTAACAAATAATTGTGCTATCGAAGAGGGTTGAAAACTTTGTTGCAAAAGGAAACATTGATCATCATGATTTGCTACAATTATTTTAAAAGTCATCTGATGCAGATGCTTCAAAATGCGTCTGCAAGTGGAAAAGGGTATTAAAAAAAGTTCATATAACTGGGAAATTGAAAGTACAATAACATATTTGAAATGGATAGAAAAGATTGTGGGAAAAAGAGAACTTGTTTGTTTTGAGCAAGTTTCCCTTTTCCAACTATGTTTTCCCTAGTCGTCTGCTTCAAATTTTGTCTCTGTTAGAAATAGTTTAAAAAAATGAAATTTGCATGGTGTTTCTTCCATTGTCCCACTTTTTAGCTCACCAGAGCACAAAGTGCTCAAGGTGAGTTTTTGTGATCTCCTTTTGTCCGTCGTCCGTCGTCAACATTTGCTTGTTAACACTCTAAGAGGCAACATTTTGCATCCAATCTTCATAAAAGTTTATCATAACATATATCTCAATCAAATCTAGGCCAAGTTCGAATATAGGTCATGTCGGGTCAAAAACTAGGTCACTAGGCCAAATTTAATGAAAATCTTGTTAACATCCTGTAAGCCACATTTTTGGCTTGAGCATGTTGAAACTTTGTCAGAATGTTTGTCTTAGTGATATCTAGTGACAACTAGATCACTAGGCCAAATTGTAGAACAATCTAGTTAACACTACTAGATCGCATTTTTTACTTTTTTGTGAAAAAGTTTGTCTTGATGATATTGCCATTGGCGCTGAAAGAGTTATGTCTTAAATAGCCCATTCTCAGGTGAGCGATACCAGGGCCTCATGGCCCTCTTGTTAACTTGTGCATGCTGAAACTGTATCAGAATGTTTATCTTTATGGCCAAGTTCTAATATGGTTCATGCCGGGTTTTAATACAAATTAGGCGAAATTGGAGGAAAATCTTGTTAATACTCTGGAGGCCGCATTTTTTGCTACAGCATCTTGAAACTTTGTCAGAATGTTTGTATTGATGGTATCTGGTCCATGTTCGAATATGTGTCATATTGGGTAAACAAAAATAGGTCACTTACTAGGCCAAATGAAGGAAAATCTTGATAACACACTGGATATTATCATTCTCAGGTGAGCGATTCCAGGGCCTCATGGCCCTCTTGTTGAAAATTCTGTTTAATGTGGAGGGGTGATGGAGGGTAAGGGAAAGGTGAGAATACAGACTGATTCATTTGCCTATTTCAAAGTCTACACCTTTTACCTATCCCGCTACCCATTCCTTGTTTAATCATATTACAAATTGATTCTTAGCTGTTTGCATTCATTTATCTGCACAAAGATTTCATTATTTTAATGTTATTATGAAAATGATCTTATTTGACTGCATGTTTTTTCACCCATTTCATTCATTTGTTCGCCCAAACATGCAATCATAATCATGAAAACTGTTTATTTTAACTTTTTTTTGTTTTTTCCGACAAACTGCATATTTTTTCACCCATTTCATTCATTTGTTGGCCAAAATATGCGATCATAATCATTAAAACATCTTTATTTAAACCTTTTTGTTGTTCTTTCCGACAAAAAAAACTGCATGTTTTTGTTTCAAGGTAGTGCAAGATTCCATTGGAGGAACGACTCCGAACGAGCCCAAACAAGGGGAGAAAATACCGGAACATAGACAAACGTCATGCATCCCTGAAGGAACGCTTAGTTTAAGATGGCTATGGAATTTTTAAGTTTAAGGGTGACATTTCAAAAAATGAAATAACACCCCATTCTGAAAAACCACGTTTATAAAATTTCATTTACACAACTTACAAAATATGTAGTAAAATAAAGATCTTTTTTACCTTCTTTCCTAGTCAAACTAGGCAAAGTTACAGCCATTTTATAAGTGCTCCTTAAATCACAATGTTTTGATTGTGTCGATTGGTGTAGATATCTGTTTATTGAGCTGTTATCTCAAGAACTGTTAGATGAGGCTAGGATTCATGGCCATTTTCAAAAAAGATTCATATCACGGTAGCCAGTTCACCTATTTATGTGTTTTCAGGCATAAAGTGATTGTGGTGCCCACAGTGTACCTAATGGGTTGTTGTGTTTTACTAATCCAATCAGGAATCTGCTGTGACCTAGTGGTTTGCGTTCAGGTTTTTGGAACTGCGCCTCCCGGGGTCGATCCCGTCACGGCGCTATGATCGTGGTGGAGAAGACACATTTCCTAGCCTAGTACTGAATTGTTTACACAGTGATCATGAATAAAAGAACTCTCGACGTGATAAAACTGAAATAATGTTGATAATGGCATTAAACCTTAATAAAACAAAACAAAACTAACCCAATTTATAACTATGAGGAATAGGAGTGGAAATGTCCTCGTCTGACACTGGTAGGTACAGAAAAAGGTTTAGTCGCAGCATGGATAACTAGAATGGAATGCTCAGCGGAGCACGTATGTCACCTGCTCATTGAAAGTGTGACGAAAAAGTGTGATGGACAGACAGATGGACGGACAGACGCCGGACAAAAAAAAAGTAATCCCTAAGTGCCTACCATACTACGCAGGGTGACACATAAACCATTGTAGAGTTTCTGTATGCCGGTAAGATAAATGATTTTTAGCTCCACTGGCTTTAGCCAGTCGAGCTTATGTAATGGCGAATTGTCCATTGTGCATGCGTAAACGTTTTGCTTCAAATTACTTCTCCTCCCTAAACACTTGGCTAATTGGGATAAACTTCATAGGAAGCATCCTTTCAATGTCCTCTCCTAAATTCCTTCAAATTGTTTGGATCAAAGCAAAATTCTGGTTTCCATGACAACCAAAAGAAAAAAATAGTGAAAACTTTTCCTCCGAAAGTGTCAGGCCGATTTTCAAATTATTTTGTAGAACTGTTCCTTGGGTGACCATCTATCAGATTCCTTTAAGCCATGTTGATTGGTCCAAAAAAGTGGCCTCCAGAAGGCTTGGCTATTTCGCTGTATATGGCTTTTGTGAAAACTTAAATAATCTTCTCTCCGAAAGTGTCAAGCTGATTTTATAGTAATTTTGTAAAAATGTTTCTAGGGTGACCCTCTATCAGATTCCTCAAAGCCATGTAGATTGGTCGAAAACTACGGCCGCCAGGGGAGTGGGGCTATTTTGCCTTATATGGCTATAGTGAAAACTTAAAAAATCCTCTCCTCCAAAAATGTCGGACTGATTTTCATATAAATTTGTAGAAATGTTCCTAGGGTGACCCTTTATCGGATTCCTTCAAGCCATGTTGATTGGTCAAAAAACATGGCCACCAGGGGGGCGGGGCTGTTTGGAGATTGAATTTTTGTCTAATGGCAGTCGAGCGATACTGGCCCTCTTGGGCCTCTTGTTTGTTGTTCTCATGATTGATTGGGTTCAACACCATTTTCAACAATTGTTCATGATATACAGTACATTTACAATACAAGTTTAAGGGGATAGATTTCCTGAGGAAATCCTAGTGAAATTGCAGCATCACATTTCCGTATGGTGGTTATCATTTCCAAATAGTTTTAATCCAATCATGCCTCGGAAAAGGCTCCGGACACGATGCCAAACCAACATCTCAATCGCCTTTGACTGGGGATTGCCTGTCGTTGTAAAAATAGGTTCAGACCTTCTCATCAGTCTTATCAGAATCTACACAAGTTGACAAAAATTTCCAACAAGCTTATGTAAGTAAAATGTGAACAGTATAACTCATATGGACAGGCTCAAAATGGTTTTGTGTCTGATAACCCTTTTCCAGATACAGACGCTTTCTGATGCCTCTGCAGCAGAAGACTTTCGAAAACATTGCGGCAACAGGAGAAATTGCTCATAATGCGCAATTTCTCCTTTTGCCAGAATATTTTCAACTGTATTCATTAATACTACTTTCATTTATAGACTTTTTAGCTCACCTGAGCTTTGCTCAAGGTGAGTTATTGTGATCGCCTTTTGTCCGGCGTCCGGCGTCGGTCGTGCGTCGTCCGTCAACTTCTTCTCCTCAGTAACCAGTGGGTCAATTTGGATGAAACTTCACAGAAAGCATCCTCTCAATGAAATCACCAAATTCCTTCAAATTTTTGGGATCCATGCAAAATTCTGGTTTCCATGGCAACGAAACCGAAAAAACTTCAAAATTCTTCTTCTCCCAAACTGGTTGGCAGATTTTCAAATAATTTTGTAGAAATGTTCCTTAGATGACCCTCTATCAGATTCCTTCAAGCCATGTTGATTGGTCGAAAAACATGGCCGCCAGGGGGGGGCGGGGCTATTTTGCCTTATATGGCTATAGTGAAAACTTAAAAAATCTTCTCCTCCGAAAGTGTCTGGCCGATTTTCAAATAATTTTGTAGAAATGTTCCTTGGGTGACCCTCTATCAGATTCCTTCAAGCCATGTTGATTGGTCGAAAAACATGGCCGCCAGGGGGGGCGGGGCTATTTTGCCTTATATGGCTATAGTGCAAACTTAAAAAATCTTCTCCTGCAAAAGTGTCAGGCCGATTTTCAAATAATTTTGTAGAAATGTTCCTTGGGTGATCCTCTATCAGATTCCTTCAAGCCATGTTGATTGGTCAAAAAGCATGGCCGCCAGGGGGCGGGGCTATTTTGCCTTTTATGGCTATAGTGAAAACTTAAAAAATCTTCTCCTCCATAAGTGTCGGGCCGATTTTCAAATAATTTTGTAGAAATGTTCCTTGTGTGACCCTCTATCAGATTCCTTCAAGCCATGTTGATTGGTCGAAAAACATGGCGGGGCTATTTTGCCTTATATGGCCAAAGTGAAAACTTAAAAAATCTTCTCCTCCGAAAGTGTCAGGCTGATTTTCAAATAATTTTGTAGAAATGTTCCTTGGATGACCCTCTATCAGATTCCTTCAAGCCAAGTTGATTGGTCGAAAAACATGGCCACCAGGGGGGGCGGGGCTATTTTGCCTTTTATGGCTATAGTGAAAACTTAAAAAATCTTCTCCTCTAAAAGTGTCTGGCAGATTTCCAAATAATTTTGTAGAAATGTTCCTAGCGTGACCCTCTATCAGATTCCTTCAAGCCAAGTTGATTGGTCGGAAACTATGACTGCCAGGGGGCGGGGCTTAAATAGCTAAAGTGAAGAAAAAAAAATCAGGTGAGCGATTCCAGGGCCATCATGGCCCTCTTGTTCTATATTTTTGTTCAAATGTTTTCAAAGTTGTCTGCTGCAAATGTGTTATACATATGTATATTGGAAAGAGTTAACTCTAGAGGCAATTGCCCTTGGACTTACAGAAGATTTTTTTTTACACCAGGAAATGTATACCAATAAACCAAAGGTGATGAATGTCTTTTAAGTGTTTAAGTATTTTATTCATACACAAAAATATTCCATAATTATTTCATAACAACTTTTCAAAAATAATATGATAATTATACATGTAACTTTTAAAACAACATCATTTTACAGAAAAGATAACTTTGGCCTTGATGTATAAATCTGGTTTTACAATTTATTGGAACATGTAAATTGTATTATAAGATGCTCTTCTTAACCCTTTCCCTCAATCGACAATTCTGCAGCAGACGACTTTGAACATATTTTGTCAACAAATAGAAACTCTATAATTGAATGGATAACCCATGACTAAAAGTGGAAAACATTGTGGCAAAAGTCGTTTTGAGCAATTTCTTCTTTTGTCACTATGTTTTCAAAAAGCTGTCTGCTGCAGAGGTGTCAGAAAGCATCTATATGAGGGAAAGGGTTAAAGTAATGGTACAATATTTAGTTGTGAAGTTGATTTTATTTTTTATAAAATAATTGACACATAAACTACAGAAGGACTTCGTAAACTATTAAGTATAAATGTGGATTTGGTTCGTAATTTATATGCTAATTTTGTATTTTTGACAAAACAACCCTGTCAATTTACATTATAAAACATTTAAGGCACACTTGCTTGTTTAGACAGTAAAACACTAGTTTTTAAAAAGTTGAAGTAGCTAAAAAAAAACAAGAGGCTCATGGGCCTATGGTCTACTGGCATGGTTCTTTGGTCGCTCTTTTGTGTTCACAAGCTGTATTATAGCAATTTTGACAATTTCAAGGGCCATAATCCCGTCATGCAAGGGCACATCTGTCTGGTTTTCGAAAGGAATCGAGCTTTCATCTATATTTAACTACTATCTAAGTTTGGTGAAGGTCAGATAAGAAATGGAAGGTCTATTGTGTTCACAAGCTCTATAATAGCAATTTTAACAATTTCAAGGGCCATAATCCAGTCTTGCATGGGCGGATCTGGCTGGTTTGCAAAAGGAACTGAGCTCTCATGGATATCTAACTACTGTATAAGTTTGATTGAGATACAATAAAAACTGAAGACTTTATCGCGTTCACAAGCAATTGTTTACGGACGTACAGACGACGGACACAACCCCATCGCATAACCAGTAGAGCTAAAAATCATGAAAAAGATATGAACAAAACACAGCAAAATAGCAGCAGATGACTGAAAACATTTTTGCAAAAAAGGGGGAAAATCTATAAATGAAGGTGTAATATATGAAGAGTTGAAAACATTGTAGCAATTTGCGACAATGAATTCAAATGTCGTCTGCTGCAGATGCATCTGCAAAAAATGGTTGGAAATAATTTCATTATAAACATATATAAAATTTTAAGACAAATGCATTTCCTCTGTTAAAGCATATTTCAAATAAAGCTTGAAAAATTAACAGAGTCAAAGTAATATGCAACACCAACTAATTTGCAGTTGGAGGCATAATAAAACAAACATTTGAAGTTTAACTCTTTTCCACATACAGACACTTTCTAATGCCTCTGCAGAAGACAACTTTTGGAAAGATTTGAGCATTTACTTCTTTTGCCACAATGTTTTCAATTCTGTTCACAATTATACTTCCATTTATAGAAAGTTTCCACATTTTAACCAAGATGTTTATAATTTCACCTGCTGCAGACTTGTTGTATGTGGGAAAGGGTTAAAGAAGTATTTCAAAGAAATATGTTAACTGCTCATTCTTCTTTCGATGTAAAATGTATTACCTTTGAACTAGTTACACAACATCTTTTAGCCCTTTCCCACATATGAAAAATTTGCAGCAGACAACTTAGAATTTACAAAATTATGGAAATTTTCCAAAAAACATAATCTATGGCATATAGTTAAAAGCATATTGTCAACGTGAGTAATTGCTCATTACGTTTTCAGAATTCATGTGCTGTGAATGCATCAAAAGGTATCTGCAGGTCGAAACATCTTAATATGGTTGCAATACATGTTTTATGAATTGAAAATCCCTAGAAAAACAATATTTGACCAGTGTTCCGGAAAACCAACTGTAGCGTAATAATTACATGCACAAAAAAAATATCTGCTTGTGCATCCATGTTACTACATGTATATCCAAATAGACCCTCTTTTTCAGAAATTTCTTGAAACCTTCTATGTCATTTTGGCAAATAGAACAGAGCAAGATTAGACTACACAGATTTGTAGGCTGATCTGGATCTAGACTGGTCACAATAGCTTTAAGGTTGGATTTCGTAGAGCATAATAATTTCATTTTATACTGAAACCCTTATAACTACCTTCAAGTTTTACCTAGGTAACTCAACAACATCTTAACCCTTTCCCACATACAACCATTCTGCAGCAGACGACTTTCAAAACATTGACAATAACTTGAAAAATCTCCATAATTGAAGAGTATATTATTAAATAGAGTTTAAAAAAATTTGGCAATTTCTCATTTTGCCACGATGTTTTCAATAGCTGACTGCTGCAGAAGCATCAGAAATCATCTGTATGTGGGAAAGGGGTAATTCTAAAAATATGCTTTAACTCTGTAAAAAATAAAAAAATGAGACTAGGTGTAAATGCCCACAAACAAACAATGATGTCATTAACCCTGTCCCTGAAAATTTATATGAGTCATATACAGCATACAAATTGTGCAAACATTGTAAGAAAAAAAGGTGAAAGCACTCCAAATGAGCAACATTTTTCCAACAGTACTTTCAATTGTCATCCGAGAGTTTACGTCTAATTTCTAGAATTTTTGAAAGCAAACAAATCCATTGTCCATACTTTTCTACAGTTATTTTCAATGTTTACAGATACAAGTCAACTTGCACATCCGTAAAAAGGTATAATGACTGTCCCTATGGATATTTATCTTTTATAAAAAAACATCTATTTTCGACCATGATTTTTGATAAATGAATGTCAACAGACCGTTTCTCTTTTTGTCACAATGTTTTTAAATGTATTCTTTCATTTATATAGAATATTTTTGCCCTAAAGTATTCAAGGTCGTCTGCTGCAGATTTGTTGTATATGTGGAGAAAGTTTAGCATTTCAAGAATTCTGTCGATCAGCACAACTCACTAGCATTTTTGAGCATTTGAAATGAAAGGTCTTCACATTTTTTTCTCCCAAATTATACATATTCATCACAATGCAAAATGAGACAGACTATATAGCTAAGCCCTTTATCAGTGGCAGAGCTCTAGATAAGCGGCGTTTTGCATGTTCTAAAATCATTATTTGTCGATTAAACCCTATGTTGTGGGTACTCAAAAGAATCGTCTAAGTTAGACGATTCTTTTGAGTACCCACATCAGAGGGATAAGTTGGATAATAAGTGAGTAATTGTGGGGAAAAGAGCTGAATACCCCTCTTTATCTGGACCTCTGTCAGTGGTACTCAAAACAGTCACATCAGTGGACAATTCTTTTGAGTATCAACAACATCGAGTTTTGAAGATAAAATAATTATTTCAGAACACAAAATATTTACCTGGACATCTTTATGTAAATACCGGTAGGTAATCGATTCCTAATTGCCGTTGATGCTTATACCTTTAATGTCATGTGACATTTGTAAATGATGATGGACACTTATTAGCATCTCCTTTACCATGATGCATTTCAAAGTATTCTCTGGCCATTCATTAAACCCTTTCCCACAAACAACAAATCTGCAACAGCTGGAAAACTTTACAAATGAAAGTGCAGCTTATAATTATTGAAAGCATTGTCGCAAAAAGATTAATTGCTCACAATTTATCCTCTTACCACATTGGTTTCAAAAGTCACCTACTGAAGATGCTTCAAAATGTGTCTCAAGGGTAAAACATTTGTTTAGCCGTTTCCGACATACAAAAAATCTGCAGCAGACGACTTTGAACATATTTTGTCAAAAAATAGAAAATCTCTATAATTGAATGGATAACCTATGACTAAAAGTGGAAAACATTGTGGCAAAAGGAAAAATTGCTTGTTTTGAGCAATTTCTTCTTCATCACTATGTTTTCAAAAAGCTGTCTGCTGCAAATGCATCAGAAAGCGTCTATATGAGGGAAAGGGTTAAAATCTGGGTACAATATAAGGGTCCACATTATAATCCATAATTTGGTAAGCCATTTTCAGACTTTTCCTGAATTGAAATCATCTGCCAAAAATATTAAGAGGATTAAAAATGAATTAACATTTATTTTGAAAAAGAGAAATTGCTCATGATGAGCAAATCACTTTTCACGATGATTTTTAACTCTTTCTTAAAATCATTCCATATACAGGTGCCTGATGTAAAACATTTAGTCATGGTTTAAATGCATGATGATGTGTCACAAATTTAACCCTTTCCCACCAGATACAAAAAAAAAAGCAACAGCTGCCTTTGGAAACATATAGCAAAATAATGGAAGATCGCTATAAGGGAACATATTATTGAAGAGGGTTATAACCTTTCCCCACATACAACAAATCTGGAGCAGACGATTTTTAAAATATCTTGACAAAAACCTGAAAAATCTCCATAAAAGATAGCTTAATTGTTAAATAAAGTTGAAAACATTGTGGCCAAAGGAGAAATTGCTCATCATGAGCAATTTCACCTTTGGACACAATGTTTTCAAAAGTCGTCTGCTGCTATTGCGTGAAAATGCATCTGCAGGTGGGAAAGGGCTATAATTACAGCTCATCAACTTAGGTTTCTTTGTTCTTGAACATCCACTGTCACTGTAACATTGTCTAATGAATTCCTACTCTTATACTGCTCAATCAATCCCAAAATCTCTTTATACACCAGTCTAGATAAAAACTGAAATAGATTAATAAATAACAATGATTTTTTTTTTTTACTTTAACCCGTTCCTGCTTGTTGAAAGAACAATCTTTGAACAAAGTTGAAAACATTGTAGCATAAGAAGAAATTTCTCCTTTTGACACAATATTTGCAGATGTGTCAAAATGTGTCTGCAAGTAGGAAAGGAAGGGTCAAGAAAGAGCCTTGAATAGTATATCTGATTAAAGGATGATGTAGACTCTAAAACATCATAGGAACTACTAAGCCAAACCAAATTTTTTTTAGGGGTTTTTATGCCATTTCAACATTATTTCATTTTTCACGGCAACAGTTCACTTATTCATGATCCCTGGGTAAACAAACCAGTACTAGTCTAGTAAATGCGCCTTGCCCAAGAGCACTCCACCATGACCACAGCTCCGCGACTGGAGATTGAACCTGGGATGCCCAGTTCCAAATCCCCGACCCTAACCGGCCACAGGGGATTCCATGAGCCAAAAGAAACAAGAGAGCCATCCCGCGAGAAAACCAACATTATGGACTCTGCGTAAAGTATTGACCCTGATTAACCTAAGCATGCCGCGCAGGCTAACCAGGAGTGAGGACAGGCACTTTTCGCCTCCTGTGGATTTTCTGTTTCAGGAATCATTACCCTATCCCACTGAGACGGAATGTGTCCTGTATCTGGGTGGATACATTACGCAGAGTCCATAATGTTGGTTTTCTCGTAAGACGGCTCATTAATGTCAATCTTCAGTGGGTTTGTAACTAATGACAAACATGATTAGGTTTCTGCCTACTTGAAAAACTTTTCTTGTGGTCAAAACTGTTCTACAAGTTTTTACAAATTTTACAAGTTTACCCATGTGGTAAGTAAAGCATACAACAGTGAAACATACAATATAATACAACAAAATATTGGTAAACATGTGCTCAAATGTACATTTTCATTTTAGCAATTTGTTGCATATACACACTTATATAACAGGTTGCTTCTACAAATAGAAGGTGAACAGTAGAGCAGGTTGATCTGGGCCTTTGCTGGTCCCATAGTCCCTAAATTAGGTTTGTGTATGGCTCAATTAAAAATAACTGAAGAATTAGAAATGTGTACATATCAAGGTAAAAGCCATTCAAAACCTGCCTTTTCTGCACTGCTATTATTCATTATTTGTTTTGTTTTCCCCTGAACCCTTGTGACGTGGGCTGTCAATCCTGGGGATGTGAGTCTCAAACTCAGATAAGCCACCATTCTTTCATGGTGTTTGACAAAAGTCAATGTGGCAAGCACCATTTGTCTTCCACTAATGGGTTAACAGTCTATATGGAAAAGCATTCAGATTTTTGGAAAGGATTGTGTGGAATACTCGTGCGAGAAAGCCAGGAATCACATGGGTAGGTGAACTTGCTAACAGGATATGACTGAAAACTTTTGAAAACTGCATAAACCCCCAATCAATCAATCATTCATTTTTTGAAACTTGGCCAGTATTGGTAACGAATAAGACGTAACTACTTACAACCATAGCAACTATATCAGCTGCAATTAACATCCAGAAAACATCATTCCAGCTACCGTGGTTGGTTATGATACCCGTAAGTAATGGACCAAGGGCTGCTCCTGTGTTGTAAAATATAATAAAATATGAGTGTATAGAATATTAACTATTTTCCAAATCCAACAAATCTGCAGCAGATGACTTTAAAAACAACATACATGCACTTCTCCTCTTGAAATGAAAGTTTAAAGCATAATTATTGAATTGAGGTATTGGCAATAGGAGAAATTACTGAAAATGAGCAATTTCTCCTTTTGTCACAATGTTTTCAACTCTATTAACCCTTTCCCTCAAACGACAATTCTGCAGCAGACGACTTTGAACATATTTTGTCAAAAAATAGAAAATCTCTATAATTGAATGGATAACCTATGACTAAAAGTGGAAAACATTGTGGCAAAAGGAGAAAATGCTCGTTTTGAGCAATTTCTTCTTTTGTCAATATGTTTTTCAAAAAGCTGTCTGCTGCAAAGGCGTCAGAAAGCATCTATATGGTGAAAAAGTTTAAATAATAAAATATTCACTTATAGAGATAAACCATAAATTTTCCTAGAGGCTTTCAAAGTAATCTGCTGCAGATGTGTTTTATACATAATGGAAAGTGTCAACTCTTTCCGACATACAACAAATTGCTGCGGACGTGTTAACAATAAATTGGCAGTAGACCAATTTGAAAATATCTAGGCAAAATTATGGAATATCTCTATAAATAATGTCTTATATATTGAATAGAATTGAAAACATTGTTGCAAAAGGAGAAATTGCTCATGATGAGCAATTTCTCCTTTTGCTTCAATGTTTTCAAAAGCCATCTGCTACAGATGCATTAAAATGTGTCTGCATGTGGTCAAAGGTAAAAATGCCTTTGCACATGGGAGAACAGTTAACACAACCAAATTTGAACTAAGTGAACTATTAGTAACAGCATTTCAACGTCACTTAATATTGAATATTTGCAATCGCCAGCTCAAAATATCTGGGTATAAAAAATTCAACATCTGGCAAATTGAAGGTCAAACTTTGATAGCAAGTTGAAAAACAATTTGGAGAAAAAAAGAAAATTCTCAATAGGAGCAATTTCTCTTTTTCTCAACAATGTTTGAACTTATAATATTTAACCTTATACAAGTATATATGCATTCAGTCTTTAAACCTTTCCCACATGCATCAACTCTGCAACAGAAAACTTAAACTTACATAATAATTTTGTGTTGCCTACAGTACTCTAAAAACATTTGTAGGAAAAATGTAAAAATGATATTTTTGGAATATTTTTTTTTCCTTTTCCTGCAATGATTTTAAAGGGCATCAAAACTCATTTATATCAAGGAAAATGTTAACCCTTTTCCACAGATGCAGATTCATGTGTAGCAGGCAACTTTTCAAAACATTGTCCCAAAGGAGAAATTGATTATGGTTAACCCTTAACCACATGCAATATATATCTGCGGCAGACAACTTTGAAAACATATTATTTCAAAAAATTGAAAAATCTCTAAAAAATAAAAGTTTAACTATTGATTCGAGTTGAAAACATTGTGGCAAAGGCAAAATAACCAATTATAAGCAATTTCTTCATTTGCCAAAATGTTTTCATAAGTCATCTGCTGCAGAGGGGTCAGAAAGTGTCTGCATGAGGGAAAGGGATCAATGATTAACACTTTCCATCCTCCGACAATTCTGCAGCAGACGACTTTGAACATATTTTGTCAAAAAATGGAAAATCTCTATAATTTGAATGGATAACCTATGAGTAAAAGTGGAAAACATTGTGGCAAAAGAAGAAATTGCTTGTTTTGAGCAATTTCTTCTTTTGTCACTATGTTTTCAAAAAGCTGTCTGCAGCAGACAGTGTGCTCACATACTGCATACACTTACCTACACTCCCAGTCCCGTCTATAATGGCAGTGACGGTGGCGAGAGCTTTAGAGTTACCCTGCAAGCTTTTATGAGTGCCAAGATCTGTACTAACAGCCGTTGTTATCAGTGAATAAGGGGCATTCACCATGAACCCACATGCTATCAGTAAACCTGCAAAAAAACAACAATAACAAGTGTCAAGTGAATGCATTGTCTGGTTTCGTAATGGTGCTCCAGACATAAATCTGTTAACCCTTCGCCACATACAACGAATACGCAGCAGACGACTTTGAAAACATGTTCGAAACTCCCTTTAAATGAAAGTACAATAATTCAATTGAGTTGAAAACATGGTATCAAATTGGGAAATTGCTCATTTTGAGCAATTTCTTCTTTTGTCGCCATATTTTCAAAAGGCCGTCTGCTGCAGAGGCATCAGAAAGGGTCTTTATGAAGGAAAGGGTTAAGTATGATGGACAAATAAACTGACAAAGTAGTTACTATATTCTGAATAAAAAAACCTGATACACTTCTGTTAAACTCTTCAAAATATGGGGATTGGTTGTTTGGTGTTTTACACCGCTTTTAAAAAAAAAAAGTTATATCACAGCATTTCCTGGGTAAGTTACGAGTACTACTGGTCCATTTATCCTGACACCAGAGTGTCAGTCATAATGCATACCCAGCAACCCTGAGCGCCAAGGAGGACAGCATTACTACCTTTTTTAAAGTCTTTGGTAGGACCCGACCGGGATTGAACCTGCATCCTCCTGCAACCGAATTGGAAGCTTGATGACTACACCACCAAGGTGGTTCAAAACATAATGAAAAAGAAGCTTAATTTAACCCTTTTGCACATACACCATATCCTCAGCAGATAACTTTGAGACGTCTTGGGAAAAAAAATAGGCAACAGCTGTATAAACGAAAGTATAATTATTGAATAGTGTTGAAAACATTATGGCTAAAGGAGAAATTTCTCATTGTGACGAATTTCTTCTTTTGTCAAAATGTTTTCAAAAGTAGTCTGCTGCAGATACATCAAAATAAGTTTGCAAGTGGGAAAAGATTTAATTCTTCAAAGCGTGAGGTAAAAAAAGGTACATTTAAATCATAATCCCAAAAGTGAAGATATACATTTGTATTGTAATGAAAGGAAGGGAAACAAATGACCTTACCTATAGTATGTGCATAGTTTATACTTCCATATATATTGTAGATGTACATCTGGAAAAAAAATCAAATTTTAATCCTTTCTTTCTAACGTATTCTGCTGACAACTTTGAACACATATAGGAAAAAATACGGAACTTTTCATAGATGAAAGTATAATTATTGACTAGGGTTGAAAACATTATTGTAAAAGGAGAAAATGCTCTATATAAGAAATTTTCATTTTGCCACAATGTTTTAAATGATGTTTGCTCAAAATGCGTATGCGTATGAGAAAGTGTTTTTTTACATCTTTATCAAAATTGGCACAGCCGTTTCCTACATGGAGACGCATTCTGTCGCATCTGGAGCAGACAACTTTTGAAAACGTTGTGGAAAAGAAGAAATTTCTCACTATGTTTTCAAATCAATTCTAATTTAAACTTTCTTTCAAAGAAAAGTTTGTAATTCTTGCAGTATGTTTTCATGCTGCAGATTTGATGCATGTGTGAAAGGTTATAAACAGGTTCACGGTTTTAAACAAAATCTATAATTCATTGTTAACCCTTTCCCACATATAGCTGCTTTCTGACGCCTTTGCAGCAGACGACTTTTAAAAACATCATGGCAAATGGAGAAATAGCTTATTTCACCTTTTGCCACAATGCTTTCAACTCTTTTTTTTTAATATTTATCCTTTCATCTTCAGTGATTTTTCTAAATTTTTGCCTAGATGTGTTCAAAGTTGTCTGCTGCAAATTTGTTGTATGTTGGAACGGGTTAAGAGATAAGATGCATAGAAATCTAATTACAAAGTCCAAATGTCTGAGTGATTAATTTTGAATGAATAACCAAGGACAATTCACCGATATACATGTATCCTTAAAAATATATCTATTTACATTCTAAAACAACAAAGCTCCATGGTTTATCATATATATCCTTTTTTATCACATAAAGCCCTCTCTGGGAGTGTCAAAATCCCATTACTTAAATATCATATAACACTACATGTACTAGTTTGGTTTCCAGTCTTACGCTCAAGTCTTTGTTACAACGTGGAAACCAAACTAAGAAAATGACGTCATGTCAGCAGTTTGACGTTATTTAACGTAAGTCACTTTGGGGCCAAAACAGACAAATTTCATGTACATTTTTTTGAAATACGCCTCATAAGTTACTTTATGTGATCAAAAGAATATCTCATGAGTGTTTATTTATTATCACTTTTAATAAACTCACCAAGGCACGCAGCATATAGTAAACTCATTTATTTAAAGTAATAATACATAAAACAATCATGAAACATCCTCTATGTATGTTAAGCTGAGGTCATTGTTGCTTGGTTAAAATGACATGTCTTCTGCAGCAGACTTGTCAAAATGTGTCTGCAGGTTGGGAAAGGGTTTAACCCTTTCCCTCATACGACAATTTCTGCAGCAGACGACTTTGAACGTATTTTGTCAAAACATGGAACATCTCCATAATTGAATGGATAACCTATGACAAAAAGTGGAAAACATTGTGGCAAAAGGAGAAATTGCACGTTTTGTGCAATTTCTTCTTTTGTCACTATGTTTTCAAAAAGCTATCTACTGCAGAGGCGTCAGAAAGCGTCTATATGAGGGAAAGGGTTTAACAATATGACTTGAATATATACATACAAGGGGTGCACTAAACATTAGCGCCACGACACAAGTACACGCTCTGGCTCCCGTTATATCGGACACGAATCCTGCGGTTATACCACCTGAAACAGGGAACAAGATTATTGTCGGAGCTCTAGATAAGGGGAGTTTTGTATGTTCTAAAATCCTTATTTTCCAACCAAACCCTATGTTGTGGGTACTCAAAAGAATCGTCTCACTGAGACGATTCTTTTGAGTACCCACATCATAGGGTTTGGTTGGATTATATGCGAGATATTGTGGGTAAAAGAGCTGTATACTCCTCCTTATCTGGACCTCTAATTGTTTCCATCCCTTCTATTGACAAATGCTTGACACTACTGCAAACAGACAAACTCATTGAAATCTTTCTTTTCCCGACAATGTTTTCAACTTTATTTCAATATTGTACTTCCAAATTCTCTAGAAGTTACAATATTTTCCTGGTATTTTTCTTGAATATTTTCGAAGAAGATGAATCTAAGCATGGTGTGTACATGCTGTATCTTCCATGATTTTTTTCATTTTTTTCATTGTGACACATTGCCACATTGTTTTCAACAGTAATTCTTTCATACATAGAGAATTACCATATTTTTCTCCAGGGTTTTTTCACAGTCATCTGCTGCAGATTTGTTGTATGTTGGAAATGGTTTAACCCTTTCTCACATAAAGACGTTTTCTGACGCCTCTGAAGCAGACAACTTTTGAAAACATTGTGACAAAAGGAGAAATTGCTCAAAACAAGCAGTTTCTCCTTTTGCCCCAATGATTTCAACTTTTTTCAATAATTATACCTTCATTTATGGGGATTTTCCTTTTTTTGCCTAGATGTTTTCAAAGTCTTCAGCTGCAGATGTGTTGTACATGGAAGGGTTTTAACCCTTTCCCTCATACAACATTTCTGCAGCAGACGACTTTGAATGTACTTTGTCAAAACATAATCTCCATAATTGAATGGATAACCTATGACAAAAAGTGGAAAACATTGTGGCAAAAGGAGAAATTGCACGTTTTGTGCAATTTCTTCTTTTATCACTATGTTTTCAAAAAGCTGTCTGCTGCAGAGGCATCAGAAAGCGTCTATATGAGGGAAAGGGTTAAGTATTAATGTAACAAGATGGGAGCACAACCTACCTGCTATACCTCCAACATCAAACAAGGTAGATAAATCCCCAGACTGCTCTGGATTATATGTTGCTGGAAAAAAGACGGGAGATATTTAAGCATTACATCAGATAAATAAAGTTAAGCATGTTCAATGCTGAAATTTTGAAAATGGACTTGGTCCAGGTTTGCATATGAAAGTGTCCATAGCAAATCCTAGGAATATAAAGGTTAAAATACTGAAACAAGTTGAAAACATTTTGGCAAATGGAGGCAACTGCTTGTTTTGAGCAATTTCTCCTTTTGTCACAAGGTTTTCAAAAGTCATCTGCTTCAGAGGCGTCAGAAAGTGTCTATATATGGTAAAGGGTTAATTAATCCTTTCCCACCTACAGATTCAATTTGTCGCATTTACAGCAGATGGTTTTTGTAAACATAGTGACAAGAGGAGAAATTCTCCTCTTGTCACAATGTTTTCAAATCTATTCAATTACTATATTTTCATATTTTTGCCTGGATGTTTAAAAAGTCGTCTGCTTTGGAAGCGTATGTGGGAAAGGGTTAAATTCATGCTTTAGGTCACTCTGCAGCAGACGGCCTTTTGAAAACATAGTGACAAAAGAAGAAATTGCACAGAACGTGCAATTTCTCCTTTTGCCACAATGTTTTCCACTTTTTGTCATAGGTTATCCTTTCAATTATGGAGATTTTCTATGTTTTGACAAAATACGTTGTCTGCTGCAGAATTGTCGTATGTGGGAAAGGGCTAATTCATGCTTTAGGTCACTTTTCTACCTTCTACATGGTTTCTGCTGACAGTTGCCAATGTTGTTCCTCTGGATGAAATAGTTCTTATCTAATGAGAAATCAGCAATTTGTAGACATGCACATTTGCTGATACAGATAACTTTCGACATTATTACAGGACACAACCTTTGAAGACATTGAAGGAAAAGGAAAATGTCTCAGGAAAGTAATTTTTCTGTAACGCTCAATAAAAAACCGGACTGCACACCAACGCTTGAAAAAAGGGCATTACTGAATTATTATCAAAGTCAAGAGTTACGTGACTTTGTATAGACATATGTTAAACAGTTTTTGAGTAATGGGCAAGGTTTAACTTTTTCTTCGAAAAACAGACAAGCTAATAAAGTTTATCAGGTAAATTGTTTAACCCTTTCAAACATACAACAAATCTGCAGCAGAAGCCTTTGAAAAAATCTGAGGGAATCTAGTGAAAATTTATTGAAAAGAGTTGAAAACATTGTAGCAAAAGAAGCAATTTCGAACATTCGCTACAATGTCTTCAAACTTCATCTGCTGCATATTTGTCAAATTGCATCTGCAAATGGGATTAGGTAATAAAAGAAGGGGACTTACTTTTAGACGAGATGTATTTCGGCAACCAAAATAAGAATGTATAACTGACTAGTTTGGCACAAAATAAACACAACGAGAACTCTATAACACCCTGGAATAGATAGAAAATTTCATTAACCCTTTCCCTCATATAGACGCTTTCTGACGCCTCTGCGGCAGATGGCTTTTTGAAAACATAGTGACAAAAGAAGAAATTGCACAAAATGTGCAATTTCTCCTTTTGCCACAATGTTTTCCACTTTTTGTCATAGGTTATCCATTTAATTATAGAGATTTTCCATTTTTTGACAAAATATGTTCAAAGTCATCTGCTGCAGAATTGTAGTATGAGGGAAAGGGTTAACCCTTTTATACATACAAAAATTTTGCAGCAGAAGACTTTATGAGCAATTTCTCCTTTTGCCCCACTGATTTGAAAAATCATCTGCTTCAGAATGTGTCTGCAAGTGGGAAATGGTAAACCCTTTCTTTCATATCATCTGCTTCAAAAACAAACTAGAACTATCACTGAAGATGATAAATACCCCCAAAACTTGACCTAAATCATAACTTAATAAGTAAAATGGCCATAACTCTGTAAAATAACATGCAAATACATGTATCCTTTAGATTATGCACATCTCCTCTTGGTATAGAAGCTTCATGTAAAATTTTATTGAATTCCACCCAGTGTTTTGTAAGATATAGGCCGGACAAAATATGGCTTCAAAATATGACCAGCAACTTAATATGTAAAAGGGCCATAACTCTGTAAAATGACATGCAATTGTAAGACCTTTAGAATATGCACATCTCCTCTTGGTATAGAAGCTTCATGTAAAATGTTATTGAATTCCATCCAGTGGTTTGTAAGATATAGGCCGGACAAAATATGGCTTCCGACCGACAGCCCAACAAAGTGACTCCTATATACCCCACCAAAACTTTGATTTTTTGGGGTATAATTACAAGAAATAGAGTGAATAATTAATCTATTTCCCAAAATGTTTTCAAGCAATTTTTCCTTTTGCCACAATGTTTTCAAAAGTTGTCTGCTGTAGAGGCATAAGAAAGCGTCTGTATGTTGGAAGGCTTTAGCCTGTACCTAAAACAGGTGATATTTTATACCATTACAGTAAGCAGACAATATTTTGAAACCATCGTGGGAACAGAAGATTTTCTCATGAAGAGCAATTTCTAATGCTTGAGGTGTCAGGTGGCGTCTGTATGTGGGAAAGGTTTAATCAAATTTAAAATTGTAATAAAAAATATGACAATTAACCCTTTCCCACATACATTAGATCAGCAACAGATGATTTTGAAATTGTCTAGTCAAAAGTATGAAAACACTGGTAAATAAAGAAATAGCTCATTATTAGCAAATTCTTTATTTTGTCTAAATGTTTTCAAAAGTCCTCCACCACAAATGTTTCCAAAATAGTCTCCTGTGGATCCATCAAAATGTGTGTACATGAAGGAGAGGGTTAATATAAGAATACTTACAGGTATAAATAATGCCCTCCATATCGTAATAGCTTTTTCGGATTCTTTACCTTTTTTAATCAGGGATGTACTCTCATTCTACAATAAATAAAATACATGCAGGTCAGTTAGTATGCCCAATGTATCAACTCAAACTGCAGAAGACAGCTTTTTAAAAACATAGTGACAAAAGAAGAAATTGCTCAAAACGAGCAATTTCTCCTTTTGCCACAATGTTTTCCACTTTTAGTCATAGGTTATCCATTCAATTATAGAGATTTTCTATTTAATGACAAAATATGTTCAAAGTCGTCTGCTGCAGAATTGTCGTATGAGGAAAAGGGTTAATATATATCTTGTTTTATTCCCTTTCCCATAATATACACTTTATCTGCAGTGGACTACTCTGAAAAAGATCTAGGCAAAAATATAAAAAAATCTCTATCAATGAAAGTATTTTAATCGAATAGACTTGCAAACAATGTGGTAAAAAAAATGACCAATTTTCCAATTGCAATCATCTTTCCAAAAGGATCAAGAAGCAAATGCTCCAAAATGAGTAACCATGAGGTAAAAGGTTTAAAAAGAAAGGTAATTCCAAAATATCCACAATATCTAAACAAATGTCTTTATTAAATAGTTATTTATGTTTTTTATAAAACTTTCTCTGAAAAACAGTTTTGAAGTCTCTGAAGCAGACAACTTTTGAGTATTTTTCTCAATTTTCAGATGTCACTTTTTCCCCTCTCAGAAATGTTTAAACAGATAAATCAAAAGATAGTGTTTTAATAAAAGATGTAAACTTAAAATCCATTTCTATTTATAATAAACTAAATACAACTCCTAAACTATGATTGTTCTCTACAAAAGAGGCCAAAAAAAAGATGTATTGATGTAAGTCTTCTATACTCACTGAAGTTTTTGAATACGAAGACATATAATTTTCCTTAAACCTTTCCCTCATATAGACGCTTTCTGATGCCTCTGCAGCAGACGGTTTTTTGAAAAGATGTTGACAAAAGAAGAAATTGCTAAAAAACAAGCAATTTCTCCTTTTGTCACCATGTTTTCAACTCTATTTAATTATTGTACTTTCATTTAAAGGGAGTTTCCAGTTTTTTCCGGGTATTTTTCAAAGTCATCTGCTGCAGATTTGCTGTATGAGGGAGAGGGGTAAACTCAATCCCACATACAGCAAATCAGCAGACGACATAAACATATAAGCAAAAATATCCAAAATTTCTTTAAAAGAAAGTAATATTATTACCTTAACCCTTTCCTTCATATAAACGCTTTCTGATGCCTCTGCAGCAGACGGCTTGTTGAAAACATAGTGACAAAAGAAGAAATTGCACAAAACGTGCAATTTCTCCTTTTGTCACAATGTTTTCCAATTTTTGTCACAGGTTATCCATTGAATTATGGAGATTTTCTATTTTTTTACAAAATATGTTCAAAGTCGTCTGCTGCAGAATTGCTGTATGAGGGAAAGGGTTAATAGAAATGAAAACATTGTGGCTAACAGGAGAAATTGCTCATTATTTTGTTGTCTGCTGTAAAGGTATCAAACTGCATCTACATGTGGAAAAGGGTGAAGACCAAATAAACCCTTTTCCTGATACAGACAAATTAAGATGTCTGCAACAGGCAACTTTGGAAACACTGTGGGAAAAGGAGAAATTGTTGATTTTGAGGAATTTCTCCTTTTCCCACTATTTTTTTAAATAGTCATTTCCTGCAGATGCGTGAGCAAGTAGGAAAAGTTTAAGAAATTGAAAGAACAAAAATTGCCACAAGATTCTGATTTAATAAGCAATTTTTTATATGGAAAATGTGTTTTTTTAAATCTGGATTATAAGCATTCTTCCAATTTGACGGATATTACATTTGACAAAAAAAGGGATTTTCTGTTATTTACATCAGATATATGTACTACTTTTTGAAAAGAGTCTTATATAAGCCCATCTTTCTTTAACCCTTTCCCTCATACGACAATTCTGCAGCAGACGACTTTGTACATGTTTTGTCAAATAATGGAAAATCTCAATTGAATGGATAACCTATGACGAAAAGTTTTGTGCAATTTCTTCTTTTGTCACTATGTTTTCAAAAAGCCATCTGCTGTAGAGGCGTCCGAAAATGTCTATATGAGGGAAAGGGTTAACCCTTTCCTAAAGAAAAAGTCTGCAGTAGAGGACTTTGAAAACATCTAGGCAAACTTATGGAATGTTCATGGAATGAATGAATAAGTTTGGAAACATTATGGCAAAAGGAAAAATTCCCTATTACGAGCAAATACTTTTTTTAAACAATATTTTCAAAAAGTCTTCTGCTGCTAATGCATTAAAATGTGTCTGTGAGAAAGGATTAACCCTTTCCCTCTTAAAGACACTTTCTGACGCCTCTGCAGCAGACAGCTTTTTGAAAACATAGCGTAAAAAGAAGAAATTGCTCAAAACAAGAAATTTCTCCTTTTGCCACAATGTTTTCCACTTTTAGTCATAGGTTATCCATTCAATTATAGAGATTAAAATATGTTCAAAGTCATCTGCTGCAGAATTGTCGTATGAGGGAAAGGATTAAGAGTCAGCTGCTTTAAGAAGCATCTGAACAAAACAATAATACCTGGAAAACTGGAAAAGTATAATTTTGTTGCAGAGTTGATAAGATTGTGGGGAAAGCAGAGATTTTACTTCAAAATTGTATAAACTGTTGCGTAGGTGTCTTCTGCATTTCATGGGAATGTTAAAATACAAAGCAAAAGTAGCAGAAAAGAATACAAAATCTTTCACCATCTAGCTATCTCTAATACATCAAATAAAATATTTATTATTTTACACCTTTAACCTTTTTCCACATACAGAGTGAGACATTTTCTGCCGCCTCAACTTTGTGACGAAAGAAGAAAGTGCTCAAAACAAGCAATTTCTCATTTTTTTGACACAATGTTTTCAACTCTATTTAATAAGAATGTCTTCATTTAGGGAGATATTCCATAATATTGTTCAGATGTTTTCAAAGTCGTCTGCTGCACATTTTCTGTATGTGGGTAAGGGTTTATTTATGATAGCTGATATAATTCTATGTCACTATGTGAAAAATTCTTAACAAGCTAACTTGAAATCAATTGAGTACAAATTTGTTCTTAAAAAGACTTACAAAAGGAGAAATTATTCATCATGAGAATTTCCACTTTTTGAAATAATTATACTTCAATTTATAGAGATTAACCATATTTTTGCCAAGATGTTTTCAAATTTGTTTTTGCGACAATTCTGCAGCAGACGACTTTGGACAAAACATAGAAAATCTCCATAGTTAAATGGATAACCTATGACAAAAAGTGGAAAACATTGTGGCAAAAGGAGAAATTGCACGTTCTGTGCAATTTCTTCTTTTGTCACTATGTTTTCAAAAAGCCGTCTGCTGCAGAGGCGTCAGAAAACGTCTATATGAGGGAAAGGGTTAAGTGGACAATGGTTAATAGTTACATTCCTTAACTTCTGGAAAGTATTAGCTCCAAGTTGGCCGGCAGAAACCAACATAAAGACTAAAAAAAACAAGTTAATGTCTTATTGCAAGCAATACAAAAGCCCCCTACCGGACGAGGACAGCACATTGTATGTGTTGTACGTGCATTTTTGGACAAAAACAGCAATGCACTGCATACATTTTGGATACAGTCCCAAACGTTTCTCATTTCAACCTCCGACCTGTAAGTGTGACCTTGACCTTTGAGGTACAGGCCTGTGTCTTGTGCGCCACATGTCACCTCATCATGGTGAACATGTGTGCCCAGTAACTTGGAAATCCTATGATGCATGGTTGAGATGTGAGCCTGACAAGGTAGTCCTATCAAACAGTACTCATTTTGATCTTTGACCTCTAAGTGTGACCTTAACATTTGAGGTACAGGCCTGTGTTTTGTGCGACACATGTCACCTCTTCATGGTGAACATGTGTGATCAGTAACTTGGGAATCCTATGATGCATGGTTGAGATGTGAGCCAGACAAGGTAGTCCTATCAAACAGTACTCATTTTGACCTTTGACCTCTAAGTGTGACCTTGACCTTTAAGGTACAGGCCTGGATCTTGTGCTTGGCACGCCACCTAATCATGGTGAACATGTGTGCCTAGTAACTTGGGAATCCTATGATGCATGGTTGAGATGTAAGCCGGACAAGGTACAGTCCTCTCAAACAGTACTCATTTGATATTTGACCTCTAAGTGTGACCTTGACATTTGAGGTCTGGGTCTTGAGCGCGACACATTATGGTGAACGTTTGTGCCAAGTTTCTTGGAAATCCTATGATGGATCGTTAAGATGCAGGCCAGACAAGGTTAGGTCGGACTGACGGACTGACAGTCTTAGACAGATAATACAGAAGCAACCAAACCTATAGTCCCTAAACCTGTCTCCGACTGGTAGGGGACTAATAAAGTATACAATATTTATGACAATTCAATTTTTAGAAGAATATTATCATCAACTCCAAATGCAACCTTGAGGCCAGACCTTTGTGCTATGAACATGGAGATACAAGTATTTGTCAGAACTAGGAAACTTAACTCTTTTCCTTTTTGAACAATGTTTTCAACTCTATTCTATATTTATACACTGTATTTGCATTTATTCATAAGTTTTGCCTAGATTATTTTTGAAGTTGCTTACTGCGGATTTTTATGGAAATGGATTAATCTTCAGATATATTTGAAACATTATATAAATGTTTGCTACATAGTTTTCAAAAGTTGTTTGATCATTCCATAAAATGGAATGTTCAAAGAAGGACACCTTGCATACCTATTTAATATCTATTTAAGTTTTAGGGACATGCAAGGAATTAAAACTTAGTGTTGGTTTACCCTTTCCGGCATACAATAAATATGCAACAGATAACATTGAAAACATCTTGGGAAAAAAGCATGTTTATTCTCTATAAATTAAGGAACTACTACTGAAAAAAGTTATAAGCAATATGACAAAAGGAGACATTGCTCATCATGAGCAATTTTTTGTTTTGCCACTATGTTTTGAAACTTCTTCTGCTGCAGAGGTATCAGTTAGCCTCTATATGTGGGATAAGGTTAAAATATTTTTTTGTATCAAATAATCAAAGTATTCTTGATTAATCCAATGCTTAAAACAATAAGCATTTCCTTAATCCATCCAATGCACAAAGGAATAATCATTTTCCTAAAACAATCCAATGCACAAAGGAATAATCATTTTCCTAAAACAATCCAATTCCCAAAGGAATAAGCATTTCCTAACCCCATTCAATGCCCAAAGGAATAAGTATTTCCTAACCCCATTCAATGCCCAAAGGAATAAGCATTTCCTAACCCCATCCAATGCCCAAAGGAATAAGCATTTCCTAACCCCATCCAATGCCCAAAGGAATAAGCATTTCCTAACCCCATCCAATGCACAAAGGAATAAGCATTTCCTAACCCCATCCAATGCACAAAGGAATAAGCATTTCCTAAACCCATCAAATGCACAAAGGAATAAGCATTTTTTAAACCAATCCAACAACCAAAGGAATAAGCATTTTTAAACCAAACTAATGCCCAAAGGAATAAGAGTTTCCTAAACCCGTCCAATGTCCAAACGAATACACATTTCTTAAAACTATCCAACACCCAAAGGAATTAGCATTCCTAAACCTATCCAATGTTCTAAACTAATGACTACTTTTCAAAATGTATATGAATCAATGACTTATAATGAGTTTCTCAAAAACTATAAGTTGAGAATTTAAATATCTTTTTTTATTTTTTATCTGCAGGGTAAGCTTTTTGAAACTTACACTGTCAAAAACGACACATCAAACTATCAGAAAATGTAAGGAATAATTCCTGATAGATTGTGGGTTAGCAAAAGCATTTGAGATAGTGCCGAGGCTGGCACTGAAGCAAGATCATCAAACTTGGTCACTTATTTAAGCAGTCATTGTTTAAAGCATGGAATTTGACTTAACTTTTCGACTAATATAAACAACTTAAAAAGGTCCCTACAGTGAAATATTTAAAACTAACGCGGAAAATGTAGAAATATTAAAACAAGCATTTTGACCCGTCCCGATTATGTTTTAAAACTCTGTAACCAGTAAAAAATTTAATTCTGAAATTAGAACTGTAAAATGCCGTAACCCTTTCTATTTATTCTTTCTTATGCTTATGCAGCAGATGACTTTTGAAAACTTTGTGGCAAAAAGAGAAATTGCTTATATTGCGCAGTCTCCTTTTGCCACAATATTATTAGCCCAATTCAATAATTATTCTTTTGTAAATAGAAGTTTTCCTTATTTTTGCCTAGAAGTATTCAAAGTTGTCTGTAGATTTGTTATACATGGGAAAGGACAGTTAGTCCTTTGCCTGATATGGTATTTTTAGAGTCGTTGTAGGAACACATAATGTTGCCTGCAGGAAAGCTTGATAATAAGTTAAATCTAATTCAATCTGTGGATCGCGAAATAAGTTTTCAGCTTATATTAATCACTCTTGATGTCTGCTTCCTGAAGACTTAACCAGTGCTCGCCTTGTCTGCGTGGAAAAATCCAAAAGGCAGTATTCACTCATCCGAAAATTAGAAACTGGAACCTTTGGTATGATAGGCTGACACTCACCTACCACTGCACCACTGTATTTATTCCACGCACAATTAAGAAGTGATCTCTCTGTGTGCCCTTGTAAGCTACACAAATATTTAACTGATGTAACTTGATAGAGTAGAAAACGCGAATGTTTTCAAAATATATTTTCTGTAAAGGCCTTTTTAAGTTGTCTATAAAAGGGAAATGGTCAAGCATTTAGCACAAAGGGAACTATTACATGACATTTTAGCTCTAACACTAATTGGTACCTTCAACAAAACAGGCTTCCCATTCACATGTTTTGGTAAATCTTTTTTGTCAAAAACTTCGACTGTCACGTAACTAGACTTACAACCGTTTTCAGCAATTGCATGCCCATTCTTGTCACTATGCATACCAAGCTTGTCCCCTGCTACTGAGTAGTGGACATTGTGCCCGTTTTCAGCGAAGCTAAAATTTGGGTTAACAACCCCCAATTTGGTGCCATTTGCAAGGTCATCGCCAATTGCAGCCTGTCAGGGAAAATCATGCATTAACCTATAACCCACTAAATCTACTAAATGGATGTAATGGAACTTTTCAACTTTCTTATTTTGATCCATTCATTTCCATATGATCAAATTTATAGGACAAAATTATAACTATTAAATGATGGCATACATATGCAAAAGAAGTTAATATTGAACTGTGTACATATTATGCAAGCTAATCTACATCTATAGTATGTATTTATGACAACCCCGTCTATTCTCTGATTAATTATTGAATAGAGTTGAAACTATGGTGGCAAAAAGAGAAATTGCTCATTATGAGCAATTTCTCCTTTTGTCATTACAAATCTGCTTACAGATGGTTCAAAATAAGTCTGCAAGGGGGAAAGTCAATTAGTAATCAGGTAGATAATAAACCTTTACAGTTTACTCCTCCGTAATCAAACCTCCGTTTCCTTTTCATACTGTATGTGCGGTACATTTTCATACTGTATGTGTGGTACATTTTCATACTGTATGTGCGGTACATTTTCATACTGTATGTGCGGTACATTTACATACTGTATGTGCGGTACATTTTCATACTGTATGTGTGTTACATTTTCATACTGTATGTGCAGTACATTTACATACTGTATGTGTGTTAGACTTACATGCTGTATGTGTGTTACATTTACATATACTGTATGTGCGCTCGATTTATATACTGTATGTGCATGTTACATTTACATACTGTATGTGTGGTACATTTACATACTGCATGTGTGCTAGATTTATATACTGTATGTGCTTGTTACATTTACATTACTGTATGTGTGGTACATTTACATACTGTATGGACATTAGATTTACCTACTGTATGTGCATTGCATCATTAACAAACTGTATTTGCGCTACATTTACATACTGTATGTGAGTGTTTCATTTACATACTGTATGTGCGTTACATTTACAAATAGAATGTGCCATTTCATCAACTAACCAGTATGGAGTTTCAAACTTTTCTAAATATAAAACCGAGAATCAATGTTATATTATAATATGATAGGGTTTTAGTAGGAGATTGTACGGAATTAATCATTTTAAAAAAAGAAAACAATAACAAAACTAGAATTGTTTTGACAAAAACATATGTCTCCCCCTCAAATATCTGTCAAAATCTCTCAAAACATTCCAATCTATAAAGCAGACAAACAAAAATTTGACCAAGTTGGACAGTACTCAATTTTTAATTACTAATGTTTTGTCTTGACCTGGTACAAAGTGGACATGATTTCAAATGGTTTACACATATTTTTACTGCAGCTGTAACATTCAAGACTGAAGTATTCTTCAAAACAGTTAACAACTGTTGCTAAACATAAGCATATGGAGTTGACACAAAATAAAGCCTCAAACCTTTGACCTTCAAACGTGACCTTGACCCGGTATGGTCGAGACGCGGGTTATGCACGTCGCCTTGATGAGGTGAACATGTGACCCAAGTTTCATGAAAATCTTTCAAGCCGTCTTGGAGATATGGAGCGGACACAAAATAAAGCCTCAAACCTTTGACCTTCAAGCGTGACCTTGACCTTGACCCTATATTGTCGAGACACGGGTTCTGCACGTCGCCTTGATGAGGTGAACATGTGACCAAAGTTTCATTAAAATCCTTCAAGCCGTCTGGGAGATATGGAGCGGACACAAAATAAAGCCTCAAACCTTTGACCTTCAAGCGTGACCTTGACATTGACCCTATATTGTCGAGACGCAAGTTCTGCACGTCACCTTGATGAGGTGAACATGTGACCCAAGTTTCATGAAAATCCTTCAAGCCGTCTGGGAGATATGGAGCGGACACGAAATAAAGCCTCAAACCTTTGACCTTTAAGCGTGACCTTGACATTGACCCTATATTGTCGAGACGCGGGTTCTGCACGTCGCCTTGATGAGGTGAACATGTGACCCAAGTTTCATGAAAATCCTTCAAGCCGTCTCGGAGATATGGAGCGGACACGAAATAAAGCCTCAAACCTTTGACCTTCAAGCGTGACCTTGACCTTGACCCTATATTGTCGAGACGCAGGTTCTGCACGTCGCCTTGATGAGGTGAACATGTGACCTAAGTTTCATGAAAATCCTTCAAGCCGTCTCGGAGATATGGAGCGGACACGAAATAAAGCCTCAAACCTTTGACCTTCAAGCGTGACCTTGACCTTGACCCTATATTGTCGAGACGCAGGTTCTGCACGTCACCTTGATGAGGTGAACATGTGACCCAAGTTTCATGAAAATCCTTCAAGCCGTCTGGGAGATATGGAGCGGACACGAAATAAAGCCTCAAACCTTTGACCTTCAAGCGTGACCTTGACCTTGACCCTATATTGTCGAGACGCGGGTTCTGCACGTCGCCTTGATGAGGTGAACATGTGACCCAAGTTTCATGAAAATCCTTCAAGCCGTCTGGGAGATATGGATCGGACAAGATTTTGGGGACGAACAGACAGACAGACAGACAGACAGACAGACAGACAGACAGACATCAAGGACAAAAACAATATATCTCCCCTGTTTACAGGGGGAGACATAATTAGTAAATAAAGTTAGTAAGCCATGCTATCAAGTTAACTCCTTTAATCTTATACCTTATACTGATCCCCTTGTTTATGCATCTACTGCAAGCAACTTTGAAAACATTGTGGCAAAGGGGGAAACTGCTGAAGATGAGCAATTTCTCCTTTTCCCACAATGTTTTTAACGCTGTTCCAAAACTATGCATCCAAGTTTCCAAGATGTTGTACACTATTCCACAACTCTGATGTATGAAAGTGATAATATCATCACAGGTCATCAAAGGAATTAGACATTGCTTAACCCTTTCCCTCATATAGACGCTTTCTGATGCCTCTGCAGCAGACGGCGTTTTGAAAACATAGTGACAAAAGAAGAAATTGCACAAAACGTGCAATTTCTCCTTTTGCCACAATGTTTTCCACTTTTTGTCATAGGTTATACATTCAATTATGGAGATTTTCTATGTTTTGACAAAATACGTTCAAAGTCGTCTGCTGCAGAATTGTCATATGAGGGAAAGGGTTAATGTTTATAAGTCAATAAAAGTATGAACAAAAGGAACCAACCAAGTGCTACAAAAATATAAATTCAACCATCCCTTTCCCACTTACAAACACATTTTAATGCATCTGCAGCAGACAATATTTGAAAACATTGTGGTATGATGACCACAAAGTTTTCAACTCTATTTGATAAATAAACTGTTATTTACAGAGAATACTCATAATTTTACTTAGAAGTTTTCAAAGTCATCTGCTCGAAATTTGAGGTACAATGTATGTGGGAAAGGGTTTAACCCTTTCCCTCATACGACAATTCTGCAGCAGACGACTTTGAACATATTTTGTCAAAAATAGAAACTCTCTATAATTGAATGGATAACCTATGACTAAAAGTGGAAAACATTGTGGCAAAAGGAGAAATTGCTCGTTTTGAGCAATTTCTTCTTTTGTCACTATGTTTTTAAAAAGCTGTCTGCTGCAGAGGCATCAAAAAGTGTCTATATGAGGGAAAGTGTTTAAGCAAAACCAAGCTTAAAATAAAACATGCAAAGTGATACTACAATCATAAAGTGAAATTATTATCTTGGTCATGTTACAGATCATTAAAAATAGGTAGGTTGTTTTGTTTTTCTTTTCTCATATTTCATCCCAACCAATAAAGTTGCATCTCAAAACGTGCGACACTTAATACCGACATGTAATACCATAACAGTAAGAAGACAACTTTTGAAAACAGTATGAGAAAAAAAGGAATATCTCATGATAAACAATGTCTGCTTCTTTCCACAGTGCTTTTGATTTTTGTTTCAAACTATGACCTATAAATCTGTAGATACTTTTCTTAAATATTTCAAAAGTAGACGTCTCATAACATGGACTATCAGTGAAAGGGTTTATCTTTGGACTGATATGAAATATTATCCCCTTCCCACTTGTAGACAAATATTGACACATGTGCAGAAGACTGTTTTTGAAAACATTGTTGCAATAATTAATAACAATGAACAATTTCACCTTTTGCCACAATGATTTAGACTCCATTCAATAATTAAACTTTCGTTTACTGATATTGACTTTAATGTTGACGAGATGGTTTCATCTGATGCATATTCTTCAAGTGTGGATAAGGGTTAATGATTGTGTGCTATTAAACTGTCTTGAGAGAATATTGTCAGATCTTAAAAATTGAAAGTAACATTTTCAAACAGATCTGTAAACATTGTGGAAAAAGGCGAATTTTGTCCCCGCACAATGCTTTCATAAATTAACTGTTGCAAAGACATCAATTGTTGGCTGTTTCAGGGAAAGGATAAATAATCTATCTACTGTTAGTTGGGTAATTGTCATACGACTTTGAAAACATCAAGATTAAAATATGTTGAAATGAGTCTATTATGGTGATAGGGTTAAAATCAAACACAAACATTGGTTCACTATGAAGGCCAGAGTGCAGTTTGAATCACTTACAGCGGTATCAAAAGAGCTATTTATAGAATTGGTATTTCGGATAGGATCCTTGAGTAGTACCTCTTCATTTGTCCTCTCCTCCGGTAACTGATGTTCAGGCTCATCGCAATCAACAATAGATGGCTCTGAAACAGATAGAAAACAGTACACTTGGTACAGCAGACGAATGCTTCTTGAATGGGTTGTCAACATATTAAAGGGAAATAACTCCAATCTGAACAAGCTGGTGATTTGCAGATCTCCTCTCGGTATTGAGGCTTTCCATGATGTTTCATTGAATTCCAGCAAGCAATAGCCCAGACACCAAACTAAATGAACTGATACACACACACACACACACACATGCAAAAACAGACAATGCGGCGTCTATAATGCTTGACTTAAGGTTTGAGATCACTTTTTTGTGTAACAGTCTGATTTTGATCTTGACAAGCAAGTCTGAAGTGATAAAAACCAAATATACAAAACTTCTTAACCCTTTCCCTCATTTGTCAAAAAATGGAAAATCTCTATAATTGAATGGATAACCTATGACTAAAAGTGGAAAACATTGTGGCAAAAGGAGAAATTGCTTTGTTTATTCTGATAAGATAACAGATAAACACCTTCTCATTGGTTTTCCTTCAGAATGGCTCATTTTGTTATATACAAGTTAAACACTTTCCTTCATACAGACACTTTCTGAAACCCCTACAAAAGACAAGCTTTGAAAACATGGAAAAGAAGAAATTAGTTAAGTTTGAACTTATTTATTTAAATCGATTGCAAAACAAGCCTTAAGCTTATTTTAATCATGCTCGATGTCTGCTTCCTGGAGACATAACCAGTACTTACGCTGTTTGTGTAGGGAAAAATCCCAGAGGCAGAACCTGCTCATCACAGGATTCGAACCCAAGACCTTAGTTATTGGAGGCTGACGCTCTGCAACTGTCTCACTGATGAGCAATTTTCCTTTTGGCACAATGTTTTTAACTTTATTCAGTTATTTCAATTGAACAGTTTCCATTTTTTTAGTAAATGTTTCCAAAGACGTCAAAATAGGTCTGCAGGTGGAGTAGGGTTAATTTTTGTTATCTGATATGATATCTTCAGTGTCATCTGTTTATGGAAACACTTGAAAAATAAGTGTGTGACATGAAATATTGGAAGTATGCTTTTGACACATTATTGAAGTCAATTTGATAAAGAAATTTGGCGCCATTTCATGGTTTCCCACAATTTTTTAAAAAGTCGTCTGCTAAAGAATCGTCAAAAATGTCCCTATCAGGTAAAGGGGTAATGAGCTAGTTTAATATACATAAAGATACATGTTTTGTTCAATTTCTTATTGTATTACCAACTTGTACATTGTTTGTTTATCGTTACACAAAGCTAGTTGAAAACATTGTGGCAAATTAATAAATTGCTCATGATGAACAATTTCTCCAATAGCCACAATGTTTTCAAAAGTTGTCTGCAGCAGAGGTGTTAGAAAGCATCTGTATGTCGGAAAGGGTTAATATGCTATTAGAAACAAAGATGTCATCACTGTGGGAAAAGGAGAAATACCCGTTTTTAAATATTTCTCCTTTTCCACAATACTTTCTAGAGTCATGTGTATCAGGTAAGGGGGTTTATTAGAAACAAAATTGCATCCCCATTTCACTTATTAACCTTTTTCCACATTCAACACTCAACAAATTTACAGTAGATAACTTTAACAGCCTGGAGTCAAACTAACAAAAATCTCTATAATTATTGAATTCAATTGAAAACATTGTGGTAATGGAGGAATGACTTGTAAAGAACAATAATTTCTGCTTTGGCCACAATATATTCACAAGTCTTCTTCTGCAGATGTGTCAGAATGTGTCTGCTTGTGGGAAAAGGTTGACTCCTTCCCACATACAGCAAAACTGCAGCAGACGACTTTGAAAACATGCTGGCAAAATAAGGAATATCTCTATTAACCCTTTCCCTCATATAGACGCTTTCTGAAGCTTCTGCAGCAGACGGCTTTTTGAAAACATAGTGACAAAAGAAGAAATTGCACAAAACATGCAATTTCTCCTTTTGTCACAATGTTTTCCATTTTTTGTCATAGGTTATCCATTCAATTATGGAGATCTTCTATGTTTTGACAAAATATGTTCAAAGTCGTCTGCTGCAGAATTGCCGTATGAGGGAAAGGGTTAAGGAAAACATGACAAAAGGATTGTGGGATAGGGTTAAGAACCTACCTGTTACAAGGAAGAAGAATGTGAGGACACCGACAGAGCCAACAATGATGCCAGGAACCACGAAGGACCATCCCCAGGCATGGTTCACCCAGATTGAAGCAATAACGGATCCCAATATATTTCCGACAGATGTGTGAGAGTTCCATATGCCCATTATAAGTCCACGCCTAAAGAAACATAATGATTTTATTGGTGCTCATTGTTTCCATGTACTCTTAACCCTTTCCCACATACAACAATTCTGCAGCAGACAACTTTGAAATTATCAAGTCCAAAATATAAAAATTTCCATAAATGAAAGTATGATTATTGAATAGAGTTGAAATCTTTGTGGCAAATGGAGAAATTGCTCATGATGACAATTTCCCCGTTTGCCACAAAGTTTTCAAAAGTCATCTGCTGCAGATGTATCAGAATGCATCTGCAGGTGGGAAAGGGTGGCAACGAATACCAAAACTAATTTTGGTATTCGTTGCCATCCCTAATTTTAACCCTTTCCCACCTGCAGACGCATTCTGATACATTCGACCCATTTGTGCATGCTTCGCCAACAAAGAGGTTTAATATATCTATAGGTGCTACCTATTTACGAAACAAGAGGGCCATGATGGCCCTGGAATCGCTCACCTGATTTTTTTTTTCACTTTAGCTATATAAGCCCCGCCATCTGGCGGGCATAGTTTCCAACCAATCAACTTGGCTTGAAGGAATCTGATAGAGGGTTACCCTAGGAACATTTCTACAAAATTATTTGAAAATCGGCCTGACACTTTTGGAGGAGAAGATTTTTTAAGTTTTCACTATAGCCATAAAAGGCAAAATAGCCCCACCCCCTGGCGGCCATGTTTTTTGACCAATCAACATGGCTTGAAGGAATCTGATAGAGGGTCATCCAAGGAATATTTCTATAAAATTATTTGAAAATCGGCCTGACACTTTTGGAGGAGAAGATTTTTTAAGTTTGCACTATAGCCATATAAGGCAAAATAGCCCCGCCCCCCCCTGGCGGCCATGTTTTTTGACCAATCAACATGGCTTGAAGGAATCTGATAGAGGGTCACCTAAGGAATATTTCTACAAACTAATTTGAAAATCGGCCTAACACTTTCGGAGGAGAAGATTTTTTAAGTTTGCACTATAGCCATATAAGGCAAAATAGCCCCGCCCCCCCCTGGCGGCCATGTTTTTCGACCAATCGACATGGCTTGAAGGAATCTGATAGAGGGTCCCCTTAGGAACATTTCTACAAAATAATTTGAAAATCGGCCAGACACTTTCGGAGAAGAAGATTTTTTAAGAATTTTGAAGTTTTTTTCATTTCGTTGCCATGGAAACCAGAATTCTGCATGGATCCCAAAAATTTTAAGGAATTCTGGTGAGGACATTGAGAGGATGCTTTCTGTGAAGTTTCATCCTAGTTGACCCAACGGTTACAGAGGAGAAAATGTTGACGGACGACGGACGCCGGACATAGGGCGATCACAATAACTCACCTTGAGCACTTCGTGCACAGGTGAGCTAAAAACGCAAGATAATTATAAACAAAAATTAAAGAACATACTTTGGCCATACAAAAAGGATTTATAAGTAATTGACTAGACAATAATAATGTTAATGTCATGTTTCTTGCATTATCAAAACATATTTGGAATTCGTATTGCTGTCGTCTATTATTATGAACAGAAAATAATAAAGTAAAAACTTTCAGAAAATCAAGGAATACATTTATAATGAACGAGGTTAAAACATGAGGGCCAAGATGATCCTTAATCGATCACCTGCATTATGGTAAAGAAGCAAATAGATCAGCCCTTTTCTGGCGACTACCTTTTTCAACCAGTCAATATGACTGGAACAAATTATGTAAGGGGTCACATTTCTGCTAAACCCTTTCCCTATTAGAGACAGTTTCTGAGGCCTATGCAACAGACGATTTAGGAAAAGATTGTCACCAAAAGAACAATTGCTCCTTATGAGAAAGTTATCCTTTTGCCACAATGTTTGATAAATAATTATACTTTGAATGAGTGTGGCAATAGCTCATGTATAGGAATTTGGGGTCTTTCATGTTGATACCACTTTTTTTGCGGGAAACGACGTCGCTCCATTGACGTTACGCCAAGATGAAGTGTAACGGAAATGACGTCACATCCTTCTTTGGCAACGTTACAGTCAAAATTTAGGTTCGGGCTTAGAAGGCTAATGCTGTCGGGAAAACATATTTATGTTATTATGTTTTAACTTTTCGTACAAATGTTTATTCCCACATAACACAGCATTTTAATGATCTTAAATATCTATTTAAAAAAAAAAAAGATTAAAAAGACGACAATAATTTTCAATCCGTGTTTTTCCGCTCATTTTATACATACCCAAAATACCGATTTTAAAAAAAATGATTAAAAAGACGACAATAATTTTTCAATCCGTGTTTTTCTGCTCATTTTATACATACCCAAAATACCGATTTAAAAAAATGATTAAAAAGACGACAATAATTTTCAATCCGTGTTTTTCCGCTCATTTTATACATACCCAAAATACCGATTTTAAAAAAAATGATTAAAAGACGACAATAATTTACAATCTGTGTTTTTCTGCTCATTTTATACATACCCAAAATACCGATTTTAAAAAATGATTAAAAAGACGACAATAATTTTCAATCTGTGTTTTACGTCTGCCTTTTATACATATCCAAAATGGCGGCCCCCATGGATTTTTCCAGTTTCATTTCAGAAAGCTTCATGGTTTATTGAAAAAAAAAAAAAAAAAAAAAATCTCACACCTGTTAACTATAAGCGAAAAAACCCATTCATGGGTTTTTTTCGTATAAATGCGTTATTTGCTGTAAAGCTATCTTACTGTTGTCTTATTTTGTTCAAGTTCCAGGACTCGCATTTACATGTCCGTTCAACCCGTGAATTTTAAAGAAAACAATGTTAGTGAAAAATTTGTCAGTAAATAGTGCTCAGATTTTGATCAATTGATCACTTGCTTCATGTATTTCTTTTACGAAACATGACGTTCTGATAACCTAATGTCTACAACTGAAATTCCATTGAAAACGTCATGAATTGTTCTTAATTCTCAAATATTTTCAAAACATGACAAGTCGGACTAAGACCGTCGTTAAGGGTTGATGTCGTTATTTGAGTAGAAATGTGGCACTGCCCATTTGGAGCCATTTTACCTTCTCTTGCTGTATTATAACTAAAACATTGTTGAAAATGGGCACGAAGTATTCCCAACACTGGATTGCTAATCAACATAAATACGAAATCGGATAACTGCACGGCCAGATTTGATTGATGTATAATTAAATAAAAACGTAACTACATGTTATACAAGTTGAAGTTACGGCGTTTTGGAACGAAACCATCGGTATTGTATCGATCACTTTAATAGCCCAAAGCAAGGATTATCAGTTTGACATTGTATAATACAGTACATGTATTGACACCTTATACAATACGCGTAAAATGGACCATCGGTAACCCTTTACTTGCAGTTTTTAACAAAAAAACGTGGGTAAATATTTCGAGTATCGTCAATTTGATTGATATATATATATTTTAGTATACTCCTGGTTTTCATCGAATATTCTAATCATGATATAGTATTTGAATATTTGTTGCCATCCCTAGTTAAAATTGTGCAATTTTTATGTAAGACAGTTTAAATGTGCAGCTAGTCCTAATATACATTGTCTGACTAAAGGAAGAGCAATTTTCTTCAGTTTATAATGAATAAAGAGTATCTCTCAAGACAGTGAAAGCATTTGTGATGACAATAAAGCATTTCTTTGGTAAAATGTCAGTGACTATGTTTATTTACCAGGATAAAGGTATAACCTTTTCCCCTCTACTTGTAAAGTAAGAGAATTCTACTACCAATGCAATAGCCTAATTTAAACCTGTCCCACATTAACCCTTTACCACTTGTAGACACATCTACAGCAGATGACTTTTGAAATCTTTGTGACAAAAGATGAAATTACTCATGATGATTTCTCCATTTGCCACAATGTTTTAAACTCACATTTATGGAGAATTTTTAAATTTTTGCCATGATGCTTTCAAAGTCGTCTGCTGCAGATGAATTGTATGTGGGAAAGGGTTAAACAAATCTGCAGCAGAGACTTAAAAAACATATTGGCAAAATTATATTTAGAAAATCTCAATAAATGAAAGTTAAATTATTGAATATGCTTCAAAACATTGTAGTTACAGGAGAAATTGCTCAATTTAAACAATTTCTCTTTTTGTCACAATGTTTTCAAGATTCATCTTTTGCAGGTGCATCAAAATGCATCTGCATATGGGAAAAGGGGTATATTTAATTATAAAATAGACTTACTTTCCTTTCCCATACCAGTTTCCAACACAAGTGACAACACTAGGCCATCCAGCAGATTGAACAAATCCACCAAACAACTGAAATAAATAAAGCTTTCTGTATTATTTACGCGTTTAAATCTACTAAAAATAAATTTGAATTCATAAACTGCATTAGGTTGATTAAGGTCTTGTTGAATATATATATGGAAATATAAGACTCATGCCTGTTCATTTACAGTCTAAGCAGAGCCGCCAAGATCTGTATACATGGTACACACACTTTGACTAGTAACTTCAAGCAAAAAACAAAGTGTTGTAACAGTATGTCGATATAGTTTATCCGATGCCTAAACAAAGGTGGAAAAATACTCCTAATTGCCTGACATGGATCAAATGTAAAATGGTTGATTATTTGGATTAAACCCTTTCCCTTAATTTTTGAAAACATAGCAACAAAAGATGAAATTGCTCAAAACAAGCAATTCTATTCAATCATTGTACTTTCATTTAAAGGGAGTTTCCATTTTGTTTTGGGAATGTTATCAAAGTCGTCTGCTGCAGATTTGTTGTATGTGATTAAGGGTTAAATGCTGTTAAAAACAGTATTTCAGCTACATTTCTCCACAAAACATTCCTACATAGACTGTTTGCGTCTGTATGTGCGAAAGGGTTAACATACCTGTACAACAATATAAAACCAAAACATATGAATGTTGAAGAAATAACCAAGTCCAAAGGCCGCTGTGAAAAATCCACTCAAAATCATTCCCAGGGAAAGGAAATATCGTAAGTTCATTCTTTCAGCAACATGGCCACTGAAAAATACAAATGCACATGTAGAAGACATACTTATTTTCCCTTTTACAACAAATATGCAGCAGATGACTTTAAAATTATCATGGCACAATATAAAATATATCTTTTAATGAAATTATAAATATTTAATAGAGTTGAAAACATGGTGGCATGAGCCAGAATCTTTTGTTCTCTTCTCTTCCTACTGTTTTCAAAAGTCATGATGTATGCTGCTAAAACATCAAATATTGAATGTACAAGGAAATGAGTGAGTCAAAGAAAATTATTTGAGCACATCCATTTAAACGGGGACAAATTGGCCTATCTTTTACACTATTAACAATTTCCCACATGCAACAAAACTGCAGCAGATGACTTTGAAAAGATCTAGAGAAAATTACTAAAAAGATCTCTCTTAAAGGAAAATGCTTGTTTGTTGGTATGAAAGCAATGATATTTGAAATGTCAGTAAAAATATAAAATTCAGGTTTTCCCTTTCCCATATGCATCAAATCTTCAGCAGATGACCTTGAATATATCTAAGGAAAAACAAGAGTACCGCAAACGGTACATAATACGCCCGTCTTTGTAAGTTTCCTCTTTGTTTTTAAATATTGTTTGTTTTAAAGTTAATAAAGTCGTTCAGGAATAAGTTGTTAAAGAATAACGGGAAACTATGAAAAATGCATAACTCATGCAGAAATTGACAAATATTCTAAGTCCAAAAAGGGACATAACTCATTCAAATATTGACGAAATCCGAGGAAATGTTAACTTGATCTGTGACATATCACTACAAAGCCTTATACAAAATTTCAGCTCAATAGCTGAAAGAATGTAAGAAAAAAGTGTGGAAAACCAATATTCTAAGTCCAAAAAGGGGCAGAACTCATTCAAAAATTGACGAAATCCGAGGAAATGTGAACTTGATCTGTGACCCATGATTACAAAGCCATATACAACATTTCAGGTCAATAGCTCAAAGTATGTAGGAAAAAAGGGCGGAAAACCAATATTCTAAGTCCAAAAAGGGGCATAACTCATTCAAAATTTGACGAAATTCGAGGAAATGTGAACTTGATCTGTGACACTTGATAACAAAGCCATATACATCATTTCAGCTCAATACATCAAAGCATGTAGAAAAAAAGTGCGGAAAACAAATATTCTAAGTCCAAAAAGGGGCAGAACTCATTCAAAAATTGACGAAATTCGAGGAAATGTGAACTTGATCTGTGACACTTAATTACAAAGCCATATACATAATTTCAGCTCAATACATCAAAGCATGTAGAAAAAAAGTGTGGAAAACAAATATGTCCAAAAAGGGGAATAACTCATTCAAAAATTGACGAAATCCCAGGAAATATGAACTTGATCTGTGACACATCACTACAAAGCCTTATACAAAATTTCAGCTCAATAGCTCAAAGTATGTAAGAAAAAAGTGCGGAAAACCCGAACGGACGGACGGACGGACGGACGGACGGACGGAGGGACATGACCATACCATAATACGTACCGTTTTTAAGAAACGGTCGTATAATAAGGAATATCTTATAAATGAAATCATAAATATAAAATACAATTGAAAACATAGTGGCAAAAGGAGATGTTGCTCATCATGAGTAATTACGCCTTTTGTCAATATATTTTCGAAAGTTGTCTGCTGCAAATGCGTCAGAAAGCTTCTTTATGTGGGAATTTTGGGTTAGTTGTTAAAAATGTATAGACTCATTCATATGATATTTGATATTGAAAACATAGTGGCAAAAGGAGATGTTGCTCATCATGAGTAATTACGCCTTTTGTCAATATATTTTCGAAAGTTGTCTGCTGCAAATGCGTCAGAAAGCTTCTTTATGTGGGAATTTTGGGTTAGTTGTTAAAAATGTATAGACTCATTCATCTGATATTTGATGCTGTATTTTGGAGGTTGGTACAAAAACAGTCACTTACGTAACAAACATTCCCACCGCATACGCAAACAGGTAGACAACATCAAGTGCACCAAGAAGCTCTGATGAGTCTTTATCTAAAACAAACAAGAGAAAGTTGATGCAACGCATCAATGTCGCCGGATATCCATAGTGCAGTTATGCATAACACTAACATTATAGTAGTTGAATAAACAGTTATCAACTGAGGGGCATATTGGAACATCAGGGGTGGGTGGGGTCAAGTGAAAATGTATCATAACTTGCATTGTTTTGTCAACGAAGTGAATGATAATTGAAGCCTTTCATTGTTTATGATAAATCTCCATTCCAAAGAAGGTTGACCATACACACAACCAACTAATTATTGATCATAAACAGTAATGGAAATGAGTAATCTTGCCAATCATTAGTCTTAGTATGTATACAGTGCTTTCATTAAGGAATAATTATAAGATTTGTGAATTCCACATACACTTTTCAAGATGTTTGTCAGAATATTTGAATTTTATTGTTTTTCAATAAAACCACAAAACAGACAATTTAGGGTTTGCATGCAATAGCACGTCATTTTACCTTTCCTCTTTTAAAGTCAACAGTGGACACCTTTGCAGCAATCTACTTTTAAAACAATGAGATAAGGGTTAAATCGCTGAAGACATGAGTTTTCTCTTTTTCTCAAAATGATATTAGCTTGGCATCCTAATTATATCATACTTTAACAAATGTTGAAATGTAGTCCAATATTTATAAATTAGACCACCTTCGAAATATAATATCAACTAAATAGTTAAATCTCATTGAAATTGTTGTATAATCTAAACTTAATTTCGAACATAAACTTAGCCCTACAACATGTTAATTTATTTTAATTCTTTCCTTCCTTTTTTATAATGAAAACAACAAACTACTCATGTTTTAAAATTATATTATGATGAGCGCCCTTGTGTCAATGATGCATAACAATATGCAGATCGGAAGCAATATGCCTTTAGGGAATTAAATGACACATTTAAAATTGTTAAGGACGAAATAATTTTGTACGAAAGACCCGATTCTTTCTTATTCGCAGAGGTGTCGTTCTTGAAACTCTCTTTATAGGCAGAGAGTGTTCGTTCAAAGTCATTTTTCCATTAAAACCAGTTTTATCTCGGTTTGTTCTTTTCTTCATTTGTTTCAAACCAAATAAACATTTTAAATCACCTATAATTTACTATTTGTAAGTGAGTGTAAACAGCGGCTCTCTGCAAAGGAGATTGATCTACGCAGTTGGTATTCGCGAGTCAAGCAGGTGCGCGTCAGTAAACAAATTAGACTGAGACGTAAAGGTTTGTAGTTATCGACTTTTGATTACATGTAGTATATACTGTAAAACAAGCAAATTCATGAAATTTATATCCCCCGCTTGCAGGAAATATTGTAGGAAAATGTTGAGGTTAGGTTTAAACATGTCAGTAGTCTTTTTATTGAACATGTATTACAGGGTAAATTAAACGAACTTGGCCTAGGTTGTTACCAAGTTTGTGGCAGTTATTGCACGGAAACAGCAAACCGAAAGTGACAATCGAACTAGGCCTAGCCCTTAAGGCATTTAACCTTGTTACCAAGTTTGAAAAAAACCGGTTCACATTTATGGCAGTTATTGCACAGAAACAACAAGAATTTGTTAAATAAAGGGCCATAACTCCACCGAAAGTGACGATCGAACTTGGCCTAGCCTTTAAGGCATTTAACCTTGTTACCAAGTTTGAAAAAAAAAACGGTTCACATTTGTGGCAGTTATTGCCACAAACAGCAAGAAACGACATTTTTTGTTAAATAAGGGGCCATAACTCCACTGAATAAAGTCCACCGAAAGTGACGATCGAACTTGGCCTAGCCCTTAAGGCATTTAACCTTGTAACCAATTTTGATAAAAAAAACGGTTCACATTTGTGGCAGTTATTGCACGGAAACAGCAAGAAACAACATTTTTTGTTAAATAAGGGGCCATAACTCCACCGAATAAAGTCCGCTGAAAGTGACGATCGAACTTGGCCTAGCCCTTAAGGCATTTAACCTTGTTACCAAGTTTGAAAAAAAAAAAATCACATTTGTGGCAGTAATTGCACGGAAAGAGCAAGAAACAACATTTTTTGTTGAATAAGGGTCCCTAACTCTACCGAATAAAGTCCCCCGAAAGTGACGATCAAACTTGGCCTAGCCCTTAAGGCATTTAACCTTGTAACCAAGTTTGAAAAAAAAAAATCACATTTGTGGCAGTTATTGCACGGAAACAGCAACAAACAACATTTTGTGTTAAATAAGGGGCCATAACTCCACTAAATAAAGTCCGCCGAAAGTGACAATCGAACTTGGCCTAGCCCTTAAGGCATTTAACCTTGTTACCAAGTTTGAAAAAAAACGGTTCACATTTGTGGCATTTATTGCACGGAAACAGCAAGAAACGACTTTTTTTGTTAAATAAAGGGCCATAACTCCACTAAATAAAGTCCGCCGAAAGTGACGATCAAACTTGTCCTAGCCCTTAAGGCATTTAACCTTGTTACTAAGTTTGAAAGAAAACGGTTTACATTTGTGGCAGTTATTGCATGGAAACAGCAAGAAACGACATTTTTTGTTAAATAAGGGGCCATAACTCCACCAAATATAGTCCGCCGAAAGTGACGATCGAACTTGGCCTAGCCCTTAAGGCATTTAACCTTGTTACCAAGTTTGAAAAAAAAAAAATCACATTTGTGGCAGTTATTGCACGGAAACAGCATGAAACGACGTTTTGTGTTAAATAAGGGGCCATAACTCCACTAAATAAAGTCCGCCGAAAGTGACGATCGAACTTGGCCTAGCCCTTAAGGCATTTAACCTTGTTACCAAGTTTGAAAAACAAGAGGCCCATGAGGGCCTATGCTCTACTGGTATGGTTCTTTGGTCATTTTCAATCCAGAGCATGTATGTATGGTGAAGATCGGATAGTAAATGGAGGCTCTTTTGTGTTCACAAGCTGTATTATAGCAATTTTTACAATTTCATGGGCCATAATCCAGTCTTGCATGGGCGGATCTAGCTGGTTTTCAAAAGGAACCAAGCTCTCATCAATATTTAACTACTATCTAAGTTTGGTGAAGATCAGATAGTAAATGGAGCCTCTATTGTGTTCACATGCTCAATTATAGCAATTTTGACCATTTCAAGGGCCATAATCCAGTCTTGCATGGGCAGATCTGGCTGGTTTTCGAAAGGAACCGAGCTCTCATGGATATCTAACTACTATATAAGTTTGGTTCAGATACAATCAAACGTGAAGACTGTATCGTGTTAACAAGCTCTTTTATAGCAATTTTGACCATTTCAAGGGCCATAATCCAGTCATGCATGGGCGGATCTGGCTGGTTTTCGAAAGGAACCGAGCTCTCATGGATATCTAACTACTGTATAAGTTTGGTTGAGATACAATCAAAAGTGAAGACTGTATCGTGTTAACAAGAAATTGTTTACGGACGCACGCACGCACGCACGCACGACGGACAAATCGCCACGACATAAGCCCTTCTGGCCTTTGGCCAGTAGAGCTAAAAACGGTTCACATTTGTCGCAGTTATTGCACGGAAACGAAGTGTGACAGACAGACAGACGGACAGACAGACAGACAGACAGACAGACAGACAGACAGACAGACGGACGGACAGACGGACAAACCGAAATTAATAACCCCCCTTTTTTTCTTCGAAAAAGCGGGGGATAATAAAGTATACCAGTCTAGCTAATAGGGACTGTTTTGTCTTCGTAAAAAAACATAAATGCGAGTCAAAATAAAGAAACTGAAAATACCTAAAACATCGGAATATTTATTTCATTTTAGATGTGTCATTACTCAGTGTTTTTAAACAAACACAATTGTAATATGTTCAAGACATCTAAATGTGTTTCTTTCTAATAATAATACCCCCTCCCATGTGATTTCAGAAAACCTATTAAAAATAGAAGTCGCGGGCTTCTGCCCGGCGACTAATAAACCTAAAATCATACCAAAATTAACCCTGAAACAAACAATATTTGACACCTCTGAAATATACAATGTTTTTAAAACATATTTTCATATTTCTGCCCCGATGTTTTTAAAGTCATCTGCTGTAGATTTTGTGCATATGAAAAAGAAATAACCCTTTCCAACATGCAGATGCTTTTAAATGCCTCTGCAGCAGACCACTTTTGGAAACATTGGGGCAAAAGAAGAAATTGCTCATGATGATCAATTTCACCTATTTCCAAAATGTTTTTAACTCTTTTCAATAAACATACATTTATTTTTAAAGATTTTCCATATTTTTGTCTACCGGTGACGGTATATATTTCAAAGTCGTTTGCTGCAGATTTCTTGTCAACAGAAATGGGTTAAGATTATGTACTAACCAAAGGGTTTCCAGTCACATTCTGTACTATTGAGAGGGTACACTCTATCACCTGGTTCTAGGGCCTTTGAGCAATTTCTGTGGAGTACACTCTGAAAAAATTGTAACAAGACATTTCATATACAGTAGTTGTGCCATAAGGATTTAACCAGGTATAATAAACAAAAAATATGTTGAACCTTTTCTGTTTTCCCCGTACATAAACAAATTTTGAAACTTCTGCAGTAGAGAAATATCAAAAACATTCTGGCAAAGGGTAGAAGTTTTTTCATAATGATGAATTTCTCCTTTTGCAAGAAAGTTTTCAACTCTCTTCAATAATTATACTTTAATTTTTTCGAGGTTATCCATTTTTGTGCCTTAATGGGTATTTAAAAGTCATCTGCTGCAAATTTGATGACGGTAGAAATTTGAAATGGAAATTCTGTCAAATCTGGACTATTATTTCAAAGACAACTGCAGATGTAACAAACTTTGTCTGTATGTGGGAAATGGTTAAGCAATCTGTGTTTTCTGAATGACATAATAGACACATGGTCTTTTATCACCATATTTACTTATCACACTTATTATATAATACTATGATACACTGATTAAATGTATCGGATATTTTGTTATATAGATAACAAAAGAAAACCAACATTATGGCATCTGCGTAATGTATCGACCCAGATCAGCATTCGCAGTCCGTGCAGGCTAATCCAGGCCGACACATTCCGTCTCAGGGGGACAGAAGTATAGATTAATGATTCCAGAGACAGAAAATCCACAGGAGGCGAACAGTGTCCATCCGGGCAAGCCTGCGCGGCATGCTTAGGCTGATCAAGGTCGATACTTTACGCAGAGTCAACAATGTTTGTTTTCTCGCGAGACGGCTCAAAATATCAATTAAGGGATTAGTTATAAGTGTCCACATATAAAGCATATCATGAGTGTTTCACTAGTGATCAAGATTGTACCACATTGGAGGTGTAGTGGGTAGAGTGTCCATCCAGCTTGAGAGCATGACACCACCTAGGGTTCGATCCCATGTTGGATTATACCCAAGTAGTAGTGGCGTCCCTTCTTTGCACTCGAGGTTGCCTGAACAGCATTAATATATGACTGATGGGTTGGTAGCAGGAGAAGCAGTTCTGGTTATCTTACCAGGAACCAGCATGTTATTACTTAAATACTGTTGAAAGCGGCATAAACCACCATGGACAATAAAAAGTAGGGATGGCAACTATTAATCGGTTACCCGGTTAACCGTACGTTTTCCGATTAATCGGTTAGTAATTTCGGTAACCGAGTACTCGGAAGAAAAGATAAAATATATACACAGTTGTGTTTCACCTTTTGTCCTTTTCAATTTGTCACACGTATCTGACATGAGAGGTTAATTATTCACACCTCGATCAGCCAGTGTTTACATTACTGCTATAACAGCCGCACTCGATTTTATTGATGATCATTTGTTTGTGTAATTGTCAATTAAAGGACGCTTTGTTTCTTTTAAAAAAAGTATGATGTCTAATAAAGGCAGAAATTATAAGATAATGACTTATTAATTATATTCGGCGTTAGTTTTGATAATACACCTAGTTGGAGTGAGTGTGATACATTTGAATTGTTGTTTTTTGTAAATTATTATTTACCAACACGATTGGAAGAGTAATTTGAAGTTTGTAACACATTTCCCCCTGAGTTGGTATTTAAAGATATGCAGCTATGTACCTTTTTCATCATACAATAATATAACTATAGACAGAAAGCGGGATATGTAACAATGAAAAACAAACAATGAATATCAAAAGTCATGTATATATCATAATAAAAAAATGAAATAACCAAATATATGTATAGTCTAATCCCAGAAATAAAAAATAATTGGAGAGAGAATAATAGCTGCTCGCCAAATGGCTTTATGCCGATAGGCGAGGATAAACAACCACATATGATGATGATGACCTTTTTCATTCGACATATTATAAATCGTATAACAGTCACTTCGTTAAAAAAGATCTACAGAATATATTGCCATAATGCCGCCTGCTACATCCTTTGTCTGGAAGTATTTCAAACGCTGTGCTGATGATAACAAAATCAAGTGCAGTTTTTGTGGTAATGAACTGTCTTGGACTGGTGGAACCAGTAACATGCGCAACCATATTCAACTAAAACAGTGGATATTTATTGTCTATGAATCTATACGGTTAACCGGGTAACCGGTTAGTAATATCGGTAACCGTTTCCATCCCTAAAAAAAAGGTGATCAACTTTTATCCTTAACCCAAATCATTTGTAGAAACAGAGACATATAAATTTAGTATATGCATGTCTCTGATAGAAATGCCTGTACCCAACCTTTACCAGGTTTATCTTATATCAAACTATATACCAAATGGTAATTATTAAACAATACACAAATGGGTAACTTCAAATAACAAGAGGCCCATGAGGGCCTATGCTCTACTGGGATGGTTCTTTGGTCATTTTCAATCAAGAGCATGTATGTATGGTGTAGATAGGATAGTAAATGGAGGTTCTAGTGTGTTCACAAGCTGTATTATAGTAATCTTGACAATTTCAAGGGCCATAATCCAGTCATGCAAGGGCACATCTGGCTGGTTTTCGAGAGGGATCGAGCTCTCATCAATATTTAACTACTATCTAAGTTTGGTGAAGATCAGATAGTAAATGGAGCCTCTATTGTGTTCACAAGCTCTATTATAGCAATTTTGCCAAATTCAAGGGCCATAATCCAACCTTGCATGGCCAGATCTGGCTGGTTTGCAAAAGGAATCAAGCTCTCATCAATATTTAACTATTATCTAAGTTTTGTGAAGATCAGACAGTAAATGGAGCCTCTATTGTGTTCACAAGTTCTATTATAGCAATTTTGACAATTCCAAGGGCTATAATCCAGTCTTGCATGGGCGGATCTGGCTGGTTTGCAAAAGGAACCAAGCTCTCATCAATATTTAACTACTACCTAAGTTTGGTGAAGATCAGACAGTAAATGGAGCCTGTATTGTGTTCACAAGCTCTATTATAGCAATTTTGACATTTTCAAGGGCCATAATCCAGTCTTGCATGGACGGATCTGGCTGGTTTGCGAAAGGAACCAAGCTCTCATAGATATCTAACTACTGTATAAGTTTGATTGAGATACAATTAAAACTGAAGACTGTATCGCGTTCACAAGCAATTGTTTACGGATGCACGGACGCCACGCCACTGGCATAAGCTCTTCTGGCCTTTGGCCAGTATATCTAAAAATGTTTAACCCTTTCCCTCATATAAACACTTTCTGATGCCTCTGCAGCAGACGGCTTTTAAAAACATAGTGATAACAGAAGAAATTGCTCAAAACAAGCAATTTCTCCTTGTGCCACAATGTTTTCCACTTTTAGTCGTAGGTTATCCATTCAATTATAGAGATTTTCTAATATATTCAAAGTCGTCTGCTGCAGAATTGTTGTGTGAGGGAAAGGGTTAAAATTCATGAAAACATCCTAAATTCAATCAGAAAAAAAAACCATCACAAACTTTCCCGCATAAATGTATACAAGAGAAAGTTGATGCAAGGCATCAATGTCGCCGGAAAAGACTGCATTGATTTATTTTTTAACACACATGTATTCTTGACTTTCATTAGTCTAAACATACACATAATGTTTTCATAAGGACTAATTTCAGGATTTTTGAAATTCCACATAGATCTACAAATTTCAGGATTTTTTTTGGTCAGGATTTTGGATGTTTTGTATTTGTCAATAAAACCACAACAAATTAATACATTTTGGGATTTAAATCTACATGCAATAAAAAGCTATTAAATATTTCCATGTCTGAAGCAACAATGAAAACCTTTAAACGCTTAAAACATTGAGAAAACGGTTAAATTGCTGAAGACATGAACTTCCTCCTTTTTAATAATAATTATAATAAATATTTCACAGATGTAAAATTTATCCTCGTATGTTTAAAAAGTAGACCACACTTGAAACAACATATCAGCTAAATTGTTTATCTAAATCGTTGATGCATACAATATATGTTTGGCGCAAGAGAAATGCCAGTTGCGAGTCTCATTACTATTTAATAGGTGGCAAGTATGAAATTAATTGGGTGCGAAAGGGCAGATTTTCTTTATTTCTAAATCTATTGTTTATCAGAGTTTGTTCTTCTCTTAATTTGTTTCAAGCCAAATAATCATTTAATATCACATATATTTAAACATTTAAGTGTGTAATATTAGCTATCTATCTGTAATAAGGTGTTTGAGCATTCTTTCGAAATGTTGACCCTCGTTTCAAAATCGAGTCGTAGTGTCAAACATCGAAGAAAGTGAATAAAAAATCAGGCAAAGATTTAGTGCATTCGAGAGAAAAAAGCATTTCTATAGTATCTATCTTTCTCCTATATTCGACCCATGCACTCGTTTCGTGACGTTTAAGAAATCAATTTGTCGTGCGACATTTTTTGTAAGCATAAAAACGTCACTTTTCTAAGTTTACATTTTACTTCCGGTTACTTCGCTTTGTTTACATTTTGGCAATATGAAACTAGGTCACAAACTGAGGAAAAGGCGTTTCGACGTTCACGACCGACATATTTTTTCACCAATTATTCTTATTTTTGTTTCTGTTACCAGTTTATGTTGATACTTATTTATTAAAAGGAGAATTCGACGTTATTTTAATATCGATAATCGGCTGCAAGCAGGTGCGCGTATGTAATCAAATTAGACTGTGCGACGTAAAGGTTTGTAGTTATCGCCTTTTGATTACATAGTGTATGAAAATAAAGTATCCCAGTCTAGCTAATAGGGACTATTTGTCTTCGTAAATAAAACACAAAAACGTAAATGCCAGTCAAAATAAAGAAACTGCACATACTTAAAACATCGGAATATTTATTTCATGTTAGATGTGTCATAACTTAGTGTTTTTAAAACAAACGCAATTGTAATATGTTCAAGACATTTAAAAAAAAAAAAAATCTAATAATAACCCCCCCTCCCATGTCATTTCCGAAAACCTATTAAAAATAGATGTCGCGGGCTTCTGCCCGGCGACTAATAACAAATGATCAGCTTTGAAAACATCTATAAAAAATATGGTAAATCTCTATAAATGAAAGTAATTTAACAAGTCATAAATATATTGTGTCAAAAGTTATCTGGCACAAATGTGTCTGCATTACTATTAAAATTTCATGTAACTTTAATTTAATCCAACTTTTATTTCCAAATTTATTAGGAAAAGTGGACATTGCTTATTCAGAGCACATCGCAATGTTTTGAACTCTGTATCATAAAAATCTTCGTATTTTCAGAAATTATTTTATCATTCAATGTTTTCAGAGAAATTGACTGAAACCGTCACATAAATTTTGTTAACCTTTTCTCAACAAACATACTGCCACTTTCTGAATGACTATGCAGAAGACAAGACTTCTTAAAACACAGTGACAACATTTCTCATAATGAGCAATTTCTCCTTTTGTCACAATATTTTAAAACTTAATATAATTATCATACATTTTCCATAATGTTGCCTATAGATGTGTTTTCAAAGTAATCTGCTGAAAATGTGTTTTATGTGGGATAAGGATAATAATTTGTTATCATCTGAGTGGAAGAGCATAACATCTCAAAAGACGAAGTGTGATTTTGATGCAGAACTGAAAACAATGAGCGCAAAGGAAATATTGACAGACATTAGAAAGGTCTCCCTTTCCCATCATGTTTTCAAAATGCATCTGTTGCTAAGGCATCAAATTTAGTCCTCATACAGGAAAGGATTAAAGAACTGGAGTGTTTCACACTTGCCTATTGTGAAGTCTGTACCAAGGGCTTTAGATTGCCTTTGAATGCACACACAAACAAGCAGCAGGCCTAAGCTGATGACAGATGTAAATCCTTTTTACATATATCTACTAACCCTTTCCCTCATACGACAATTCTGCAGCAGACGACTTTAAACATATTTTGTCAAAAAATGGAAAATCTCTTTAATTGAATGGATAACCTATGACAAAAAGTGGAAAACATTGTGGCAAAAGAAGAAATTGCACGTTTTGCTTCTTTTGTCACAATGTTTTCAAAAAGCTGTCTGCTGCAGAGGCGTCAGAACGCGTCTATATGAGGGAAAGGGTTAACTCTTTCCAACATACAAATGCTTTCTGAGGCCCTTGCAGCAGACAACTTTTGAAAACATTGATTAATGAGCAATTTCTCCTTTTGTCACAATGTTTTCAACAGTACTGTATTCTAACCTTAACTTTAATAAAGGCAAGATGTTCCATATTTGTTCTCCATATGATTGAAAGTCGTCTGCTGTAGTATGTGGGAAAGGGTTAACTTTTCCCACCTGCAGATGCATCTGCAGCAGACTACTTTTGAAAATATTGTGACAAAAGAAGGAATTGCTCAACATGACCAATTTCTCAATTTGCCACTATGTTTTCAACTCCATTCAATAATTACACTTAAAGGTCATACAATGGGCTTCAATCACAATGGTTTAACTACATATTGTTATAAGAGGTAGTTACAACTGTTTTGCATAAAGCCATCGCTATACTACTACATGTAATTGACTATACTAAAGTCAACAATCATACTTTGGACTCTTTTATATAAAATCACAAAGGTCACAATGCAACAAATGTGTCTTAGTTTACCAATACGACAGCCATAAAGTAAAAAACATACAATATTTAGGAAAATAAATGATTTCTTTTCACTAAAACCACATTTGAAATATTTCTATTAACCCTTTCTCACATACAACAATTCTGCAACGGACAACATTTAAAACATACTGACAAAAAGATGAAAATCTCCATAAATGAGAGTTTAATTATTGAATAGAGTTGAAAAACATGGTGGCAAAAAGAGAAATCTTTTAAATGAAAGTACAAGAGAAAGTTGATGCAAGGCATCAATGTCGCCGGAAAAGACTGCATTGATTTATTTATGTATTCTTGACTTTCCTTATTCTATCCAAACATTAGGAACGTAGTTATGAAAACATTTGCTTATAAATTTTATATACATACCTATACATTAGGGTATCTATAACAAATTAACGAAATGTGTACACATTTATCTGGCTTAAATTTAATTTTGCTGTTGTTACTTATTTAAATAATAGTATTCATTCATATAATTTCAATGTTTGTCAATCTTATTCGAATCACAAGGTAAATATCCTGGTATTGCTTTAAAGGGAGGTAAAACAAAAGTCTTCAAAAGGAGAAATATATCAGCATTACCGTCTACAGTTTAAATTGTTCTATTGTTTGTGGATTTAAAAATGTTCTTTTTTTCTTATTTCTACATGTACAACGAAATATTGCGGCTTCTCTTTGACGCTTTGCGTCAAACATTCGTCTTGTACTTGTCTAAAATAAAATAATATCACTCGCTTTTTCATATCGAAATGCGCATGCGCGAAAATCGATGTTAAAGGTCACGAAACTACACAACAGAATAGGGTCTATATTTAGCTTAGAAACAGTTCCTACTTTAGATATTCATGGATTAACATTATTAAATGAATTCTACACAAATCAAGACATCTCTTTGAACATGAAAACAACATTTAGTAAGTTAAAATTGCTATTAAAAGGAGAATCCGAAATTGACCTCAATGATGACACATAAGAGTCTGCATTAGGGGGTGTTGGTTCACGTCTTGAAGGGACCACTTTTGTCTTCGTAAATAAGACAAAAAACTTAAATGCGAGTGAAATAAAAAAAACTGCAAACATTAAAAAATCGGAATATTTATTTCATTTTAGATGTGTCATTTATTAGTGTTCGTAAACAACCACAATTGTAATATGTTCAAATCATCTAGATTTGTTTCTTTCTAATAATAAGCCGCCCTCCCATGTGATTTCCGAAAAGCTATTAAAAATAGAAGTCGCGGGCTTCTGCCCGGCGACTAATAATTGCTGATAGAAATGTCTACATGTATATTGTAGCAAAAGGAGATATTGCTCAACTTGAGCAATTTCCACTGTTGATACATTGTGTTTAAAAGTTGGCTGTTTGAGATGTGTAGAAATACGTATCCAGTTGGGAAAGGGTTAAGAATCCAGTTATCTGCAACTCAGCTTTTTTCTTATTCCATAATGCCTTGTTTACTCTGTGTTTACTCTTTATCATAATCAAGAGGCCAAATTCTAATTTGTCATATTGTTTTTCTCAAAGATTAATTGTATCTTCTTTCCAAACTTCTTATTCAATACATCACACATTTAACCATAGAAGAAACCAAGAATATTTGATAGATCTGTCAAGATAATTTCTCTTTATCTTTTTCAAAGGAGCACTTTGTTCATCCCTTTCCCACCTGCAATGCATTTTGACCCATCTGCAGCAGACTTTTGAAAACTCGGTGAACAAAGGAGAAAGAACTTTCTCCTTTTGCAGCAATGTATTCAACCTTATTTAATGAAATTGTCCATATTTTTGTCAAGATGTTCTTAAAGTCGTCTGCTGCAGATGTTTTGTATGTGAGAAAGGGTAAATATTATCTACACTCAATAATGACATTATCTCAAACCATTCATTACCACTTCCTCCTTTCATTAATTAAGCAATTTGCACCCAAAAGACTATTAACCCTTTGCCTTCTGATGCCTCTGCAGCAGACAGCTTTTTGAAAACATAGTGACAAAAGAAGAAATTGCTCAGAACGAGCAATTTCTTCTTTTGCCACAATGTTTTCCATTTTTAGCCATAGGTTATCCATTCAATTATAGAGATTTTCTATGTTTTGACAAAATATGTTCCAAGTCATCTGCTGCAGAATCAATGTATGAGGGAAAGGGTTAATGTTTAACCTAGAGACACATTTTGACACATATAAAGCAGACTTCTGAAAAATATCATGGCAAAGGGAGAAATGTATTCATATTGACCAATGTTTCCTTTTGCCACAATGTTTTTATCTCTCTCAATGCAATAATAAATCTTAATTTAGAGATTTTATATTTATGTTCAAACATTTTCAAAATTGTCTGCTGCAGATATGTCACTTGAGTGTTAAGTATTTCGTCTCTATTCAATAATTCATAATACTCTCATTTATAGAATTGATAAAAAAAAATTACTAGATGCCAGCAAAATTTTCTCTTTAAGGGTTAAGAATATTGCATGTAAAAATTGTAATATCTGGAAACTTGAGGAATGATTTTAAAACCTCAATGCATGCACTTTTTTAAAATTAAATACTCAGTACTAATGAAAGCATAATTAATTAATCAAATTGAAAGCATTATGAAAGCATTATGGCTAAAGATGAATTACTGAAGAAATTTCTCCTGTTGCCACAATAATTTCAACAATTGCTTACTGCAGATGACTCAAAATCTGCAATAGACAACTTAAAAAGAATTAATTATTCTTAGTATTCTAGGCAAAAATAGCGAAAAAATAAAATTATTAAAAGAGTTTAAAAAATTGAGGCAAAAGGAAAAATCGCTCTTTTAAAGCAATTTGCCAGTTTCTCTTGCCTCATGCGCGTCAAAATGTGTCTGCAAATGGGAAAGGGTAAATACAGCATTCAAACAAAGAGACTGAATCGAAAATCATTCTTACCTTGACTATACTGATTGGTTTCCTGGACAAATGAAAGGAGGTATACACAATAAATGTGAAGATGAGGATGAACACTTTGTACCTGGAATACAAAATGAAATATTCAATTTAAAAAAAGCAAATGTTCATTTGCAATAGAAACATAACTACATATACCTCACCTGTGCCTTTAAAACATATTACGGGAAAAGTTTTGTTTTGTCTCTTTACCCTTTTCCACATACAGACGCATTTTGACTGCTCTGCAGCAAATGACAATTATAAAAAATTGTGGCCAAAGGAGAAATTGCTCAAAATGAGTAAGGTTTCATTTTGCCACAATGTCTTCAACTCTATTTAATAACAAGAGCGCCACAAGCGGACGCCAATGTTTGTCTGCTTTTTTCTAAGTTGAAAAAGTGGTATTACTGAATAATTATTAAAGCCAGAGGTATGTGACTTGGTATAGACATGGCAACTTTTTTCTCTCGTAAAACAGATGAGTTAATATTTGATCTTTAGTTTATAGATATTTTCTGTATTTTATGTAGAAGTTTTCAAAGTCATCTGCTGCAAAAGAATCTATGTGAGAAAGGGTTAATAACTTTTAAACTGTACTGTCATATTTAAGGGTTAATAACTTTTAAAGCGACTGAACTCCAGATACCCAACTGTCGAAAAAAAAAAATCCAATTTTAAGAAAATAAGTGTTATTTTTGTATTTGGGGCATTAAAATATGATAACTGACATATTACATACCCCATAATCGGTGAGATTTTCTTGTTTTTGATACTTTTTCCATAGCAAATTCTACCCTGTCAGTAAGTATTTTTAAATAGGAAACCCCTTCATCGGGACAATTGAAAACGACTCAAGGTCACTTTATTGATAAAAAACTATACATTTTCTACCCTGGTTTTACTTGGATAACATACAGATATAAAGAATAACATTTAGGGCGAATTAGATTTTTTTTTTTGTTTTTTTTTTTTGTTCTGTGCCATCTGGATTTCAGTCGCTTTAAACTGTACTGTCATATTTCTTAATTTAAAAACGAAAACAGTTTGATTACTTATCAGATTTCCAATTCAGGAAAGGTCTAAAATGATCTGAGAGGAATATGAAATATAATGTTAGAAATTCTAAATTTAATTTCAATACAAAATTATAAACAATGTTAGTATTAGAGAAATTGCTCTTGTTATCAATTCTCCTTTTCCCAGTATTTCAAGATTTGTCTGCTGTAGAGACAAGCTGCAATAGCACAGTCAGTAACATTGAGGGCCTAACCCTTTCTCACATACAGACATTTTTAAAACATTATGGAAAAAGGCGAAATTTCTAAAAATTAGCCAGTTGCCTGAAAGAATTGCTATATGAATAACTGATATGAGAGAGCCATGACACATTAAGTTAGTTGAACTGGCCCCATTTCATAACAGAAAAACTATTTACAGCATTGATCTCCAATCAATTGATAAGTAATAATCATATAAGCTTAAAACTTAAAATTGCTAAATAAAAGATGCAAAAACGAATAACCTAAGCCACACATGATGTCATCTCTGACTTACATACTAATTTTGATATACGCAGTATATATATATATATACAAGAGAAAGTTGATGCAAGGCATCAATGTCGCTGGAAAAGCTGCATTAATTTATTTTTTAACACACATGCATTCTTGACTTTCATTAGTCTAAACATACACTTAATGTTTTCATTAAGGACTAATTCCAGGATTTTTGAAATTCCACATACAAATGGTCAGGATTTTGGATTTTTTTGGATTTGTCAATAAAACAACAACAAATACAGTTTGGGATTTAAATCTACATGCAATAAAAAGCTATTTAACCCTTTCCATGTCTGAAGCAACAATGAAAACCTTTAAACGTTTAAAACATTGAGAAAACGGTTAAATTGCAGAAGACATGAACTTCCTCCTTTTTAATAATAATTTTTTTTTTTTAATTATAATAAGTATTTCAAAGATGTTAACATTTATCCTCATATGTTTAAAAAGTAGACCACACTTGAAACACCATATCAGCTAAATTATTCATTTAAATCATTGATGCATACACTATATGTATGGCGCAAGAGAAATGCCAGTTGCGAGTCCCATTATTATTTAAAAGGTGGCAAGTATGAAATTAATTGGGTGCGAAAGACTAGATTTTTTTTATTTCTAAAATTATTGTTTATCAAAGTTTGTTCATTTCTTAATTTGTTTCTAGCCAAATTAACATTTAATATCATATATATTTAATCATTTAAGTGTGTAATATTAGCTATCTATCTGTAATATTAGGTGTTTGAGCATCAAAGAAAGTAAATAAAAAATCAGGCAAAGCTTTATAAGTACATGTTTTATTCGGTATTCCACTGCATTCGAGAGAAAAAAAGCATTTCTATATTATCTTTTATGTGAATTTTATATTTTGTGTTAACCCTTTCCCTCATATAGATGCTTTCTGATGCCTCTACAGCAGACAGCTTTTTGAAAACATAGTGACAAAAGAAGTAATTGCTCAAAACAATGCAACAATGTTTTCCACTTTCAGTCATAGGTTATTCATTCAATTAAAGAGATTTTCTATTTTTTTCTATTTTTTGACAAAATATGTTCAAAGTTGTCTGCTGCAGAATTGTCGTATGAGGGAAAGGGTTAAATAAAATAATTTAAGTCTGTGTAGTGAATTAACCAGTGAGGACAGTTGTAAACAGTGACGTGTCGTAGATTTGTAATTTTTGCACACTGTGCAAAAATTACAAATCTACGTAGTTCGAATGTGCAAGTCACGTGATCAACATTTTTCAGAGCATACTATATTAAGCTTAGAAACAGTTCCTATTTTAGATATAGATGGATTAACATTATCAACTAAAATCTACACTTATCAAGACATCTCTTTGAACATGAAAATAACATTCAGTAAGTAAAAATTGCTATTAAAAGGTGAATTCAATGTGATTTTTATCTCGATATTAACACATAGCAGTCTGCAGCAAGTCTAACAGGGACTCTTTTGTCTTCGTAAATAAGACAAAAAATCATAAATGCGAGTCAAAATAAAGAAATTGCAAATACTTAAAACATCGGATTATTTATTTAATTTTAGATGTGTCATAACTAAGTGCTTTTAAACAAACAAAATTGTAATATGTTCAAGACATTTAAATTAGTTTTTTTCTAATAATAACTCGTCCTCCTATGTCATTTCTAAAAAGCTATTAAAAATATAAGTTGCGGGGTTCTGCCCGGCAACTAATAACAGTTATGCATATATAAATTGAATTAACCTTATCAAAGTCTAGAGTTGGTCATTTATCTGATATTATATTTTAAGAGTTGACTGTTTTATGATTATCTGCTGACACAATTGTAACATCTTCAAACTTTGACTTAAAAGTTTTATAAAGAGTTGAAATCTTTAAAAAAAAAAAAAAAATTGCTTGCTTTGGAGAAATTTTGCTCTGTCAACACTGCTATCAAACTTCTTGGCAAGAACATATTTTGTTTAAATAATAGGGAAAGTGTTATTTATGTAATATGGAAAGTGTTATTTATGTACAGGGTCAATTATTTAATCAACATATCATAATCTTTCAATGACACTTAATATTATTAGTAACACTCTCTCTCTCTGGTGTAGTTCAGTGAAGTCTGCATTCAACCCATATGAGAAATAACATGTTTCTTTTTAAAATATGGAAGTTTTTTTCAAAGACAAGTGAGAAGTTTTGTCTGAAAATGCGAAAAAATTACCAATTTCTACTCATTCCACATTGTTTTCAAAATATTGCCTGCTGTTGTTGTTGTTGTATCAAAAGTTATCTTTATCAGGGAATGGGTAAACTTGCAATCAAGGTCAATAAGTAAGCATGTTCTGACATAAAGAGGTCAACATAGCAGATGTCATTCAGTCAACCTTACATTAAAAGTAAAGTACATTTATATTATATAAAAAAAATCCCACCATCCTCGATGCTGTGCATTTAAACAAATTAACATGAATAGTGTGCTCATTGGAAGATCTAGCATACAGTAGCATATTTTACCTTACAATGTATTATGTATTTTATATGGTTAACCCTTTACACCCTTACGGCATCAAGCTAAGTCCCTGACATATATCGATAAATTTATAAAAACAACACGATCCGACATATTACATTTTCCAGCCGTTCTTTCATCTACAAATAAGAAAAATAATTTAATTCAAAAATTAAAAAGTTGCAAACAAAAAAGTCTAGTATGCTCTAGTGTAACAATTTCTCTGAGTGATAAGTGTCTACTTTTGCTTTGACTGAATCATCATGAATAATGCAATATCACGAGATCGAACTGCGAAAAACGACAAATGTGTCAGTAGAACGGTTTACTTACGAGACTGTCTTGTTTGTACCGTTACAAGACGGTAAAAGTGATATTCCCAATGGTTTACTAGGAGCCATGATCATTCACAACCTTAACAATCCCGTTATCTTTCGTTCTTCATACTTTGTTTATATATATGCCAGATTACGCCCAGCGGTTGTGGTCATGTGACATTTTAACGTTACTCATGCGGATCGGCCGATTGTAAATACCCGGAGTCAACCGGAAAACAAAAGTCTACCGATTACAATGGACTTAGATCTAGTCTGGGCAGTTATTTTTTCAGAGATAAGATAAAGAAAATGGTAACAATTTATTCTGTCTTGGTTTTAGTTAACATGCAAATCTGGAAACATATTTCACTCAAACGGGAACGTCGATAAGATATCGACTCAAACCCCGACCAAACTCTGTTTATTTTTTTCTGACTGCTACACTTTTAAAATGCCTTTTGCTACACAGTCAATTGATTAACACCAGAAACAACTTCCCTTTCGCGTACAGGATGTGCTCTTAAGTTGACAACCATTATATGTTTTAAACATAAATGTAAGCATTAAAACTTTGAAAGTGAAACATTATTAAACGACAATACAATTTCGGAAAAATAAGCATGATTATATGATATGCCCAGAAAATTATGTAAGTTTTATATTGACCGATTTGACGTTAATTCAATAAGTGCTCTCTTTATAATTTTTTCTTCTTCCAAATATAAAATGTTGCGCACAACTTAAGTACATTTTTACTGTTATTATACAAACTAACAGTCACTAATTCTGATTACACTGGCATACCAATGCCAAAGAAGGCTGCATTCATTCCCTGTATAAATTGAACGTGCACTTTAAAATAAAATGAGTGTTTAAATTAGACGACTCTGAAAATGTGAACTTAGATAATGTGTTAAAATTTCAAAATCTCCAAAAACACATTTTGTTAGCCTTTTCCCACATATGACAATTCTGCAGCAGACAACCTTTGAACACACCAAGGCAGAACAGGAAAAATCTATATAAATGAAAGTTTAATTATTGTATAGAGTTTAACAAACTGCGGCCAAAGGGAAAATTGCTGAGCAAATTCTCGTTTGGCCTCAAAGTTTTCAAATGTCGACTGATGCAGATGTGTCAAAATAAGTAAGTCAGTTGAAAAGGGTTAATCTACTCGACATGCCCCATTTTTTCTACACTATAATATTAACCCTTATCCCGCTGGGTCGATACTTTACGCAGAGGCCACAATGTTGGTTTTCTCGTGGAACGGCTCATATACAAACAGCGAACTATTTTTGTATGATATCAATGAGATTGAACTTCTGACTTCAATTGGGAACACTGAAGGCCAAGATTGGCCTGCATAATCCTGTACTCACATCTTCGACTTCATTGTTCGCCATTCATATATTTATTGTTAGCAAATACCTCTCAATAACTGTGCAATCCGGGTTAACAACACCGGATGCAGGAGTTCAGCGGGATAAGGCTTAATGCAGTCAAACGTGTGTTCATGATCACCTATGTTAAGCAGTCAACTTATATTAACCTTTTCCCACATATAGACGCTTTCTGACGCCTCTGCAGCAGAAGACTTTTGAAAACATTGTGACCAAAGGCGAACTTGCTCAAAACGAGCAATTTCTCTTTTTGTCACAATGTTTTCAGCCTTTGCCAGTAATTATACATTCATTTATAGAGATTTACGGGGTATTCGCCTCGAGGTTTTCAAAGTCGTCTGCTGCAGATGTGATTTATGTCGGAAAGGGTTAAACAGTCATTTTAGGATAACCTGAAAGCTTTTTCATTTGACATTTATTAAGCAGCAGTATGTCTTCATAAGTCACATTTGATGTTATTTCATCTTGATGGCTGCCTTAGACAAAATTGACTGACTGTTCTTCAAAGAGGGAAAATATCGGTTATATTACGATAAAAACAAATTGCATTTTATGGCTTTCATATCATACCAAATACCGCAATTCTGCAGCAAACGGATTTGACAACATCTAGACAAAAGCTATGGGAAGTCTCTAGTAATGAAACTATAATTATCAAATATATTTTGAAAAAAAATGTGGCAAAAGGAGAATGTCAAATTGTTTCTGAATGTAAGGCAAAAGGAGAATTTGCTCATGATGAGCAACTTCTCCTTTTGCCTTAATGTTTTCAACTATAAACAATGCTTATAATTGTTATTATATGTTTTGTAATTCGTCTTCAGCATTTTTGTTTTGTACGTGGGAAGGTATTAAATGTGTACTCGGTCTGAACTCCGTTTTCGTTACTGGCCTTGATAAATACCAAAGTACGTTTCACAGTAACGTCTGTTAAAGTAACTACACTGACATTCATATAGTCCGTTGAGGACTACGTGATAAAACTCGAGTCGTCTTGGGATTTTTTTTATAAACGACTGTCATGAAGTAGTATCTTGAAAATATAATTTTGTTTTTAAACCAGTCGAAAACATTGTGGTAAAAAGTTAAAAAAAAAAAACCCTTGTTTTGCTACAATGGCGTCCAAAGCCCCTGTGTCATGAACGCACGCCATATGGTGTCGTCCAAGATTTGGAAATATTACGTTCCATGACAATTCGGATCAGAGTAAGCGGTTAAATTAACCCTTTCCCTCATATAGACGCTTTCTGACGCCTCTGCAGTAGACGACTTTTTGAAAATATAGTGACAAAAGAAGAAATTGCTCAAAACGAGCAATTTCTCCTTTTTCCACACTGTTTTCCACTTTTAGTCATAGGTTATCCATTCAATTGAAGAGTTTTTTCTATTTTTTGACAAAATATGTTCAAAGTCGTCTGCTGCAGAATTGTCGTATGAGGGAAAGGCTGAATGCCTTCTTGAGATGACACAGGATGTCACCATGCTGCTACAGAATCCCCGGGTTGCTCATGGGCCAAAAGTGAAGATCTTGCTCAGACTACGCTAATGTCGCAGCCAGACTGACCTAAAACATCTTCGAACGCCAAGGGTGATTTGTTCATTACATTACCATTATTACCCTTGGCTAACGGATTCTTAACCCTTTACCTCATATAGACGCTTTCTGACGCCTTTGCAGCAGACGGATTTTTGAAAACATAGTGACAACAGAAGAAATTGCACAAAACGTGCAATTTCTCCTTTTGCCACAATGTTTTCCACTTGTTGACATAGGTTATAAATTCAATTATGAAGATTTCCTATTTTTTTGATAAAATACGTTCAAAGTCGTCTGCTGCAGAATTGTTGTATGAGGGAAAGGGTTAAATGGGAATGCTAATGTACGAAGTAGTCTTGGCTAGCGAAGGTGGGTGGATCTAAAGTGGCGTCATCGGTTGTTGAAAAAGTCTCAAAAGGTTGGTTTTCCTGTAGTGTAGCCCATTTGACAGGCATAGGCTCCAGCTAAGTTCAATGACCTAAAATGTGGACACTTTATACTGATGTAAACACATTTACGAAACGTGTCCATCTGCCGGTTATCAGGACTTTTAACAATGTCCCACCTACTACACATTTTGAAGCATCTGCAGCAGACGACTTTTGAAAACTTTGTGACTAATGAAAGAAATGCTCAAAATGAGCATATTTACTTTTGCCACAATGTATATATTAAACACTATTCATTAATTCTACTTTCCTTTAGAGAGGTTTCCCAATTCTTGCAATGTCGTCTGTCGCAGATTTGTTGCATGTAGGAAAGGGGGCTTAAAAAATGTAGCCTACTTGGGCAATGACCTCTTTCTCCTAATGACGATTTCAAGTATTTTCGTGTAGGTAGAAAAGTAGAAATAAATGAGTAAAGAAAGGCAACGTTGAATATATTTGTAGAAAAACAAAGTCGGGAAATTCATATTATTTTCTCATGAGCAATTTCTCCTTTTGCCAAAATGATTTCAAGCGTCGTCTGCCCAATGGTATCACAAAGGCGTCTATATGTGTGAGAGATTACACTAAATTTACGAATTAAAAGAAATACAGTAGAACCAGGGGTCTATTTCTCCAAACTCCGTAAACTTACGGACCGGTAAGTCCTTTGTTCTTTCTCAGACTTACGGAGATTTTGCATTTCTCGAAAAATCGAAGATTTGAGGGATTTTGTTGGACTTCCGTAAGTTTACGATATTCATGACGTAGTAGCCTTCTTTTTCCGTAACTTTATGGGCACCTAAGACCCTGTCCATAACTATTTACGGAAGAAATATTGTCTTAATCAATCATTATTTTGTCAACATATTTCGTAAATTATGAAATATAAGAAGAAACGGAGAAGAAATCCCCGCGAAAGAAATTTTGAGTAAAATTTGTGTTGATAAATAAATTCACCGCACGTGCGTTTTACCAATCAATACGCGCACTTTAACCAATCAAGTTCTCGGGATTTTCCAATGACCTTATTTAATTTAAAGGGCACTCCACCATCTTACGGTGGAAGCTGAGACTAAAGCTTTGCCCGCCGCAGGAATATGTTGAAGACTAGCACTGCCACGGGAGTTTGACTTAGGGGATCACAATGCCAATTACTTTCAGTTATCTAAACTCTGCTTAGTCTACTGATCCCCCAGGTCTATTCATGGACGTATACGTATATACTCTGTACGTTTAGTTGGCTATAATAATCCTATCACTGTATTGCATTGCCATGCCTACAAATCCCTTCAAATGAGCATTCCTTAGCTCAATCTGTAGACTTAACATGATTTGAAACAGAACAAGGCAGGAGAAACAAAATAATGACCCGGATGACAGCACCAATGACGTAATATCTCCGTCTACGATACGGAGTTTGGAGAAATGCAATTTGAAACTCCGCATCTCTTCCGTAACTTTTTCAATAATACGGAAATCGTAACTTTACGGAGTTTGGATAAATAGACCCCTGGACCCGCTCCACCAACATATTTATCTTAGGTCTACACTAGGTCCAAAACACTGCATGGAACGGAAAACGGTTTGAAATTGAATAAAAAATGTTTAGATGTATAGAGCTAATAAATGTATTTAAAAGTACACGACGTACAATTTCAACAAAATTTTTGGTGAAATGTTGGTCCCTTCGTTATCTTCACCCTTTCACACAAGAAGATTTTACTCATCTTCAGCAGACGACTTTTGAATCATTGTGGCAAAAGGAATAATTTCAAATCTAAATATAAATTTGACTTTCAATTATCGAATTATCTCAAGTTTTGCCTTGATATTTTCGAAGTCGTCTGTTGTAGAGTTGTTGTATGTGGGAAAGGGCAAACGGTCAATGTTTGTTTGTTTTATTTGACCTTTATCGCTGTTAGCCGCCTTAATGGAGGAACAATACAAACAGTATCTCCTTATCTTTGATTAATGTCGCCAAAATAAAGTTCAGTTTGTATGCCGCCAATGTATTCACCCATATTCGACTGTAATATTCGGCTAAGCCATTTTCCACATACCTCGGATACTTCTGAAGCAGACGACTTTTTGGGGTAAATATTGTGGTTAAAAGAGAAATTGCTCAGAAAGAGGTATTTCTTCTTTTGACACACTATTAAAGAACTGTACTCTCATTTGAAGAGATTTCCAATGGTTTTAACTTTATGTCGCCTGCTGCAGATTTGTTGTATGTAGGAAAGTGGGTTAAGGATACTATCGCGAACAATAACGGTCAAGATCAACCTGTATGTTCGTGCAGTCTAATCCTGGTCTACATGGTTCGCTATTCATGTATCAACAGTTAGAAAAAACACGTAGGACTTTATAAAAAAGAAATTACGGGTTATGAAAACGGTTTCTGGAATTAACCGGTTAACATTTTCCCACATACAGCAAAACTGCAGCAGATGACTGAAATAATTTTGCAAAAAACACTGAAAATCTCTATAAATGAATGTTAAAGTACTGAAAAAGGTAGAACACATTGTGGCAAAAGGAGAAATTGCTCGTTTTGAGCAATTTCTCTTTTTGTCACAATGTTTTCAAAAGTCGTCTGCTTCAGAGGCGTCAGAAAGTGTCTATATCAATTTCTCTTTTTGTCACAATGTTTTCAAAAGTCGTCTGCTGCGGGGGCATCAGAAAGTGTCTATATATGGGAAAGGGTTAATATGGGCTCAGCAATTTCAAACAACTAGCTATATCACCTAGTTGCCTTCAACCCCCCGGGTTCATTGAAATGCAATGTTAGCTGACCTATTTCTGTACTACCTAAAAGCACTTTTGGAGATAAGATTGGCGAATAAAAGTGCGCAACAAGAGAAAATCTCTACAATGTTCATGTTCACGTGACATGATAATGATTGAACTAGTTACACTCGTATGTCGGCCTGCTTACTTATTTAATGTGAAGGACACAGTCACAGTCCATTGGCATATCTGTGCACGTTGTCCGCAGAGAGTATGTAACATCTAAATACTGGTAACACATACTTGGCATTTTTTTTATTGGAGGTTTTACGCCGTGTTCAACAGTATTTCAGTTATATCAAGGCGACAGTTCACTTATTAATGATTCATGGGTAAACAAAGTAGTACTGTACAAGGCTAGAAAATGTACCTGAAGCCCAAGTTTCAAATCCCCGACCCTAACCACTCGACCACGGCGGATTTTACCGTGGCAAAATGATAAACAGTTTAATTTAATTTAAACATTATCTATTCTACATCGATTGCGAAGCAAGCTTTCAGCTTATATTATTCGCGCTCGATGTCTGCTTCCTGAAGACTTAACCAGTACTCGCGCCGTTTTGTGTCGAAAATTCCATAGGCAGGACCCGCTCATCACGGGACTCAAACCAGGGAACTTTGATACGAGGGGCCGACGCTCTTCCTCTGCACCACTCTCTTATACAGTTTAGAAATAATGAGGGATACTGTCTGTCTCCCTCCCCGTCTATTAAAATAGTAAAAACGGATATGACGTCATATCGAGAGTCCCATCCCTATTGGTGCCATTTTTTCACGTCTACTCCTTTGTGATGACGCCATAATATCTCTCTATCTCTCTTCATCTCATCTCATTTTTATCCTTTTTTTCCATTTTGATACAGCAAACACGGTTAGTACCACCTACTATGGTGGTTGATGCAAACAGAAATGGCAGTGGAATAAAATAATTAAATGGAAAGTTGAACTCTATGATCTGAGCAGACATTGTGTGTTCCGACAGTCACGTGATCGATACGTAGGCATACCGTTGGTTAATGAGCCATGCTCCAGGAAAACTGACGATTGTTTTTAAGCATCGTCTGCTGCAGATTCGTCTGCAACTGGGAAAGGGTTAAAGTCCCGTGCTTCTTAGTTCTAAAAGAAATAAGAAGTATTAATTCAAGCGTATATTTTACAATACTCTCGTTATTAATAATGTTGTATTCAAGTGTTTGCTATAATTTCTAGGTATTTATTCTTTTTCTTATTATTGAATAAAGTTGATAAAATGAATATTCTATTTTTTGCCAGGATGTTTGCTGCAGATGCCTAAAAACGCGTCTGCTAGTGGAAAAGGGTTAGTAAATACCAAAATGTGTCCTTCTTATCGGTTGAAAAGATAGGCCTACCAAAATTCCCGCGTTTCTAAGCTCTTCCTGATCAACAAAAGTTCGACTTCAATATGTTTATTTGCACCAAATTTCGCACGCCATGCAAATCTTTCATAGATGGATCATCGTCGCATTGATCTATGTTAACAATGACCTTGAATTCGAGACGGCGAAAACCTGTTATCTGTTCCATTCAGATTTTCAACATTTTAAAAGTAACATAACTTCTGAAATCCACTGAGATTTGTGGCTTCATTTAAAATCAGAGTGTTGTTCCTAAGACAAACTTTTTCGCCGATGAAGTATAATTAAAGTTTGTTTGAGAAGACTAAACTACAAAATCACACACGAGCCTTTCCGCGAGAAAACCACATAGTGGCCTCTGCGTAATCTATCGACCCAGATCAGCATGCGCAGACTGATCCGAGTCGACATATTCCGTCTCAGGGGGATAGAGTAATGATTCCCGAAACAGAAAATCCACAGGAGGCGAAAGGTGACTATCTGCGCGACATGCTTAGGTTGATCCGGGTCGATACTTTACGCAGAGACCACAATGTTGGTTTTCTCGCGATACGGCTCATATATCAACATATCCAGCTGAATCTCCTAGCTTTACCGTATAGTTTTCTCTGTCATAAAGTCAATAGATATAGATACATTTAACTCGTATAGGTACAGGCTGCAAGGCTTCCAATTATAACAATCTGCAGCAGACAACTTTGAAAACGTAGCACAACTAAAGAAAATGTATGATTATTGAATTGAGTGGAAAACGTTGTGATAAAATGTCAGGAAAAACACATTAGTTGAACTGACCACCTTGATATAACTAAAATACCGTTGAAAAACAGCTTTCACTCTTCAATTGGGAATAACATGAACCAATATCAAAGTTCAACCCCAGGATTTGAATTTTAAAGAGATTGATCCTTTCCCTAATTAACAATCATTAGGGAAAATGGGAAAATGTTATGCTGAAATGGTATAAATGGAAATGGCGCCTTTTTCAATTTTTTCTGCAATGTCATGAAAATCCGTCTAGTGCAGAGGCGACACTCGGCGTGAGTATAAGGTATCATGTCCCAACATGCAACAGACGGCTTATGAAACTGCCCGTAATGATCAGTATCAGCTTTTATCACAACGTTTTCCACGCAATTCACTATCGGAGTTCTCGTCATATAAAGAAAACTAAAGTTAGAGTTATGGGACTTTGTTAGTTATCTGTAAATTTATAACGCAAAACCAACAGTTTTTAGGAAGGGAAACAACTTTATTACTTAAATGCAAGCGAAGAATTATTTAATTTGGCCAGGGAGCATATTATTTGAGCCCGAATGCGTGCCTAAAGTTTAAATATTATACTCACAATATTTGCCCTTAAAAATTAAACAGGGTTTCACTTTTGGTAAAAGGTCAGATGGGTCAAACTATACGGTAAAAGGTCAGATGGAAGCAATTACTGTTCCATAGGCGACCATTATATCGTTTGGGGCTATGATTCTTTCCCAACAGCCCAAATAACCCAGATACCTATATTCAATTAAAGTTCATAATTAAACCACAAAAACAGCACACAAAAACTCACTTATTAACCTACCTTGTTTTAGCTATGACATCAAATCATAGGTCACCCTTATCCCGCAGTGAATTTTACTTTCAATTTCAGAAAATACGTGTTGTTCTTAAAATGGCTCCTAACCTGTCAATAAAGCTAAAAGCAAACAAAGTTTTGATTGCAAATCAGTCATAGGGTATTCAACTTTATTAAAAACCACTTTCAACTTTCAAGAAAAACATTATTGTCCAATGGGAGACCACTTCAGTCTTATGAATTCATCTGAAATCCCCGGACAAAATTGTCTGCCCGGCGCTCCAATCTAAATAATCGGAGAAGGCACACTTTAAGACTCTGAAGACATGTGCAAAGTTTAAATACACATTTCCTTCATGTAGACGCTCTCTGCAGCAGAAGGCTTTTGAAAAACTCTTTGACAAAATAAGAAATTGCTCATAACCTTAATCTCAATTTACTTAGTTGAACATCGGGCATACATTTGCCTAAATGCACGCCAGAGTTATAGGACTTGGTCAAACAGAATAACTTTTGACCTCGAAGACATGTGTCGACTTTCAATATAATACCCCGAGTAGATTTTGACCTCGGTCATCTACACCGAACAAAATAATCGTCTAGTACAAGATAACGGATAACCTCAGATCAGTATATGTCTGGTGACTGTACATTGTGTCATGTACATCCATAATTTCTTTAGCAACCAGTTACTACCCATAAACAAAATGTGCAAAATGTGCAAAGTGAAAAGTACAACAAGAGGGTTTATTGCTCTGGATCGCTTACCTGAGTTATGTAATGTGATTTGTCATGCCAACCACAATAACTCATTTTGCGGTCAGGTCAGCTTATACAAGAGGTCCAATATAGCTCCATTGCCACATATCGAATAACCCACACCCTTTGCTGCCTGTCTTTTGTAAGAAAGTCACCAAAGAAATGTTTATGTACCAGTTAGAATTTAGCAAGAAAGTTTTCAAAGTATTTCCCTTTTCATCTTTATGTTAAACAGGTGACCCCCGGTGCGGGGACAATTTTGACTTCACAGGGCTGCATTTAAACAATCTTAATAGAGGACCACTAAACACAGCTCCACAGGAAATAGCTTAGCTCTACGCCTTACAGTTAAGTGTCAAGAAGATGGTAAAGTCTTTCCTTTCGACTGTCACGGCAACCAAAGTTCTGCATGGAATTCATTTCTTTGAACAATTTTGAAAGGGCACCTTCCAAGAAACATCATTGTGAAGTTTCTTCAAAATTGGCCAAGCTGTTTAAGAGGAGAATTTGTTTGTAGGAAAATGTGAACAGACAGACAGACGACGCCGACGGACGTTGCGTGCTCTGGTGAGCTAAAAACAAAAAATGTTTCTTTTATGGTTACCGAGATATAAATACAAGTTGATATCTGTCATCTCAATCGAACAAAAGAATGGTTTATTATAGGAATATGGGTAACCTTAGAGTATTCGATGCTAACCCTTGGTTATCATTGGTGACTGAACAGTGGTGCAGTGGTAGAGCGTCGGCCTGTTGTACCAAAGGTCCCGGGTTTGAATCATTACTGTGAAGTTCGGTTGATATGGTTAAGAGAGGGAATGCCTGATGGCTATTTTTTTCCCCACCAATCCATGTGTCTTAATTATGTTAGCCCTTTTCCGATGCAACTTGGTCGTTCAACGAATCAATATAACTTGAAAAGTATCTTGAAAATATTTGAACAATTCTGAAAGAGGACCACCATAGGAACATTCCTTTGAATCTTTATTGAAATTGGTCGAGCGGTTTAAGAGATGTTTAAAGCCTAAAGTAAGCTACGACGGGTGTTCTGAGAGTGACAAGAATAGATCACCTTGAGCCTTCGTCTCAGGTGATCTAAAAAATGGTGTCGTGATTTCCTTCCTGACTGGATCAACGTTACGCAATTGACAAAACCTTACGCAGAAGCGATTGCAGAATATCAGTCACTGTAAATTCATAAATAACAGTATATCTTGTCAATATACTTTGTTTATGTACTGTTATAAACTACCATTTGATTCTTTGGTATAAGAGAGATAACTCACACTAACAAGTGCACTTTCTGATCAGTGATGTTGAAAACATTTTCAACTATATTTAATAATTTAAATTATACTTTCACTAATAGTTTTCTGTATATTTGCACAGATTTTTTCTTCTGTTTCAGATTTGTTGTATGTGGGAAAGGATTGAAATGTTAACCAAGTCTGGTTTCACTCATCATTTGATTTTGAGTCCGCATTGTCACCCTTGAAGCAGACGGATTAAAACACTACACACAGAGGAAATGTGAACAAAACAAGCAACGCTCGCCTATTAGTGATTTTTGCCTTTTAGTGATGGTCCTAAATCACTCACCTGGATTACTAGAAATCACATATTTCAAAGTTCTTACGATATGCATACAGGAAAGGATCACACCCGGTTGAATAATTTTTAAATTTAAATGAATTAGAATAATTTGAATTAAATTGGTAGAGGTAATTGGTAATGTGTAATTAAATTAAACAAAGACAATTTATGCCGAATTATTTTCTCAATTTCAACTTGTATTTACCCATACTACAAATACATGTATAATAAAGGGAAATATAAAACAAAAAAAGTATCGACTTTATAAAATTGGGGAAAGCCGACACATTGTGTACATTATATGTTCTTACTTAAATTATTTTCTAATTGGCTTAGCGTTTTCGTACTGAAAGTTTTTTTATTTTCACTATTTATACATATAAGGAAAACAAACCACACACCCTGGCGGCCATGTTTCTCGGCGGATCGGACTAAGTTGAATTATCTTGGTAGAGGTCTCCCAAGGAACATTTGTGCAAAATAATTTTCAAATCGGACCAGTACTTTTTATCAAGAAGATTTTTAAAATGTTCACCATACACATATATGGAAAACAAGCTACGCCCCCTGGCGGCCGTGTTTTTCAACGGATCGGAATTATTTGAACAATCTTGAAAGAGGGTCACCCAAGGAACATTAGTGCAAAATTATTTTCAAATCGAAGATTTTCGAAGTTTTAGCATTGTTCTCTGACGCAGCAACCAAAATTGTAACTGGAATTCCATGTCTTTGAACAACTTTGAAAGAGGATTCCTGTGTAGTTTTTTTATAAATTGGTCCATTGGTTTAGGAGAAGTTGTTTGTAGGAAAATGTGAATGGACAGTGATCACAGAAGCACAAAACTTCATGCTCAGGTGAGCTAAAAACAAGCAAAATCTTTTAAACTTTCCGTTTATCGGATCGCAGACCTTTTCAACTAGTAACAAAAGTATTGCATGCATACGTGTGTTCCCAGCCCGTTAATAAGGGCATACTCCTAGTTGCTAGAATATCTCATTTTGGCAGCTCGATTTTTTTTTGGAACAACTTTGAAAGAGGATTCCTGTGTAGTTTTTTTTTATAAATTGGTCCATTGGTTTAGGAGAAGTTGTTTGTAGGAAAATGTGAATGGACAGTGATCACAGAAGCACAAAACTTCATGCTCAAGTGAGCTAAAAACAAGCAAAATCTTTTAAACTTTCCGTTTATCGGATCATTTACCTTTTCAACTAGTAACACAAGTATTGTATGCATACGTGTGTTCCCAGCCCGTTAATAAGGGCATACTCCTAGTTGCTAGAATATCTCATTTTGGCAGCTCGATTTTTTTTTTACCTTGTCGCAACAATCTGAAAATGATAATAAAAGAAAAATATCCTTTTGCCACGTTTAAAACTATTCAATGACCCATCTGTCCATACTTTTACCTAAATGTTTTCAAAATCGTCTGCTGCAGATTTGTCTAGCGTGTGAAAATAGTAATCTTCAAACTGATTATTTATGCCACGCCAATTTGCATTTTAACAGTTTCCCACATATATTTACACCAATTCTACAGCAGACGACTTTGAACACATGTAGGCATTCATGTGAACCTTCTCTATATATGAAATAATTATTATTGAATGGAGTTGCAAACATGACAAAATGAGTAATTGCTCATTTTCACAAGTCGTCTGTGTGTTTTTAAATCCAATCACTTATAAGCACTTCAAGATGACTGCATGGTGGGACATAAATAGAACGTATGTTACCTTTGTCTTTACGTCACTTGCAATGTTCTGCTTAACCCTTTCCCACATGCAGACGACTTTTCCTCCTTTGGCCACACCGTTTTCAATTTTATTTAACAATTAAGTTATCTTTTATAGACATTTTTTCAGGTTTTTGTCACAATGTTTTCAAATACGTCTGCTGATGATTTGTTGTATGTGGGAAAGGGTCAAGTTACTAGTATTTCCCGTGTCGCATGCCGAATACTAAACAAAGTTAATTCGTTGAATTGAGATCCCCGCAAATTAAACAAGAGCCGTTATTAAGATTTTTACAGACGTTGTTTAGTGTTTGAAATAAAACAAAAACCGTTTACAGTAAAAGGCAAAACAAAAATACTTGACAGAGTGACCTTCTCTCGTCTATAGAAGGAGGTCATAATGGTTAACAAGTATTCCAAGTAACATCTCCCAATGTTTTTTAAAACAAGAGGGGATGGCCCTATATCGCTCATCATGGATCTCTCACCGGATATCATTTTTTTTCCCACTTTAGCAATATTAAGCCCCGCCCCCTCGCGGCCAATTTTCGACCAATCAACATGGCTTGAAGGAATCAGATTGAGGGTCACCATAGGAATATTTCTACAAAATTAATTGAAAATCGGCCAAACATTTTCGGAGGAGATTTTTTAAGTTTTCACTCTAAGGCGAAATAGCCTCGCCCCCTGGCGGCCATGTTTTCGACCAATCAACATGGCTTGAAGGAATCTGATAGTGGGTCACTTAAGGAACATTCTGAATCTTATCTTGAAAAATACTGAGAGGTCGTTGCCCTTCTCCAGGAGCGAATGTTAAGGTAGAAATTCTAGTTTTCAATATCTGCATCATCCAACAATGTGTCAATATTACCAATGTAAAGGACATGTGATAAATAAAGTTTTTATCGTGCTCACGAAGTAAATTATAAAAAAAAGGCCAATTTTAAAGGGCTGGTTTTCAGAAGGAACCGAGCTTTTATGGATATCTAGCTACTGAATAAGTTTGGTACACATCGGATACTAACCGACGACGGACAAAGGGTTATCACAAAAGATCACCATGTCAATATGCGACAGGTGAGCTAAAAAGAGGGCCATGGATCACTCACCTGAATTATGCAATGAGATTGGTCATGCCTTGAAGCAATCTCGTAGGTCACCTTTAGGAATATTTCAACATAATTATTTGGAAATTGGCCCGACACATGCACTTTTTTTTTTAAATTTTCAATAAAACCATAAAAGGCAAAACAACCCATACCCTAGCGACCACATTTCCCCCCTCAATCAAAATGGCTTGAATGAATCGGTTGAAAGGTCACCAAGGAACTTTTCTACAAAATGATTTTTAGTTTAAACTATAGCCATACACGGCAAAACAGCCAATCAACATGTCTTGAAGGAATGTGATTTTCTGCAAAATTTCATCCCAATTGACCCATTGGTTACGAGGGAGAAGATCATGTTGACGGACGGGCATTATGATCAAAATAACTAATCTTGAGCACATGAGAGTAAACAAGAGCTGTCGGAGGACAGCGCGCTCGACTTTACAACGCTTATTCACTTAAGCACTATTTCAGTATATTGCCTTTATGTACTATTTAATCATATATACATGTACTCTATATGTACAAGCAACTGAATAGATACATACATTTAAATATATATAATTTAAACAAGAGGCCCATTAGGGCCTATGCTCTACTGGCATTGATCTGGCTTGTTTCAAAAGGAACCAATATGTCATCAATATTCAAATACCATCTAAGTTTGATGAAGATCAGATAGTAAATTAGAAACGAACCAAACTCTCATGGATATCTAACTACTGTATAAGTTTGATTGAGATACAATCAAAAATAAGGACTGTATCATGTTAACAAGCCCTATTATAGCAATTTTGACAATTTCAAGGGCCATAATTCAGTCATGCATGGGGCGGATATGGCTTGTTTTCGAAAGGAATCAAGCTCTCATGGATATCTAACTACTGTATAAGTTTGGTTGAGATACAATAAACAAGAGGCCCATGAGGGCCTATGCTCTACTGGCATTGATCTGGCTTGTTTCAAAAGGAACCAATATGTCATCAATATTCAGGTTTTCGAAAGGAACCGAGCTCTCATGGATATTTAACTACTGCTATAAGTTTAGTTGAGATACAATCAAAAGTGAAGACTGTATCGTGTTAACAAGCTCTTTTATAGCAATTTTGACCATTTCAAGGGCCATAATCCAGTCATGCATGGGCGGATCTGGCTAGTTTTCAAAAAGGAACCGAGCTCTCCTGGATATCTAACTACTGTATAAGTTTGGTTGAGATACAATCAAAAGTGAAGACTGTATCGTGTTAACAAGAAATTGTTTAGGACGGACAAATCGCCACAACATAAGCCCTTCTGGCCTTTGGCCAGTAGAGCTAAAAACTAGAGATTGCTTTTTTGAACAAGATGGCCCTAAATCGATCACCTTATTGATAGTAAATTAGTAGCAAATATTTAACTGCAAATATCTGGGAAAATGTTATCAGGGAGTGTAAATGAAACTGCAAAGGAGTGGACACTTCTCAAGAAACAGCTTATCAGTAAAGGCCATTAAATTTTATATCTTGAAATCTAACAAGAACTTTAATAAGAATGGAATTATAAAGTTTTTGTCATTTTGCACCTTTCCTGATGCCGCCTTGCTGCCCTGTTTTTCAACGAAATCAATATGGCTTCAACAGTTTATTTAGAGGGTCACTTAAGGAACATTTCTACCAAATTATCTTGCAATCGCACAAGTAGATTATGGAGGAAAAGGATTTTAAAATTTGGGTATTTTTCTTACTTTCTGATGCCGCAGCAACCAAAGTTATCAATGGAATTTAAATCTTTGAACAATTTTGAAAGAGGACCACCAAAGGAACATTCTTGATTCGTATTATATTTTCTTAAAATCAGACTAACACTTTCATAAAAATGGAATTTTCAAATTTTGCTCCTTTTCTGATGCCGCCTGACTGCCATGTTTTTCGACCAATCAGTATGGCTTGAACAATTTTTATAGAGGGTCACCCAAGGAACATTTCTACCAAATTATATTTGAATCTGACGGGCAGATTCGGAGGAGAAGATTTTTAAAGTTTGGACATTTTGTCCCCTTTCTGATGCCGCAGCAACCAAAGTTCTCATTGGAATTTTAATCTTTGAACAATTTTGAAAGAGGACCACCAAAGAAACATTCCTGTGATGTTTTGTGGAAATTGGTCTATTGGAATGGTAGGAGTTGGTTGTCATTTGTAGCTAAAAGTTCAATTTACCCCTTTTGAGATGACGCCTGGTTGCTATGATTGTGTAACCAATCAAAACGCCTTAATCAAATTAAATAGAGGATCATTACAGTAAGATTCATATTATATTTTCTTAAAATCAGACAAGCACTTTCATAAAAATGGAATTTTCAAATTCTGTCATTTTGCCCCTTTTTTGATGCCGCCTGACTGCCATGTTTTTCGCCCAATCAGTATGGCTTGAACAATTTTTATAGAGGGTCACCCAAGGAACATTTCTACCAAATTATATTTGAATCTGACAGGCAGATTCGGAGGAGAAGATTTTTAAAGTTTGGACATTTTGTCCCCTTTTCTGATGCCGCAGCAACCAAAGTTCTCATTGGAATTTTAATCTTTGAACAATTTTAAAAGAGGCCAACCAGAGGAACAGTCCTGTGATGTTTTGTGGAAATTGTTCTATTGGAATGGTAGGAGTTGGTTGTCATTTGTAGCCAAAAGTTCAATTTACCCCTTTTGTGATGACGCCTGGTTGCTATGATTGTGTAACCAATCAAAACGGCTTAAACAAATTAAATAGAGGATCATTACAGTAAGATTCGTATTATATTTTCTTAAAATCAGACAAGCACTTTCATAAAAATGGAATTTTCAAATTTTGTCATTTTGCCCCTTTTTTGATGCCGCCTGACTGCCATGTTTTTCGCCCAATCAGTATGGCTTGAACAATTTTTATAGAGGGTCACCCAAGGAACATTTCTACCAAATTATATTTGAATCTGACAGGCAGATTCGGAGGAGAAGATTTTTAAAGTTTGGACATTTTGTCCCCTTTCTGATGCCGCAGCAACCAAAGTTCTCAATGGAATTTAAATCTTTGAACAACTTTGAAAGAGGCCAACCAGAGGAACAGTCCTGTGATGTTTCACTGAAATTGTCCTTGGAGTTTGGGAGGAGATGATGTTTAAAGCTAAAAGTTAACGCCGGACGGACGGACGACGGACAAAAAGTGATCAGAATAGCTCACCTTGAGCCTTCGGCTCAGGTGATCTAAAAAGCGTTCGTCTCCCCATTTGTGTGGTCGTAGGGAAGGAAAAGAAATGATGGAGATGAATTTTGTAGGTTTGGACTGGAGATGAAGTAACTGTGAATTTGAAGTTCGGCCTATTAACCTGTAGACAATAGTGGACATGTATTGCATCAGATGCACATGATTAGTGGTAATTTTTGAGCGGAAACCATTTTTCAGGTCAAGGTGTCATGACCATCCTGTATACCAAGTATGAAGCTGTCTTCAGTTATTGAGTGGAAACCATTTTTCAGCCCAATGACATCGTGACCTAGTGACCTTAAAATCAATAAGGGTCATTTGCTAGTGGTGACCAACCTGCACACAAAGTGTGAAATTCCTGGGCCCAAGCTTTCTTCAGTTATTGAGCGGAAACCATTTTCAGCCCAAGGTCACCATGACCTTGACCTACTGACATCAAAATCAATAGGGGTCATCTACAGGTTAGGACCAACCTGCACACCAAGTATGAAGTTCCTGGGCATAAGCGTTCTTGTGTAATCGAGTAAAAAACATTTTTCAGCTGGAGGTTACCGTGACCTTTGACCACCAAAGGGGTCATCTGTTGGTGGTGACCAACCTTCACACTAAGTATTAACTAACATGGCCAAATCATTCTAGTTATTGTGACCTTGACTTTAGATGTACTGACCCCAAAATCAATAGGGGTCTTCTACCACGTATGGAGTTCCTCGGCCAAAGCGTTCTTCAGTTATTTAGTGGAAAGCATTTTTTACCTCACACGGTCACCATGACCTTGACCTTCTGACATCAAAATCAATCATCTACTGGTCATGACCAACCTACATACCAAGTATGAAGTTCCTACGCCCAAGCGTTTTTCAGTTAATGAGCGGAAACAAGTGCGAGGGACATGACCTTGACCGAGTGACCTCAAAATAGGGGTCATTTGCTGGTGGTGACCAACCTGCACACCAAGTTCCTGGGCCCAAGCAAAAACAATTTTTCAGCTCATTGTCACTGTGACCTTGACTTTAGACGTACTGACTTAAAATCAATAGGGTTCTTCTACTGGCCAACCTGCATACCAAGTATGGGGTTCTTCAGCGGAAACCATTTTTTACCGCACAAGGTTACCATGACCTCGACCTTCTGACATCAAAATCAATAGGGGTCATGACCAACCTGCATACCAAGTATGAAGTTCCTACACCCAAGCGTTCTTCAGTTATTGAGCGGAAACAAGTTTGACAGACGCAAGGACGGACGGACGGACAAAAACAATATGTCACCCCCATGTATGGGCGAGACATAATAAAGACTATCGTGTTAAACTCTATTATAGCAATTTTGACCATTTCAAGGGCCATAATCCAGTCATGCATGGGCAGATCTGGCTGGTTTTCGAAAGGAACAGAGATCTCATGGATATTTAACTACTGTATAAGTTTGGTTGAGATACAATCAAAACTGTATCGTGTTAACAAGAAATTGTTTACAGACGGACGCACAAATCACCACGACATAAGCCCTTCTGGACGTTGGCCAGTAGAGCTAAAAATCAAACTTCTGAAGTCAATCAAGGGCCATAACTCCATACATTTGTTAAGGACCATCACAAAACTCCATTGTATCTATGAAGTGATTTGAATGAAGGGTATTGGAGTAATATATGAAAATACCAGCTTGCCATAAAACATTAACCAGACAACGACACAGGGGCGAGTAGTCAAGTCCTCATTTTTCTTTGAATAGTCGAGCTAAAAACGAAACTTTAACGTTGAGCTAAATGCAAATGTTAAAACTGTCCAAAAATAGCAAATGTTTGACACCAAAACCTGTCTGACATTTTAAAGAATTATATTTGATAAATGAATGATCACAATTAGAAAGGAATGGCTAAAACTTTAACCACCCAAAATCATGTTTTTTACCCCAAAAAGAAGGTCAAACTCAGCATCTTTAGCATACAATGTGAAGAAAGGTAGTATTATATGTAATTATATTCCAAATATGAAAGCCCTAGCACAGGTACTTGTTGAGAAAAATTAAAAAATTAAATAAAATTTCAACTTTCCCTAAAACTTTAACCACACAAAATCATGTTTTTTACCCCAAAAAGAAGGTCAAACTCAGCATTCAATGTGAAGAAAGGTATAAGATGTAACTATATTCCAAATATGAAAGCCCTAGCACAAATACTTGTGAATGAAAATGCCAACTTGCCCTTAACCGGACGCCGGGGCAAATAGTAAAGCTCGCCAAGTCTTCGAATAGTCTAGCTAAAAAGTGAGGTGGTACAAGAAACGTTACCAATATGCGACGCCAACTAGGATTTTCTTTGAAAAGTCAAGCTAATAATTGTAAAAGAAAGTTTGGACCATCTTGGTATACCGCTTCACAAGCTTCTTTTGATCCACTTTCGCGCCAGACTAGGATTAGAATGTAGGTTACACAAGACTGGTTGGTAGTAAGGCGTCGATCAGCTCGTGTACGAGGTGGGATGTTTTAGGCCTTTCCAACATGCAGCCGAATTGTGAATTAATTGCTCATGATAAAATTACGTTTTGCCGAAGTATCCCAATTTGTCGTCTTTATAACAGAAAAATGTGTTCGTCGTTATTCGCAGCCTTCGACGATTTATCGTCAAGTCATCCCACTACAAGCGAGTCGGTAAAAATACCAACCCCATAATCCAGAGCGCTAATGATGTATTGTTTGGCTTAGGAAGGCAGCCATTACAATCTTTTTTAATTTTTCGGTATGACCCAGCCACAGATCGCCTTGATCAAGGAAAGCCATTACTACATTAGTCTTTGGTTTGACCGACCCGGCTGAAACCCTCAACTTCCAGCATCCGAGGCATTATTATACGATAGGCTAGTAGTTTCCTATATCGCATGAGTCGACTCCAGGTAGATAAATAATAGTATTATGTACAGGCAACTATCCGTCGACAATGCAGGAGGGCCACAACTCGTCATTTTGCACCTTTCCTGATGCCAACGAAATCAATATGGCTTGAACAGTTTTTAAAGAACATTTCTGCAAAATTATCTTGGAATCCGACAAATGGATTATAGAGGTTTTTAAAGTTTGGGTATTTTTCTCAATTTCTGATGCCGCAGCAACAAAAGTTCTACAAATAATGTAAGAATTTTGAAAGAGGACCATCAAAGGAACAATCCTGTGAAGTAACGTTGAAATGTGTCGAGTGGAATGGTAGGAGTTGTCATTTGTAGCTAAAAGTTCAATTTACCCCTTTTGCGATGACGCGAGGTTGCCATGATTTTGTAACCAATCAATACGGCTTGAAAAAATCAAGTAGCGGATCACTGAAGTAAGATTCCTATTCAATTTTCTCAATATCAGACAAGGACTTAAAACAAAATGTTATTTCTAAATTTTGTCATTTTTCCCCTTTTCTGATGCGCCTCCTGGCTGCCATGTTTTCAACCAAACAGTATGCCTTGAACAATCTTTGTAGAGGGTCACCCAACTATATTGGAATCTGACATGCAGATTCAGAGGAGAAGATTTTTAAAGTTTGTCATTTTGCCCCCTTTCTGATGCCGCAGCAACCAAAATTTTTAATGGAATTTAAATCTTTGAAAAATGGCCACGTAAGGAACATTCCTGTGAAGTTTGGATGCAATTGGTTCTGTGCTTCAGGAGAAGATGTTAAAACTAAAAGTTACGACGACGGACAAAACGTGATCAGAATAGCTCACCTTGAGCCTTTGGCTCTAGGTGATCTAAAAATACAGGAAAATAGCACTCCGTTACAACTTTTTTTTTATTTATTCTTTAAATCAGTACAATCACCACTTCGGCATTCTTGTACATGTCTCGTTTCGTCACTGGTGCTCCATGTGCCTCCTCAATTCTAACATTCCCTGAAATACACATTAAAAATAATTAGTTTGTTTAAGGGGCATAGATTCCCTTGTTTTGGGGTTTTAACCCATATAAAGTCTTCCAAATCCACAGAACACGTATCTATGATCCATTGACGAATTAAGCATCTCGTGGGTTTTCTCCATAATAAAAGTAACGAGATATCTGCATTGCTAGGATTTGAAAATTCTCAATTAAAATCCACAGAACTTTTTTCCGAAAGATAGTATTAGAATTGAATTAGAGTTGAAAACATGATTTTGAATTACTTGTCCGTTTTTTCAAAATGGTATTGTGTACTTATATTTATGTACTTAATCCCTACAAAATTTCACTTGTCCGTACAGGCTCTGGGACAAGCTGGGCAATACGGACAATGGATTTTGCCACCCCTGTTGGTCATCATGGGCTTCTTTTGTTGCAAGGTTTTTAAGTCATTTTGCTGCAAAGGTGTCAAAATGCATCTGTATGAGGAAAAGAAATTAAATACACACAAGATAAATACCTTGTCAACAAAGCGAATTCGTTTGTAGGAATTTCCTACTGTGGCTGCTAACCAATCATCTCTTACAACCTAAAAAATAGCAATCTTTTCCATCATCTACAATAACACGAAGTATCAACATAAAATACATATTAAATCCAATTTAAAAAAATGTCCTTTTCAAAACTATTAAGATATCTAGTGCTATATTGCTTCAGGATACTAAACAACCTAGCTGATCCGATTACATTTACTTCATATTATGTTTCCTATTTTAAACCTCAAAAGACTTTTATGACTCGGAACGCATTTTTGTATGAAATACCGTTAAGCCCATTCTTCACAATGTAAGCAGCAAGTCTCGAGTGTTTGTCAAGCTTACTTTATAACCTTCAACAAGTCCCAGACTACATTTTGACTGACAAATCAACATTTCTTTGACCCACAATAATGCTCTGAACAGAACATGTTAAAACATAATACAATTAAAATTAAGTAGTGTAATTCCTGTCTTACCTTAATACAACTCTGAGGTACTTAAATAATTGTTTACCAAACATTATTGGGGGTACAATGGCATTAATCTTCTGTCAATTAAGATCGGCTAGCTTCAAAAGTAGTTTGTGAATACAGAATACACATGTTAATCATTTAACGTCATTTATGATGTAGCCATCTTTAATATTTTCAGACATTAAGTTTTCTTTTCCCCCACTTTAGTTTCTTTTGCAGTATAAAACTAATAAAAGCATTATTATTGTTTTTGCAACTTAATGTTCCCATTCCAAAGTAAGATCTGCCAATTGTTATAACAGTAGGCTACATACATATTAACTTTTCTGGAGTCTCCAACATTATCAACTATTGCATCTTTAGCTGGTTAAAAACAACAGACTTTAGTTTCACTACAACATGACATGGTTACTTCTAGACAAGCATGATATTTTTATGTACAAAGGTCCAAAAATCGGGGAACATCTGTGGTGATTGATCAGACTATCAAAGTGGCATGGAAAATGTCCAATGATAATATTTATAAATAAATATACTTAGTAACCAAGATATTGTGGAAATTTATTGAACAAGGACACCTGAATACCTTTTAGGACCACTGCACTTGAAAAAGGTCAATAGTGGAGGGTTCAGCTCAGCATTTACATGTTCTCAACTAATATCTACACAAGTTGTCAAGCTTGCATAAGCAATATGTTAACAGTGAATATCTTGCTTAGACTGCAGTTTACCTATCTGAATTTTCACTCACTGTTCCCATGAACAGGTCAATGTATAGAAATACGGACTGTCGATGTTTTGATGAACATTCACAAGGGTACAGTATCCATTGATTTTTAAGTGCAGTTGTCCGCCCGCATGTTTTCACATGCCCAGACAATTCATGTTCACAATACAACTAAATAATGAAACGACTGCGGATGAACGGTAAGAATATAAATGACAAAGATTTAGCCAAATTTTACCAAATGTGTCTCACAACAGACAAATGCCTTGGACAATATGGCATGCTACTTTACATGTCAATCAGAATGGTTTAACTTTGCGAGTAGAAAAGACCAAACAAGAGTTACTTTCAGTGTCTTGAACAATCGGACAAGATATTAATCTTGGGAGAAGTCATACCAAGATTGCGATAAAGAGAGCATGCTACACCATGGATGCCACAGTTGTTCCCATTTGTCCCCGTATGAAGGCTTGCTTACAACAAGTGTTCTCATGAACTCGGTCAACAGGTAAATAATCGGACAGACAAACAGATGTCAAACCTTTATAAGCAACAGTCTTATAAGATCTATAGGTTAGTTTTTTACATCGGTCTGTCGATATTACGGTACTGTTTTAAGACTGTTCAGCTGCTTTTAAATCTTTTAGTTTATGTTTGCACTTTTCAGACAATCGATTCAAATGTTTTCTGAAATACATACCAGTCCTTAAAACTAATGTAAAACAAAGTTCTAAATTATGACCACAATATAAAAAGTCTAGAATTTAGGAACTGATTTCTTGCAACATATCTTTCAAATTTGAAAATCTTTATCATATTCATCAAGTTATAGAACAATGACGGACATTGGACTTGATGATTTGGAGACTCCAGCAAAACTTAAGAAGAAAATACAACATTGCCATTAAGGGTAATCATACTTTCCACTATCAAGCGTTCAACGATAAAAAAATAAATGTTTGAAAGTAGTGCTATATGAATCTATATTTATCCCATTTTGTTAGAAGTGAATAAAGATTTGATTAAATAAAACATTAATTTGTAAAATCTGCAAATGTGCATGACAACTTAATTTGGTTCAGTTTCATTTTATCAAGAGACAAGAACAAATCCACTCGACTTTTAGTTTTGAAATGAGCACTAAAATTTACAAACATTTATTGCCTTTCTGACAATCGTTATTATTGCCTTCAATTGAATGAACACATTATAAAAGTAAGTTTCTTTTATTAAATTCACTTTACAACATAATAGACCACGATGAACAAGACTACGAAAAAAAAAAAATTATGAATATAAAATGAATACAATGATGATCAGTTTCCTTTCAGGTGATAATTATTCATGATTCTGGCGGATGAAAGGAACACCATGCTGCTAAAATTCCATCACAATTGAAAGGCTTAAAAACTATCCAGGTCTTCTTTTTAACAGATCAACTGTTCACGATGTTCTTAGGTCTCAATTCTTTATAATCACTGGATTTAGTTGTCTTAGGTCAGCACATTGACTAATTGAATTCACATTCCTAGGGTAGGGCCCTTTCACATTTAATTACAAATATACTCCCTGGTTTTTTATATATTGTAAATTGCTTCAATACCCTAAGGACTGCTTGTTCAGGATGATAGTCTAGGATTCCATTATAATCAAGCCTCAAAGACAGAGCACTTAAATAAATGACTGCTTATTTCAGGTTATTTTCCTCATTCTTGCTTTCCTCTAAGTTTATCAGCCTAAATTAATCAATACAAATAATGGCATTAATTACAGAATTAAACATTAATAAAGATTATACATTGGAGAACAATGGTAAAGTTACCAAAATACAATAGACTCGACATCAACTTTACATGTTGCGTTATCTCTTCATAAATTAGTAATGCTTTGTAATTAAAAATTGGAATTTTAAAGACCATCATTAAATTCAAATCAGTGCACATTGGTCTACAGGAAGTGAAAATTCCCAAACTTTTAACCATGAATATTTGTGTCCATTTTTTTCAACCAAGATATTACAAACAGTTATGTGTACAAAAAAGTATTGTCTGAAAGTGTCCAATCTAGGTAAGGGAATCATTCTAATTCTCAGGGTTTTTTAATATTCCCCTCTAAATGTGTATGGAATCCTACATTGGACAACACTGCTTTCTACACCAATATTGAACAAGAGTGAACCCGAAAGCTTGTCTGCATTTTTCTTAGTCAAAAAAGGGGAATTACTGAATAATTATTCAAGCTAGTTATGTGACCTGGCATAGACATGCATATTGTTCCGAGGATAATGTGTACAAAGTTTCATTTGAAAATGTTTAAGTTTTTGCAACTACGAGGACGGGCATCACAAAAAAAAAACAATTCCTATCAATTATTAATACAAGAACAAAAAAAATAATGATAAGCTAAAATTGTAGTCCCACACGTCGTAGCAGTCAAGGAAATTAACTTCACTGGTCCGAATATGTAATCTATTACATGTAAAATCTTACTGGCCTGAGGAAAGCTTTCACTGGTCCGAACTAAAGTTAGTACCATAGCATTACTAATTTTCAAAAGCACATTTTTTTTTTTTGCATATTACTTGTTTTGTCAACAAAATATTATTCAGGAGTTCTGCTCTGAGGATAAAGAGATATTCCATGAGATCAAATTCAGAAATACAGGCCAACAAAATTACCACATTTATATTGAAGTAATACCAGTATCTTGGTACTCTGAATTAACAATTGCATCATTTGTGCCAAAGACCACAAACGAGTTCAGCATTCCTGTTTGTACACATAACCGGTTTCAATTTTTTGATTTGCAGTCAAGTCTAATCAATGACCCAGATTTCCTGCAGACCAAGTTGCACCGACCTCTTTCAATAAACTATAGATACATACCTTTCAATTATAACCAAAGTAAAGATGACAGATCTGTTTATTTTCCGTAACCACCATAACCCCCTCCTCCACTCCTTCCTCCCCCGTAACCGCCACCACTTCCACCTCCATAACCACCACCAGCACCGCCACCGCCGCCACTATAGCTGTTTTCATAACCACCACTGTATCCGCCCCCACTTCCTCCACCATAACTCTGGCCACCACTGTAACCTGATAACATAATAAACAACTCATTCATCAGCTGTTTAAAGATACAGACATTCATGTTTTTTCACTAATATGCAGAACTTTATGAAAACATCTAGAAAAAAACATGACATTTTTGAAGAGTTCTCATTACGCGCATCTTCTCTTTAGCTACAATGATTTCCAAAGTCATCTTACATCACATTTTAAGGAAATACGGTTGCATCTGGCAAATTTGAAGTTATTTCTTCAATCAAGTAAGAAAATTAATGATGAAAAGAAATGGTTCATCATAAACCATTTTTTCCATCACACCTGCTGTAGCATAGTATTTATAAGGGAATGGGTTCAATTTCTTCAGCTAAAATAAAAAAAATATCTCAAGTGCGGATACTGATGGTCTGAAAGCTAAAGACATGAGTAAGTTAGTACCTACTGTGACTAAAATTAAACAATATCAATAATGATCACCATTAAATCAGAAATTTGTGCTGCAGTATCATTTCACAATTCTTTTTCAATTTTAGAATACATTACATTAATATCCAACATCCATTTGTTGTGAATATTAGTTGACTGTCGACTCTGAATACATTGTTTGGTTCACTGCACTTGTAAATTGATAAGGCAATACTGCTGTGTTGTCCAAATATACTGCATAGTACCACCATTCACAAAGGTAAGGTTTCATATCTACCTATTATTGAGTGCAGTGGACTAAATGATGCATTCAGAACTGGCTGTCAATCAGTTCTCAAAAAAGATTTCTTCAGGTGCAGTATTTATACTAAATTCTCACCCAAAGAGTGCATCAAAGTTTCTGATTTGACAGTAAAACATTTGTTAACCCTTTCCCTCATATAGATGATTTTTGACGCCCCTGCAGCGGACGGCCATTTGAAAACATAGTGACAAAAGAAGAAATTGCACAATTTCTCCTTTGACAATGTTTTCCACTTTACGTCATAGGTTATCCATTCAATTATAGAGATTTTCTATGTTTTGACAAAATATGTTCAAAGTCGTCTGCTGCAGAATTGTCATATGAGGGAAAGGGTAAAAAAACTCATCAAAAACCTGCATAAATGTATACATCTTTCCAACAAACCATGTGTTGTTTGTCCCCTAAGAAAATGTTTTGTTATGTATGGTGGAGAAACAATACCAATCGTTTACAATTGAGGCAGGCCTCTTCGTAACTACCCATTGTCTACACAATACTTCTATCCGGAACCATGATAGGATAACCAGTACATACCTCCTGCTCCACCACCACCTCCGTAACCACCCTGTCCATAACCTGGGTAAATAAGAAAAATAACCCTGCTTCACAACTTGTCTTCATTTTCTTTTAATAAGTGCACTGAAATTTCCAGCAACATTTCCATGTTTCTGCTTTTTCATTAAAATTAGTTTTATCTCCAGAACTAGAATTGTGAACAAATAAAATAAGAACTAAGCAAAACAAAAATAAAAGCAAAGTATCAATGACTTGTTTCATCCTCAATAAGATAATAAAAAGTTTATAATTTCAGCCAATTTTTAGGAGTGGACTATGATTTTTCATTTTTTACTTTCTTGAGCAAATTTGCCATTAACCCTTTCCCACCCGCAGACGCATTTTAACGCAATAGCAGCAGACAACTTTTTAAAACATTGTGGCCAAAGGTGAAATTGCTCATGAGCAATTTCACCTTTGGTCACAATGTTTTCCACTTAGTCATTGGTTATCCATTCAATTATAGAGATTTTCCATTTTTTGACAAAATATGTTCAGTCGTCTGCTGCAAATTAGTTGTATGTGGGAAAGGGTTAACAGATTTCAATTAAAACGTATCAGATGATCTATCACCTATTTCCAGCAAATGGTCTATTGCTAGATTATTTGCATTTTATTTAAAATGGAATCAATGAACCAATTATTGATCAAAAATTTGCATCCAGAAACAAGTCAAAGAATGGCTACTTGAAAACCATGCATACCTTGATGCAAAATAATTGTAACTACATTTTGGTATAAGATGAAGTAACAACTGTTCAGCATTAAAGCCTTAACGTTTTGGCCTTACCTCCACTACTGCCGCCGCCGCCTCCTCCACCATATGGCTGTGATCTTCCACTGTATCCACCAGATGACCTCACTGGACCCCCACCATAACTGCCTTGATAACCTTGACCAAATGAAAAGTCACCACCACCTTTAAGAATGAAAGTTTTGATATAAAACTTTCAACTTATTGGTTTTATTAGTGTATTTTTTAAAGACTCTTTTCACAATTGGCAAAGAGGACAATAGCGGAGCAATTTCTATTGCCCGACTGTTATGAGCAAGATGAAACTGGGTCTCAAAACCAGCACATTAACAACTCGTCATTAGAGACTCATTCTAGTCTTCTTAAAGCTTTCATTTTATTAAATTAGCGCATTCTAGCCATCACACAGCATGAGCAAGGGTCTGCAATGAAGATTTACATACCCCTAGATAAGGAGTAAAAAGGTACTTGCTTCAAATTATCTCTTATTTCTCAACTCAACCGTATGACGATTTTTTTTTGAGAACCAACAAAATAATGTTTGTAGTTCAAATAAGGATGAAATAGGACAAGTATAGCTCAAGTCGAGCACCACCTTTGGTATTTACTAGATAGGAGTGTGTGCATGACCCTCTTCTGGAGATTTTTAAAATTCTTTTAATTTCACACATTTGATCCGCAATATGAACCTTGGAACAGATATCTATTAAATGTGTGCCACTATATCATCTATGAAATATTTTGATGGGGCTTAAGTCGTGTACATTTCATGTGACCTGAATCGTCAGTTATATTCAATTTGCTCTTCTATTGCTTTTAAAAGAGTCCAGAACCATCATTTTGTTGGTAATTGAATTATTGCAAGTCAAAGACTCAATTTAACAGGTGACAAAAGTATGAACAGGACTTTTTTTTTATCACGAATGAAAAGCATTTCGCTTCACTCGATTCAGATCACATGTCACAAAGACTTTCTCTGTTTGAAGAGGAAAGATTTGTGATATCTTGAACTTAACACACCACTACTTTCAGTAGTAGTACTACCATAGCCATTTCCATAGCCGCCGCCGCCTCCTCCATAACCGTCATCATATCCACCACTGCTGTAGCCTCCTCCTGCACCACCTCCATAACCACCACCACCGCCGCCGCCATATCCACCACCTATAGAAATATTATCAATAGAGAATATTAATTAAATTAATAGAGCTCTACATCGCGGACCTACAAGGTTGATAATAAAACTCTGATGTATAAGTGACTTTGGGCAAAGAACTCCTCATATCATAGCTTTGACATTTAACTATTTCCACCAATTTTTTGATAAAATTAAAAATTCTGCAGAAGTATTAAGTGAAGTATCTCCTTGCCTTACAGACAACACGAAAATGTTATTTGTTGTAATCAATTACATCTTCACATCTTTGGATAGTTATAACTTTATACAGGGTTTCCACACTAGCTGTGTCGAGGGATATCACAGTACTAGTTCTGTTTTTAGAATCTGCCAGTCCTTTGTTCCACAAGACTAAACATTTTAGTTTGAAGACCAAGAGCCCCAAGTTAAAGTATAATTCATCAAAAGAATCACTTGATAAACCTAGCACTCACAGGGCAAAAAACTTTTTTTTTTGAAAAAGGGGCATTATTGAATAATTATTTAAGTTAAAAGAGTAATACGACTTAAAATATACATGCATATTGTTCCTAGGAACCATGTACTAAGTTTCATTTGAAAATGCTGCAAAGTTCTTTGAGTTATTAGGCAAGGTTGAAGTTTTCTGACGCACCAAGAGTATCCCAATAGCCCAACTCTACTCTTCGAAAAACAGACAAGCTAACAATTGAGCCAATTGCAACCAAAGATTGGCATGAATCACATTTTAATTAAGCCATGTTGGCAGAAAACCATGTCGGATACAATAAAGCCAAGTTTATATTAAATTCAACAGTTCCCGAGTGGTCAAGATGAGTTCTCATTTGAACAATTGTTGACAGACGGACACAGCGAGTTATCAGAAAAGCACAGGTCCAGATAACGAGGGGTAAAAAGCTCTTTTCCCCACAACATCTTTCTCATTATCCAATCAAACCCAATGTTGTTTGTACTCAAAAGAATTGTCTCATTGACACACTTATTTTGAGTACCCACAACACAAGGTTATAGGTGTCAAAATAAGGATATTAGAACATGAAACTCTTATCTAGCTCTGGAAAATTGCTTCTGTGAGCTTTAAAAAAACCACAAACTCACCTCCTTGCATGCCTTGATCTGAAATATACAATAAATGATAACATTATATTCCTATTCTTAACACAGAGGAAATCAAAATAGCAAAATGTGACACAGACTCACAAGTGGGCAATCAATTAATTTGACAATTATCTAAATGATAATCTGAAGATCGGCTCCAGATCACATAATTTTTTAGGACTTGATATAAGAAATTTATTCTGAATTTTAAGCCCTTTTCGAGATGAAACAATTTTCATGTCCAGTGACAAAAACTTTTTTTAATAATGTTTAAACTAACAAACAATACAATGAAAAATAAGCATACCTTTCTTTTCCTGAGCTTTCTTGGCTGTTACCCATTTATCACAAAGTTCAAATTTACCAATCACTGAAAACAAGGAAATTAACTTCTTTAACAAGCCATCAATACCTTTTTAGAAGTCCTTTGTTTGCACACATTATCCCTTCGACACATACAACAAACCTGCAGCAGACTCGATGTTTAGGCAAAAATATGGAAAATGTATGTAAATGAAAGGATCATTATAGAATCGAGTACAAGACATTGTGAACAAGAGTACCGCAAACAGTACATAATAGGCCTGTCAGGAACTTCTTTGTAACTCATGCAGAAATTGACAAATATTCTAAGTCCAAAAAGGGGCATAACTCATTCAAAAATTGACGAAATCCCAGGAGATATGAACTTGATCTGTGACACATCACTACAAAGCTGTCTACAAAATTTCAGTGCTGAAAACCCGAACGGACGGACATGACCATACCATAATACGTACCGTTTTTAATAAACGGTCGTATAAAAAAGGAGAAATGAGCAAACTTATTTCCACAGTAAACAAAGAGGGCCAAGATGACACTAAATCGATCACCTGAATGATAGTTAATTAGAAGCAAATATCTGTGAAAATTTGATCGGGAGTTCAAATGAAACTGCAAGGAGTGGACACTCAGTTGAAGAAATAGTTATCAGTAAAAGCCATTTGTATCTTGAAATCTAACAAGAACTTTAATAAGATATACAAACAAGTCTTTGAACAATTTTGAAAGAGGACCATCAAAGGAAAATTTCTGTGAAGTTAAGTTGAAATTGGTCTAGTGGATAGTACGAGTTGTCATTTGTAGCTAGTTCAATTTACCCCTTTTGTGATGACGGGGTTGCTATGATTTTGTAACAAGAGGACCATGATGGTCCTATATCGCTCACCTGATTTAATCAAACTTAAAAGTTTTCATTGTTCTTTTTCTATACATATATACGGAAAAGAAGCAACACCCACCGGTGGCCATGTTTATCATCCTATCAAAATAATTTGAAGTCTTAGTAAAGGGGCACCTAAAGAACATTCATGGCAAATAGACAAGAATATTTTTGAAGTGTTTACCTTAACAAGTCTATGTAAAACAATAGACCCCAGGGAGTGCTATAATTTGAACAATCTTGGTAGAGGTACACTAGATGATGCTACATACCAAATATTAAAGGCCTGGGGCATCTACTCTTAGACAAGAAGATTTTTAAAGTTTTTCCCTATATGAGTCTATGAACAAGCTCTGTCCCCTGGCGGCCATGTTTTTTAACGGATCGAAAATATTTGAACAATCTTGGGTAAAGGGTGTCCCAAGGAACGTTTGTGCAAAATAATTTTCAAATCGGGCCAGTACTTTTGGACAAGAAGATTTTTAAAGTTTTAACAATGCACATTTAAGGAAAACAAGCTCCGCCCTCCTGGCGGCCATGTTTTTCCATCGGATTGGAAATATTTGAACAATCTTGGTAAAGGGTGCCCCAAGGAACATATGTGCAAAATAATTTTTAAATCGGGCCAGTACTTTTGGACAAGAAGATTTTTAAAGATTTAACAATGCACATAAGGAAAATAACTACGCCCCCCTGGTGGCCATGTTTTTCAACGGATCGGAAATATTTGAACAAACTTGCTAGAAGGTACCCCAAGGAACATTTATGCAAAATAATTTTCAAATCGGGCCAGTACTTTTGGACAAGAAGATTTAAGTTTTGGTTAATTTCCACTCATGTGTTGCCGTGGCAGCCAAAGTTCTGCATGGAATAGAACTCTTTGAACAAGTCTGAAAGAGATCCACCCGTGAAACATTCCTGTAAATTTATTTTGAATTTGGTTAATTGGTTTAGGAGAAGTTGTTTGTAGGAAAATGTGAACGGACGGACAACGACGACCGGTGAGCGATCACAAAAGCTCACCTTGCACTTTGTGAGCTAACAAATCAGTAAGGCTTGAACAAATTTAGTAGAGGATCACTAAAGTAAGATTCCTATTCAATTTTCTATATATCAGACAAGAACTTAAACAAGAAACCGCTGAAGACGGTAAGCCGAATTGTCGGCAATTTAACATTGAAAATCAACAAACCAAAGTCAATTTAACCATAGAAATCAATAAAACTTGTTACCTTCAGGCAAAGTTTCTAGTTTGTAACCCTTTCCAGTGCCAAGATTTTGCCTCAACCTTAAACTTTTAACCAAAATGTTGACGGACAGACATTGCCTATCTATAGACCGGAATTGCTCAAGCAATTTGGCCAAAAAATGGAATTTCCAAATTGTCATTTTGCCCCTTTTCCAATGCTTCCCGAATGCCATGTTTTTCAACCAAACAGTATGCCTTGAACAATCTTTGTAGAGGGTCACCCAAGGAACATTTCTACCAAACTATATTGGAATGGAATCCGACATGCAGATTCAGAGGAGAAGATTTTTAAAGTTTGGACATTTAAACATGCATATTGTTTCAATGAAGAGGTGAACCAAGTTTCATTTTAATATGTCTTAGTTTGAAATACGAGGTAAGGTTATCGAAAAACAAGAGGGCCATATACTTTACATATCACTTTAGCTATATAAGCCCCGCCCCCTGGCAGCCATAGTTTCTGACCAATCAACTTGGTTTGAAGGAATCTGATAGAGGGTCACCCTAGGAACATTTCTACAAAATTATTTGAAAATCGGCCACACTTTTGGAGGAGAAGATTTTTTAAGTTTTCACTATAGCCATATAATGCAAAATAGCCCTGCCCAGTGGAGGCCATGTTTTTTGAACAATCAACATGGCTTGAAGGAATCTGAAAGTGGGTCATCCAAGGAACATTTCTACAAAACAATTTGAAAATCGGCCCGACACTTTCGGAGAAGAAGATTTTTTAAGTTTTCACTATGGTAATATAGGCAAAATAGCTCCGCCCTCTGGCGGCCATATTTTTCGACCAATCAACATGGCTTGAAGGAATCTGATAGAGGGTCACCCAATGAACATTTCTACAAAACTATTTGAAAATCGGCTTAACACTTTCGGAGAAGAAGATTTTTTAAGTTTTCACTATAAAAAAATATAAGGCAAAATAGCCCCGCCCACCTGGCGGCCATGTTTTTTTACCAATCAACATGGCTTGAAGGAATATGATAGAGGATCACCCAAGGAACAGTTCTACAAAATTATTTGAAAATCGCCCTGACACTTATGGAGGAGAAGATTTTTTAAGTTTGCACTATAGCTATATAAGGCAAAATAGCCCCCCCCCCCCCCTGGCGGCCATGTTTTTCGACTAATCAACATGGCTTCAAGGAATCTGATAGAGGGTCACCCAACGAACATTTCTACAAAATTATTTGAAAATCGGCCTGACATTTTTGGAGGAGAAGATTTTTTAAGTTTTCACTATAGCCATATAAGGCAAAAAAGCCCCGCCCCCCTGGCGGCCATGTTTTTTGACCAATCAACATGGCTTTAAGTAATCTGATAGAGGGTTACCCAAGGAACATTTCTACAAAATAATTTCAAAATCTGCCAACCAGTTTGGGCGAAGAAGAATTTTGAAGTTGTTTTCATATCGTTGCCATGGAAACCAGAATTCTGCATGGATCCCAAAAATTTGAAGGAATTCTGGTGAGGTCATTGAGAGGATGCTTTCTGTGAAGTTTCATCCCAATTGACCCACTGGTTACTGAGGAGAAGAAGTTGACGCACGCCGGACAAAAGGCGATCACAATAACTCACCTTGAGCAAAGCTCAGGTGAGCTAAAAACAGGAGCTAAAAACGACTTATTAAAATTATCTAAATATAAAGCCAACTTACAGCTACAGTTGTCAACAGGATCATGGTCATCAAATTTTACAAATGCAAAACCCTTCCCATTGATGATGTTCACCTCTTCAATGTTTCCAAACTTTGATAATTCAGCTCTTATGACGTCTTCTGTCATCTCATCCTTGATACCACCGAGAAACAGTTTCTTTGTTGAATGTTTGGCATTGATTCCTTCAGCCTGTTGCTTTAAGAAATTAGAGATAACATTAATGCAAGCCTCGTCAACCAAAACTTCCTGCCTACTAGAGATTTTTAAAGAAAATGAGAAAAAAACACCAAATAAATGATATTGTGAATTAATGATGCTTGCATGGTCCACTTAAAACATGGCTATGCAAGTTGAATTTGTTAATGCACTTAAGTTATTTAAGCACAATCATTTCTATTGCTTGACATCAGAAAGCACTAACACAATTGTCTTCAATTAGTCGGTATCAACTAGATGTTCTTTAAAATGCAACAATTTTGATTGGTGCCAAATTGACATGTCTGTACAAACTAGAACAAATAGCAAAGAGTATTTCACTTTAGATACTTAAAAATAACCAAAAAAATATGAAGGTCAACATCAAGTAATTTTTGTTTTTGAAAAAGTTTCAGTGTTAAGTAAATGGGTAATGCTAATTATAATTGAATGTTACCTTGAACAAGGATTTTAGGAAAACTAATAATTTTGAACAATTTCTTTCTTGCAATGCTATTTACAAGATGTTACATAATATTCCCGAAACAAGTTCGAGTAAAGTATAAACAAATGCTCACATTTTTTGGTGTTGCTCTTTTTGTTTCTACTTCTTTACCATCAATCTTGTGTGGGCGATCTGCCTGGACATCAGTCACACATGATGATGAAGTAAAGGTGACAAATCCAAACCCCCTTGATCTCCTGCAAATGTTTTTTTTTTTTAAAGTTAAACTTCAGAACTCTGACATGGGTAGTTTTTCCTGATCAAAAATCCTTATTTGACCCTCCAATACTATGTTGTGGGTACACAAATAATGAAGATATTCAGTGGAAAAGATCTGTACACAACTCCTCATCTGAAGTAGTACAGTGGATTTACCCATTCCAAATTTCCCATATACAACAAACTTTGAGGCATTGCAACTGAATCAATCTTTAAAAAATATGAAATCTCTAATTTCAAGGTAAGTTTTTAAACTAAGTGACAGAAGGAGAAATTGCTCTAGTTTTAAGTTATTTGAAGCACTAGACGGCAAGATAAAAACCTAACTTGTCAACTTCAAATGAACCACCACGTCTCCTCACAAAAGTTCAATAAGTTTAAGCCTTAACACTCATAGACAGGGCATGTCTCGATGCCAAAGCAAGTATCATTAAAACAAATATAAGTTTAAGCAGTGTTGGAATGAAGATAAATATTCAATTGTGATAACAAAATAAATTACTTTCTCTCCTGATCCTTCATCACAACACAGTCCTTAATTGTTCCATATGAGCCAAAATGTTCTTTGATACTGTCTTCATTTGTTTCTGGAGCAAGTCCGCCAAGAAAAATTTTACAAAAGTTTTCAGCATTGGGGTTGGTGTAATAGTCATCTTGTCCACCACCGCCGTAACCACCTCCTCCGCTACCACCAAATCCACCTCTCCTACCACCTCGGTCGCCTCCTCCTCGGCCACCACCTCCACCACCACCACCACCTCTTCCTCCTCTGAAACCACCACCGCCGCCGCCACCCCCTCGGCCTCCACCACCGCCTCCATAACTTTGTCCGTACTGTAAAATGAAAAACCATGAACTACATTTTCAATTTTCTGAAATAGCCACTAACGAAAATGGGAAGGAAATAAAGCTCATCAAGGCATGATCATTTACAAAGATTCGATTACAGATGACGGCAAGATTAAAAAGAGACAAAGGAAACAATTTGTTGGAAGTTGCAAAACATTTGGCCTTCCAATGGCGAAATATTTGGCTCTCATGTTCAAAATGTGACGAACGTGGGAGCATTTTTTCTAACCCAACGGAGCCCTTCTTGATACTCGTGGTCTTTTGTCGACATTGGAAGTATTGGTGGAGACGCGAAGAATCCGAATCCTCATATCGTAAAAATATGAACGTAAATCTCATTTAGACCTTTACAGTAAAAACTGTAAACAAAAATTGCATACTTAAATCATCTAGATAAAAATGATAATACAAATAAACGGGACCGCAAATAAAAAATACACGTGCATTTCGTCGAGAAAAATTTATTCAAAATGGCCGCAGACTTAATGGTACTTTTCGTCCAATTTTTTCAATAAGTAAGCTATTTGCAATTATTTAGAAGCATAACATACTAAGAAAAATGATTATACAAATGCATTGTTCGAATTTGTTTGTATCTAAATCGTGTTAATTAGAGAGGTTTTCGAAAAACTTACGCCTCCGTATCCTGCCATTGTTCTCGTGGTCTTTGTGAATGTGAAGAGAGAGCGCGGCTGTGGTCACGTGATGTATGATTAATAATTTCCGGCTCTTTCTTTTATCCTTTTAATATCAAAAGTTGGAAAAAATTGTAACCATTACTTATTTTTTACCTCAAAATTTGTTTGGATGTATGTCATTTTTTAATTGAATTTGCATTTACAATAAAATAACAAGTGTTCGGGAATAACGGAATTTGCCGAATACGTTCCCGCGGATTTTAGAAGGCGCCCGGATGTAATTTAAATCGCCCATGCGCATTGAATATTTACAGACTCACGGTGTAAAAGGTGAATAATAGCATTTTTGATTTTTCCTCTTTTTCATGTTAAATTGAGCTGATTTTATCAATTTTTAAATCAGAGACGTTTTTTCTTTCCAACTAAAGTGCCCTGTTTTACAAGCACATCTTAGTTTTATTTAAGGATCATTTTATTTCCATGTGTCAAAAGATACCGCCATTCTTTGTGTCGGTGATTTAAATTGGGGTATTATAATGGTTTTTGATGACAGAGATCTCTGCAAAAAACGCGAGCTAAACCATTGATTGAATACATTTTTGAACTCAAATATGCATTTTGATACAAGAAGTCAAAAGGACCAACATTTGATTGATGAAGACCGTTCCATTCGATTCGTGTATCTTGCTTGCTGTCTGCTATTTTGTAGATAGTAGGGTTCAAGCTGGGCTGCTTTTTGGTGTCATTGGTGCAGTGTGAACAACCTTGGCCTGTTTGACACTCCTGTGTCCATCTGGCTCAAAGACTATAATTCTGACACATTTATTAATTTGTTACATCGCTGATGCTATACAAAGTCCACATAGAAGAAAGGCATCGCATACACTCATTTTTGCTCGACTTTTGAAAAAACAAGAGCTATTGTTATGACCCTGGTGTCGCCGGCAGCGGCGTGGTCATCCTGTTAAGGTTTTTTGTTTAGCTCAGCTTTTTTCTCTTCTGTTTTCTATCAGTTGAGCGTCGGTGCCGTACGCGGTGCTCTTGTTTCATTTTGTTATTATTCTGCTTATGCAAGAACTTAACTTTATTGTTTACTTTTGAAAAAAACGAGAGCTATTGTCATGACCCTGGCGGCAGCAGCGTGGTCGTCCGGTTAAGGTTTTTTGTTTAGCTCAGCTTTTTTTTTTCTGTTTTCTATCAGTCGAGCGTCTGTGCCATACGCAGTGCTCTTGTTTCATTTTGTTATTATTCTGCTTGTGCAAGGACTTAACTTTATTGTTCATTTTTAGCTCTACTGGCCAAAGGCCAGAAGGGCTTATGTCGTGGCGATTTGTCCGTGCATGCGTCCGTAAACAATTTCTTGTTAACACGATACAGTCTTCACTTTTGATTGTATCTCAACCAAACTTATACAGTAGTTAGATATCCATGAGAGCTCGGTTCCTTTCGAAAACCAGATCTGCCCATGCATGACTGGATTATGGCCCTTGAAATGGTCAAAATTGCTATATATATAGAGCTTGTTAACACGAGTCTTTTTTTTTTATTGTATCTCAACCAAACTTATACAGTAGTTAGATATCCATGAGAGTTTGGTTCATTTCTAAAAAAACGTCCAGATCTACCCATGCATGACTGGATTATGGCCCTTGAAATGGTCAAAATTGCTATAATAGAGCTTGTTAACACGATAGTCTTTTTTTTTATTGTATCTCAACCAAACTTATACAGTAGTTAGATATCCATGAGAGTTTGGTTCATTTCTAAAAAACGGCCAGATCTACCCATGCATGGCTGGATTATGGCCCTTGAAATTGTCAAAATTGCTATAATACAGCTTGTTAACACAATAGAGCTTCCATTTACCAGGGCTCGCGCTGTCGTTCGCCAATTGAGCCATTGGCTCTTAAATGAAAAAATTGGCTCAGAAAAAACAAAATTGGCTCAAGCCATGTTTCACAAGAAATTAATGGCGAAAATTCGATATCGTAAAATTTCATTACCAGAAGTGTGTAATCCAAGTTAAAAATATCAATAGTCGTCTGCATAACTGACTGGTTCACGGATTTAGAGTATAGCGTGTATCGCTATCGGGTAAAATATCGGGTAGATTAAGTTAAACCAGTCTACGAGTGTATACTAAAGTGGTTTGTGTACAGTGTCAAACTGATGACATAAGCGTGTTCACGGAGAATTGATATGTTAAAACAAACTGCTTTTAAGTTGTTTACAATTAAAGACCGTCCAATTACGTATTAATTTCGTTGATTGAAAACTTAAAACAAATCACCATAATTGCCCGTGACGTAATGCGTAATTTTATTAAATTAGCAGCAATTAAAGGCCGGTTGATTTTGATGTTTGTCGGCGATTAATTAATTAAAGGTAGGTATGATCAATTTTAAAAACCAAACAAAATAATTATAAATCGAGGTCACTATATATGTTTACCAATTCAGTACTACATTATCAATTGCCGAAATGGCTTCTAAGCGCTCACTTGAATGTTTTGACACTCCTCCTTCAAAAAAAGCTAAGCTTTCAACATGCAGACAATTCCAAGACAGCTGGAAAATAGGCAATCCATGGTTGCGATATGAAACAACCTCCAAGTCAATGTTTTGTGACCTCTGTTTGAAAATTCAAAAATCAAATACGTTTACCGTAGGGTGCACTGTGCTCAAAAGAGATTCAGTATCAAAACATGCGAAATGCAAAGATCATCTCCTAGCAGTTACTGCCAACACACAGTCATCAACAATGGAAACAGCAAGACTCAATGTTTTAAGTAAAAATGAAAGAGCTGTTACAGCTGCCTTAAAGAATGTCTACTTTGGAGTACAACACAACTTGTCAAGCGCGATCATACCCCATCTGAACTCCTTATGTATAGAGCAGGTAAATATATACTTTTTTACATTGAATCTAACAGTTCTGCTACATTTTTGGGAAAGTATGAAAACTACAGTACTTGTACTATGAAAACTTGAAAGTGTATAAGATATTACAAAGATAAAGCCAAATACTGAGAATACAGTTCATATGATATCCAAATCATTAGATCTCATTTTAGGAATTGGCATCAATGGGCCAGGGGTCGAAACTATGGATTACAAGAAAGCTTTTGGGGTTTGGGCAAAAAAGAAAGCCAGACGTATTTTAAATTAAAAAGTAAAATGATTATCAAAAGAAAAAAATAGACATTCAACATTTGCCCTAGGTTATTGTAATGTATATATGTAGTATAAATTTATATGTGCTATGAAGTTGTGATCAAACAAAAACAATGTAAATAATGTAATATAAATATATTATTTGTGCTATGTGAGATTGTTGTTAATATAACTGAAAATATATATAAACAATGTGCTATGTCATAAATAAAGAAATGAAACCATATGTATTGATTTACTTTTTTTTTTTATTGTTTTAACAAATATTTTATATAGCTCAGAATGTTGGCTCCGATGTCTCAAAAATGGCTCAAGATTTTGTAAAATGGCTCAAGCAGTGGCTCAAACTTTTTTTGAGCCAGGGCTGGCCCTGATTTACTATCTGATCTTCACCAAACTTAGATGGTATTTGAATATTGATGACATATTGGTTCCTTTTGAAACAAGCCAGATCAATGCCAGTAGAGCATAGGCCCTCATGGGCCTCTTGTTTATTTTTTCTTTAGCAAATTTCCTACCATGAATTTGGTTGGAACTTCAGGCGACTTTTCAAGGGTCGATTTTATTTGTGTTTTTCTTAACAATTTCTGGCGATGACAAAAATAATAATAATAATGATGATAATAAAGCCTTTATTTATAGAGGCTGCACAGTTGGGCAAGCCCAGTCTTTCCTGTGAGCCTCTGTTAAAAACATCTACAAATATTTACTGAGTAGGTCAAAGATTTTCTATAAAATTCTATTCTAGGTTAAGGAATGCTAGGTAGCAGATCTTAAATTTGTATTGGTTGATGATGTGAATAGATTAGTCATATATTCCAGGAATTCTTTTAAGGGATTTGTACACAAGTAAAGCCTTTTTCTAGGTAATTCGATCTTGAAATTTCATCCATAAGTTCTTGAAAGAGTTCCTCACTTGGTGTGTCATATGTTTTGTCCAAGATAGTTTGTGCAGCTCTTTTTTGGAATTTATACTAGTTACCTCAAATTGTACAGCAATAATCAATATGAGGCAAAATGTAGGCATTGTAAAAGAGTTTGCGCACATGTATATTGAGGAAGCATTGTATTCGAAGAAGAAGGTAAATTAAAGACTTGCATTTTTTGACTACTTTTTCAACTTGGATTCTCCAGTTGAGATTATGGTCAACTTGTATGCCTAGTGATTGTGAAGAACAAGGTTATTGTTATTATTGAATTCTAGTGATTTTTGTTATACTTTTAGTAAGTTGGTGATATTATCATAGCTTTTTTTTTTGTGGATTTAAAGGAGCAATTTCATCATCGAGTTTCACTGACACCACTCATCTATGGTATTTAGGCTACTTTGAAGAGGACTGAATTACTTCATTCACATTAAGCCCAACTGCACTCAAAGTAGTGTCATCCGCAAACAACTCAGTTGATGAGGCGTTTAATTGCATTGGTAAGTCATTAATAAAGATGATAGGACCTAGCACTAAGCCTTGAGGTACACCTGATGCAAGTGGAAGAGATGATGACAGTTTGCCAGCAACCAACACTTTCTAGGATATATTGTCAAAATATCATTTAAACCATTCAAGGGCTTTGTTTCTTATGTTATATTCAAACAATTTGTTAAAAAGGAGTGGATGATTTATTAAATCTAATGCTTTCAAGAAATACAGTTCCTATTACTTTTTCATATTAATTGCATCAATCCATGTGTCAGTTATTGCTGTAAGCGCTGTCTCACAAGAGTGATTTGATCTGAATCCAGATTGGGTGTTTTGAATTGGAGAATTCTTTTCAAGATATGTCTTCCGGCGGATAAATGAGAACAAAATTACTTTAATATTGAAGACGCATGCATTTATAACTAAAAAGTCTAAATGATTACGATAAAAACGATTTGACAATGTCGAGAAATAATAAATATTATCAGAGAAAACTACCATCAGCGCCTGAAAAAGGCTATAAAACGATCGATTTTTATGCCCCCGGAATCACCGATTGGTGGGGCATCTAGTTTTTGGTCTGTCTGTCTGCACGAAAAAAAACTTTAACCTTGACCACTACTTTTGAACCATAACAGGTACGGCTACCATATTTCACATGTGTATTCCTTGTGACATGACCTTTCTGTCAGTACCAAAATGTTTGACCTTGACCTTTGACCTAGATGTTGCCATTCTCGAAAAAAACATTAACCTTGACCACTACTTTTGAACCGTAACAGGTAAGGCTACCATATTTCACATGTGTTTCTTGTGACATGACCTTTCTGTCAGTACCAAAATGTTTGACCTTGCAACCTTGACCTTTGACCTAGATGTTGCCATTCTCGAAAAAAACTTTAACATTGACCACTTCTTTTGAACCATAACAGGTAAGGCTACCATATTTCACATGTGTATTCCTTGTGACATGACCTTTCTGTCAGTACCAACATTTTTGACCTTGCGACCTTGACCTTTGACCTAGATGTTGCCATTCGGGGGCATCAGTGCATCTTGTTTATTTTGTAAGGCAAAATTGGACACACGCCATGATACTGTGCAATGTACAGAACCTTCACCAGGGCCAAGCATGGAAACAGTTTTAAACTCTAAATCTCAAACTGTATCCCCTTCTACTCAAACTGATGATGATCGTAGCTAGTAATGCAAGCCTAAAAACAGACAACAGCTTATTATTAAGTTACATAGCTGTAATATTTAAATTCACAATTTTATGAAAACAACCACTAGAGTTTATACCATATAACAAAACAAGCCAACCCAGTTTAAACACTGGATTTATTTGTTTTTGTGGAATTACAGTTAAAAGGACAGTGTTTTATTATTTTGGAAACTTATTCTGTGCTTTCATAAACCTGTCAGAAAAGATATAAAAGATAGTTTATGAAACACCGATATCAAAATAAGCAATACAGAGAAACTGGTATACATAGGTTCACTCGGACTTCGTCTTTTTATATATAAAAAAAAAGCCTACCTACCGACCCATACCCAGTGCTTGCACTAACTTTTTGAAACAGGAAGTCCTGACTTCCTGGGTCTGAATTTTGGAAGTCCTGCTCTAATTCTTGGAAGTCCCAGGTGATACGCGCTGGCTTTTTTCGCATCTTGCACATTCTATTGTGTTTCCCTATGTTTTATTTTTAAATACATTATTGGAAAAGAAGCTAATTAATACAGAAAGTGGATATTGCTCCTTTGTCAACAATGTTATTGTTGGTTCTATCATAACACTTTTAAACCAGTAGGTTTTTATGTGATATAGAATGCTTTTTTTTCAGTCATGTGTCAAAAGCTATCCAGCATAAAATTCATCAAAAGATTGGCATGGCCATGATTCATTACATTCACATTAAACATGAATTATGTTCTTAAATCACATTCAGTATGGCAAAAGGAATGGATTTCTGTTAATGAGTTATTGATTTTATTTTATACACCAGTAAATAAAGTGTTCTGCAGTGAGACATATTACAAACACACTTTAAGGGCACTAAACTTTCATAATAGTCAACTTTAAAACAAATAAGAATGAGTGTGAGTAATACTTTCTTGAATGACATTTCCGATTTCCAAAATGCAGAAAATGCACGAAAACCCATTACAAAATTTACAATATATATTTTCACCTCAAGACTTCAGTTTCTTTTATATTTTAAAAATATTATGAACTAAAATGGGCTTATATGCAATTTATTTCATAGGCAAGTCCTTTTTGACAGCTGGCTGTGATTTTGATAGATCTTCATGTCAACTTTGTTTTTAAAAAATCGGCAATTAAAAAGTGTTTCCTATGGATTCAGGCAAACAAAATAATAATCTTTAAACAGTTAAATTAATATAGGGACATTCTTTTATCATATCCTAGTATGTTTTTACATGGGTTATTGAAATTAATTACCCCTACGCTGTTTATAATGAAAAATAGAATTGATTGGTGTGAAGTCGTTTTCAAGTGTCAAATCTGGGGGTGGGTGGGGTACGCATTCTCGATCGTGATTGGCTTAAATCTACCAATTGATAACTCCCACTGTCCATAATTGACACTTCATAAAACACAATACACAGTGTCTTTAGATAATTACACACAATTTCTAGTGGACATATATACGTCCTGTGTTTTGATTGTCGGCGTATACCCTTAATTCTTGGACGTCTCCCTTGTCAATTTTGGGCGTACGGGATCGATTTTCGGGCGTAAAAACGCCCAATACGTCCATTAACGTGAGCGCTGCATACCTTCGCGTATTTGCGTAAAAACTCAATTAAAATTTTCAAATACCCAATTAATTTCAAATCAGTGCGTAAAAAAACGCATTAAAATTTTCGGATACTCATTTTTGAAGCCCTGCATATCATATTATTTAATATGTCCAAAACAAAACCCAATTCAATCAATATTGAATGCGTATTGACAACTTTCTTCTACATCAAGAAATATCGTATACATTTCGTATAAGCCAACCGGTAGTGGTGCAGGGCCAGCCCTGGCTCAAAAAAAGTTTGAGCCACTGCTTGAGCCATTTTACAAAATCTTGAGCCATTTTTGAGACATCGGAGCCAACATTCTGAGCTATATAAAATATTTGTTAAAACAATAAAAAAAAAAAGTAAATCAATACATATGGTTTCATTTCTTTATTTATGACATAGCACATTGTTTATATATTTTTTCAGTTCAGAACTGTTAGATTCAATGTAAAAAAGTATATATTTACCTGCTCTATACATAAGGAGTTCAGATGGGGTATGATCGCGCTTGACAAGTTGTGTTGTACTCCAAAGTAGACATTCTTTAAGGCAGCTGTAACAGCTCTTTCATTTTTACTTAAAACATTGAGTCTTGCTGTTTCCATTGTTGATGACTGTGTGTTGGCAGTAACTGCTAGGAGATGATCTTTGCATTTCGCATGTTTTGATACTGAATCTCTTTTGAGCACAGTGCACCCTACGGTAAACGTATTTGATTTTTGAATTTTCAAACAGAGGTCACAAAACATTGACTTGGAGGTTGTTTCATATCGCAACCATGGATTGCCTATTTTCCAGCTGTCTTGGAATTGTCTGCATGTTGAAAGCTTAGCTTTTTTTGAAGGAGGAGTGTCAAAACATTCAAGTGAGCGCTTAGAAGCCATTTCGGCAATTGATAATGTAGTACTGAATTGGTAAACATATATAGTGACCTCGATTTATAATTATTTTGTTTGGTTTTTAAAATTGATCATACCTACCTTTAATTAATTAATCGCCGACAAACATCAAAATCAACCGGCCTTTAATTGCTGCTAATTTAATAAAATTACGCATTACGTCACGGGCAATTATGGTGATTTGTTTTAAGTTTTCAATCAACGAAATTAATACGTAATTGGACGGTCTTTAATTGTAAACAACTTAAAAGCAGTTTGTTTTAACATATCAATTCTCCGTGAACACGCTTATGTCATCAGTTTGACACTGTACACAAACCACTTTAGTATACACTCGTAGACTGGTTTAACTTAATCTACCCGATATTTTACCCGATAACGATACACGCTATACTCTAAATCCGTGAACCAGTCAGTTATGCAGACGACTATTGATATTTTTAACTTGGATTACACACTTCTGGTAATGAAATTTTACGATATCGAATTTTCGCCATTAATTTCTTGTGAAACATGGCTTGAGCCAATTTTTTTTTTTCTGAGCCAATTTTTTCATTTAAGAGCCAATGGCTCAATTGGCGAACGACAGCGCGAGCCCTGGTGGTGTTGTACTAGTCATGTGATTAACAAAGTCATGTGATCAACAATCTGGTGAAGTGAGCTATAATAAGCAGCCACTCGTTGCACGGTTAACAAAAAGTTGCGATTTGGGTTGAATTATATCGTCGCACATAATTGACAAATTGAATAAGAGTGAAATGAGCGTTTTAGACTGCTAGACAGTTAATAAAGACATTGCAATGAAAGCTGGAGTCCAATTAAAAAGCTACTAGTCATTATTAAGTCCTATCGTCATTATAAATCGAAAGATCACGGGATAAACTGGCACAACAAGTAGACAAATATTCGGAGGCTATTAATTCCGGATACGTTATACGGCAACTTTCAAAGTGAAGTAAAATATATTTGATAGTCAAGTAAGTTGTGTACATAGGTTTTAATTACACAATAGAAAAGCATAATGAAATAATAACTAGAAATAGTCTAGACTTGATTGTTTAGTTCTAAAAATAAATAAATTTTCTTGTCACAGGCCACACTGCATTTAGTCCTTCAAAAAAAGACATCGCATATGCTCATTTTTCATTTTGTTATTATCCTGCATACCAATAATGAAAGATATTAAAACGAGAAACCGAAAGTCTTAATAACTTGGACTACACTGCAGTGAGATATGTTTCAAAAGAGCAGATACAAATTGTTACTTATTAAATATTTCGAACTGAAATAATCAATTGTCGGCAGTAGACGACTTTAGAAAAAACTGTTGACAATGAACAAATACTTTTGTCTACTTTGATAATCATGAGACTAAGTTTCACTGTGTGTTTTCCCCCATAAATGTTTTATCCAAATTCTTTAAAAGAAGTCTGCTGCAGGCTCCTTAAATGTGAAGAGGGACGGGATAAAAAGACAAAAGAAATCGATAGTTCCTAGTTGTTCATAGCTGTATCCCAAAGTTTAACTCTGTACCCTAAATGTTCAAAAAGCCCAATGCAGCATACAACTTTTTAAAAACATTTACAGGCAAATACAGGACTTGCACATAAAAATGAACATTGTTTTCCTTTTAAAATGTTTTCATTTTATTTAATAATTATAATTTCATTTACATATTGAGATAATGTCCATATTTTTGATTACACCCTTTCAAAGTTGCTGTAGATCTTTGTCTGTAGGAAAGCATTTATTTATTAAATGAGATGGATTTATGAAAATTTAAAGATCATGCAAGAGATATTGAAATACTCAATTGAAATAACCTATGGGGTAATGAAAATTAAAATACTCAATTGATTTCTTTGAATACTCAATTATTTTGGATGCATGGGGCAGACATCACAAAATCTTTTGAAACTTGTCAGTCCAAAAGCTAATTTTTCATATATTTTCTTCTTTGCAACCAATTATTGCCTGAATATTTGTCAGTCCGAATGAATATTTGCCAGTCAGGACTGAAGGACTGACGGATTTCGCGTAGTCTGATGGGGGTAATACTCAATTAACATGAAAAGCTTATCTGTAGCACTGTAACTACATTAAAGTCCATTATCTCAGTAACTTAAATAAGCGGTGGAATAGTCTAGCGCGCTGTCCTCCAACAGCTCTTGTTTAATTAGGAACTCTGGTTAAAGTTTTGCATGCAACAACATTAATTGGAGCGTTAATTAAATTTAACCATTTACATTTCAGTTAAATATCAAGCAGCTACAATATGTCGAAGAACCCAGAAGACCCTGCAGTAGAAGAAGAGGAAGAAGCTGAAGAAGAATTTACTGTGGAAAAGGTTGTTGATGGGCGAATTCGAAGCGGACGGAAAGAATACCTCCTTAAATGGAAAGGATATCCTGAGTAAGTTTTTCAGAAAAGCTGTGAAAGGATCAGTTTGAATATTTAATTTCCTTTTGTGTTGTAGCAAGTGCTGTTCTTTTCTTGAAATAGAACTTGCAATTCTCAGCTGGATACTTGCTCATAAAATGATTTATTTTAGCACACTTTTCTTCCAATTGACCAAATTCAATCACTTGACACTTTTTGTCTTCCCTGCCTTCACAGTGGGACACATATAAGGCATCACTTTTCTTATATTTGTAATATGTGAAAGAGTTAAAATGGCAATAAAATTTAGGTAATTTGCTTTTGCAAACAATGTTGTAAAAATTGTAGCAGAGCAACAATGTTTTATTGAATAAAATATGCATGACCATACCATAATTGGGTTCATTTAAATATGCAAATTTGATTTATCAAATTGGGGATGCAAGTTTTACCCTCCGGCCACATTGGCACTTTGGTAACAATTTGTATGCAGGCCTGTATTGCATCTGTGTTAACCCTTTTCCACCTTTAGACGTATATTGACACATCTGCACCAGATGACTTTTGAAACTTGACAAAAGGAGAAATTGCTCAAAACAAGGAATTTCTTCTTTTACCACAAGATTCACAACTTTTTCAGTGATTATACAGTGCTTTCATTAAGCGGACGTGGACGTATTATACGTCCAAAAAATCCCAAAAAAACGTCCGTAAAGTTACACATTGACGTTTTCAGAATAACCCTAAATAAAGTATAAAGGGTGAAAGTGCTGAGGTGAAACGTGTAAAAAAAAAGATAATTGTCACGCGCACAAGACTACACACTTACCGAAGTTCTTATCGCGTGTACCAGACATCACCTTGACGACCTCTTTGTTTGTAGGGAATGTAAAGAAAGGTAGTTTAACTTGATTAAGCTAATTCAGGGCTCGAATTTAAGCTCGCATACTCGCTAAATGCGAGTCAGTTTTGCTGATAGCGACCTGATAAAAAATCAACTTGCTAAAAATCGCGAGTCCCTTATTTACAAAACAAAATCTCAAAACAAACGCTAACAGGTACGCATGCAATAGTTACTGTGTCGCTAGCGCAATAAACAGTAATATTTGACATCTGAGTGTGTATATATACATTTAAAGCTGAGGAACAAATCATTTAACTAACACAATGACATTGAACCGATTGTCCAATCAAACTCGTCTAATTTGCATAAACAAAGAACCAATAGTCATATCAAATATTATGGCGCCCCCATGTAAAATCATTAAATACGTATCCGATGTAAATGAGATTGAAGTCGAATTATTTGTTAACCCTTTCAATAGTATTAATGAGGTTGTGAATCTTTCTTCGTTTAGTGAGAAAATCGTCTTCAATAATTGAGAAATTGAAAACACATCAGAATATTTTTCGGGGCTTCATAATAAATGCTGTAGCATGGGGGTGTCATAATATTCGTAATTAACCAATCAAAAGACAATTCCTCAATTCAACAAAAAACCTATATAATTCTACTCATAAAGAGATTGTATGTTTGTCCGATACAAATGATTAACGTTGTTTTGGACACTTGCGACTGACTTCTTTACGAAATGCCTGAAACGGCGAACAAAATGTAGCTTCATTAATTATATTTCGGCGACTTAAGAACACAATGTTCGGATCTCAAACACGATACAAATAATTTACGTTGTTTGCGACACTTACAACAGGCTTCTTTACAAATTGCCTGACACCTGATACGGAATGGACGGCGAGTAAAAGGTAGCTTCATTAATTATATTTCGGCGACTTTAGAACACAATGTTCGGATCGCAAACTAGGAAATACGTAAGTTGCCGAGTTCAATTAATGATACTCTAAATTCCTGTTTCCAATTAAAAAACAATAGCTCATCAGTTTTTATAAATGACTTTTCTTCATTTGGTTTTACTCAAGACCCACAGTGTACAGTGCTGGAAAAAATATATTTTTTCATATTTAACTTTTGAACATTAGCTTAAAGCTTATTTATCGATGCAATCTTCACCAGAACACCCTGAATTTGTATTATTTGGGGGTTGTTTCTGTGTGTTATTTGGCTTAGTCTTAAATGCATCATGTGAGAAAAATATAATCTGATGTGTATGCTTGGTGCTGAAATACTTGATATTTTGATGAGAATTAAAGTTGCTGATGTTGCCCTTAGAGAATTATATGACCCAAAACCTGCTGTGACAAGACGGTGGTTGTCTGGACTAAGACAGAAAAGACCCCATACTCTGCCATATGGAGCCAGAAACTGAGACACAGTTTCTAGACTATGCTGTATATCTGACAGTCTCAACAGCTTCTTTTCACAGCATGTTTTGGACCATGTTTACATTACATTGACCATAATAGTGTATTGCATTATTGTAGTTAGCATTGTGTTGCTTAAAATTAAAGTTCTAACAAGTACTCAAAAATGCAAGTTGTTTTTTCATTTAGCAAGTAACAAAAAATAGCACTTGCGAAAAAATGCAAGTAGAAAATCTGGCTAAATTCGACCCCTGTAATTGGATTAAAAGTTTACCTAATCCGACGACCGTCTTTCTTTCAAATACGTTAATTAATTAATTAGGTCGGACGTTTTCTTTATCTTTTCAAATTATTTGATGACGAGAAATACCGATTATCACTTTGGTAACTATAAAATTCGGACGTTTTCTTTATCTGTTAAAATCATGTTATTTTTTTTTATTCTGTATGCATATATACTTGGAAAATATGCAGCCTCTGTAGCCTCGTTCCTAATGGATTCCTCCCCGAATAATGAATTTGATTGGTCAGAATTGAAATAATAAATACGTCATTAATCTATTCTGAAGAGGTACTTTCCGAGATTCCACAATGGCGGATGTCAATTAATTTTTTGCCGAGATTTTTCGAAATTTCGACTCTGAAGCAGAATTTGAGCGCATTGAATGTGCTGATTTGATAGATATTAGTTTAGACGACTTTATGCTTCTCTGCCATATCTTGATAATTACATTTCCCGCGATTAACAGCTGAATTGTTCGCGAGAAATTAGCGAACCACTCATCCCCCTATTCGGTCTGGACTTTTTGTTGACATCGCCAGCAAAGCTTTACCGGTTGTCATCTTTATTAAAATAAAATAAATAAACACTAAATTTTGCTTTGTCATAGTTATTAAAATCAAACATTCATTTTTGTTTAAATAGATGTGTAACCAAAACGTCCCAGTTATGACATAAGAAATATAATTTCTCCTTTTATTAAATAAAAGTAAATAAATAAATAAGCATTCCTGTTAACGACAAATTCAAAAATTCCTAAAATTTTGACCAGGAATTTCAAAATTTTGACCAGGAATTGGCCCTTAATGAAAGCACTGATTATACCTACAATTATAGAGTTTTTATACGACCGTTTCTTAAAAACGGTACGTATTATGGTATGGTCATGTCCCTCCGTCCGTCCGTTCGTTCGGGTTTTCCGCACTTTTTTCTTACATACTTTGAGCTATTGAGCTGAAATTTTGTATAAGGCTTTGTAGTGATGTGTCACAGATCAAGTTCATATTTCCTGGGATTTCGTAAATTTTTAAAAGAGTTATGCCCCTTTTTGGACTTAGAATATTTGTTTTCCGCACTTTTTTTCTACATGCTTTGAGCCATTGAACTGAAATTTTGTATACAGCTTTGTAGTGATGTGTCACAGATCAAGTTTACATTTCCTGGGATTTCGTCAATTTTTGAATGAGTTATGCCCCTTTTTGGACTTAGAATATTTGTTATCCGCACTTTTTAGCTCACCTGTGCACGAAGTGCTCAAGGTGAGTTATTGTGATCGCCCTATGTCCGGCGTCCGGCGTCCGTCAACATTTTCTCCTCTGTAACCGGTGGGTCAACTGGGATGAAACTTCACAGAAAGCATCCTCTCAATGTCCTCACCAGAATTCCTTAAAATTTTCGGGATCCATGCAGAATTCTGGTTTCCATGGCAACGAAATGAAAAAACTTCAAAATTCTTAAAAAATCTTCTCCTCCGAAAGTGTCAGGCCGATTTTCATTTAATTTTGTAGAAATGTTCCTCGGGTGACCCTCTATCAGATTCCTTCAAGCCATGTTGATTGGTCGAAAAACATGGCCGCCAGGGCGGGCGGGGCTATTTTTCCTTATATGGCTATAGTGCAAACTTAAAAAATCTTCTCCTCCGAAAGTGTCAGGCCGATTTTCAAATAATTTTGTAGAAATGTTCCTCGGGTGACCCTCTATCAGATTCCTTCAAGCCATGTTGATTGGTCGAAAAACATGGCCGCCAGGTGGGGCGGAGCTATTTTTCCTTATATGGCTATAGTGCAAACTTAAAAAATCTTCTTCTCCAAAAGTGTCAGGCCGATTTTCAAATAAATTTGTAGAAATGTTCCTTGGGTGACCCTCTATTAGATTCCTTCAAGCCATGTTGATTGGTCGAAAATCATGGCCGCCAGGGGGGGGGGGCGGGGCTTTTTTGCCTTATATAGCTATAGTGCAAACTTAAAAAATCTTCTCCAAAAGTGTCGGGCCGATTTTCAAATAATTTTGTAGAAATGTTCCTTGGATGACCCTCTATCAGATTCCTTCAAGCCATGTTGATTGGTCAAAAAACATGGCCGCCAGGGGGCGGGGCTATTTTGCCTTTTATTGCTATAGTGAAAACTTAAAAAATCTTCTCCTTCAAAAGTGTCAGGCCAATTTTCAAATAATTTTGTAGAAATGTTCCTAGGGTGACCCTCTATCAGATTCCTTAAAGCCAAGTTGATTGGTTGGAAACTATGCCCGCCAGATGGCGGGGCTTATATAGCTAAAGTGAAAAAAAAAATCAGGTGAGCGATTCCAGGGCCATCATGGCCCTCTTGTTTTCTACATGCTTTGATGTATTGAGCTGAAATTATGTATATGGCTTTGTAATCAAGTGTCAGATCAAGTTCACATTTCCTTGAATTTCGTCAATTTTTAGCTCCACTGGCTGAAAGCCAGTCGAGCTTATGTCATGGCGAATTGTCCGTCGTGCGTGCGTTAACTTTTTCCTTTAAACGACTTCTTCTCCCTAACCACTTGGCCAATTTGGTTGAAACTTCATGGGAAGCATCCTCTCAATGTCCTCTACTAAATTCCTTCAATTTTTTTTGATCCATTCAAAATTCTGGTTTCCATGGCAACCGAAAGAAAAAAATAGTGAGAACTTAAAAAATCTTCTTCTCCGAAAGTGTCAGGCCGATTTTCAAATAATTTTGTAGAAATGTTCCTTGGGTGACCCTTTATTAGATTCCTTCAAGAAATTTTGATTGGGCGAAAAACATGGCCGCCAGGGGGCGGGGCTTTTTTGCCTTATATAGCTATAGTGAAAACTTAAATAATCTTCTTCTCAAAAAGTGTTCAGCAGATTTTCAAATAATTATGTAGAAATGTTCCGTGGGTGACCCTCTATCAGATTCCTTCAAGCCATGTTGATTGGTAAAAAAACATGGCCGTCACAGGGCGGGGCTATTTTGCCTATATGGCTAAAGAGCAAACTTAAAAAATCTTCTCCTCCAAAAGTGTCAGGCCGATTTTCAAATAATTTTGTAGAAATGTTCCTTGTGTGAACCTTAATTAGATTCCTTCAAGAAATGTTGATTGGGCGAAAAACATGGCCGCCAGGGGGGCGGGGCTTTTTTGCGTTATATAGCTATAGTGAAAACTTAAAACATCTTCTTCTCCGAAAGTGTTCAGCCGATTTTCAAATAATTTTGTAGAAATGTTCATTGGGTGACCCTCTATCAGATTCCTTCAAGCCATGTTGATTGGTCGAAAAACATGGCCGCCAGAGGGCGGGGCTATTTAGACTTATATGACCATAGTGAAAACTTAAAAAATCTTCTCCTCCGAAAGTGTCAGGCATATTTTCAAATAATTTTGCAGAAACATTCCTTTGGTGACACTCTACAAGATTCCTTTACGCCATGGTGGTTGGTAAAAAAAATAGCCACCACGGGGCAGGGCTGTTTGGAGATTTTATTTTTGCCTTATGGCCGTGGAGCGATACTGGCCCTCTTGGGCCTCTTGTTTAAGGAGTTATGCCCCTTTTTGGACTTAAGATATTTGTCAAATTCTGCATGAGTTGCAAAGAAGTTCCTGACGGGCGTATTATGTACCGTTTGCGGTACTCTTGTCACATATTTTTGAGAAGACATTTTCTGTCGTCTGCTTCAGATTTTTCATACATGGAAAAGGGTTAATGTGAGTCTAGCTTGAACACTTTTACAATGGCTATTGCGCTCAGGGTTTAAGCGAATGCATTATGACAGATGCATTTGAGTTGGATAATAAACAAGGAAAATGATGTAACTTGAATAATACCGTTGCAAATTTTCTCATTATTGCAAGGACCTCAATGGGATTACGCTTAGGTGGTTTGTCAAGTATTGTTAGCAATATGTTCTGATAAGTGTGCTATTATTTTCTATGGAGCCTCAAACTGGCAAGCTATGCTGTCGCCCTCTACAGCTCTTTTTTAGCTCACCTGTGCACGAAGTGCTCAGGGTGAGTTATTGTGATCGCCCTATGTCCGTCGTCCGTCAACATTTTCTCCTCTGTAACCGGTGGGTCAACTGGGATGAAACTTCACAGAAAGCATCCTCTCAATGTCCTCACCAGAATTCCTTAAAATTTTTGGGATCCATGCAGAATTCTGGTTTCCATGGCAACGAAATGAAAAAAACTTCAAAATTCTTAAAAAATCTTATCCTCCGAAAGTGTCAGGCCGATTTTCAAATTATTTTGTAGAAATGATCCTTGGGTGACCCTCTATCAGATTCCTTCAAGCCATGTTGATTGGTCGAAAAACATGGCCGCCAGGGGGGGGGGGGCTATTTTGCCTTATATGGCTATAGTGCAAACTTAAAAAATCTTCTCCTCCAAAAGTGTCAGGCCGATTTTCAAATAATTTTGTAGAAATGTTCCTTGGGTGACCCTCTATCAGATTCCTTCAAGCCATGTTGATTGGTTGAAAAACATGGCCGCCAGGGGGCGGGGCTATTTTGCCTTTTATGGTTATAGTGAAAACAAAAAATCTTCAACATCTTCTCCTCAGTAACCAGTGGGTCAATTGGGATGAATCTTCACAGAAAGCATCCTCTCAATGACCTCACCAGAATTCCTTCAAATTATTGGGATCCATGCAGAATTCTGGTTTCCATGGCAACGAAACGAAAAAAACTTCAAAATTCTTCTCCTCCCAAATTGGTTGGCAGATTTTGAACTTATTTTGTAGAAATGTTCCTTGGGTGACTCTCTATCAGATTCCTTCAAGCCATGTTGATTGGTCGAAAAACATGGCCGCCAGGGGGGCGGGGCTTTTTTGCCTTATACGGCTATAGTGAAAACTTAAAAAATCTTCTCCTCCAAAAGTGTCAGGCTGATTTTCAAATAATTTTGTAGAAATGTTTCTTGGATGACCCTCTATCAGATTCCTTTAAGCCATGTTGATTGGTCAAAAATTATGGCCGCCAGGGGGGGCGGGGCTATTTTGCCTTATATAGCTATAGTGCAAACTTAAAAAATCTTCTTCTCCAAAAGTGTCAGGCCGATTTTCAAATAATTTTGTAGAAATGTTCCTTGGATGACCCTCTATCAGATTCCTTCAAGCCATGTTGATTGGTCAAAAAACATGGCCACAAGGGGTCGGGGCTATTTTGTCTTTTATGGCTATAGTGAAAACTTAAAAAATCTTCTCCTCCAAAAGTGTCTGGCCGATTTTCAAATAATTTTGTAGAAATGTTCCTAGGGTGACCCTCTATCAGATTCCTTCAAGCCAAGTCGATTGGTCGGAAACTATGTTTGCCAGATGGCGGGGCTTATATAGCTAAAGTGAAAAAAAAAATCAGGTGAGCGATTCCAGGGCCATCATGGCCCTCTTGTTTTACTAAATTATGATTTGAAATAAATATTCAATCTATAATCTTGTTTGTCGAGCCCGCTTGCGGTGAGCTCACCGTCACAATGGTGGTTTGGTGCATGTACCCGAGTCCTTACAGACATCTGTCTTAACCAAGTTTCATAAGATTTCGAAGAAACTTGGCAAAAACATTTGCCATGATGAGGTGGCGTCATGTATAAAACTCAGACCTGTACCTCAAATGTCAAGGTCACAATAAGAGGTCAAAGATCAAAATGAGTACTATTAGATAGGACTGTACCTTATCTGTGCCGCATCTTAACCATGCATCAAAGGATTCCCAAGTTACTTGACACTCGTGTTCACCATGATGAGGTAATGATGGCAGAAGTGAAAACAAATTGTGTCGCACACAAGACAAAGGCCTGTACCTCCACTGTCAAAGATCAAAATGAGTACTGTTTGTACCTTGTCCGGTCCACATGATCACCATGATGAGGTGGTGATGGCAGAAGTAAAAAAAAAAAGGAGACTGTTCCCTTTTACGCCATCTCACTTGTAGACACATTTTGATGGATAATTAACTGCTATCAGGTCAACTCTTTGTTAGTCTGTGTTGCAATTGCATGAACAAGAACTATTTCTGTGACAAAACCTTTGGAGAGGGCTCGACATGTTGCCTGTGGGCATTTATTATGTCTCCCCCATTACATGGGGGTGACATATTGTTTTTGCCCGTTCCGTCCGTCCTTCTGTCTGTCACACTTGTTTCCGCTCAATAACTGAAGAACGCTAGGGCGTAGGAACTTCATACTTGGTATGCAGGTTGGTCATGACCAGTAGCTGACCCCTATTGATTTTGATAACAGAAGGTCAAAGGTCAAGGTCATCGTGACCTTGTGGTGTAAAAAATTGTTTCCGCTCAATAACTGAAGAACGCTTTGGCTGAGGAACTCCATACTTGGTATGCAGCTTGGCCATGCCTAGTAGAAGACCCCTATTGATTTTGAGGTCAGTACGTCTAAAGTCAAGGTCACAGTGACCATGAGCTTGAAAGGTCACAGTGACAATGAGCTGATAAATAGTTTTTGCTTGGGCCCAGGAACTTCATACTTGATGTGCAGGTTGGTCACCACCAGCAAATGACCCCTATTAATTTTAAGGTCACTAGGTCACAGTGGTCAAGGTCACATCCGTCACACTTGTTTCCGCTCAATAACTGAAGAACGCTTGGGCATAGGATCTTCATACTTGGTATGCAGGTTGGTCATGACCGGTAGATGACTCCTATTGATTTTGATGTCAGAAGGTCAAAGGTCAAGGTCATCATGACCTTCTGAGGTAAAAAATGGTTTCCGCTCAATAACTGAAGAACGCTTGGGCCGAGGAACTCCATACTTGGTGTGCAGGTTGGTCACCACCAGTAGATGATCCCTATTGATTTTGAGGTCACTAGCTTAAAGGTCAAGGTCAAGGTAACCTTCAGCTGAAAAATGTGTTTTACTCAATAACTCAAGAACTCTTATACCCAGGAACTTCATACTTGGTGTGCAGCTTGGTCCTAACCTGTAGATGACCCCTATTGATCTTGATGTCAGTAGGTCAAAGGTCAAGGTTGCGATGACCTTTGGCTGAAAAATGGTTTCTGCTCAACAACTGAAGATTGTCACTTGCTTCATCTCAAATGACCCCTAATGATTTTGAGGTCACTAGGTCAAAGACCAAGGTCATGGTAACCCTCAGCTGAAAAATGGTTTCCGCTCAATAACTGAGAATTGTCACTGTTGCTTCATCTCCAGTCCAAAACTAAAAAATTCATCTCCATCATTTCTTTTCCTCCCCTACGACCACACAAATGGGGAGACAATCGCTTTTTCAAAAAAGCAATCTCTAGTTATTACTTGGAATTAGAGTAGTCTTTTCTTGACACACACAAAAACCTGTATCAAAATTGTACTTCAATGAGTTTCAATGATACATATACGATTAAGCTAGCTTTCAAAATACAATTTGATTCGAGTTTGACCATGTTTTAATTCATTTTGCAGCTCTGAAAATACATGGGAACCTGAAGCAAACTTAGATTGTCCCGATCTTATATCGGAATATATTGAGAAAGACAAAGTGGAAAGAAAGAAAAAAGAACAGGAAAAGAAAAGAAAACCAAATGGTGAAGTGGAAGGAGGACAGAAGAAAAAGAAAAAGGTTGCAGAAGTAAGATCAGGTGTAAGTTAGTCTAATTCTTGATAAAAAACAAATTGAGGAAATAAGCCAGTTTTCCTTATCTTTAAAATGTTTCCTTCTTCATCTAAATCATACTTTTGTCATTTGGCCTGATTTTCCAATTTCTTCAAATGAGAGGTATATATATAAGAAGACTACTACGGCTGGTACTGCAGTCAATTAATTTACATTCGAACTCTTACAAAGTTGAATAATCCATGTAGTACTATAGCAATATTTTATCCATGCCTTCAATTGCAAACTGTAGATAAGGATAATACTTCATTGATGCACCGGATGATCTTGCTACATGGGTCGCAACTGTTTTAATTTAGAACTATTTAAAATGCCAATCAAAAACTCTTTACTTATACATGCCTTTTATTATCACAAACATCTAACACTTTCCCACATAAAAATATCTGCAGCATATGCATTAAAACCATCCAGGCAAAGTTTTTTTGTGATAACATTTTCACCTTCGTTTACACTCGACAGGCTACATTTTGCATTTGATCTTCATAAAAGTTTTATCAGAACATGCATCTCCATCAAATCCTGGACAAGTTCGAAACTGGGTCAAAATGTAGGAAATTCTCATTAACACTCTGGAGGTGGCATATTTTAGAGCTTTTCTTATCACTCTCTGCCTGTCGACTGTCGTTATATTTTAGCTTTAAACAATATCTCCTTAATCACAGGACCAATTTCAACCAAAATTCACAGGAATGTTCCTTTGGTGGCCCTCTTACAAAATTGTTCAACGATTTAAATTCCATAGAAAACGGTAACAAAAAAGGGGAAATTAACCAAAACTTAAAATATATATAGTCTGAAAGTAGAAGGCCAATGCCTTTGATATTTGGTATGTAGCATCATCTAGTGGACCTCTACCAAGCATGTTCAAATTATAGCCCTGGGGTTAAAAGTGGCCCCACCCCGTGGGTCACTTGTTTTACAAAGACTTGTATAGGGAGAAACTTTAAAAATCTTCTTGTCTGAAGGTAGAATGTCAAGGCTTTTGATATTTGGTATGTAGCTTCATCTAGTTGACCTCTACCAAGATTGTTCAAATTATAGCCCTGGGGTAAAAACTGGCCCCGTCCGGGGTCACTTGTTTTACATAATATAATACTTGTTTAGGGAAAAACTTTTAAAAATCTTTGTCTAAAAGTTGATATATTTGAAATCTAACTTCATCTGGTGGATCTCAAATCAAATTGGTCAAAATTAGTCAAATTATAGGTGTCAAAAATGGCCCCATCCTGGGGATCACTTGTCTTGCATAGACTCGTTTAGGTAAACATTTTGAAAATATTCAGGAGATCGATTTAGGGCCATCGGCCCTCTTAACTTGAGCATGTTGAAACTTAAATCCGTATCAGAAAGTTTGTCTTGATGATATGTATGCCAAGATCGAATATTGGTCATTTCGGGTCAAAAAGTAAGTGATGAGGCCAAATTCTTTGCTTCAGCTTGAAATTTTGTTGGACGTTTTGCATTAGAAATCTCATTGCATAAATCAGCTGAGCGATCTATGGACCTCTTGTTTAAAGAACATCTCAATTTAGGAAATATAAGTATCGAATCAAGTTCAAAACATCCAGGCGAAAGGATAAAATTCATTATGAGCAATTTTTCTTTTTGACACAATATTTCAGAAATCATTCTGCATGTGGGAAACATGTGGGTACAATTTGTACCGATTCATTGATAATATTACTAATGACAATCATTTTCTCTTTTTATCCTTAACCAGGAAGATGATAACAAGCCACGGGGATTTGATAGAGGTTTACAGCCTGAACGAATCATTGGTGCAACAGATAGTTCAGGAGAACTGATGTTTTTAATGAAATGGTATGTATATTCACTTTGTGCTTGTCTGACAGTTGTCTATACTGAACTTTGTCAGATAATATAACTATGATTTTATTTTTTGAGCAATTAACCTCTTAATTTTAGCTACTGAATGAAATTGTCTGTATGAAAAACAGACCTTAATTAACCCATTCCCACCTTTTGACGCATCTGAAGCAGAGGACTTTTGTAAACATCGTGACAAAAGGAGAAATTACTCCTTTTGCCACAATGATGGTTTTATTAACTTTTATCAGTAATTATACGTTCACTTATAGAGATTTTCCATATTTTTGCCTAGAAGATTTCTAAGTCGTCTGCTGTTTTATGTGGGGGGAGGGCTTTAGTTCTTTGACACGATCATCAATTAGTATTTAACATTAACAGTTTTGAATCTTTTCAACAAACTTTAAAGAGAGCACAACCATGGTCGTGTGTTTTCTGAGTTCATCTGTTGCAAACTTCAGTCCCAAGAGATTTATCTAATTTTATGCCCCCGGAATCACCGATTCGGTGGGCATCTAGTTTTTGGTCTGTCTGTCTGTCGAAAAAAAACTTTTAACCTTCAACACTACTTTTGAACCATAACAGGTACGGCTACCATATTTCAAATGTGTATTCCTTGTGACATGACCTTTCTGACAGTACCAACATTTTTGACTTTGACCTAGATGTTGCCATTCTCGAAAAAAACTTTAACCTTCAACACTACTTTTGAACCATAACAGGTACAGCTACCATATTTCACATGTGTATTCCTTGTGACATGACCTAGATGTCAGTACCAACATTTTTGACTTTGACCTAGATGTTGCCATTCTCGAAAAAAAACTTTAACCTTGACCACTTCTTTTGAACCATAACAGGTACAGCTACCATATTTCACATGTGTATTCCTTGTGACATGACCTTTCTGTCAGTACCAACATTTTTTACCTTGCGACCTTGACCTTTGACCTAGATGTTGCTATTCGGGGGCATCAGTGTTTCACAAACACATCTTGTTTTTATATGCAAATAAATCGCCCCCCTTTTCCATACAAGTTAAAGGGGGAATATTCAAAACAGTGTGATAATTGTCATGATTCCCCCTTATTGATTGGACACTGTTTTTGCTAACCAATTAGTAGACATTTCATCGGTTTTACTAAGTATCTTTGTCAGACATGAAGCTAAATCTTCTATTCCATTGTGAATTTAAGAAAAGCCTCAGTGTGGAAGACATCTGTGCAATAGTAAAGAATTGGGTTTTAATGCAGTGATGAGTGGAGTTGGTCTGTTAGAGCCGAGCCTCGGTAGCGAAGCGGGCTGTCAATCCAGGGGTTGTGAGTTCGAATCCCGGCTCGGCCAACTTTCTTTCCGACGATTGACAAAAGTCAATGCCACATGCGTCATTCGTCTCCCACCAATGGACTAAGTCTATGTGGAAAAGCAGCCAGTTGCTTGGGAAGATTGTTGTGTGGAGTACTGGTGTGAGAAAACCAGGAAATGCATGAGAAGGTGAACTGGCCGCCGTGATATAACTGAGAAATTGTTAAAAACGGCGTTAAACCCCAATCAATCAATGGTCTGTTGGATTTTTTCAACACAGTTAATGAAAGTACTGGTTAAGTTTCCAGGAAGCAGACATCAAGCATGATGAAAATAAGGTGAAAATAAATCGCATGTAGTTTGTTTCACATTTGATGTAATGTAAATCTTGGATAACTAAAAGAAACCGTGCAGCTTGAATAGAATCATTTGATTAGAAATTTTATTTAGTATATACATTTACCGTATATCCGCGGTCATAAGTCGAGGGTCCATTTTGACCCCAATTTCGGTGGTTTCGAGGTTACTCCCAGCCATAAGTCGGGGGTCGACTTTTTAAAAAATTTGGCAAAAAAAACCAAAAAATACATGGTTCTCGATGTAAAACTGGATAATGATACATTAAGATAATAATGCACAAACCTGATTTTATAAATCCAAATAAGCCAAACAAACTAACTAGTCCAAATTTATTAATATTTGTTTACTCGAACAAAGGGTTTTATCGATGTCAGTGTTTCTACCATGCATTCAACCCTTAGACACATTTGTCCGATTTCAAACATGAAAATTAATCCTTTCAATGTTTTCAAAAAATGATTAGTTAATAGTAAAACATACATATGAGTTCTGAGTTATTGCATAGACGAAGTTTATTAAAAGTGTGTGTAATTCACAGAGAGGTGAAGACAGGGGTTTTAAAGGTCTATGGAAAGAAGTTTGGACTCTATGGTTATATGAAAACGGTTGTAATTTCCACTGGAACAGGCTGTAGTTACAACCGACTTGCGTTAGCCCTATAACTGTTTGTCGTGTGAAAAACACAGGGCTCAAATAAATGACGTCACTAATTTACCAGCTGAGATTGAGCCGCGACAAATGAAATACACCCATATAAATTAATGTTAAATTTACGATACTATTAGCTTAGTAAATTATACTTGTGTGATTAAACTGCACATACTCTTTTTTTATGACGTAGCTAATTTGTTGGGGAAAATGGTTTGCGGAAATAAAGGAATATATAGATTTCACTCTTACCCATTTTCACATGCATTTATATGCATCTGCATCAGACTTCTTTTGATAGAGCTCTGACAAAAGGAGAAATTACTACATTTTCTTTAAATTGGACAAATTAACTTTGATGAATTGAAAAGGATTTTAAAGGGTATGGTATTTATTTTTCCTTTGTTTACGGCTTTAAAACTAGATAAAAAAATGTAATGAAAGGATGCATCGCTGATAAAAAGCAGTTTCTCTAATGTTTGTCGCGTGTAAAATATAGCCTAAGGAGAGATTGTCATTCAGTCATAAGTCGAGTCCCTGCTTCAACACCAAAATTTGAGTCTCAAAAATTTGACTTATGGCCGCGGATATACGGTATGCTCATCAAGGTTTGGGACTGACAGATTTCAAAGATTTTGTTAAGTCTGAGTCTGAAAAAGAATGGTCTGAAAGTAACCAGACATGTTCACACATTTTCAACTTTGTACCTAAATGTTTGGCTTTCGATTCTATATTATTTCACTTTTTGGCTTCCGATGTTTTTCAAAAAAAATTAAGTCATATCTAGTAACAAGTTATAAATTTATCTCTTTCCCACATGCAGACAACTTTTCAATGTTTTTGTGGCAAAAGGAGTAATTTCTCCTTCAGCTTAATTCACTAATAATTTGTACTTTAATTGATAAGAGATTTTCTATAGTTTGGCCTAGACATCTGCAAAGTTGTCCATAGCAGATATTTTGCATGTGGGAAGGTATAAATGTAGTAAGTTTGAATTTCAGGAAAGACAGTGATGAAGCGGATTTGGTTCCAGCCAGACAAGCAAATGTGAAGTGTCCTCAGATAGTGATTGCATTTTATGAAGAAAGACTTACTTGGCACACACATAATGATGATGATGATGAAAAGGAGGGTTCATAAAATTCATGTGTAAATGATTTTTAACTAGACTTCAAGTGTTGGAAGAAAGGTGACATTTTGTATGTGGATGGTCCAGCTCCATTTGTTGTTTCTTGTGCTTTTAAGATGGGAGTTTAACATGACAGGAACTTACTGTAGTACCTGTTTAACGCTTTTCTCATGCAGCAGATGACTTTTATTTATAAAGTGAGAAATAGCTCAATATGAACTTTTTCTCCTTTTTATTGGAATGTTTTCGGAAGTTGTATGCTTCTTTGAGGTCAAAATGCGTCTTCAAGTCGGAAAGGGATTAATTTCAGAATGAACTTACATGAAAGGAGGAGAGAAGTAATGATAAAGCCTAAGAAAGGGATCGTCTGTGTACATAGTGGTAGAGCCATAGATAGATAACGGAAGAGTGATCTAGATTCTATAGTCCATATCTTAATCATTTATAACCCTATTTCGCATACAACAAATCTGCAGCATTAGACCTTGAACATCTCTAAATGAAAGTATACTTACTGAATCGTGTTGAAATCGTAGTGGCAAAAGGAAAAATTGCTCATTATGACAAATTTCTCCTCTTCTCACAACCATTTTAAAAGTTGTGTGCTTCATAGGTGTCAGAATGCCTCTCCATGTGAGAAATGATTGATAGGCTGTTCTACTGACAACAACTGAGAATACCTTAGGATATATATTGGTTTACAAATGAAAGTACATTCATATTAATCATTGTAGTCTGAAAGTTAATCAGTAAATCAAAGCTTGGGAAAAGATGCAATGAGAATTAGGAGTTTTTCTTAGGTAAAACTGTCATCTTTAGCCTTATGACAAATAAAAGTTTTTGTCTTTCCTTTTCCCAATTGTCTGTGCATTACATTTTCACATAATTTGTTTAATATATCTATGTCTTCTACAGGTAACATTTGTTCATTGCAACACATTAGAATTATGTTATTTAGATGTATGTTGGATTTGTTATTAGTACTTATAGGTTACCTTTAGGGCTGAATATTCTCCTAACACTGACTGGTGGTGTTCAGTTTGGTATTGTTTGAGAAAACTCGACCCTTTCCCACGTAAGTTTCCCACTTACACATTTAGTTTGATGAATCTGAAACAGACAACTTTTAAAAACATTTGCCACAATGTCTTTAACCCTAATCAGTAATCATGATATTTTCATTTATAGTGAAGTATAGCTGTTTACCAAGATGTCGGCTGCAGTTTTGTTGTATGTGGGAAAGGGTTAAATATCAGGACTGTCGGGGGGTTTGTATCTTGGCAGAGAACATGATTAGAACAATTGAAGAAAGTCTTTATTTTCTAAGGTGTTTTGTTTAATATCCTAAAACTTTTATTTGTTCAGAAATTTTCAATAATTTCTACAGAAGTTTTAATTACAACGTTACTTCCCCGTTTGTATCTCTTCATTCATCTTTACATTTTCATTTTATTGTAAATACATGTATTTTTCACATCATCTGACTTCATACTCGTAGCTTCATGCCTTTCACTTTTAGAATGGCTCTGTATACTGTAAAGGTAATGATTTTCTATAGCTGTTTGTGACATTACCATCTGGACTAGCATAAATACATCAATTCACATGTCACTGGCTTGCCCTCTAGTTAAGTTCATGACTTTACTGTGTAACCCTTTGGTTGATGGAACCACAACTGAAAATGTTAATCATCTCACGGAGAGGTTGTCATCTGTCTAATATCATATATTGGGTGGATATCTTCTGGTTTTAGAGGCTTTTATTCATTCAATAAATTTCAAGGAATATATGTACTAATTTGTTGTAGCATATCTTGTTATTCAACATGCACTTAAATATGCTTTGCAACATGGGAAAAGAGACTCGCAAATTGAACAAGTTAATGTATTGATTTTAGATCCACTCTCAAACTGAAAGGGGGTCTTTTAAAATACATGCTAAGACAACAACCATTTAACGAAACCTGAAAAAATGTGTTGACCTAGTATGAGTACGGCGCTATCGCATGTTTGCCCGAGGCCGCACTTGTATCATTTTTTAAGCCTAGTACTGGTTTGTTTTCCCAGGGATCATGCATAAGTTGACTGTCGCCGTGATATAACATAAATAATGTTGAAAGCGGCGTAAAACCCCAATAAAACAAAAAGTACGAGTATTCACGATGTTTTTTCTAAAATTTGACGTGTATATCTTTAATCCAATGTGACATTGAATTTGACAATATCTTTTATTTGATAATTTGGTGTAAATTGTGAATTATGGGTTCACTAAACTGTTTCATACATACTCTATTCTAAACGGTATACTTTCAATTGGTGTTCCTGCAGAAAACTTATTGAAACTTGCTTTGTTGCATTTCATACAAAGTTTTTATAAAAAATCCCTCCAACCATGACTTGAATATGGTTACTGATGGAAGGACTGACGACGCCAAACAAATGTCACGTCCACCTTATGGAGGGGGATAAACAAATGCATATCAACATGCATGAGTTGTGTATACATGTACATGAACATATTAGTTGTTTTTTAATAGGAAACGAGGCAAAAAGTGACTACCGACTAAGTGAGGGTTAATTATGAAGAAATAGTAATTATTTTTTAACATCGACTGGGCAATTTTGAGCACTTCGATAATGGTACTTGTTTAGAGCAGTTAATCTAAATGGAATACACTTCCCTCAGTCATTGAGAGTCTATATTTAATTATTTACGGGCTAGGCTCGAGTCGAGTCGCATCAAACACGTATCGACCTTCGGGGTTTTGCGACAAAAGGAAAGATCAAGATCAGTCAGATCTGAATAGTTCCTGTATGTTTGCAATTTGAACATAAATACTATGTCAACTCCCTCTCCGAATGTTGGTTACCATGTGTTGGGACTGGCTTGTTTGTATTTGTGTAAATCTTCATTTTCAAATGTTGTAAGCTGTCTTGAGTCAATTTCGTGTCATTCTATTGTCCTTGGTTTTCATGTTATGATCGCACAATGTAAAATAAATTTGTAATAACAAGATCGGAGTTGTGTTCTTTCAGACCCAATCATTTTAAGCAATTGCTTCTTTTGTCAAACTGTTTTAGATCACCTAAGCACGAAGGGCTCAAGGTGAGCTATTGTGATCACATTTTGAACATTCATCTCCAAATCTTGGACAAGTTCAAGACTGGGCCATTCAGGATATAAAAAAAATGGGTCACTAGGTCAAATTGAAGGAAAATCTTGTTTACACTCTGGAGGTCAGTTTTAGCTCACCTGAGTTCATGTTGTCTGTGGCGAGTCTTCAACAATTGCCTTGTTAACACTCTACAGGCTAAAATTTGCATCTGATCTTCATGAAAGACTACCAGAACATCAAATCTTACTACATTAACCCTTTCCCATATATGGAGAAATCTGCTGTGGTTAGCCTCGGGGATTTCGAAAAACCGAGTGTCTCGGGTTCGACCCCCAGTTGCGGCACTACGGTCATGGTGGAGTGCCCTTAGGCAAAGCATATTTTCTAGCCTAGTACTGGTTTGTTTACCCAGGGATCATGAATAAGTGAACTGTCGCTGTGATATAACTGAAATAATGTTGAAAGCGGCGTAAAACCCCAATAAATAAATAAATTCCCATATATGGAACTGGGTCACTCTAGAGGCAGCATTTTTAACTTCAGCATGTTGGAACTATCGGATTGTTTGCCTTGATGATCATTATATGGGCCATGCCTGGTCAAAAAGTATGTCACTAGGCCAAATTGAAGGATATCTTTAACACTTTAGAAGCTTGAGATTTTGTCACTGACGTCTGCATGATTAACTCAAAACTGTCAGAATGGTCTTGATGACATGTAGGCCAAGTTTGAATATGGTCCATGTCCAGTCAAAAACAAGATCACTAGGCCAAATTGATGGAAATCTTGTTAAAACTCGAGAGGCCGCACTTTGTTCTTCAGCAGCTTGAACATTTTTCAGAATGTTTGTCTAAATCAAAGTTTGAATATGGGTTCACATTTAGGTCACTTAGTCAAATTGAAAGAAAATCTTATTAACACTCTGGCGGCTGAAGTTTATCTTGAAACTTCGTCAGAATATTTGTCTTCAGATGTGTAGGCCAAGTTTGAATATGAGTCGTAAAGAATTGAAGGAAAATCTTGTCAACACTTTAGAGGCTGTATTTTTTGCTTCAGCAGCTTGAACTTTTGTGAGTGTTAATGATATCTTGGTCTGGTTCAAATATGGCTCATATTGATATTGGATTTTTTTTTTTTTCGACAGTTGGGTATCTGGAGTTAAGTCGCTTTAAACTAGGACACTAGGTCAAATTGAAGGACTCCGGAGACTGCATTTTCGTTATTTTTGCAAACTAGTTTTCAGAAATTCACACACAATAGTGCTTGTTTTGTCTGACGAATTTAAAAACAAATGGCTATGTCTACATTTGGTCTTTACAGATAGATAGATAGACGCGTTCTTTGTTTTCCTAGGAACAAGGATGGCAATCAACAATTTCTTTAAATGACCACTGTTTGGACTTTGACTTAACTTGGTAGGAAACAACCGAATGGGAAAAACTTTCAAATAACTTGAAATCTGCTTGTCTGAAACGCCTCGAGCTTAACTATTTGGTAGGTAGCATTATTTAATGCTCCTCTACAAAGATTGTTCAAATTATGCCGCTGTGATTAAAATTAGCCCTTAGTACCACCTATTTTATATACAGATGTATAGGGAACAACTTCGAAAATCTTTTTGTCTGAAACCGAAAGGCTTAGATATTTGGTCTGTAGCATTGTTCAAATTATGCCCATTGAAACCGAATTGGTCCCCGCCCCCGGGATGATCTGTTTTACATATATAGGGAAAAACTTTGAAAATCTTCTTGTCTGAAACCAAAAGGCCTAGCGCCAAGATATTTGGAGTGCAGCATTTTCTCATGGTCCGCTACCAAGAGATATAATATTAAACGGAAAAATCTTCTTGTCTGAAACAGAAGGGCCTACAGCTTAGCTATTTGGTGTGTAGCATTGTCTACCTAGATTGTTCAAAATTGGTCCATGCCCGGGGGTCACCTGTTTTATATAGATATATACATGTATACCGAAAAAACAAACGCCTAGGGCTTAAATATTTGGTGTTTAGCATTGTCTCATGGTCCTCTGCCAAGCTTGTCCATCACGGCCCTCTTATTAAAAAGTCGTTCCAAGAGAACTGATGGTCATCTCTTCTTACTTCTTGGCTAAATATGGGTTTTACACCGTTTTCAACAATTGTTAGCTCTGCTGGCTGAAAGCCAGTCAAGCTTATGTGATGGCGAATTGGAAGGTAATGAACCATTGCTTGATTGCAGATTGGATTGTATTAACCCTTCTCTGCTGATTACGAAGAAGAAAAATTGAGCTATTGTGATACCCTTGACGGCGGCCTCTGCGTTGACACAAAACGTTAACCGTTCCCCATAACTTAAAAGTCGTTAAACATGGTACACACTACGCATTTCTACCTAATCGCATACATCTGCCTTTAATAGTTCAGAATGTCCCTCTTTTCGACTTCGAAAATTGCAGAATGCCAGAATTGGGATAAGGTGAGCATTTATCCAGAAGAAATGTGTTTATTAATCATTTGCCACTTGCAGACGAGCAATTTCGCATTTCCATCTCTATTTAATAATTTAACTCATGTATATGGAAAATATTACGATTCAAAAGTTGTCTGCTGCATTTACAGTTAAATTGACGTGAAGCCAGTAGGGCTGATGGAGAGCTCGTGTTCGATTGAATTACATCGCCAACAATTTCTTCAAACACCATCTCTTTAAAAAAAAAAACATTGGGTCCATTGCAACCCATCTTCGCGGGAAAGGTCATGTTAAAAGTTATTTAGATTTTATTAATTTCTCTGGTTGCGAGGGCATCGGTGTGGTTGTAAAATGACAAAACTTCTTCTCTCAATGTGTTTGTCCGATTTCAAGATTACAAGTCAGAAATTCTCCCTTTGTCACCATCAGGTCTCATCATAAAGACAAGATTTCAGATTAAAACCAATTGAACGTTTTAATAGTCTCACACTGGACTAATAATGCACCAATAATACCTTAAGCAGACATAAATAAACCATGTTCCACTTGTATAAGCATAAGCAGCTTTAGAAAAAAAACATTGTGGCAGAAGGAGAAATTGCTCATATCGAGCAGTTTCTCCCTTTTCAATGCCGCTTTCAGTTCTATTTTAAAAAAAAAAGAATTTTTGTCATGATTTTTGGCAATATTATCTCAGTCTTCTGCTGCAGATTTGTTATAAGTGGAGAAGAGTTAAATATCAAATTGGACAATTCCAAGTGGATGATGTCATATGGGCAAGAATTCACTATTGGAATTATTGGTGTCAACACTCTATTCTGTATGTAGTTTCAATTAAGTACAGATTTAGAAAAAAAATTAAGACATTTATTTACACATTTATACCTTACACATCCTTTTGTAAAAAAAGAATGAACTTAAAAAGTATTGGTTGCGAGAAATAAAGCCTTAAAACATCATATTTAAGGTTTTAGTATGACAAAAAGTGTGACATTTTGTACATGCACTTTAATGTGTGTGTATAACAGCTTTATGTTGCCTCATTTTAGTGTGTAGTTGATTCAAAACTTATATCTAATAATCAAATTTTCCTAAAAAATCAATCCAGTGTATTTGTCTGCAACAATTGTTTTACAAAAAAAGAATGAAAATTGACATGTGCATGTAACATTTGGTGTCAAACATTGTTACATGCATACATTTATCAAACAAACATAAATTGCAGCACCAAAGGACTTAAATTTTTGCCTTATATTATGCTTTCCTTACCCAGTTGATGAATAAAAACACATTTTCTTCAAATCTTTGAGTGACTTATGATAGGAAGGCCCAGCATAATGTCTTAAATTTTGGTGTCAAATAAATCTTACACATTTTGATCAAATACTTCAATAATGGAATGCTTTCAGTTGTTTTAATTTAATAAAATTTACAAATTATTGGATGATTTAAAAATCTGTAATAATATGAATTCATAATATAATGTATGACAAAAAATAAACTGACGTCAAAATGTGCTTGTAACCTTGACAAGATGTTACCAACACCATACTTTTTTAAAACTTCAATTATTTGCTTCTCTTTAGACAAGTATCTCCAATCACTGGCTATGCTTTTTGGTAGAACATTTATAAATAAAAATATATATATTTTTTTCTCTTAATCAGAAACAACAACCTTTGATATGTGTGTGTAACTGTTTAATTTGACACAAACATGTCCATGTTACATGCATCCAGCATAGCCATATCTTCTATACAGCAGCTGACAGGCTAAACTATTTAATTTAGAAAAATTCCACTCCTGACAATTAATCTCCAAACCACAAAACAACATATTAAATTTCAAATCTAACTAAATAAAATTGATTTTCAAATTTGTATGTAACATTAACAACAATTCTGTCAATGTTACATGCAACAATACATATAACAGTATAATATTAATAAGTTCATAATTTAGAGATGTTTGAAGTTATTTGATATATTGCATCACATGCTTTTGCTACAAGTAAAAAAAAAAACAAATAATATTGTATATAACAGAAATAAATGAGATTTCTAAATGTATGTAACTATTTCAGTTGACACGAAAGTGTCAATGTTACATACTTCAAATATCTGGCAATCAAACATACACAGTAGTAAATACAACCTGAATCAGAAGACCTGGTCCCAACTTCTAACATATAATCCACAAACTAAAGAAGATTTTATATGTTTAATGGATATAAATGACATTTTAATCTATGGCTATCAACGTGTCAATGTTACATGCATCAAATGGAGCTTTATTTTTATTTTTTAGGATGTTTACTTATGAAATTCATTCACAAAAAACACACTGACCCCAACAGCCATGAAATAGGCTAGGACAGAAGCAAGATATATTATTTAAAACAAACATAAGTCTGCACAAACTTTACAAGTGTAACATTGACACCAACCATATCTTTTTGCTATTTTTTCCTGTTAAACGACAAGACAGTATTTCTCATTCAAAGGGTAAATGTTGGAACAAACTCCAACATCATTTCACACCATAGCACAAATTAGAGCCTCTTTCAATTATATGAGATATGAACAATTGAAATAATCTTGGTGTCAATGTTACATACTCCATATTTCAATAACTATGACATTTAAAGAAGACAAGAAGACATATTTTAAAAAAAGTCTCTTGGTTTTAGATGTCTTGCTAGAAGAACTTAGTAGTAAGGCATTTTATAAAATGAATAAAGGTGATCTATTTTTTTGTTTCAATGTCACACTTTGTGTTGCATTAGTGAATTCTTGCCCATATGGAAAAACTTTAGAAAAATCGAAATTTATGCTCTAAATTGTCTTCTGTTGGTTTTCTGATGTAGTCTTTAGAAGGATCAGCTTTAGGAAAATCCACTTTCGATTTTGCTTCTATTTTTACTGGATCTACAACCACATAAATCCCATCCCTTTTCTGTACCACGTTTTTATAATTGTCTATTCGTGTATTTTTGGTTACTTTAATTCGCCGATAGACGTCTATATTATCCGATTCCCTTCGCTCTGAAGCTAAAAGAAAACGACAACAGTTAATGCATTGGGGCTCCCGCACAATAAACAGATTCACAAAGTAGGGGCCACGCCATGGGAAAATCGTATTTCGGAACGTTAAGCCCAACGAAGACTCATTTGATAATGCCTCGCCGCTACGCAGTCTAATATATATTATTATCTTTCCTGTCGATTACAAAGGATGCATGCGTATTGAAGTAATTATGATCTACAAAGAATACTTGCATCTGTTCTAATTAGTTTCAAAACCGCTATAGGTCGCTTATATCTTGACGTGGTGCAATTGAAGACTTGGATCAGTTCGTGCATCAAGGTTATTTTTATGGTAACAGAACAAAACGTTAAATTACCGTCCGAGTCCACTTGCAAAATACTAGTCCTCGCTGGACGCGCGTTCATGTTATAACGGGTAGTTGCTGGATTATAATTCATTAATTTGGGTTTTATGCCGCTTTCAAAAGTTTTCAGTCATATCACGGCGGCAAGTTTAGCCTCTGCGTTTTCTAACTTTCTCACACCGGTACTCCGCACAAACTAACTCACATGCTGCATGATATATTAAATAAGCAGTAGGTTCAGAAATAACAGCTGACAAACAAACACGTGTCGATTGGATACACTGAAATGTCCCTGGAACGTAGGTTTGCTCAAGTATCAGACAGCCAAATACTTGTTACAGGATCTAACTCACCAAAACTTTTATAAAACACACGTGTTCTCAACTTGATAAGAAATAGGTTTTTTTTCTATCCATATTCCATCATAGTTATAATTACGTTAAATCCACTTACCAGGATCTGGTTTTGGGAAATCCACTTTCGATTTAGCCTCAATATTGACAGGATCTACGACTACATAAGTACCATTGTCCGTCTGTTCCACTTGTTTATAATTATCTACGCGCGTGTTCTTGGTAACTTTAATCCGCCGAGTGACATCCACTTGCTCTGATGGCTTTCTTTCTGAAACTATACACAATATGAACTAATAGGTTTAAAGTCGTTTTAGATAATCTTTTAAAAATATCACGGCCATCAGTTCACCTACGAACGTGTTTTTAGCTGTCTAAAATCATGTATCGACCCAAGAGTCTTTCCTAACAACTGCATGACTGTTTGTTCACATATAATGTTAGCCCATTGCTTAAAGATGAGTGAGGCTTGACGCATTGACTTTTGTAAATTGTCAGAAAGAATGTTAGCCGGGATTCGAACTCACAAACCCCCAGGGCCCTAGATAAACACACCGCGTGGCTACCGACGGTGCAACTACAGGCACGGCTACCCTGTTTGAATTACACCGAATGTTAATCCATCACTTACCTGGATTTGATTTTCGAAAGTCAACTTTCGATTTGGCCTCAATTTTGACTGGATCCACAAGGACATAGGTGCCTTCATTGGTGTGTTCTATATTGTGATAATTGTCAACTTTAGTATTTCTGGTTACTTTGATCCGCCGAATAACGTCAACAGTCTTCGCGTGCTTTCTCTCTGTAACTGTTAAAGAGGACTGGGTTGATTTACTATAATCGCTATGCAGTTTGCTGTTGTTTTAGTCAAGGGAGAGAAAATCAATATTTTGCAAATTATATCCCGCTTATTAGCGAACTAACAATACAGGGGGTAAGGAGTCAAATAAGTATTTAGAACAGGACATACGCATTTTATTTAAAATTCAGATCTCTTTCTTTTTATTTTGATCTGTTTCTTTCTATTTTGATACGTATATATATATATAGTCGTATTTTACGAAGAATCTAACATCTATAAGAAAATATATGGTGCTGCTACAATGGTCTTCCAGGGAGAACAACATGAACGTAATTATTACACTTTATATCATTAAAACTATATATTTAATCTTGTTAAAGACCATGTGGTCGAAAATTCGATTATTAAAGAGTGTTAATGATATAAATTCTTACCTTTGGAAGACATACTATACAAATTAATCATTACAGTTGTAGAAAATACTTGCCTGTGCATCCATGCTTAATGATCCAAATGGATACTGTTTTACCGAAGTATATTGCAACCTTCTGTGACTTATTTGCGAACAGTGCAGTGCCCATATTTAGATCTTGGTTTTTTTATTACCTGGAACAGATTTGGGGAAATCTACTTTCGATTTGGCTTCAATCTTTCTCACAGGATCGAGTATGATGTAAGTGCCAAATTCCGTTTCTTCCACGTGTGTGTATTTGTCTACCTTTGTGTTTTTCGTCACCTTAATCCGCCGGTTTACATCGTTGTCAAATGGTCTTAGGCCTGAAAGAAAACATGACATTTGATTCATAATAAGTGCGTGTGTACAGTTTAACCCTCTCCCACATATAAACGATTTCTGACGCCTCTGCATCAGATGATTTTTGAAAGTGCTGTGGCAAAAGGAGAAATTGCTCATGAGCAATTTCTCCTTTTGCAACATTGTTTTCATCTTTCCCCAGTAATTAAAACATTATTTCTAGAGATTATTAATCAATTGGTCAAGAAATGTTCAAAGACGTCTGCTGCAGATTTGTTGTATGTGGGATTTGGTTAATAACAAGGAAAAGTGGTTCATTTTAAATAAATAGGGTTTTGTTATATTTATAAACAGTGAATAATACCACGACTGTAAACATGAGCCGCATCTAGAAATAAGGTTGTCTTATAATTGGTTCCTCCTTATTTCAATCCTTACCCGTATAGAGACGCGTTTTAATGCATCTATGTCAGACGACACTTGAAATACATCGAGGCAAAAAGAAGCAATTGCTCATAATAAGCAATTTCTCTTTATGTAAAGACACTTACGACACTATTCAATAATAATTATTTCATATAAGAAAGTGTCCATAGTTTTGCATAGTTGATTTCAAAGTCGTCTGCTTCCGAGTTATAGTAAAGTCCAAACTGTCTTTAAAGACCAACCATGGGAAGAGAACAATCTGGTCTTTGTTTACAGTTGGTCTTTAATAACAGGGTCATTTACGCAAAAAAATGTGGTTGCTAAGGACAAGGAATTGCTAAACAAAGGTGGCCTTTTGGTTTGACTGTATGTGTGAAAGGGTTAAAGAGATATATATCAGGGAATACAGTTCTTATTTTGCATCAGAGTCGTTTAAATTCATATACACCGTGTGCATCAAGATCTTTTTTCGCAAAGAGGGTTGCCGTTAATTTTAAGGTTTACCGACCTTTGAAATAAAGAAGAAATACAACCCTTTTCTGATAAAAACTTGTTTATAACTGTGAGTGGTCCTTTTTTTCTCCGGTGGAAATAAGCGGGTTTTTTATATTGTATACACTGAAACGTGATCTCGCTTACCCTGTTAAATTAACGCTTTCTCACATATAGACAACTTTTGAAAACATTGTGGCAAAAGCAGAAATTATGCTCATTATGAGCGATTTCTCCTTTGTCATAATGTTTCCAATTTGATTCAATAATTGTTCTTTCATTTATAGAAAGTATCCACGCTTCAGACTAAATACGATGCATGATAACATGCTGCTTGTAAAGATTTGAGCCATGCAAAAGTATTTTTTGTTGTATGGTGTTTTTCGGCGATATTAACAAATGTTCCGTTATACCACGGCGTTTCCTCGGTTAAGTTAACAGTACTACAGGTCCATTTATCCTGACACTAGCGAATCAGTCGTACTTCGAATCAACAATCTTGAGCGCCGAGGGGATAAATCATTTACTACCAAGTGTTTGGCATAACCCGGCCGGTGATTGAATCCGTCACTTCCCGCACCCAAGGCGGACGCCCTACCACTACACCATCGAGATAGTGTCGCGTAAGAGTAAAGGCGACCTTCCTGTCTAAACGACCAACTAACCACAACTCAATATTCGGCTCGGCAAAGTCTGATCCACATGGGACTTACTTGATAATGCTTTATAAAGACAACAATGTTTGTTTGCTATCACAAGCAGAAGTTTTGTTATCAACATCAAGCTGACTTTAAGCCTGATTTATTTTTAAGCGTTTGCAGCCGATGACCTTTGCTACACTGTTTTCAACTCCTTTCAAATATTGAATTTTCATTTATAGGGAACAACAATATGTTTGCCTATGTGTTCAAATAGTGTATTCACATATTTTAGGCCACATGTCCATAATGTAAACAAAACATATATATGGATTTGCCCCCACAAAATACAATTATGTGTTCTTATTTTTCCTTCTAGTTGTTATTTAACAGAATATATAATGGAGAATTTACTCATAATATTAATGCTTCTTTCATCTATAGTGAATAAACACTCTTTTTTTGACTAGATGTTTTTAAAGTTCAAGCTTCAACGGCCGAATACAAACAATACATATACATGAATAGGTTTACCTCCACAAAATGCAAATAGTTCTAGATTTCTTTCCTTGTAGTTGTTATTTAACAAAACTATAAAATTAATAGCAAAAAGTGTAGATAAAGATCAGAATATATGGATGCTTATCAACATTATATTAAATAAATTAGATCTGTCGCAGCTTGACATGAATCTAATGAATTATTCTTCTGTTTTGATCTTTATATCATCCATAAAAATTGATAACGTTGACAAAAGAGAAAAACATGGTATTCATTCTCAATTATATCAATTGCAATATACAACAAATCTGCAGCTGGAGACTTTGAAATCATCTTCACAAAAATATGGGAACTTTCTTTAATACCATTTAATACAATAGTCTATTTGCGTAATGAGACCTCCGGCCCACAATACATACATATTATATTACATTCAACTTACAACGTAGTAATGGGCACAATCGAATTCCTTCACAAATCATTGAAACATAAAGGGCTATATTTTTAATAACTAATGGATTTTCATTTTGAAGAAGACAATAAAACTTCTGTAAGCTAGGTTAAGTATTAAACCACGTATTTAGATACAAATCTCTTATGATCTTAAACTTTTTACAAATAAAAAAGGCATAAAACTCATCCTCGATCACTACGGCATCTTTTTGCATAAAGCAATAAACACAAATTCGATTTTCTCTTTCAATATTAAAATGACGACCAAGTTCAGCGTTAAGTTTGTGGCTTTAGCATCTAAAACGCGACAGAGAACGTTTATAGTAGGGTTTAATATCTAAATTTAAAAACGTTTCTACATTTAATAATGTTTAAACATTTTTGTACAAATCACACCTTGAAGAAGTATTTATATCATTATGCCACATTTGAGAGGAACTCTTTTAATCTTTGTTTTACTTGCTTTATATGTATTATTTTACTATAATTTCCTGCTTTTCACTTTTTCAATCAACTGATTTATTTTTTATTTTTTTTTATTTATTTTTTCCTTCTTCATTTCTTTATTGTTTTTTTGTTTTTTTTCAAACCCACGTGACTGAATATTTTCTATATGTATGTATGTTTGTAAATGACTATGTACTTTGTATACGTCTAAATAAACGTTCTGATTCTGATTCTGATATAAAATACGTTTCATAACCTATATCTTGCGAAAGCCACACAAAACTAAAGCCACACAAAAATAGAAATTCTCCAACTTTTGTAACCCAATTAATTCTACCAATATCATCATACTTCTTAAGCATTAAATAGCACTGTTTTGGATATCTGTTAGGATGCATATGAATTAGTCTTACCCAGTATCTAATACATTTAATATGGTACGATATAGTAAATATAAGCATAACCATCGAATAGAGGTGGGGACTCATCATGAGCAATGTCTCCTTCTGTCACAATATTTTCCAAAAGTCGTCTGCTATTGAGGCGTAAGAAAGCGTCTGCATGTGGGAAAGGGTTAAAGTATTCTCCCGTTGCAAACAAATCTCAGGGATACGGTGATGACTAACTGTTTCGGCGTCAAACCATGCTAACCGTTTACCTGCTATGGTACTTGTTATAGTCGTCTGCTTTAACCCTTTTCAACTTGCAGGCGCATTTAAACGCATTTGCAGCAGACGACTTTTGAAAACATTGTGGCAAAAGGAGAAATTGCTCATGATGAGTCATTTTCCCTTTTGCCACAATGTTTTCCACTCTATTTAGTGATTAAACTCTCTTTTATGGAGATATTTCGCATTTTTGCCGATATGTTTTCGAAGTCGTCTGCTGCAGAATTGTCGTATGTGGGAGAGGGTTAAAGATAGATGTGGCTTTATCATGAGTGACTATGAATGTTTCTCCGAGATGGATGTATTTATTCCATGTGAGCCTGTCCATGGGAAAATATATCAGATGGCGTTTGTAAACAGTGTAGATACAAATAAGCATGTAAATCCACACAGGCTGATCAAGATCTACACTGTTCACCTATTACTTAAACTAAACAAATTCAACTTGTGTGGATTCTTAGGATATTGAGCAGATGCGCGGGCTACACTTTCAGAAATGCCAACGTGTACATTTTCTCATTGACTTACTTCTGGTATCCTCCGCATACTTTTTCGGAAAGTTTATCTTCGATTTAGCTTTTATTTTAACGGGTGGTTCAACAATGGCGTATACTCCATTTCTTGTATATTCCACCTTTTTGAAATTACTAACGGGGATAGTTGGAGGGATCTTTATCCGTCGAACGTGGTCCTTTTTAGGGGCCGACAAGGATTTTTCAACCTGTGCCATATGTTTTTCGTCTAACGAGTCAACTTTGGCTTCCGCTTTCCATTTAACGGGATGCGATTGGATGGATTTGTTTCCGCCGGAAGGCACGTGACTCATATTGTCCTTGGAACGGACTTTGGAGTCGGAATCCCACTCCATGTCTATCGGTGGCATATAAACCCAATTCATTTTAAAGGATAAGTGTGTATTACTCAATCCAATAAGAAATAGTTAATTGTTGTTTAAACGTTTATTCGAAAGCAATAGAACTCACCGATATTTTTTATCCATTCGATTTGATAAAAATATCGCAATTCTAACGTTCAGTCAATAAACGTAAGCCTACATATAACAAATAATTTGTCTCTCTCCTTGAATTCGTCTTTCTCGTTTCGATTTCTCATTGGAAGAATAAGATTGTAAACCAACAGGTTCTCACATTGTGTTCAACACTGTTCGTTATCGGGACACAATTATCGCTCAAACCACGCTGGTTATTCCAATAAACACTCGTTGCACTCGAATTGGTTTTCCCAATAAACACTTGTTTCACACAAAGCTACACTGTTCGTTATCGGGACACTATTTTCGCTCAAACCACGGTGGTGTTCCGCAATAAACACTGGTTTCACACGAAGCTACAATGTTGTCAACAAACATGGTATCAGTTAGTGATGAACTTGACCCTTTATTTGGTATGGTGTTTTAGAGTGTGAAAACGTCAGAAGCAAAAATCGTATAGTATGCCAAATGGATCGTTTGAATTCGATACAGAGCCTAATAATTTCTTCTATAACATGTTTTAAAATCCATCTACTGCAGAGGCGAAAAACACCGTCTGTATCAGGTAAAAGCCAAAGAAACAGAAGTGAATTCATTCCGTATTAAACATAAATAAACATATTTTCCTAGCTAGCATTTGGTATGCGATGTCTGTATTCATACAAGAAAGTAAAAACAATAGAAATTGTAACCTAATAACCCATGACGTCAGATAAGGCCAATTCGCTGGCATTATTGTATTCAACAAAACCCTTTTCCATATGTAGACGCACTGTACACTTCTGCAGCAGACAACTTTGGAAAACAGTTTGAGCAATATCTCATTTTTCATAATGTTTTCAACTCTATTCAGTAATTATTACTCTTAGTTATAGAGATTCTCCACATTTTTGCCCAGATGGTTTTAAAGCCGTCAGTTGCAGTTGTGTTGTATGTGGGAAAGGGATAAATAGTGTGTGCCAATTACTTATTGATTAATTTATTTATTGAAGTTTATAGCCGCTCTCAACGGTATTTCAGTAATGTCAAGGCGGTTATTTCACCTACAAAGTGTTTTCTAGCATGTATTCCAAACAACAATCTTCCTATGCAACAGCCTACCTTCCCACATAGGCTATTCATAATGCCCTTTGTCAAACAACGAAAAGAATGGATTGTTCGAACTATTTGATTGATAGCCCTCGGCGTTATCGACTGAGTTAGCGCGACAATCGTTATTATATATTCGGAGATCAACAAGCAAAACTTCAGATACTGGGGAATCGAAAAACTAAACGTGTATGTAATGAAAGCCCTATACAGCGAAAATGTGACTGTTTCGGCCGCCCTTAGCTCTCAGGGAATCATTGGAACATTTTTTTATGAAGATGAAAATGTAGAAACTGCTACAGTAAACAACAAGACGAATGTTTTTGACGCAACGCATCAAAGAGAAGCCGCAATATTTCGTTGCACATGAAGAAATAAGAAAAAGGAACATTTAAATTATTTCTCAAACTGTAAAATCATGACTTTAGAGTACTTTTATATTAGGAAAATTTAAAGTCAATTTTTTTGTTAGGCAAAGATATTTAAAAGAACTTTTAAACTACATTTTAAGACACTATTTTGTTAACCCTTTCCCACATACAACAATTCTGTAACAAATGTCTTTTAAAGCATTTACCGGTATTCAAAAATAAGGACACTCTCTATAATTGAAAGAACAATCATAATTATAATTGAATGAAGTTAAAAACAATTCTACTTTTGCCACAATGTTTTCAAAACATATTAGCTGCAGAGATGCCTGAAAGTGTCTGTATGAAATACAGTTCAGTTAATCTGATCACGTTTTGTTTGTAAGAACCAGAAGATTTCATTTCATTAAAGTTTTCTTGAAGTTTTCTTCAAGTTCATATCGCATCCGTGGTAATACATGTTGTAGGCTAGGCAAAATACACCGAAATCGTGTTTACCGCGATATTCATGAAAGAAAGAATCAACTAGACGGCGTAATTTATCTTCATACAGATATTTCTGTGGTTTAAATATTTTCATGTCTGCAATTTGCGATGACAATTGTACTCAAAGTTAAGTGCAATCAAAGACGAAACTTTCAGCGATATTTGCGAAAAACAAAATGCATAAATGAATGAAAATGAAAGATGATCGAAAACGACAAAAAACAACGATTAGAAGACAGACAGACGAAGTATTCGTCACGCAAGATAGTACAATAGGAAGATATTATACTGAACATGAAAGTCAGATTATTTAAAACAAAGCAAACGAATAGTTAGGATGATTGAATGTGTAAAACGATAACAATGAATATCTATACATAGACTATAGATGAATTTTACTGTCTTTTGTTTTGACTCCTAACTTTATTCGCGAACCAGAGTCGGTGCGCGGCCTTCTTCCTCTAACTATTGCGTAATATATCATAGGATGTAAGGAATCAGACTACATTTAGCTACATTTTTTTGGTTCCCGGTTTGAGATACTATTGAAATGATAAAGCGTTTGAGTCAGGTTACCAATTCAAAAGAATGGTTCTCTGCTCAACTCTTTAGATTAGATACAACATGAATTTCGCTTATCTTACTTACTTTAAATTAATATACCGGCCTTTAATTTGTAAAACTCACACAAGTATAGAGTGTAAAAGTGATGTTTCAAATTTAATTTACCTTAAATTAATATACTTAGTAAGGACAAAGAGAAATCCCAATATTTCACACGGGTAGGTCTATATATCTCATTGTGCTAAATTTCAAAGCATTCCTACAGGAAACCGCTGGCGGCTTCCAATGAAAGGTATTTGGAACTGTACAAAACTGAACTTGCACCACCATCTTTAAGAAGACGATGCATTGTTATTGATGATACATGGTATCAGAAAGTCGACGCACCACCTACCCCACACTGCCCTCAGAATACTCAGCTGGTTGGGAGAGAAATTTAGGGACAATCTAATCTCGCTCTAAACGTCTACAGAATGGCCGCCACACTCGTCAGACCTTAGCCAGCTTAACTTCTGTTTGCGGGGATACCCGAAGGACAGGTTTACAAACCAATACCAGAGCACGCGGAAGACCTCAAAAAAGCTATCAGACGGGAAATAATTTTGATTGAACACATGCACATCAGTTGTGAGGATCTGCAGGTAACTTCTTGATTTGGTGATACAACAAAAATGACGTCATTTAGAACGTATTCTGTAAATGGGTAATAGATTCAAGCGTCTATCATGTTTATGCTAAGATGGTAAACCCTTCTTAACATATATACAATAACAAATTACATGATGTATATATTTATATATATTTACCTGAAATAAAAAAAAATAAGAGCTGTCGGAGGACAGCATGCTCGACTATTCCACCGCTTATTTGGTTACCGAGATAATGGACTCTAATGTAGTTGCATGCTAAACATTAACCACAATGTCTTAAAGGGTGATAATTTGCAGTATATGCAGGATAGAGTTATTAAACTTGATTATTTTAATAGGTGTGATGGTTGGGAAGGGTTGTATAACGTTTCAATGGAATGCATCAAGTAGTTACTAAGATATGGATTCTTAATGTAGTTGCACGCAAACCTTTAACCATAGGGCAACAATTTGCACCATATGCAACTAGTTCAAAGTTATTGAAAAAATAGTGTTTTTTTCGTTAAAGGTCAAAGCAGGGACACTATATGTAATATAGTGTCCCTGGTCAAAGTGACATTGACCTTTGACCGTATGATCCCATGACCTGTTTGAGTCAAGTGCTGATCATGACCATTACCCAAACTAAGTTTCAGGGTCATAGGCCTAAGCAATGAGTAGTTTTAAAGCAAGGAATGTTTCCTATTGACTCCAAACTCTCTAGGCATCACCAACTTGCTATGATGTATGTCCATACCAAGTTCGAAGATCATGAGCCTAGGTGTATGTTATACTGGTAAATGCAAGCTTTCACAAAAACTTTAACCATTAACTGTTTCTTTACAGAAAGGTCACAGTGACCTTGACCTTAGACATAGTAACTCCAAACTCTCTAGGCAAAACCAACTTGGAGAGCACAGGCCTAAGTGTATGTTAGTTATAAGGGTAAAAGTTAGCTTGCACGAAAACTTTAACCATGAACTGTTTCCATATAGAAGGTCACAGTGACCTTGACCTTTGACCTACTGACTCCAAAGTTTATAGGCATCACCAACTTGCTATGAAGAATGTCCATACAAAGTTTAAAGACCATAAGCCTAGGCGTATGTTAGTTATAAGGGTAAATGCTAGCTTACACAAAACACTTTAACCATGAACTGTTTCTATATAGAAAGTTACAGGGACCTTGTCCTTAGACCTACTGACCCCAAACTGTGTAGGCATCATCAACTTGCTATGAAGTATGTCCATACTAAGTTTGAAGATCATTGGCCTAGGCGTATGTAAGTTATAAGGGTAAATGCTAGCTTGCACAAACACTTTAACCAACGGCGACTACAATAGCTCCCCTTATTCTTCGAATAGTCGAGCTAAAAACACGTTAAACTGTATCAGGTATTTTGGGACTTCTAACAGATGTTTTAGTCGAATTTATATGTTTATTGTGGATTTAATACTCGATATGGAAAACAGGTTGATCACTGAAGCAAGATTTCTATTCAATTTTCTTTTTTTTTTAAATTTGCCCTTTTTCTGATGCGGTTGCCATGTTTTTGCAACAAATCAATATGGCTTGAACAATTTTTGTAAAGAATCACTTCTACTAAAATACATTTTGCCCCCTTTCTGATGCCGCAGCGACCAAAGTTCTCCATGGAATTTAGTCAAACGACGGACAGAGTGAACAGAATATTACTAATAGATCACCTTGAGCCTCTCTCTTTAAAAGGGCCATAATTTGCATTAAATGCAGGGTAGAGTTATCTTACTTGATTATTGTTTAAAGAGATGGTTGGATAAAGTTTCAATGCAATCATCTAGTAGTTATGATATGGACTCGTATGTAGTAACGCGCAAAACAAAAAGGGGCCATAACTTGCATTAAATGCAGGACAGAGTGATCCAACGTAGTAATGTACATAGCTGTGCAGTCGAGCTTTGGTGAATATATGTACATGCATTCAAATACTTAACCGGGAATTTCGAAACCGGGTGTCCCGGGTTCGATCTCCAGTCGCGGCACTACGGTCATGGTGGAGTGCCCTTGGGCAAGGCACATTTTCTAGCCTAGTACTGGTTTGTTTACCCAGGGATCATGAATAATTAAATTTAATTGCGCGCTAAATGACCTTAGCTGTCGATGCGCCATAAAACCAATATACATTCATTCATTCAAATACTTAACCCTTTCCTTCATACGACAATTCTGCACCAGACGACTTTGAACGTATTTTGTCAAAAAATAGAAAATCTCTATAATTGAATGGATAACCTACGACTAAAAGTGGAAAACATTGTGGCAAAAGGAGAAATTGCACGTTTTGTGCAATTTCTTCTTTTGTCACTATGTTTTCAAAAAGCCGTCAGAAAACGTCTATGTGAGGGAAAGGGTTAACTAATGTGTGACACCGACGATTAGTAGAGCTAAAAATGTATATGTATATCTGTACAAAACATCGTGATAATGTGCACCTCTCTTGTTAGTGAAGCTTCATTGAAATCAAGTCAGTGTTAGCAGAGAAATAGCGCCGACAAGAATTCTCCCGTCATATTAATTAAAGAGGCAATAACTTTGCGAAAAATCACCGAACTGGAAGATGAAGATAAAATGCACATCTCCTCTTGTTAGTAACTCTTCCCATAGTTTCATTGCATTCAAGCCAGCAGTTGCTGAGAAATAGCCCAGACGGAGAGTATAATGTGCGCTCCAGATTTTTTTCGGGAAGTAAAATAGTTCAATGTAAACCATTTCTACCATTGTTCTGTGATCAAGTCGTCTGCTGCAGATCAAAATGTGGAAAAATGTTTTTTAAGCCTTCTCCAGTCGAGTCAAGTAATTTTGATACGCAGTTGACGCGGAGGACTTTTTAAAACAGTGGCCACAAAGATTTCATATTTTGACGTTTTAAACCCTCCTTCATAGAGATTATTTCACGTTTTTGTCAAAATGTTTTTTTCAAATCAGTCTGCTGCAGTTTTGTTGTATAAGGTAAGGGTTAAAACAGTGTGAAATGAAACATTACGTAGTTTTAGAGAACATTTTATTTTACCCAATGTTATTTGTCTGCACTATTAGTAGTCTTTCGCTGGGAAATGTTTAATGAACCTTCCAACTCCCAAAAGGAGAAATTTCACAATGTTTTTGACGTAATTTGATAATCATGCTTTCATTTATAAAGAGTTTTAACCTTTTTGTCAAGATGTCTGCTGTATATTTGTTATATGAAGGAAAGGGCTAAAGAATATAACTAATACCATAATAGAAACAGTTAAATTTATTTCATATTCGGTTATTATGTATCACAACTAATGACAATCGACTTTGTGGAATCCCTCCTCTTTCTTGATAATTCACAAGTGCCACTGTAAAAGAAAACAAGAACATGTTGAATTTCTTGCATCTTTTATCATAACTACACTTTTCCTTAAATGAGCAAGTACATGGGAAAAGGTACAAGTAGGCTTTTGTTAACAGTGTAGATCCTTATCAGCCTCTACAGTCCAATCAAGATCTATACTGTCCACATATAACTAACACATGCTTGTCAAAAACGTGTTGGGTTTCTGATAATCTGTACATAAATGCAAACGTGAACCATTTCCAAAGCATGATTCAAATAAAGATGCGTCTGCAGAAAACGCATTTGAAACATTGTCAAAGGCTAGTTCTTTTTGTACCAAGGTTATAAGATTTAACTATGTATCCAAATTTGAAGTCCATTTCCAAAGCAACGCTTTTAAAATGGATATGGCAATTGATTAAAAACCGAACATCTTTTGTAGCATATTCAGAAAAGATAATCCGCGCACGTCTTTTTAACAAAACGTTTATACCGTGTTCCTCGACTTTTACATATTTAATAAGGTTATTAAAATGAATGTTCATTTAAAATCACTCAATTTTGATGGAATCCGTTAACAGTGAATATCCAACAAGACGACTCTCCTATATCATTTTTCATTTAAGAATACCCAGGGAACATTTATGCCAAATTGGCAAGTATTTTTGGAAAAGAAGATTTTTTAAATTTATTAAATTATACATACAATGCAAACTAGAACTATCACTGAAGATGATAAATACCCCCAAAACAGCACCTTGACCTACACCGTAACTTAATAAGTAAAAGGGCCATAACTCTGTAAAATAACATGCAATTGTAAGACCTTTAGGATATGCACATCTCTTTGGTATAGAAGTTTCATGTGAATTTTTATCAAATTCCACCCAGTGGTTTTTAAGAAATAGGCCAGACAAAATATGGCTTCCAACCGACATAACTTAATAAGTAAAATAACATGCAATTGTAAGACCTTTAGGATATGCACATCTCCCCTTGGTATAGCAGCTTCATGTAAAATTTTATTGAATTCCACCCAGTGGTTTGTAAGAAATAGACCGGACAAAATATGGCTTCTGACCGACAGACAGCCCGACGCAGTGACCCTTTTCTTAGAAGGGGGTATAACAAGCTCCGCAACCCGTCAGACATGTTTTTTAATTGGTCAGAACAATTTGAACAATGATAGGAGAGGGTCATGCAAGGAACATTTGTGATTTTTTTTTTTCAAATTGGGCATTTCCCCTCCTTTCCGATGCGGTGGCAAACAGTTTAATATTGTTTCATGGAATTAAATCATTCCAACTTCAACAACCCAAAGAATATTATTGAAATTATTTTGAATTTGGTTAATGACGAGTCATTTTTAGGAAAATGAGAACCGACCGACAGTTGTCACAACTTGCTATTTGAGCTCAGGCATCTCAAGTCGTCTCTTGTTCCCAGAAAAAAAAGTATATCCCAACTTTCTGATCTTTTTGTAGCATCTTCATTTAAGGAAATCTATTCAGCTTTTACACCCTTTATAACTGTGTGCCTAAACTTCTACTAAAATTCAAATCAATGCTTTTAATGGAAAAATATATTTTGACGGAAGCTTACACTGAATCTCAGGCAGAAGCTTTTCAAGTGTGTCCAAACACGATTCACCATGATAAGTCATACACAGAATGTGTTAGGTCAATCAGATCTCCGTCAATGACTATTCCCTGCAAAATAAATCCCAAGTTTAAGTATACCACAGAAGTAAAATATATATAGTTTTTAAAACCATTTCCCACATACAACTTATCTGATGATGTCACCTTGAAAACAATTTGGCAAAAATCTCTAAATGGAAGTATAATGGAGTTAAAAAATGTGACACAGGGAGCAATTTCTCAGTTCTTCATAATGCTTTGGTGCAAGATAGAAAGGTCTAGTTGCACTAGAAAATATATATTCTTTATAATATGGGGAAAATGTTTCTTTTGCAATTGTCCTTTTCCCTACATTGTTTTGAAAAAGTTTAGGAAAATGCCATTAGTATTGGGCAACATTTTTCAATAATCTTTGGTTGTTCAACTCATTCTTGGATACAGCCATATATAACTATTCATTTTGGGAAGAGTAAGAATACATTTTCAATAATGGACGAGTTTTTACATCATAAATTTATTTACTACTTTTCAAAATTAAATATTTGACATTAATCTGTAGTTGGATAAACTTTTAAACCTACAGCTTGCAACTCAAGGAAGATTGTTAATGCAAAATAAATAATGTTTTGTTTTACGCCGCTTTCAACATTATTTCAGTTATATCACGGCGACAGTTCACCTATTTATAATCCCTGGGTAAACAAACCAGTACTAGGCTAGAAAATGTGCCTAAGTGTTTACTCATTTTCGATTCTTGGTTATAGCTTAAATTAAAAATTGAACATGCATTTAAAGAAATAAGATGAAAGAAATCACAAACACTAATGTAAATACACCTATCTTACCCAACATTGAAAGTGGTGTCTGTTCAATAAATATCTCCTAGTATTGCATTGGTCTTCACAAAGAATGAATTAGTTCATAAACATCCCTAATTCATGATGAAACTAGACGGTGTTGCAAAATAATTAGCAAATAAAAATGATTCAACATACAACTGTATGTGTCATGAATTCATCTCAGTTGGCTCCACTTAGCTATAAATGACATTATAATGCATCAATAGATTGGCAACAAAAGCATGTATTTGGTTAAATCTTGTGAAACTGTACCAATAATTTTAAAGTGAACATTGTCGGAAACTTTTGATTGATATAACATCCAGTCTAATCCAAGATATCTTGCTCATTTCAGTAGTTATGAACAATACAATACACATATCCATCACACAAGTTTATTAAACTTTCTCCATGTTTTTAAACTAATCGTTACAACTTTGATTTGTTTGGAGTTGTACCTGGGTAAGTTACCTGTGCTACTGGCCCCTTTACCCCAGCAAGTCAATCAAAATGCTTAGCCCTCAATCCTGAGCACCAAGGAGGGAAAGCCATTATTACCATTTTTTTTAAATCTTCCGTACAACTTGACCGAGATCAAACCCACAAAACTGTTTACAACTATGATCGCACATTGTACTATAAAGGACTTCAGACTAACAAATATGCAAGACGTTGACCTTGATTTTAGTTTGTAGCGAAACAAGTTACCCATTACTGTTGCCGATTTGTTGTATTGGGGGAAAGGGTTAAGGTAGTACATTTTCCATAATACATCAATTGTTGAGAACATTCCTAAAAACAAGAAGTCCAAGAGGGCCAGTATCGCTGCACTGCCATTAGACATAATTAAATTTCCAAACAGCCCCACCCCCTGGTGGCCATATCTTATTACCAATCAACACAGCTTGAAGGAATCTGATGGAGGGTTAAAATTATTTGAAAATCAGCATGACCCTTTTTTTAAATTGGCCGAACACTTTCGATTTTATTTCACTTCAGCCATATATCGCAAAATGCCCCTGCCGGCCATGTTTTTCGACCAACCAACTTGGCTTGAAGGAATCTGATAAGAGGTTTACCCAAACAACATTTCTAAACATTTTTTTTGTAAATTGGCCGAACACTTCCAGAGGAGAAGATTTGAGTTTCCATCTTTATTCTCTCTTTCTGTTGCAATTCGCCATGCAAAATGTCTGTATAGTGTCAACAAGGCAATTGTTGATTACGCACAAAATGATCACAATAGCTAACCTTCAGTACTTTGTGCTCCGGTGGGTTATTGAATAGATTTGAAAATTGTGGCAAATCGTGAAATTGCTCCTTTAAAATGAACAATTTCTCATTTTGATACAATGTCACCAAATGTGTGTTTTACAAGTCCAATTCTAAGAGGGAAAAACAAACAAGAGGACCATGATGGTCCTATATCGCTCACCTGATTTAATCAAACTTAAAAAGTTTTCATTGTTCTTTGTCTATACATAAATACAGAAAAATAAGCAACACCCCCTGATGGCCATGTTTATCAAAATAATTTGAAGTCTTAGTAGAGGGGCACCCAAGAAAGATGGCAAATGGACAAGAATATTTTTAAAGTGTTTACCATAACAAGTCTATGTAAAACAAGTGATCCCTAGGGTGGAGCCATGTTTGACACCAGGGCTGTAATAATTTGACCAACCTTGGTAGAAGTCTACTAGATAAGTTAGTTGATTGATTGTTGTTTAACGCCGTTTTTAACAATTTCTCAATTTAAAAAAATTTGACTTTTGTCAATCCTCAGAAAGAAAGTTTGCCGAGCCGGGATTCGAACTCACAACCCCTAGATTGACAGCCTGCGTCGCTACCGGGGCTCGGCCTTAGATAAGTTAGATTTCAAATATTAAACTTTTAGACAAGATTTTTCCCTATACGAGTATATGTAAAACAAGTGACCTCCCGTAATTTTTGACCCCATGGCTACATTTGAACAATCTTGGTAGAGGTCCACTAGATGATGCTACATACCAAATATTAAAGGCCTGGGCCTTCTACTTTTAGATAAGAAGATTTTTTTAAGTTTTTCCCCCTATAGGAGTCTATGTAAAACAAGTGACCCACGGAGAGGGGTCATTTTTTACACCAGGGCTATAATTTGAACAAGCTTAGTAGAGGTCCACTAGATGAAGCTACATACCCAATATCAAAGGCCTAGTCCCTCTACTTTTAGACAAGAAGATTTTTTAAGTTTTTCTCTATACGAGTCTATGTAAAACAAGTGACCTCCGGGGAGGGGTCGTTTATGACCCCAGAGCTATAATTTGAACAATCTTGGTAGAGGTTCACTAGATGATGCTACATACCAAATATCAAAGGCATGGGCCTTCTACTTTCAGACAAGAAGATTTTTTAAGTTTTGGTTAATTTCCCCTTTTTTTGCCGTGGCAACCCAAGTTCTACATGGAAAAGAATTCTTTGAACAAGTTTTAAAGAGATTCACCCAACGAACATTCCTGCAAAATTATTTTGAATTTGGTTAATTGGTTTAGGAGAAGTCGTTGGTAGGAAAATGTGAACGGACGGACGACGGACGGTGAGCGATCACAAAAGCTCACCTTGCACTTTGTGCATAGGTGAGCTAAAAAGAGAATTTCTTTTGTCAGGCAACAAGATCTCTTTGTATAGTTATCTTTTCTCCCCGTTTCAGATTCAAAAGACCTCTTTTTTTGTTTACAAAAAGCTGCTTCAACTATAGCACACATCGGTTCAAGTTTCAATACCGACTCCGATGCCAGGAAGAGTGCAATAGCCTCCTTATTCGTTGAATAGTCGAGCTAAATACATATACATGTCATTTACATAATAAAAAGAAGTTCTAGTCAAGAGTACAATTATTAACATATACTTTATTCTATACTCGCAATAGGACAATCAACATTTTACACTTGTATGTAGGACAAATGGGAGAAAAAATAGGAAAACAAAAATATACAACACTTGTTTAGAATGAAACAATGATAAATAGAAATGGATGGATATCCACCATTCATGATTCTGTTATTGAAGTGACATGATTTTAAAAAAGAAGACAAGTTGTACTGTCAAATAATGATAAACACGAGAAAACTTGATTTGTTTCAATGAAATGTAAAATAACATCTAAAATTCTTGCACAAAATATTTCACAAAAACACGATGTTTAAATGAGAAACTTAATCTCTGGCACTTAAAGAGTTTTTACAGTCATATATGATCACAATGCCCTAACATCATACATGCTCAGAATCTTATCATAATATGGTATCTCTAACTCTACTGTTTCAACTGCACAATTGTTTCTGAGCACATCCGTATCACACCATGTCAACTTGCTACATTATCATGTCATCATTAAGTCTTACCACCTATTTATATGGCAAAGGAACTGGGTTGACATGGTAATTTCGTTGTACTCCTATCATTGATTATTGGTAGGACTTTGTCATCTATCACATTCCGCAATTTCTGTACATATCTTACACCTGCATTCAAACCTACAGCTTGTCAAGGAAGCGGAATGGTGAAAAGGGTTTCTTTTATCAATTATGCCTAGCCTTCTGTCCTGTCTGAATTGCCTATCGTTTCTAACCCTGATGTTGGACAAAGTAGAGTTCTTCTCAATACCTCCTGTGTTTTATCCCTAATGCCTATCAATTAATACAAACAATATAAGATATTCAATTAATGTGTTGAAATAGTGTTCATCAAGAAAAACAAATGTTTAATTTTCATCATAAAGAGTGTTTAAAATTATTCAAATAAATATAATTATATCTAAAATTGACTATATCTAAATTAAGATTTCAGAAAGCATTGTATTAAAACGCCAAAACAATGTCAATTAATGTTATTTATTTTGAAAACTTTGACATCTTGTGTATATTAATTCTTTTCTAACAATACAAACTCTTCAAATGGAAAGTTTATCAAGCCATTTTTTTTTTAAATTCATTAAATTGGATTTAATTACAGAATAGATTATCGAGACATTAGATTTACATGGTGTGTAGATCACAAAACTTACCAGATATTAAGTTCCTCCAATTTCGAGATTCACGGCAATTTACCATCCGCCGCCACCACCACCTCGCCCATAACCTAGATAAACGGAGTTTTGACTTTTTAGTTCATTCAAATCTACAGATAATTGAGTTTTCATGTTCTAAAATCCTTATTTAATCATACAACCCTATATTGTAGTTACTCAAAAGAATCGTCTCATTAAAGATTCTTAGAGTGCCAACAACATGGGGTTTGATTGGATAATAAGACCTATATATTGTGGGGAAAAGAGCTGTATATCCCTCTTTATCTGGACCTCGGCCAGTCACCAGTATGGCCACCATTATTTTAGAAATAATAGACTGGTTCACTTTGAACAAATCTGAGATTCAAAATTCGAACAAGAGATGTTTGTCAAACATTATGCCCCCCCTGAGCGCCATGTTGGGAGGAATTTTGGACAATTGAGTAAAATTTGCATGGACCGAAATGCCAGCTGATTTGTTGTCATTTCACATTGGATGTCTGAGTCGGTTTTAAGATTATGAACAATGTTCATTCAAAGTTTGAGGATGGTAAGTACAGTTCTTAATCACATTGTCCTCAAAATAAATAGGGTTCATCTACTGGTCAGGCCCAACCTCCAATTCAAGTTAGAGGACCATAGGTCCAGGCATTGTCGAGTTATCACTCGGACAAGCTTAAAAAAGGTTTTTGTGTTCAAGGTCACTGTGAACTTGACTTCTGACCCAATTACCTTAAAATGCATAGGGTTCATCTACTGGTCAGGCCCAACCTCCAAGTAAAATTTGAGGACTATAGGCTATAACAAGCTTTGGTCTACAGACGGACCGACCAACGGACCGACAGACATGTGCAAAGCAATATACCTATCTTCTTCGAAGGGGGCATAATAAAGGAATTTGCTTCATAACTTGGATAAATAGTTAAAACAGTGGCAAAAAGTAGTAATTGTCAAAAAGCTTATTCTAGATTTTGCTTTCCATTTGATTCACATGTGACAGTCAATAGAGGGCACATTTCAGTCTTCTACTTTTTTGAAATATTGCCTGATAAAATAAAACTTTTCTTAACAGAAATCAACTTAAATTTACATGCAATGTTCTACCTATTTTATTAATAGCTGCAGTCTCACAGCTATCAACAGAATGTTTTATCATAGATAATTGGAGTTTTATTTCATTCACACTTATAGATTCTAAATACCAATATGTATATAAGGAGCTAAACTGTATAATTACCAGAATTTCCTCGGCCATATGGTCCAGATGACCTGTTGTAGCCACGCCCCCCCCTCATAGGTCCTCCGCCATAGCCTTGGTCATAGCCGCCATAACCATCATCATATCCACCATAACCACCACCACCGTAACTTTTCTTTTCCTTCTCTTGAGCCTTTTTCACCATCAAGTCTTTACCATTACACTGAAACATCTTTTTCAAAACACATTTGTCTACTTCATCATAGTCAGAGAAGGTGATGAAGCTAAAAGGCTTCAATTTTCCAGTTTCTTTGTCAGTTACCAATTTAATTTCTTTTATATCCCCTTCCTCCTGGAAAGTTGCTCTGACATCTTCCTCTGACATACCATCTTTAATACCACTAACAAACAGTTTCACTATATTATCTGAAGACTCACTCTGTCCATCAGCCTGAAACAAAAATAAAAAGTTTTTAGAAAAAAATCGTATTACCTATAAACCATAATAACAAACTTCAATTTCCAAATCCATATGGCTTGCAAAAAAAATAATCGCACAAAGTACGTCTGTTTTTAAAGCATTTTAAACAGTTGTATTGAAAGGAAAATTGATTCTGAAAAATCGGTCGTCAAGTTTCAAAAGATAACCAGGTTTTTTACTGGTATTTTGGGGAATATGGCCTATACCCATGGAATTGGGAACCTTTTCATAAATAATATGCGTCTATTGTAACTTGATATTAAATTTGGATTGTATGTCTCTGTGAAGAGACGCTTGCATGTAAGGGACATAACAATTTTGTTTATATTTTCTTCTTTGTTTCCCTTTATTGTCACAAATTTGTTATGCAGCTCACCAAGGAAAATGTATTTTTGTTATCTAACATGCATCGGTTCTCAAACAAGAAATCAAAATGGCCTTAAATTGATTCTAGTAAATTAGTAGCAAATATTTAACTGCAAACATCTGGGATTTTTTTTATCAGGAGTGCAAATGAAACGGTTGAAGAAATCGCTCATCAGTAAAGGGCGTCTGTATCTTAAAATGTTTAATGAGAATGGAGTTTTGTCATTTTGCCACTTTCAGGATGCCGCCTTGCTGCCCAGTTTTTCAACAAAATCAAATTTTATAGAAGGACATACTATGGCTTGACCAGCTTTTGTAGAGGGTCAGGTCAACTCAAGGTAAATGTCTTAACAAATTATCTTGAAATCGAACAAGCAGATTATGGAGGAAAAGGATTCACTTTCTAATGCCGCAGCAACCAGTTCAACACAGAATGTAAGTCATTAAATAAATTTTGAAAGAGGACCAACTAAGGAACATTCATGTGAAGTCAAGTTGAAATAGGTCCATTGGAATGGTAGTTGTCATTTGTATCTAAAAATTTAATTTACCCCTTTTGTTACGTCGTCTGGTTGCTATGATTTTGTAATCGATCAATACAGCATGGAACAAATTAAGTAGAGGATTACTGTAGTAAGATTCCTATTCAACTTTCTTAAATCAGACAAGCACTGTCATAACTAGAACTATCACTGAAGATGATAAATACCCCCAATACAGCACTTTGACCTACACCATAACTTAATAAGTAAAAGGACCATAACTCTGTAAAATAACATGCAATTGTAAGACCTTTAGGATATGCACATCTCTTTGGCATAGAAGCTTCATGTAAACTTTTATCAAATTCCACCCAGTGGTTTTTAAGAAATAGGCCAGACAAAATATGGATTCCAACCGACATTGAATTCCACCTAGTGGTTTGTAAGAAATAGGCCGGACACAATATGGCTTTCGACTGACCGACATTAATAAGTAAAAGGGCCAAAACTCTGTAAAATAACATGTAATTGTAAGACCTTTAGGATATGCAAATCTCTTGGTATAGAAGCTTCATGTAAAATTATATTGAATTACACCCAGTGGTTTGTAAGAAATAGGCCGGACAAAATATGGCTTCCGGCCAATCGACTGACCGACACAGTGACTCCTATATGGGGGTCTCTTCTTCGCAGGGGGTATAAAAATGAAATGTGTAGCCCAAGAAAGTTTGGATATTTTTTCCCTTTTCTGATGCCGCAGCAACCAAAGTTCTAAATGAAATTTAAATCTTTGAACAATTTTGATAGACGACCACCAAAGGAACATTCCTAAGGTGTTGTGGAATTTGTTCCTGTAGCTTAGGAGGAGATGATTTTTTAAAGCTTAAAGTTAACAACGGACAGAGATCGATCAGATTAGATCACCTCGAGCCTTTGGCTCAGGTGATTTTAAAACCAGTAGGCCTAGTTTTGAACCTAATCATATGTGTATAAAAGCAATTTTCTGCTACACCTCCAATTGTTTGATGATAGAAAATTACTCTTATTACCTATCTAATATTATATTCACCATATTTTGGAAATAAAAAAATTACATTCGATAGTTAAGTATTAGAAAAAATTAATACATTGCCTGAAACCACCCACACTCAAAACATGTTTGTCCTAGAGATTTACAATGAGACAAGAAATCAAACTTACAAATCTTGGCATGGCTCTCTTTGTCTCTACTTCTCTCCCATCAAGAGTGTGAGGTCTCTCTGCTTGTACATCCTTAATACTGGATGAGTATTTGTATGTGATAAATCCAAATCCACGAGATCTACAAAGAAACAATATCAATCATATAAATTTGGCTTTATGTTAGTTTTATAGAAAATATAGCTGGAAAAGGTAAATCATTAAATTCTTAGTTTTACAATAAATTCTCAAAATAGAATCACATATACCAATAAGGGCCTTTTATTTCTGAATCTGCAAACAATTGACTACAGCAATATGTTAACCAAGTTGCTCATGGTAGAATAACATGTTTTCAATTATATCACAGAATAAGTTACCACTAACAGTACAACTGGTCCATTTATGTCGAGTCTGTTATAATGTTAGCCCAACACAATCCAGAGATCCTGTGAATTTTGCCAACAATGGACCAAGTGGTTAAAGTAGACACTGCTTAACAAATTGCCAAATATGACAGATAGGTTTTTCTATTTTTTTTTATAATGAGTGTTCATCCCCATATTTGACAGGACAAGCACTTACAAGTCATCCAGTTTTACTGTTTAGTCCAAAACATTTTTCTGTAGTCAACGACAAGCAGAAGATTTCACTTACTTGTTTGTATTTTGATCCTTCATGACCACTACATCATCAACTTCTCCCCATTTTTCAAAATGACTTTTCAAGCCTTCAGTGGTTGTGTCATAGCTCAACCCACCAATGAATAGTTTACGGAATGGTTCAGATTCGGGATTTTTATAGTAATCATCTGGGGTGTACTTTCGTCCTCCACCGCCACCACGACCACCACCACCGCCGCTGCCTCTTGAACCTCGGCCCCGACCTCCTCTACCACCACCTCCCCCATAACCTGTCAAAACAGTAAAATTATTTACCTGGTGTGAAGAGGACTACATACAATTAAATACTGCCAGTTGCAAGTATAATTTTGACAACATGTTTAAAATAAGGAGCAATGTCTCTTTTCCCGTTTATCAGCAGATGTGAAAAAATGTTACAACTTATCTTTTTGAATACCCGTAGTCCCTTACACTAGTGTTTTACCATTGAAAATTTGGAGGAGATATCACGATTTTCGGGAATTATGAATTTTATTATAACATGACAATTAAGTGCAACAATGTAAAGATCAACTTTTAACTAATAATCAATCAGGTGGTACTTTCTGAACTTCTACCCATGAATTATTTTCATAACAAAATTTGCCTAGATTTGTTATGCTTTTAATTTAAAGAGTTGCACAATCTCCCCAATTCCTTTTTAACAAATAACATATGACTTTCAAATGTCATTATTTAAACTAAATGATCTCCTTACAAATAAGACGTTTTCTTTACATTTTAATGTTTTGAGTAACATTTTAGATCAACAAATCGGTAAATGACTTTAAAGGTGCTGAACTCCATATGGTTCCCAAAGTGTTATATCGGATACTTATTCAAATAAATCCTAAAATTGTCAATATATATGTAATTGAAAGCTGTAGAAGGTCGTAGATGTCCATTATATCATTCCTTTATAGAAACTAAGCAGGTTTGTCTACTTGGAAACAACATCGTAAATCTGTGTTTTCCCCATTTAAAAATACCATGGAATTCCCGCTAGCGCGCACCTGGCTGGTCATGTGACCAAATTCAATCTATCAATAGAAAATGCGGTCGTCATTTTCGTATAGAGGAAGTTATTTTTTATTGTTTGCATCAGACCAGGGCCATTGGTCGTTTTAGTTTAAAATAACAATACATTTATAATTATATCGGATACATCTTCCATTTTTTCAGCCTCATTTGATAATGGACATAAGCAAGAATTTCACTCTCAATTGTTAAGACCACATCATAAATTGACAGCGATATTTTTAGTTTTACTAGATATGCATGCGCAGTAGATTTTACAAAGCAAAAATACGAAAAATCTACTCTATATCAGTACTTTGCATGTAATGTAGTACATCAGACAGCAAATCTCAATGCCGTACATGCAAAAGCATTAAAAGGTAATAGCATTTTTTTTAAACAATTTTCTTGTTTTCTCTACATCTTGTCATATGGAGTTCAGTCCCTTTAAACATGGAATACAAATGATGCGGATATTTTTTATTATTACATTTTAAAGGTATTTTATCATTTCATTAAATTGTATTTAAAATCATATACAGTCGTATACTTTTATATTGATCAATAAATGTTGTGAACAAAAAGGGTTTTAAATTTAATGCAGTGTCTTTTCTACCGTCGACTTTATGCAATCGAGTTTGAATCCTATGCAGAGTAGTTTTATTATTCTTGACACTATTCAAATTTCTTGCAAGAAATGCTGAAATTGCTGTTGCATTTTTAATGTTATTTTCTTGTCTGTTCAAAGGATTGTTCCTATTGCCAACGTCAGGTTAGAACATGATCATGACTTCTTTTTCCCTTTTTACCTTTGGAGGCATAACCAAAAGGAAAACTTCAAAAATGTTCTCATCGAGACCTTAACTGTGGTCCTATAACGTTTAAATGCAATATGAAAAAATAACCTTGGGTTTCTAAAGAGGTGTCTGTCGTAGCTCCTGTTGTGTCTAAGTTGATAAAATAGAAGGATAGTACACACTGAACATTTTATTAACAATAAAAGTATGAATACTTTGACTCCAATTCTCCATCTTTAGGTAGTAGAAAATGTATGAAAGCCCATAACATACATTAGAGATAGATCTTTTAATTTTCTTAACAGTATACCTCCACTTTCAATAATATCATGTTCCAAGTAAAGACCTTTATAACAATAATTGATATTACTCCTACCTAATGATGTAAAAACCAACGTCGGTTTCAGCTAAATAAATAAATTTATCATGTTCCAAGTCAAGACCTTTCTAACAGTGATATTTTATAACTAACAAGTTGTTTTTAAAAGCAAGTAATCCATTTTTTTACACAATCTGCAGTTAAGAATAATTCCTACCTAAAGATGTAGAAAACCAACACCGGTTTCAGCTAAATAAATAAAGTGATCTATTCTAACAATATAACTCCATCAATTATCATAATGTTCATAAATTTCTTTTCTGCTAAAACGACTTAAGACAACATCCAGTAATTAAGGCTGCCCCTTTCATAAAGAGATCTAATGAAAGACATGGAGCACTTATAAAAGCGTTTGTGAGCCATAATGTAATGGGATATACACAGACTTGGTGGCCTGAAAGAGTTTCAATAGCAACCAATACCTATGAATATTGACAAATTGATTTTGGGATTTTGTTTTCTTTGCTACAGTTGGGAAAATATCTTGAACATAGGCCAATTTTATTAGGTAAAAAGCCTTGCTTTGTGCATGTTGTCTTCAGTCGATTAACTTGTTTTAATAATCTCCTCTATGAAGAGCATTACGCAGAGAAATAAACGTGCAAAGAACGCATTTTTTTTTCCTTCACAATATTAGAGTTAGGTGTCAAAAGAATACCTATGACTATTTAAAAAACCCTTTTAGTTGTGATTTTCTTTATGCCACTGTTCGGGGAAAATGCACCAGCTGAAAATAAACTCCTGTTTAGTGTTGCATTCTAGCAACGAGTCCCGTTTTTCACAAATATATCGGTCCTAATGTTTAAAATATTTTTTCCACATTTTAATTAATGAGTCTTGGCAATATGTAACGAGTCTAGGACTCTGGATGCAAAATGAAACACTGTTTATCAGGCAAAATATGGTGCTTTTTTTCATATCATCTTATACCAATAACTTGTTCAATATTCCTTTGTTATGAAAGCATCATTCTGTGAATATAACAGATCTTTGAAAGTTTATTTTTGATGTTTTCATATTGTTTGCTGCAGAAGTTTTCTTAAGTGGTTTCAAGACTCACTATTGCATTTTCATCTGAGAACATTGTGTGAAAAGAAGAAACATTTCAATGCCACATTATTTAAAATATCACAGCAATATCAAACAAAGTAAAAAGAATCCAAAAACTGATTCATACCTCCATATCCACTACTACCACTGCCATAACCACCACCTCCACCATAGCCACCCGATCCGTAACCGCCACCACCACTGTAGCCACCGCCCCCATAACTCTGTTCATATCCACCATAACCTCCTGCTCCATACCCACTTCCATAACTCTCATCGTAACCAGCACCGTAACCGTTCTGAAAATAGACAAATATTGGTTTCATAAATGTCTAGCAAGTACCAACACTTAAAACGGTTAAAAAAAGAATTTGCTAACAATAAACGAATATTCTCTCTTTTAACCAATGTTTTATAACGTATTTTTTATAATAAAACTACTAGTTTCCAGTTTTATTTTTAAAAATCACTGATGTGTGTACAATGTAGAACTGCTGTAGCTCAAGTCAGTAGTGATTCAGGCTGTCAATCCAGGGGTTGCGAGTTTGAATTCCAGCTTGACAAACATTCTTTCTGATGATTTACAAATATATGGAAAAAGCAGACAGTTGCTTGGAAAGTATGTTGTGTGGATTACTGGTGCGAGAAAGCTAGGAAACACACGAGTAGGTGAATTGGCCACTGTGATATGCCTAAAAATGTGTTGCAAACGACGTTCAGCCCCAATCAACCAGTAGAACTGAAATCCGATTGGTTCAATTATATAGACACTTTTGTGCTAACAAAACAATTATTGTTTATAGACATTATTTAACTAAGATAAACAAAATTGATTTAATGTCAATAATGCAAATTTTTATAGCACTTTCCCACACCTCAGCAGACGACATTTGAAACTGTGACTAAAGGTGAAAACACTCGATACAAACAATCTCTTTTCTTCAATAATACACCATAACCCTTATATTATTGGATTTTTTGTCAATATGTTTTCAAAGTTATCTGCTGCAGATATGTGGTACGTGAGAAAAGGATAGTTAATCAGGTGCCAATCAATTTTTGTTTATTATTTGGAAATTGTTTTTATGAACAAATTGGGGCTTTCCCCAAACTCCTTTCCATATTCCATCCTATACTGTACTCGCATGTAAAGGGTTTCACATAGACGAAGAAAAAATAATACATTGTCCAATCTAGGTTTGGAACCCAAACAGTATATGCACGATCCACCAACCTAGATTGGCCAATGGATTAATCTATGAATAGAGAAATATTTCTCTCCGTCCGCATTGGGTAAAAATGGAAACCACTCTTTCCCAGACTGAAATTATGTCGATGTAAAGTTAACTTTAATGAAATCATTGTAGCAAATACTGGCTGATAGTTAAATCGTGTAAACGTCAGCTGAAAGTATGCAATCATGAATGTTACTACTTCATTGATTGTCGAGACAAAGGCGCCATTGTTCACATAATGAAAACTACCACGTGCATTATGTTTGATCGACTCGTTTATTCCATCGGGAAGAGCCGTTATTATTTAACATAACATTATTACTTGATTTGTTTTCTTATAATCTAAATCTTAACACATAGAATGTTTACTAAGATGTACTTACCCCGTAACCTGCCATATTTGCTTTTCTGTTTCGTGTAGATTGTGTGAAGAAGCCGCTTCGCTTTGCCTTTGGTAATCAATAATGCTGATCACGTGACGCGTCTGCAAAGTGACGCTAGCTATTATCCAATGAAAAAACATTTGTATTCCACGCATGTGCGAACGGAAGTGAATCAGTCGTTCCGACAGCTTTTACGAGTAAAGCCGAATAGATACGATTAAATTGGAACCGATTCATGGGAAAAGGTACATGTTTTTCCCCAAACACTTTAGGTTCAGATCGTCCTTCTTCTCTGTTTTATCAAAAACATGTTAACAGAAGCTTCGAAAAATATTGAAACTTCTATAAATGAAAGTTTAATCATTGGATAGAGTTGAACACATTGTGACAAAAGGAGAAAATGCTCATTTATGATCACAATGTTTTCAAAGGTCGTTTGGATCTACAACATTCATAAAAGCCAACCTTTCCATGTTTATGCTCATATCAAATGAGAATACTTTTGACTCTCATCGGTTCTACTCGCCAAATGGCTATTTATACGATTGCGAACACGTAAGACCAGTTATTCCATACTTAACGTTTTCCAACATACACCTTTGAAAAAATCTACACAATACTACGGCAAAATTAGTTTGTATAGGCCTACGACACGGGAGACACTCAAAATCCCCATGGTTCAAAAATGGCATAGTACTCAAAATCCCCATGGCTAAAATGTCAGGGTATTCAAAATCCCCACGGTCCAAATGATGGGGTATTCAAAATCCCCATGATGAAATAACATTTGCAAAGTGCAGGACATGATCAATCAGACTATATATGTATGATGGTTGGTCCAAATTGCCTCAACAGGGTAAAGCGGTTAAATAGCATGTATATATATATAAATATATATAATTATACATTCTGATCCGGGTCTGCATTTGGTTTGTCAAAGCCAGTTATTTAAATTACCTTTAATTAATTATGTTGATTGTATAATTGCCTAAGATCTTTTACTTTAAATAATCAAAGCGCTGATAGCACTAATGAGCGAAGTACCTTCATTGATGTTGACGCTGTAACTGTGAAAACCAGCATGACAATAAGTATAAGACCTGTCTTAGGTTCAACACATAAGAAACAAATGAATTCTGTGTTACAAAAAAAAAATTCCTTTAACACTTTCCCTCATATGGCAATTCTGTAGCAGACGACTTTGAGCATATTTTTTTACAAAAAATGGAAAATCTCAATATTTGAATGGAAAACATAAAACTAAAAGTTGAAAACAGAGTGTCAAAACGAGAAATTGCACGTGTTGTGCAATTTCACCTTTTGTCACTATGTTTTCAAAAATCCGTCTGCTGTAGATGCGTCAGAAAGCGTCTATATGAGGGAAAGGGTTAAACTTTCTATGACTAATTTGTGTGTGCAATGCAGATCCTGATCGGAATACGCAGATGCTCTAATTGACCTTAAAGAATAATTTGAGTATCTGTCTATTCGCAGTAAATAATGCAATAACACTACATTGGTATTATCATGGATAAGTGTATTGTTGTTGAAACAATTTGACTGTATACATGAATGTAACACATTTTACATCTTATTTGCATCAACATATATGGACTTACCCTTATTGTTGAAAGTGCCACTTTTGATACAAAAAAGGGTTATGCAAAATATTATATTATCCTTGTGCATGTTTATCCGAAAGACATTAATTAAACCTTAATTCAAAACACAGAGGAAAGGAATAAAGGAAGAGACCATTTATTCATGCCCTGTATGACCGCTCTCTGAACTAATTGAGCGAGAATCAGTTATATAATCGAGATAGTAACAGGAGACCTCATAACCGTTTATGATATCTGATAGTTTTACAACTTACTTACCCTTTTTCTCTAAACCGAAATTAGAGGCAGGCGAATTGGAACATATTATGGGAATAATAAGTTTAACTGAATAAAGCGGGAAGCGTTGGCACAATGATTTTGAAAAGTGTTCTGCTTAATTTCCCCTAAGGGACAGTGTTATACACTGTCCCTGCCTAATAACATGAACGCAGATAAGTGGCGGAAAATGGTATAAGAATAGCTGTAGAAAAGTGTGTGATATCTGGAATATGGAATTAATTTTCATGCTACAGGTTTGAGACATTGTGTAAAAGGGAGGAACAAGAGAAAGTTGATGCAACGCATCAATGTCGCCGGATATCCATAGTGAAGTTATGCATAACACTAACATTATAGTAGTTAACTAAACAGTTATCAACTGAGGGGCATATTGGAACATCAGGGGTGGGGTCAAGTGAAAATGTATCATAACTTGCATTGTTTTGTCAACGAAGTGAATGATAATTGAAGCCTTTCATTGTTTATGATCAATCTCCATTCCAAAGTAGGTTGACCATACACACAACCAACTAATTATTGATCATAAACAGTAATGGAAATGAGTAATCTTGCCAATCATTAGTCTTAGTATGTATACAGTGCTTTCATTAAGGAATAATTATAAGATTTGTGAATTCCACATACACTTTTCAAGATGTTTGTCAGAATATTTGAATTTTATTATTTTTCAATAAAACCACAAAACAGACAATTTAGGATTTGCATGCAATTGCTCTTTACGATAACTAGGTAACGTCCCTTGATTGCCAAGGGACGTTACTCAATATTCTCCTTCCGGGGACTACCTTTTGACAAAATTGCGGACATAGATAAAGCAATCAGCTAGGCGCGCGAAAACAACAATGAATTGACTAGAAATACAACTTTACTTATTTTTTAAAGTTTAATTTAAAACATTGTGGCTAAATGATTGATGGATTTATGTTTAAACTTAAAGTCGATTTCAACAAGTTTTCACAGCCATCCCACGATAGCCTGTTAACAACTTCCTTGATGTGAAAACATTTTAAAACAAAATTAATGTTTCTTGGGCGACATTTTTACCAAAATTCATCCGATCTGTTTAGAAATATTGTCACCAGGGGGAAGAAGGTTACATCATCCAGTCAGAGTTACGTGTGGCTTTATAGTCTGCAGCAGATGACTTTAACAACATGTAGACAAAATCAATTGATATCTCTAAAAATAATTTATAATTGAAAGAAATTTAAAATATAGCTTCATTAAAATATTGCTCATCATAAGAAATTTCTGCTTTTGTCACAATGTTTTCGAACCTTCTCTGCTTGTCACAATGTTTTCGAAAGTCAACTGCTGCATATTCTTCATAAGGCATATAGTAGCAACCCCACCTTCTAAGTGATTATCGTATGTATACGCGGTCTGGAAATGTTAAAAATTCATACCCTCGTATTACTTTTTTACCAATATTTTCAACAACTAACATCGTACAGTACTTTAAATTTCTTCTTCTATTTCTATTTTGAATGATAAACATTCGTTTTTGTGTATATTTCATGTATTTGTAATTAATAATATGTTTTTTTGTATTGTATATAGTAATATGATGTGTTGTTTGACTAGAAACTATGTAGTTTACGTCATTAAAATTATCTATCTATCTATCTTTAAAATATAGATTATGGAAGCTAATTGAAATCTCTAACTAACTGTGTATTTTACTATTCAATTCATACTGCGTTACTCTGTCGGCGATTGTATAATCCGCTTGTATACATCGATTTCACGCTTGTATGACTGATTGCCTAATTAACAAGCACGCACCGCTGCAGGGGTCATATCTTCAAAGATATGCAGGTCATAAAGATCTCATTAATATTCACGAAAATTGCTATTGATGATCTACAGTTGTATTAGGTAATTACGTGGGAAGGGTAAAAAGTATATTCTCCTTTTGCCTCAATATTTTCAAATCCTGCCTGCTGCAGATGTGTCAAAATACATCTGCAAGTGGGAATGAGTTAAAGGGCATAAACATGAAAATAAAAATTGAACTTTATTATATCTTTAATGTGCAATAGTCAAATTTACAAATGCCAGACGCAGAAGATATTTAGAAACATTGTGGCAAAAGGATAAAATTCTTCAGAGCAGTTCCTCATTTTGTCACAAAGTACAAACTGTACCATTTTTTTAAAAGACTTTCCAAAGTTTGGCCTACACATTTTCCAAGTCATTAGCTGCATATGGGTTTAAACAATTCTGCAGCAGACGACTTTGAAACATCTAGACAAAAAATGCTAAAATCTCGTTAAATGCGTCTGTAGGTGGGAAAGAGTTAAATATACATTCAACATATGAGCCGTCTCGCGAGAAAACAAACATTGTGGTCTCTGCGTAAAGAGTCGACACGGATCAGCCTAATCATGCCGCGCAGTTTTACTTGGACAGACACGTTTCGCCTCCTGTGGATTTTCTTTTTCGGGAATCAATAGGCCTACTCTATCCCCCCTGAGGTGGAATGTGTCGACCCAGATCAGTCTGTGCGGACAGCGCAAGCTAATCTGGTCAACACATTACGCAGATGCCACAATGTTGGTTTTCTCGCGGGACGGCTCATATCTGCAGAAGTAGAGCTTGAAAACAACAACATGAATATCACTATTTAAAAATGATAGGAGAATTATTGAATTAAATAACATTGTTGTAAAAGGTGAAATTGCTCATTATGAACAAGTGCCATTATGTTAACAATAATTGTATATTGCAGACGCATCAATAACCCATCCAAATGTGTTTGCAAGTAGGAAAGGGTTAAAAATGTACCATTGACATGACTACGCTTTTGAAATTATAACTAAACCCTTTTCCCCCAGCTCACACATCAGCAGCAGATCACTTTTGAAAACATTGTGGCAGAAGAATTTTTTTTTCATAATGAGCAGCTTCTCCTATTTGCCAGTTTAATTTTCATTTCCACTAATACACCTTTGTAGTTCTTATTAATTTAATTCCATACCAATAAATCGTGCCTCTCATACACCATCCACATATATCATTCAGTAAATATACATTTTTGCTCGTCTGTTAATTTCGCGATATTGATGATAAACAAAACAATAAATCATCATCAGTGAACATTCCCATGTTGGAAATTCCTTTGTCAATCCACTCTCATTAGGGAAAAGAGACGGACCGGGAAGGGTATAACGTTGTTTTATCAAATTCTCCACAGTGTAAGCAATGTTGTTCTTTTTCCCTTGAATGACTATTCGAAAGTATTCCCCGGAAGTAAAATTCACATGAATGCGCATGCGCAATTGAAGAGTAATCAAGGGTAGATAACCTAGTTATCGTAAAGAGCAATAGCACGTCATTTTACCTTTCCTCTTTTAAAGTCAACAGTGGACACCTTTGCAGCAATCTACTTTTAAAACAATGAGATAAGGGTTAAATCGATGAAGACATGAGTTTTCTCTTTTTCTCAAAATGATATTAGCTTAGCATCCTAATTATATCATACTCTAACAAATGTTGAAATGTAGTCCAATATTTATAAATTAGACCACCTTCGAAATATAATATCAACTAAACAGTTAAATCTCATTGAAATTGTTGTATAATTTAAACTTAATTTCAAACATAAACTTAGCCCTACAACATGTTAATTTATTTTAATTCTTTCCTTCCTTTTTTATAATGAAAACAACAAACTACTCATGTTTTAAAATTATATTATGATGAGCGCACTTGTGTCAATTATGCATAACAATATGCAGATCGGAAGCAATATGCCTTTAGGGAATTAAATGACACATTTAAAATTGTCAAGGACGAAATAATTGTGTACGAAAGACCCGATTCTTTCTTATTCGCAGAGGTGTCGTTCTTGAAACTCTCTTTATAGGCAGAGAGTGTTCGTTCAAAGTCATTTTTCCATTAAAACCAGTTTTATCTCGGTTTGTTCTTTTCTTCATTTGTTTCGAACCAAATAAACATTTTAAATCACCTATAATTTACTATTTGTAAGTGAGTGTAAAGAGCGGCTCTCTGCAAAGGAGATTGATCTACGCAGTTGGTATTCGCGAGTCACGCAGGTGCGCGTAAGTAAACAAATTAGACTGCGACGTAAAGGTTTGTAGTTATCGACTTTTAAAGTATACCAGTCTAGCTAATAGGGACTGTTTTGTCTTCGTAAATAAAACAAAAAAACATAAATGCGAGTCAAAATAAAGAAACTGAAAATACCTAAAACATCGGAATATTTATTTCATTTTAGATGTGTCATTACTTAGTGTTTTTAAACAAACACAATTGTAATATGTTCAAGACATCTAAATGTGTTTCTTTCTAATAATTATCCCCCCTCCCATGTGATTTCAGAAAACCTATTAAAAATAGAAGTCGCGGGCTTCTGCCCGGCGACTAATAAGTCATTTTGAGTAATTGTTACATTTTCTAAAAAAGTTTTCAAAATTCACCCGCTTCATTTGTGTCGTATTCTATCATGTAAATGGTGAACCCTGACAGTTCATTAATGAAAACGTTCGGAGCCTGCCATTTCAAAGTGTTCCTCTGAATTTATCAGTTTTCTGTGTATATACATTACAAGAGAAAGTTGATGCAACGCATCAATGTCGCCGGATATCCATAGTGCAGTTATGCATAACACTAACATTATAGTAGTTGAATAAACAGTTATAAACTGAGGGGCATATTGGAACATCAGGGGTGGGGTCAAGTGAAAATGTATCATAACTTGCATTGTTTTGTCAACGAAGTGAATGATAATTGAAGCCTTTCATTGTTTATGATCAATCTCCATTCCAAAGTAGGTTGACCATACACACAACCAACTAATTATTGATCATAAACAGTAATGGAAATGAGTAATCTTGCCAATCATTAGTCTTAGTATGTATACAGTGCTTTTCATTAAGGAATAATTATAAGATTTGTGAATTCCACATACACTTTTCAAGATGTTTGTCAGAATATTTGAATTTTATTATTTTTCAATAAAACCACAAAACAGAAAATTTAGGATTTGCATGCAATAGCACGTCATTTTACCTTTCCTCTTTTAAAGTAAACAGTGGACACCTTTGCAGCAATCTACTTTTAAAACAATGAGATAAGGGTTAAATCGCTGAAGACATGAGTTTTCTCTTTTTCTCAAAATGATATTAGCTTGGCATCCTAATTATATCATACTACAAATGTTGAAATGTAGTCCAATATTTATAAATTAGACCACCTTCGAAATATAATATCAACTAAACAGTTAAATCTCATTGAAATTGTTGTATAATTTAAACTTAGTTTTTAACATAAACTTAGCCCTACAACATGTTAATTTATTTTAATTCTTTCCTTCCTTTTTTATAATGAAAATAACAAACTACTCATGTTTTAAAATTATATTATGATGAGCGCCCTTGTGTCAATGATGCATAACAATATGCAGATCGGAAGCAATATGCCTTTAGGGAATTAAATGACACATTTAAAATTGTCAAGGACGAAATAATTTTGTACGAAAGACCCGATTTTTCCTTATTCGCAGAGGTGTGGTTCTTGAAACTCTCTTTATAGGCAGAGAGTGTTCGTTCAAAGTCATTTTTCCATTAAAACCAGTTTTATCTCGGTTTGTTCTTTTCTTCATTTGTTTCGAACCAAATAAACATTTTAAATCACCTATACTTTACTATTTGTAAGTGAGTGTAAAGAGCGGCTCTCTGCAAAGGAGATTGATCTACGCAGTTGGTATTCGCGAGTCACGCAGGTGCGCGTAAGTAAACAAATTAGACTGCGACGTAAAGGTTTGTAGTTATCGCCTTTTGATTACATGTAGTATATAGTGTAAAATAAAGTATACCAGTCTAGCTAATAGGGACTGTTTTGTCTTCGTAAATAAAACAAAAAAACATAAATGCGAGTCAAAATAAAGAAACTGAAAAAACCTAAAACATCGGAATATTTATTTCATTTTAGATGTGTCATTACTTAGTGTTTTTAAACAAACACAATTGTAATATGTTCAAGACATCTAAATGTGTTTCTTTCTAATAATAATCCCCCCTCCCATGTGATTTCAGAAAACCTATTAAAAATGGAAGTCGCGGGCTTCTGCCCGGCGACTAATGATATTATAAAACGTTGTTTAAAGTGATTGGGTGACTAGTCTACAGTGTGATAATATTGAATGAAATCAAAAGTATTTGACATTGTACATATTGATAACAATCTAGTCCATAGTGGAATTACTTTTTGAACTCATTCATGAGGAAGGCGGACTCGGGCAAAAAGGCGTGTCGAAAGTAGTGCCTATGCGAATGAAAGCCAATCAAATGAAGTAATCTCAAATCCTTCCGCGGTTGAGTGTGGTTGCAGCTTTAAGTTGGATTTTCGAAAGCAGGCATGCTATGAGCTTTCGGATCGCTTCGCGACCCTTCGCTCAAAAATTTGCTAAGTTAATTATTTTGATTGCATAATGGCTTATGAACTTTTATGATAATTACTTTAAATAATCATGTAAATTAATGTGTTTTTACCATGGCTTAATTTTAATTTGCAGTTTTCAAAAAAAAAGTTGTTTCAGTATTTCAAACTGTTACATCTTTGGGTATTTAGTATGATGTATTTTGAAATCAAAATAATTGCTCATTCAAAATGGAATTTATTACTAGTAATATAGGTTCTCGTAAACTTCTTCATGAAGGTTACGCTTATACTAAGTAAAGTAACAAATCTTCTATGCGATGGGAATGCTCACAGAGAATCAGTTTGAACTGCAAAGGTGCACTGACCAGTGACTTGATTGGTACTTATGTCAAGTATACCACAGAGCACAGCCATGCTCCTGACTTTCCTCGCCATGCAAGCACTGAAGGTTCGATCTGAGATCAAGGCGTCTGCAGATTATAACCGTTGCAAAAAATGTGCTAACAAAAAAAAAACAGTGTTTGCAGTGCAGTATATGATTTATTTGATATAACAGTTTTAAAACTTTTTCTATATTACCTATAATTTTGAGTTCTGCACAATTAAATTGAATAATGCATATTTATGAATTAAATTGATTAAAGTTGCTCATTGTTTCATTTGTCTTTCATTTCGCTTATATTAGCATATTCCCTTTCCTACATACATAAGTTTTCAGCAGACAACTAAGGAAACATCTTGACACGTTCGGTTTTCTAATAAAACTAATTCCCCTACTCGACACCTTTGAATAGCCTGTCATTATTGCCATGGGGATTTTGAGTACCCGTCGTGGGGATTTTGAATACCCTGACATTTTAGCCATGGGAATTTTTAGTACTATGCCATTTTTGAACCATGGGGATTTTGAGCATGGGGATTTTGATATACACTCCTACTACACATGTGCCCCGTATGAGTGTAGGACAAAATACCCATGGGGCATAAACCCCATAGGACAATTCACCCATGGGACAATACCCCCTAGGAGTTTTACCTATTGGACAAAACCCCCATTCTTCTTATAGAACAATCTTTTATTAAGTTGTCATGTTTGATGAATTGATTCTTTCTATCTTAATTTGAAACATCTCTTTTTCTCTATATCAGCAAATCCAAACGAATGAATTAAGTTAAATATGCAAATAAAAATAAGCTCTATATTTCTGTTATTTTAAAAAGTTTGATACAACTTTCTCAAATTTAAAAACATATCCATAACCCACCTACAATGGCAAATGCGCTAGTAAATATACGGTTCATAGAGAACAGCTGACCGGGAGTTAATATATATGCCTTAATTTTATTTTATTTCATTTAATTGTATTTATATATTCATCAGTTAATCTCAATTCTTTGTTATTCTCCGTTCTCATGTTTTTATTCAACGTATAGTACATTCTTGCAAATAAAAATAAGCTCTATATTTGTGTTATTTTATGAAATTTGATACAACTTTCTCAAATTTAGAAACATATCCTATCATGTATCCATAACCCACCTAAAATAGCAAATGCGCTATTAAATATACTGTTCATAGAGAATAGCTGACTGGGAGTTTATATATGTTTTAATTTAATTTTATTTAATTGTATCTATATGATCCTATATATTCATCAGTTTATCTCAATTCTTTGTTACTCTATGTTCTCATGTTTTATTCATCATATAGTACAACTTGCCAAAAAAAAATCAGCTCTATATTTGTGTTATTTGATGAAATTTAATCACAACTTTCTCAAATTTAGAAACACAACTTTTTCAACACAGTTTAGCAATTTTCGCCAATTATCACCTATCGGCTCTATTGTAAAAACAAACAATACATCCACCAACCCAAACCACAATTTGAATAGGAATCAAAGTACTGAAGTACTGGTAACGAATTATTTTGAACATTTGTAAAATCTAATTTATGAATGCAATTGATCATGCTATTGCACAATTTAGTCTATTTTATTATTATTAATATTTTTGTCCAGATATTTTTTTTTATCAGTTGACAGTTTTAGTAAATGTAGCATTTCAACGGCGATGCGAGCGTTTAACATGCACACTAACTCTTTCACTGAGCTCTGCGTAAAGTCTGTCAAAACACCCATGGCATATTTGTGAGATTTACATTGTTAGTTCGATTTGTTTTCGTCATCAGGGGCGGATCCAGGATTTCGGCTTATATTATAACAATGTTTCATGTGAGTGAATTAATTATTATAAATCTATAATGTTTAACAAATCGCATAAAATAAGAATTAAAAAAAAAAAAAAAGAACTGTTCCTATTAGGACTCGAACTCGCGTCCATAAGTAGTCCATGATTAGTAGTTCTACACGCTCCGCATTGCACCACGGTACTTTGATACAACTTTGAGCGTTACTTTCGTATATATATTAAGCTAACTGAATGCGCGCGTATGTAAACCATGATCTATAATTAGAAAGCCTCTTTGATCATCGTTATCATGTTGGAAAAAGGAGAAACAACGGCGATGCGAGCGTTTAAAATGCACACTGACTATTTCACTGAGCTCTGCGTAGTGGCATATTTGTGAGATTAACATTGTTCTATACAGCGTGGGGTCGACTTCTAGTGAATGGGCATACGACTAAAATTCATACTCGTGGCTTATACGTACCTGCCGACAAATGAAATATATATGCGCGTACTGTTAATTTGATATTTTCTAGAAAATTGATTATCTATGATGATTCGATAGTATAATTATGACTTCACTGTATTGAAATAACACGTAGAAGTCATTTTAATATCGAAAAAATACTAGGACTATTTAGGTGCAGCGAATGTGTATTCTAAGCGGAAGTGTAGTTTAACCGTGACTTCCGGAAAGAAAAACGATCGCGTTAACTGTATTATTTTTTGAGAAAAAATAATTCGTTAAAAATTAGCGGTTAGGAAAGTGGGAACACACCTGCGTGACACGGGGCAAAGTGTAACAATTTTCAGACACATGGTTTCAGTTGTTGTGTCCTTCTCGAGGTATTCAAAACGATTTTTGGAAACATTAAAATGAATTTTGGGGCCGTGACTTTATCTGTCCAGCAGCTGTAAGTTCCGGTTGACAATTAAATACATGTATGTTTAAGGCCGGTAAACGATTTTTCGAGCACAAAAGTAAATTGTAACGGTGTAAGACTTTGCCCCGTATGGATGTCACAATCCAGCTTTCGTTTCATTTTCAAATTAAATATTGGTAACTACCTTGATTGTGCGGCTTATTTTATGAAAATGCTTGATTATGAACACCAATCTGTATGATAACTATAGTAATGACGCAATAAGTAACGCCATATGTCGAGAAAACTTACTTGTTACATTTTGCTCCGTGTAACATTTTGCCCCGGTCTCCTGTAAACAAACACCATACCTCCGTTAAGTTTTCACACCAAGATTTATAATTACTTTAAGAAAGGTCAATGTAAGATGAAATGGCAATCTCCGTAGACATATAGCTATGTATATTAATGTTATGGACAGTAGACGACATGGGAATAAGGGTGTAGACGAAATGGGATTAGACGAAATGGGATGTTACCCTCCGTCCTGTTGAATTGGGTGCTTAAGCCTTCTTTTTTTTAATACACCAGGGGGAGGGCCTAACATTTAAGTACCTATTATGTGTGAATAGCATACAATTGAAATAAATATTGTTTAGGAATTGGAGAAAGACATTGAATGAAAAGCAGAAATTGCTTGTAACGAAAACACTTCGTATTTTAGATATAGAGATACATTGATATTTTTCTTTTAAATCAAATAACAATTTGTCTTGTTATAACTGGCTTTTAAACCTGTCCGGCCCAACAGTCCTATTTGATAAGAATGCCTGGCCAAAAAGTCCAAGGCCAAAAGGTCCTAGGCCAAAACATCCGAGCCAAAACATCCGTTGGCCAAATCGTCCTACAACCGGGCACAACATATCTTGATGAATTTAAGATTGTGTCGATGTAAATTTTCTCAAATATATATCTGTACAATTCACACACGTGTCAGACTGGGGAAATGTGTTTTTATTGCTATGTAAATGCATAGCCATACGTACATAACCTGACTTTTGATGTATACATATAAATATGATCTGTTCATAAAGAGTTTTGAATCTTTTAATCAACGACCATACATTTCTTCTGTATTATTAGTATGCCACGCATTGTACGTTTAACTTCATTATACATCTAGACAGTGCCATATAGACACGTGTGTTTATATGTCTCTGATCTAGGCAAGTAATACCGTTTCATAAATATTAACGTACAAGTTGATGTACGTACATGTTATCAAAGTGTCACTGACATCTAGGCTGTCGAGCGGCAAGATGCATATCGAACGAATACACGTCATCTTGACGTCAAATGGCGTCCTTAAGTCAAGTTATTTATACGGGTCCTGTCCATACAACGGGTATATGTCCGAATTGTGAATACCGATTTTCATGATTTAACTTTCCTTTATTAGGTGAAATATTGTCATTATTTTTAATGATATTTACCAATCATGTAATTCACACAATGCGTTGGGATTTAACGATATAGCCATTTTCCATTTCAAAAACGTCGTATACTTTCAACTTCAATGGTTCAATTTCTGACGTTTTTCTCAAAAAGTAGTTCGATTACCCTATCTGAATTTTGGATATGTTTGACTCGAAACGTTATGACCTAGATTTATCGGAAAAAAAACACGATATGTCGTCTAACTAGATTCCCTCATGTTCTTATCCATGCATAATTCTGGTTTCCATGGCAACAAAAAAACAAAACATAAACAAATGTCTCATCGAAAACCGGTTGGCCGATTTTCAAATAATTTTGTATCTATCGCAGTCCTTCAAGCCATGTTGATTAATTGACACGGGGCTGGGTTTTTACCAGAAAAATAGTTCAACATGGATTCAACAAAACTGCATTTAAAAGGTTATAATCACCCAAAAAAGACCATTATAATATTGTCGGAACATCAGTGAACAACTTAAGGCGTGAGTACTCCAATATAAGTTCAACAAATGTTTTCGAAATCAAGGCGTCGAGAAGTCAAATATGGAAGTTTATTAACTATTAACATTCGCGAAGCGGAACGGAAAACTATAAAGAGTCGCGTGACAAATGCAGTGGCGAATTTACCGGGGGCCCATATGGGCCCGTGCGACGAACAATTAATGATAAACAAAGGAGTCGCGTGACAAATGCAGAGGCAGATTTAGCGGGGGCGCATAGTGCCCTAGCCCCCCCCCCCCCCCCGACGTTGCCAGCTCCACCTTTTATTTACTTATTTATTTAATTTTACTGTTTCCGCCAGTTGATATAGCACTTAACGACGAGGCGGTATAAGGAAAGACCTGCTATCTGACAATGCACTCCAGGTGTGAATCGAGTGCTGGAGGAAAAAGTGGGGTGGTGTATCACCCTAATATTACGGACCAGTAAACGCTTGACGACTTGATTAAAGAAGTCAAGCGATCCGAATGCTCACACAATTCGTTGGATAGCGATCTAATTTTGGATGACAAGTTGCGAGTTCGAAGAAAGAATTTCAACTATTTGCCTTGTAAAGTCCGACTGTAGATCATCAATGGCGAAGAAAATGCTTACAGGAATGTGCACATAAAGATATGGATATCAACCTTTATGTTATCAAAAGTATTCTGCTGCAGATTTATATTGTTATCAAAAGCATATTTATGAATTAAAAATGTAGCCTACCTAGTATCAATTAAGATAATTTAATTTTCGGCGGATTTCTAGCTATTTCGGCCGAAATCCTTCGGGACTCCTCGCGGCCATCGAGTTACTTTTAACTCGGACTTAAAACCTCATCTCTCATTAATCGGCCGGGCATCACACATATCGGGCCAAACGTTGGACTACCAAGACAATCCAGAGTAGTGCCCGGCCGGAAATCGGGACATTGACCGGTGACAGGCCGGCGTCTGGCCGACCACCCCTTGTGGCTCGCAGGTTATGAAAGCCGGCTCATCGCATCATTTATCAGATCACCGGGTCGCGCTCTTCACAGAAGGTTAACACACAGTTTATCATCAATAACTAAGTTGTAGCGACAGAGTGCAAACGCAAAACTCTCCCTCAACCGGGCGTACCGATCGCGCTATGCAGGTGCCCGCAAGCGATATGGAGGTATCAACGGCATTCTCGTAAGAATGTTTGTCTTAATGCTATCTAAGTCAAGTTCGAATATGGGTCATATTGGGTCAGAAAGTAGGTCACTTGACCAAGTTGAAGGGAAATCTTGTTAACACTCTGGATATTGCATTTTTAACTTGAGCATGTCGAAACCCTTTCAGAGTATTTGTCTTGATAACATGTAGGCCAAGTTTGAAAATTGTTCATGTTTGTTCAAAAACAAGGTCACTATAAGCCAAATTGAAGGAAAATCTTGTCAACCCTTTCGAAGCCACATTTTTAAAATTTGGTGAGAATGTCTATCTTAATGATATCTAGGCCAAGTTCGAATACGGGTTATGCCGGGTTAAAAACCAGGTCACTAGGACAAATTGAAGGAAACTATTGTTAATACTCTGGAGGCCGCATTCTTTGCTTCAGCAGCTTAAAACTTTGTCAGAATATTTGAATTGATAATATCTAGTCCATGGGTCATATCAGGTAAACATGAAAAAAGATCACTAGGCCAAATGAAGGTAACTCTTGATAACACTCTGGAGGTTGCATTTTTAATCTTTGGCAGAATAATTGTCTTGAAGAGTTTTGCATTGACAAAAACACTTTCTCCCAGTCTTGTACATGGTTTAGAGAATTATTTCTGCTTGATTGAAGTAGATTTAATTTTGACATATTTCTCAATATAATAAGGCAGAAACTTCAAAATATTCTGCCTAAACCCACTGTCAAATTTTCCTTTGATTCTTCATGTCTTAGCATGTGTATGCTTGTGAGCTCTTGTACTCAATTGAGCGTTATAGTGCCAGCAAGAACCTCCTGTTTTCAAATTGGCAGTTTCATGATATTTACTAATTTTGATATGATCTTTTAACTTCTTAAAAATAAATACTTCAATTGTTATTTCCTTTCACGTTTTCCCTACTTCTCCCACCTTCCTGCAGCCCCCAGGCCGTCAGCACTTTCATTAATTTTCTTCTCGAAAGGTATCTGATTTGCAAATTATTTTGCAAAAAATGTTTCTTCTTAGGTGACTATCTATCAGATTCCTTCAAGCCATGTTGATTGGTCTTTTGCATATATGGCTTTAGTGATTTAATTTTTGCATAATGCAATGGGGCGATACTGACCCTCTAGTTTATGTTCTTTTTTGGGCGCTACACGATGGATGTATATTTTAGGGTAAATATAGCAAGTGATATTGCACTGTACCTTGATGTTGTGCATCTGTTAATGTTTCTGCTAAGAACACTATGTATATAGATCTCATGACTGCCCCATGCAAGTCGTCTCAGATTGACGTTTGCGTCAGCCAATCAAATTGTAGCCTTCAAACTCGTTAGGTATAGAGAAGCAGTTTTTTTTCGATTGTTTTTATTGTATATAACCGAGAGTATGTTGTATCACGCGATTTCATTGGACAATAAACGAGCACCTGCTCATAAACATGTTCTTCTATGTGATATCGTCAGATCCAATATACGAACAGCGAAGTGATTTTAATGAATTTGCTTTGCTATAAGACATATTTTGTAATGGACATTTCTAAGTATCTTAAAGTGTTAACTATGTTAAGAAATGTACTGTCAGAAAGTTGTTGTACGTGTGACCCTTTAAACCTTAGCTACGTCATCTGGTGTCTTGGTTTTCCTCTACACCAGACGGTCATAAGTGAATATCTATGTGGTTGATATAACTATTTGGTGGTAGATAAAACGAGTTGGGAGCTAATGAGGGTTTTGCCCATGCTGTCGTAGTACTGCAGTTTCTTCAAGAGTCGTTTATATAGAGCTTCGTCAAAGGTTTTAATGAAATGAAGAAGTGTGCAGTCAATCTTCTCCCAAACACACAGGCTTTATTCAGATCAGTAAATGTTTTGAACTAACCTTTTTCGAAATGCATCGGCAACTGAGATCAAAATAATTCGTAAGAATAAAAATGTGAAAATAAGTTTAAAGTCTATGTGCATGTATATGTTATAAAGTGAATGTGCTTGTATTGGTGTTTTCGCGCCAAAATTGAACATAGGGATAAAGTGTTCCAAATTGTATTGGCTCTTTTTAGCTGACATGACAGGTAAATCTTGTGTGTGATGTATGAAATGAATTAAAGAGTTCTGATTGATTGATTGGGGTTTAACGCCGTTTTTAACAATTTCTCAGTTATATCACGGCGGCCAGTTCACCTACTCATGCATTTCGTGGTTTTCTCACATCAGTACTCCACACAACAATCTTCCCAAGCAACTGGCTGCTTTTCCACATAGGAGTTCTGATTGAGGACTGAACTCTGTTGGTTTGTATTGAAATAAAGGAGTATACCCGGCCGAAACAACAACAGGCAAACCGACCTCATTTCGATCTTATGTGTGGTTAGACCGGCATCAAAATCGGTCTGGTTATAATAATTGGTTTATAGTTATTTTACGAGATAAACATTTAACCAAAAGACGTATAGTATTACAAAAAAAAAATATGCAAAGTCTGTCAATGAGAGAAGTCGAAGATTATTTTCCAAGACTAACTTTATTACTTTTCTACTATTAAACTGTATATAGGAAAAACAGATGCAAATCTGTTTTGAAGAAATTGCCACTGGGCTTACTTATGTCAATTCGGACCGCAATTTTCAGATGAATATATATATAAAACAGAAGTTGTCTGTGTTGAAAGTTGAAAGTTGATTTTATAAAGTTTTATATCTACTGACCGACTTATAACAAAAACATGTTTGTGTGTTAGCTATAGTTACACATTAAGAGTCATTTTAAGAAAAACTAGCATCTTTTGAAATTTAAAGTAAAATTCACTGCGGGAAATAAGGGTCACCTTTTATTTTACCTCATAGCATTAAAAGCGGGATTCCTAGCCTTTAATTTGTGTGTGACCTTTTGATAGGTGAATGAATATACTTTAATTTAATATAGATTTCTGAGTTGTAGGGTTTGATGGGAAAGAACCATAGCTCATTGTGTTGTAATGGTTGCCTAATAGCAGAAATAGAAAAGGGAGAAAATTATGAATAACGTCTCGCAACGTCTCTTTATGAGTTACCTCCCTTTTCACAACGGTATGCGAATAATTATTGAATGCGATCATTATAATAGTGTCCACTGTAGTTTCCAAAGCAATTTATTGAACTAATTATAATTATTGCGTTTATATTTTGAAGCACACTGCAAAGGTGAAAGACGCGATCATTTTAAGATGTAATTTTACTATGAAACCGGTTAAATAAACAAAATAGATTGAAAAGGTTGTATCTTTAGATCTTTGTAGTATTAAATATTCTGCTAAGCATATGGTTGTCCCTTCATTTAAAATAAAAGGTTATCAAGAGCAGAAAGGGTCAATTATGACGTAGGGATTAGACGTTTTGTATGCTAAGATCGATGTGATGTTCAGCATGTGAAGTTTAGTCGTGAAATGACAAGTTTAGTCGTGAAATGACAAGTTTAGTCCTGAATCCATTTGGTTTACAGTTTGCTTAACATTGATTGTAACTATAATGTGTCATACAAGCTGAAGTTTCTAATTTTTACCAATAAACGTTTTAAATATGCTCTAACTAGATCAATTAATAAACAAAAAACATAGGTGTTGAAATATTAACTTAAGGTGTAAATGCCTCTAGGTATAATTGTTAAGTGTGACACAAGCTTTGGAAGGAGAAGGGGGAGTCGATTCTCCTTCCAGTTTAGCAGAGGTATGATAACACAAACGGGAGTATATAAACAACAGATACAAAGTATTTTTAACAAGTTTTAAAATATTTATAATCAAAATTGAGCATTTATGAAATTAAAAAAAAATGTTCACATGTATAGTCAACATATAGCAAGAATACAATGGTCTGAATGAATACACTGTATGGGGAGGAACGTTTTAAGTTTAGAAATACAACATCATTTTATAAATAGGCAAAAACATCCCCCGAAACTTTTCTGATCTTTGATGAATCGGGTCGTCAGGGCCGTAAACCAAACTATTGGGGAAAAACTATTATATACCCATTAGATGTGTCTAAAGTTTTGTTATAACGATAGAAGACATACGTATTTTGTATCTTGTTGTTTCTTAAATCAGTTAATACAATTTATTGATTCGTAAAGGTATTTTTTTTCAAACATGAGTTTTTCTTTACAATAATAATGTTGGTTGCTCCCTATTCGATTACGCAACCCCGTGGTACAAAATTGAAACCTATTCAATAAAGATATATAGGAACAGAACAGATTTTATTACACGTAAACTTTACAGTTTTTTGTGTTACATATACATAATTTATAAATATATCAGCATAACAATTATACTTCTATTCTGTTCTGTTCAGTATCACCGGGAGGGCAGTGCCCACAAGAGAGGGAGTGAGACCATACCTCTCTTCTTCAACCACCCATACACCAAGGACCAACATTTTCCGCTCAACTGGGCGCACTTCAGAAAAATCCAGAACCCGGACCTTTGGATTGACAGTCTAACGTGTTAACCACTAGACCAGGCCAATCAAAAGCTAGCTAAATAGTCCGTATATTTGTCTAGAAATTAGTATAGGTCCTATAGTAAATATATTGTATAGAAACGATTCCTTCATCAGAATGCATTTGGTTATCTGGTGACACTGAGTGTAGATATGTAACTGATGCACTGGAACTGTTTGATTCGATACTTTTGGTATTTTGACCTTATCTGATAGTGAAAAAAGAGTATTTTGAAAATCAGTTTTGACCCAGCCCGATTGTGCGCAAAATGACGGGTACTAATATCCACGGAGTGATATCTTTCTTGCAAAATACATTACCCCCATTTTATTTTAAATAATGTGTATAGCTTATATGCAACTCAATGATATAGGGATGTCCTACATGTAAAAGTTGAAGAAAGTTTGACAAATGCGGTGGTGATTGTTAAATTGACCCAGGGACCCCGATTGACCTAATTTATACGATAGCCTGATATCATGGGAGATAACCAATCTAGTTGAATCGAACTAATTTCATTTTGTTGCATTGAGACGTTTTTTCTAAGATTTGACATAACCGTTTAATTTCTTTTTTCCACGCTACAAGGTTGTCCTTTTATAAACGTTTTTTTTTTTTTTTGTGTGGAGGTTATGAAAATAATACTTATATAAAAAGCGAACGAGGGGAACATTTCAAAACTCCTTCTTTTCAACAAACAGACAACACCATTGACAAACCAGTCGCTGTTCAAATGACGACAGGCGGGAAAGGCAATGTAAATAAGAAATATTTTCGTTAATAACGCCATAAATGGGGAGCAGAAACTCCCCATCTTTCAAAATAAATCGCTTTAAAGCATGACTTTCATGAGAAAGCTATAGATCCAACTATGACCTAAAATCATAAACGGCTTCGTTCCATTCTTCCAAAGAAGATTTCCATATTTCGTTCGGCAATATTTGTTACGTTTTAGAAAACCAGTAGCAAATGCTGTTCAACAGTTCCCTTTACTTTGGATGCAACACTCATGAATTATATCATATTCTTCCAATAATCAATTTCTCCGCTACATTTTGTCATTTGTTAAGCAACAAGAAAATTTGGTAACAGTTTATCAGGTACATTTTCTAAATCTACAGTAGATTCTTAATCGTGGCTGTAAATAATTATTTTTAGAGATGGCTGGTTATATTTCCGTAGGGCCAGTGAACAAAATCAAACCCAGAAGTCTGATTGGCCAGTGTATACTTTTCTTGACCCCTTTTCTTCTCCATTAAATCTTATAGAAATATTTATTATTATTTTGCTTTTCGTCAAGTTGTAAATCCTAAGCAAATTGATGTGACATTTTGCATTAGTCTGGCTCGCAGTTTATGAGGTGTAATTTCTTTTTGTTTGGGGTAATCCGATAATTGAAGCGTGATTAAAAAAGAAGGAAACAATTTGTAGCAAGTTGCGAAATATTTGGCTTTCAGTGGCATATTATTTGGCTCTAATGTCCAAAAACATTTCAAATTTGGCGAAAACTATGGTGAAAAGATTTTTTAACCCAACGCAGGCCCTGGCCTAATGTCCGCCCATGCAGTTTTTAGCTCAACTTTTCTAAGAAAAGGCTAGCTATACTACTCGTGTCGGCATTGGTGTCACACCTTGGTTATGTTTTTTGTACCAATTCACTTTTTAGCTCAACTAAGTCAGTAAGTGCTCAAGGTGAGTTATTGTGATCGCCTTTTGTCCGTCACGACCTCACCAGAATTCCCTAAAATTTTTGGGATCCATGCATAATTTTTCTTCTCCCAAACTGGTTGGCCGGTTGAAATGTTCCTTGGATGACCCTCTATCAGATTCCTTCAAGCCATGTTGATTGGTAAAAAACATGAGCGCCAGGGGACGGGGCTATTTTGCCTGATATGGCTAGTGAAAACTTAAAAAATCTTCTCCTCCGAAAATGTTAGGCCGATTTTCAAATAATTTTGTAGAAATGTTCCTAGGGTGACCTATCAGATTCCTTCAAGCCATGTTGATTGGTCCAAAACTATGGCCGCCAGGTGGCGAGGCTATTTTGCCTTATATGGCTATAGTGAAAACTATCTTCTCCTCGGAAAGTGTTGTGCCAATTTTCAAATAATTTTGTAGAAATGTTCCTGTGGTGACCCTCTTAGATTCCTTTAAGCCATGTTGATTGTTTAAAAAATATGGCCACCAGGGGGGCAAGGCCGTTTTGCCTTATATGGCTTTAGTAAAAAATCTTCTCTGCCAATTTTCAAATAATTTTTTAGAAATGTTCCTTGGGTGACTCTATCAGATTCCACCAAGCCATGTTGATTGTTCTTAAAATATGGCTGTCAGGGGGCGGGGCTGTTCGCCATATATTGGCTTTAGAGAAAACTTTAAAAATCTTCTCTTCCCAAACTTTTTGACCAATTTTCCAATAAGTTTGCAGAAATGTTCCTTGGGTGATACTCTACGAGATTCCTTCAAGCCATGGTGATTGGTAAAAAACATGGCCACGAGTGGGCGGGGCTGTTTGGAGATTTAACTTTTGCCTAATGGTAGTGGAGCGATACTGACCCTCTTGGGCCTCTTGTATTAGCTTACCTGACCACAAAATGAGTAAATGTGGTTGGCATGACAAATCACATTGCATAAGTCAGGTGAGTGATCCAGGGCCATCATGGACCTCTTGTTTTCAAAACCATTACAGACATTGCTTTGAAACTTACAACACTTATTCACCACCATTACCTCCATCAACAGACAAGAGTACATAACTCTGTCAAGGCTTTTGTAAGAAGTATGGCCCTTTTTCGACTTAGAATTTTGGTTAAGTTTTTCGTACCACTCACTTTTTTTCAAAACCATTAGAGATATTGCTTTGAAACTTTAACACTTTTTCACCATCATTAACTCCATCAACAGACAAGAGTGCATTATCCAGTAAAGGTTTTTGTAAGATTTATGACCATTTTTCGACTTAGTTATGTTTTCTGTACCATGCAACATGGATATCATAGTTTTCTAATGCTATTATTCTTTTATTTTTCAAGATTCTTGGAGAATATGAATTTTTTAAATCATTATTTGTAATAAAAAAGAAACTCCGACATGCCATGACCCTCACCAACAAAACATACATCATTCATATGATAGCTAGTTGTTTTCATTTGCTGCAAATGTTGACATGTAGTCTGTTACATGCTGATCTTGAATTACAGTGACACATCTTATCATTTATCACTGTGCTACCATCAAGTCTCTCAGACTTATTCAGGGTTGTCAAAATGTTTCGTTGTAACAGATCAAATGAGAAAAGTAACCGATCATGCTGTGGGTCAAGGGCAAAGGGGAGCGAAACTAACAGATCAAAGAGGGATTTTAACTGATTATTGATTTTGACAACCCTGCTAATTACTAAATGTTCCTGATTTCGTGAAGCATCTCCATAAATGAGGGATTCATTTTTAAAAAGTGTTGAAAACATAATGGCAAATGGAGAAATTGCTAATTATGAGCTGTTTCTCTATTTACCACAATATTTTTCAAAAGGAGTCTGCTGCAGAGGCGTCAGAAAGTGTCTGTATGTGGGAAAGGGTTAACGTCTATGCTTCTTTAATATTTAACTTTTTCCTACATGAACTGTAACAAATCTGCAGCAGACAACGATGAAGACAATGACATGGAGGAAATATAAGGAAAATATCTGTATGGAATAATAATTATTGAATAGAGTTGAAATCATTGTAGCAAAAGGAGAAATTTCTCAAAATGTGTTTCCTTGCTTTCTCACACCACTTTCTCTTAATGGCCCAAAGGTGGAAGACACATTGAAATTTGTCAAATGGCAGAAAGAATGTTGGCTTAACTGGGGTTCGAACTCTCAACCCCTGGATTGAAAGCCTGAGTCGCTACCGACTTTAAGATTTGAGATATATATGTTTGAAAGGGTTATTTTTGTTTCAATTCTTAATCAACCATCTTATTCAGAGAAAGAAGAGTGCATGCATTTTTTTAATAGTGATTTGCAATCTTAACCCTTTTCCACTTATAGATGCATTTTGATGCATCTGCAGCAGAAAACATCGTGACAAAAAGGAGAAATTGCTCAAAACGAGAAATTTCTCCTTTTGTCACAATGTTTTCAACTTTGTTCAGTAATTATGCCCCATTCGAAGAAGAGGGGTATATTTCTTTGCACCTGTAGGTCGGTCGGTCTGTCTGTAGACCAAAGCTTGTCCGACTGATAACTCTGCCTGGACCTATAGTTCTCAAACTTGACTTGTAGGTTGGGCCTGACCAGTAGATGAACCCTATTTATTTTGAGGTCATTGGGTCAAAGGTCAAGGTCACAGTGACCTTGAACACAAAAACCTTTTTAAGCTTGTCTGAGTGATAACTCGACAATGCCTGGACCTATGGTCCTCAAACTTGAATTGGAGGTTGGGCATGACCAGTTGATGAACCCTATTTATTTTGAGGTCATTGGGTCAAAGGTCACGGTCACAGTGACCTTTAACACAAAAACACAAAAACATTTTTTAAGCTTGTCCAAGTGATAACTCAACAATGCCTGGACGTATGGTCCTTAAACTTGAATTGGAGGTTGGGCCTGACCAGTAGATGAACCCTATTTATTTTAAGGTCATTGTGTCAAAGGTCAAGGTCACAGTGACCTTGAACACACACCTTTTTTAAGCTTGTCCGAGTGATAACTCAACAATGCCTGGACCTATGGTCCTCAAACTTGAATTGGAGGTCGGGTCTGATCAGGTGAAGGTCACAGTGACCTTGAACACAAAAACCTTTTTTAAGCTTGTCCGAGTGATAACTCAATAATGCCTTGACCTATGGTCCTCAAACTTGACTTTGTTTGACAAACATCTCTTTTTATACCTACAATTATAGAGAGTAACACTGTATATATGGAGCAAGTTTCCAAACAACCTGTTTGGAAAGACAAGGATTCTAGCTTTTATATTAGAACTGTGTTCTATTGTTCTTGTTTAAAAATTTCAGATCAGGTAATGGGTGTCCCTGACAGTGCAGGCTCATCAGGGCCTGCTAAGAAAAGACAAAGACTCTCGTTAAAGGCTATAAGGAAAAAACCAGACACAGATGGACAACAAAAAATGTTTGCTGGGAAAAAAGATGAGGAGGATGTCGCTAAAAAGTAATATTATTTACTATAAATCTGCTCAAGTGTATTTCTCTCTTGGCCCTTTCCCACAATGACATATACAATTTGCAGCAGACGGTTTTGAAAACATATTGAAAACAAAATGGAAACTTTCTATAAATGAAAGTATAATTGTTTAACTCTTACCCACATACAACAATTCTGCAGCAGACGACTTTGAAAACATCTAGGCAAAAGCACAGAAAATCCCTTTAAATGAAAGAACAACAATTGAATAGATTTGAAAACATGGTGACAAAAGGAGAAAGTGCTCATTTTGAGCAATTTCTTCTTTTGTTGCAATGTTTTCGAAAAGCCGTCTGCTGCAGAGGCATCAAAAAGTGCTATATGAGGGAAAGGGTTAACCATTTTTTTTTTACTAAAACAGTCTGCAGAGGCGTCAAAAAGCGGAGAACATTCAAAACCGATCCCATACTGTCCATGTTTAGATCAACTGAGCCAAAGGCTCAAGGTGAGCTATTCTGATCACGTTTTGTCCGTCGTCGTCCGTCGTTAACCTTTAGCTTTAAACATCATCTCCTCCTAAACCACATTACCAATTTCATCCAAACTTCACAGGAATGTTTCATAGGTGGCCCTCTTTCAAAATTGTTCAAAGATTTAAGTTCCATCCAGAACTTTGGTTGCTGCGCCATCAGAAAGGGGGCAAAATGTCCAAACTTTAAAAATCTTCTCCTCTGAATCTGCCAGTGCTTTCATTAAGCGGACGTGGACGTAATATACGTCCACAAATATCCCAAAAACGTCCGAAAATTGAGCACTGGACGTTTATTATATATATAAATACGTCCAGAAATTCCCAAAAACGTCCGTAAATTTAGACATGGACATTTTCAGAATAACTTTTACATCAAAAATATAGTTGTTATAAAATATATGTATTGATTAGTTTTTATGCCCCGGCATACGAAGTATGAGGGGCATATAGTTGTTTTCCGGTCTGTTAGTCCGTCCGTCCGTCCGTTCGTCCGTCCCGCTCAGGTTAAAGTTTTTGGTCAAGTTAGATTTTAGTGAACCTGATGTCCTATCATTATGAAACTTCACACAAATGACAATCAACATATCATTGTTTAAAAAATTGTATCAATTTGAGGTTGGACCAACTGTTCGTCCGTCCGTTCATCTGTCTGTTCGTCCATTCCATTCTCAGGTTAAAGTTTTTGGTCAAGTTAGATTTTAGTGAACCTGATGTCCTATCATTATGAAACTTCACACAAATGACAATCAACATATCATTGTTTAAAAAATTGTATCAATTTGAGGTTGGACCAACTGTTCATCCGTCTGTTCGTCTGTCTGTTCGTCCATTCCATTCTCAGGTTAAAGTTTTTGGTCAAGTTAGATTTTAGTGAAGCTGATGTCCTATCATGTTGAAACTTCACACAAATGACTATTAACATATCATTCTTTAAAAAATTGTGCCGATTTGACGTTGTGACCCTCTGTCCGTCCGTCTGTTCGTCTGTCTGTTCGTCCATACAATTCAGGTTAAAGTTTTTGGTCAAGTTAGTTTTTAGTGAAGCTGATGTCAGATCATGATGAAACTTCACACAAATGACTATTAACATATCATTCTTTAAAAAATTGTGCCGATTTGACGTGACCCTCTGTCCGTCCGTCTGTTCATTTGTCTTTCATCAGTTCACCCAACCAGCTATAGTTAACAACCGGGGCATCCGTGTTCCATGGACACATTTTCTTGTTTATACCAAAATTGCCAGAATTTGTATATTTTCGAGTGACTTGCAAAACTCGGTTGGGTCATACAATTGTTATTCACAAAACAAATTTTCTCATTATAATTTGTAACATTGTTTTTAATTATCATATTGTAATTCTTCAATTTTATAAGAATCAAGGTTACCACATTTTTACCAATGGACTTCAGAAACCAGTTAGTGTTGAAATCGATTAGTCATCGGCTGTAATTACATAAGCTCATCATAGGACAATAGACAATATATTGACATAAACTACATAGTTTTCTAGTCAAACAACACATCAAAGTAATATATACAATACAAAAAACCATATGATTAATTACAATAAACATGAAATATACACAAAATCGAATGTTTATCATTCAAAATTCTTCCTCAATACTAATAATAATTTATAGAAGAGTACCGGTAATGGTGTAATAGGAGTATAATACTTCTTATTTCACCTCCCACTAGAAACTAGCGATTTCATTGGACAAGAGCAGTCACGTGGTGACCCCCTAAATTTCTATAGTGGGTCAGTAAATTTCTATAGTGGGACAGTATGAAGTCAATACTCAACAAAATGGCCGCCATTCATCGATTCTTCCTTTAAAATTACTTTTTTAATCCCAAAATAGTCGACAAAACAGTGATTTGTTTACAATATCATAGCAACTACGAAGTTGCCTTTCATAAATGTATAAATATTATGATAAAGCTGTGCAGTGGGAAGTCATGGTGGTCTAATGGATACATCCAACGCGCATCAATGTTAATGTCATATGTTCGAATCCTATGAGTGGCAATCTTTTAATCCTTGGATTTTATTAGCTTCTATCTTTTTCATTATATCAAAACCATATGATATGCATATGAATTGAAACAATCAGTATTTTTTTTGGATTATTTATATAACTTTATTTATAAAAGACTCCACCCACCACTTTAATAATGAAATGAAACAATATCAATTTTTTTTGCTCATGAAAGGTGGTCGATGAAATAAATCAGTTATTTGGTTACATAGATATAAAACTTCTTGTCTGAAACAGAAAGGTCTTAAGCTTAGATTTTTGGTGTGTAGCATTGTCTAGGGGTCCTCTACAAAAAATGTTCAAATTATGCTCCTGGGGTCAAAAACTCCCAGGGGGGTTTCACATATTTTACATATTAATCTCGATTTATAGGAAAACTTTTAAAATCTTCTTGTCTGAAACCAAAAGGCCTATAGTTTAGATATTTGGTATGTAGCATTGTCTAGTGGTCCTCTTCCAAAATTGTTCAAATTATACCCTGGTCAGAACTGGCCACGCCCCGGGTCACCTGTTTTACATAGAATGAATGATGGAAAATCTTTGCACAACACTGGTTAGGTTATTTTGTCTAGTGTCAGATGGAGCTGTACCTGGCATTGCCTGGTCTTCTTGTGTTAGCTTACCTGACCACATTACAAATCATATTGTACAGGTGAGCGATCCAGGGCCATCATGGCCCTCCTGTTGATTGTCACATCCTTTATCACTCGTAAAATTTTGGTCCGAACACATAGCACAAGTCCATATAAATCCGTCTCGGTCATGGATATGTCTCCAGTCAAGTCTTTTGGAAAATTTGCTCAAACTTCCTTTTTTGGAAACTAGATATATATGTCTCTTGAGGTCAAATTATGCTAAATACATCCGTTGACTTGTTGATCTACAGTACTATAGTCCCTAAAAAAACCTTTGTTTGTGTAGAAATTAGTGTATACCATCACCAGAATGTATTGAATATATGACATTGAGTTTAAATGCATTGTGAATGTGTATAGGATGCACTGGAAATGATTGATTTCATCACTTTTAGTATTTTGACATTGTTTGAAAGTGAAAGTAGAGAATGCTAAACACCGGTTTTGTCCGGGCCCAATTTGGTCAAAAATGACGGTAACCATTTTCGCCTGGTGAGTTCTTTCTTGCATAATGCAACCCCACATTTTCTTTGGATTGTTTTAAAGCTAGGAGGTAACTCTTTTCAATGATATAGGGTGTTCTACATGAGAAACGCTTAGAAAGAGTGACAATTGAGGACTGAAACTGGTCGATTTACATGGAAACAAAGAAGGATTTTATGTATTGTAACCTTGAATTCACTTGGGATGTTTCATTTTGGGTTCTCTTAGTCTGAAAAGCTGTTATTTTTAACTGATTAGCCAATATTCTTAAATATTCCGTCCACATTGCAAATGTGTTTAACCACTAAAAAATGAAGTGGATGTCATGCAGCAGGAACGTAAGAACTGAGATATTACGTCATAAAATGTGTAAACAATCTGCACTCCAGAACTTCCAAGAACACTTCTAAAAATAGATTTACTTTCGTATTTGCTATTTTAGTGATATTTATACATAGGGTCATATTTATTTCTAAGATCATACAGGAGCAGTCCCTGTGATTCAACTCTTTTTTAGCTCACCTGAGCACAAAGTGCTCATGGTGAGTTATTGTGATCGCCTTTTGTCCGGTGTGCTTTCGTCCGTCAACTTCTTCTTCTCAGTAACCAGTGGGTCAATTGGGATGAAACTTCACAGAAAGCGTCCTCTCAATGACCTCACCAGAATTCTTTCAAATTTTTGGGATCCATACAGAATTCTGGTTTCCATGGCAATGAAATGAAAAAAAATTCAAAATTCTTCTTCTCCCAAACTGGTTGGCAGATTTTCAAATATTTTTGTAGAAATGTTCCTTGGATGACGCTCTATCAGATTCCTTCAAGCCATATTGATCGGTCAAAAAAAATGGCCGCCATGGGGCGGGGTTATTTTGCCTTTTATGGCTATAGTGAAAACCTAAAAAATCTTCTCCTCCGAAAGTGTCAGACCGATTTTCAAATATTTTTGTAGAAATGTTTCTTGGGTGACCCTCTATCAGCTTCAAGCCATGTTAATTGGTGGAAAAACATGGCCGCCAGGGGGCGAGCTATTTTGCCTTGTATGGCTATAGTGAAAAAATTCAAAAATCTTCTCCTGAAAGTGTCAGACTGATTTTCAAATAATTTTGTAGAATTACTTCTTGTATGACCCTCTATCAGATTCCTTCAAGCCATGATTAGTCGAAAAACATGGCTGCCAGAGGGCGGGGCTATTTTGCTTTATATGGCTATAGTGAAAACTTAAAAAATCTTCTCCTACGAAAGTGTCAGTCTGATTTTCAAATAATTTTGTAGAAATATGTCTAGGATGACCCACTATCAGATTCCTTAAAGCCATGTAGATTGGTCGAAAAAAATGGCCACCAGGGGGCGGGGCTATTTTGCCTTATATGGCTTTAGTGAAAATTTAAAAAATCTTCTCCTCCAAAAGTGTTTGGCCGATTTTCAAATCATTTTGTAGAAATATTCCTAGGGTGACCCTCTATCAGATTTCTTGGTCGAAAACTATGGTTGCCAGGGGGCGGAGCTTATATGGCTAAAATGAAAAAAAATAAAATCAGGTGAGCGATCCAGGGCCATCATGGCCCTCTTGTTTGGTGTATTTGGGCAGAGAAATAAATACATGTCTCTGATTTGTGTCACAGGGTGTATGTTCATCCAAATATTGCATTGATCTTTGCAGTCCGAAGGAGTTTTTGTCAGAAGGACTGCCGACTTTAGCAGGTCTGCGTAGCATTGATGATTGAGGGTGAAACAAATTTACCACGAAGAGCATCTTAGATCAGACAGTGAAACAAAAATCCCATCGCCACGAACATCCGTCAATGAATGCAAACATTGTGGATTCCCAGATTTAAAATACAGCTAGACAGCTAGATTTTATATCTTAAACTACAAGAACGCCATAATGGAATTGTCTGTGTTAATTTATGTTATTCGACGTAAAACGAGAGAGATAAAAATTCTTACCTAAAGCAAATAAACTCGCAGCCGATAGGTTCTGGTTGTCAGCTTTTACTGTAAGCAAAACAGTTGTAGTCATTATCTATTGGATTTCACGAGCCAGGCCGTGGTATATGTGCATCCAAAATTTTTCCATATTGAATATAGGAAATTTCCCCTTATTAACCCTCACTATGCGGGACACAAGAATACCCGTTTTACATAAGACTCTATGAGCGACGGGTGACGAGTAAACTCGTTTTTTGTAGGTCAACCGGGAATTCCCAAAACAACAAAACAAATAGCAGCGCCCCCTTTATTGAAATATGCTCTGATGATGTCATTTGGATTCTCCTTCCAAATCCGTACGCGATTGGTCAGAACATTTACTATAAATGAGTCACATGGGTATCTTGCATAAATTAATTTTTCCGTGCGTAAATTTGAACCAAAATGGCGGACGCCGCCGATATTTACTTTGGAAATTCGGATTCCGATGCGAGTTTTGACGGTTTTGAACCAGAAGATCTCATTGAAATTGAACAAAACCAACTTCCGACATACGAAGCAGATAATCCTGATCGCGATTATGATGATAATGCAGATTTACGGATGAATTGGAGCCGAGAAGCCACGGAAAAAATAACGCCCCCTTTCACCGGTACTCCAGGACTCAATGTAAATCTACCTGAAATCCCCTCGCCTATTGATTATTTCAATTTATTTATTACGGACACTGAATATGACATTATCACCATGGAAAGTAATAGATATTTTAGATATTTTGATCAAATTCGTCGTAATAGACAGCCTAGACCACATTCGAGAATGAACAGCTTTTATGACACCTGTAACAACGAGATGAAGAAGTTTTTGGGAATGACTATTCTCATGGGTCTTGTTGAGAAGCCAAGGCTAGAATTATACTGGTCCACAGATGGAATTGACGAAACTCCCTTCTTTCCCCAGTGTATGCCAAGGGATAGATTTTTGAATTTACTTTCTTTCATGCATGTTGCAGATAATGAAACTGCTTTACAGAGAGGAAATCCTGATTTTGATCCCATTTATAAAATCAGGCCCATTTATGATGTTCTGTCCCTACGTTTTAGGACTGTTTATACACCTGAGCCAAACATTTGCATCGATGAAGCGATGGCGCCATGGAAGGGTAGGCTCAGGTTTAGGCAATACATTCCAAGTAAACCTGACAAGTGGGGTATAAAACTCTACCCAATTTGTGAAAGTTCTTCACGTTACATTTATGACTTTGATGTCTACACTGGTGCAGATTACGTCCCAAATCCAGATGCTGACCCTTTTGAAAATCATGAAGGACACACGTACCATGTCGTCATGGGTCTTCTTAGAAGAGCAGGATTTTTAGATAAAGGATATTCTGTGTATATGGACAATTATTATGCATCACCAACTTTGTTTGATACTTTATTTGCCCAAAATACAATTGCTGTGGGAACCGTGAGAGCCAACAGGAAAGAAATGCCAAAGGCGATAAAGAATACAAAGCTGAAAAAGGGTGAAGTAATTTTTAGACAAAGGGACAATCTCCTTGCGTTGAAATGGTTTGTTAGGGTGATGTCTTCATTCTCAGCACAAAACATTTACCAACAATGTCTATTGCAAATGATTTGAATCGTGACGGGGATCCTATTGTCAAACCAACTTCTGTTCTAGATTACAATAAAAATATGGGTGGGGTTGACCTGTTTGACCAAATTTGCAAATATTACACGTTTTCAAGGAAAACACTCAAATGGTGGGTGAAGCTTTTCTTTCATTTTATCAATTTGGCAATTACCAATTCATATATACTGTACAAAAAAAATAACAATGGGCCAAAACCATTGTCGCAGTATATGTTTCGTAAAGAGTTAGCACGTGAACTAATCAACAGCCACCAGCTTCCTCGGCCAGCAAGGAATAGGCCTATTAGAAATGACAATAATGAAAATAGGCTTTTTGAGAGGCATTTTCCCGATCTCATACCAGCTAAAGATGGTGCCAAAGTTGCAAATCCCACCAGCAAATGTGTTGTGTGCAACCCAAGTAGTGGTCATAGGCGTGCACCTGGTGAAACAAGCAAGAGAAAAGAAACAAGGTATTGGTGTGCTGATTGCAAACAGGCACTTTGTGTGGTACCATGCTTTAGGCGATACCATACATTGAAAAATTTCAAAGTAAATGCTGCCTCATCTTCATCTGATTCAGAGTAAAAACTTACTTGTTTCACCAGGTATTGATGTTGTATTGAAATCAGACTTGTATAAAATATACAAGTCTGATTACAAGATACATTCTATGTTATTGATGTTGTATTGTAATCAGACCTGTATTAGTTATACAGGTCTGAATACAAAATAACATGAATGAATACTGATGTTTGATGACGAGAAAATGCTCACCTGTTGATTGGTTTACCTGTTTTTTACCTGTGTAATGTCTGCAGATTACACTTTGTGTGTTTGATGTTGTATTGTATTCAGACCTGTATTAGTTATACGAGTCTGAATACAAAATAACAGGAATAAAAACTGATGTTTGATGACGAGAAAATGCTCACCTGTTGATTAGTTTACCTGTTTTTTACCTGTGTAATGTCTGCAGATTACATTTTGTGTGTTTGATGTTGTATTGTATTCAGACCTGTATTAGTTATACGAGTCTGAATACAAAATAACAGGAATAAATACTGATGTATGATGACGAGAAAATGCTCACCTGTTGATTAGTTTACCTGTTTTTTACCTGTGTAATGTCTGCAGGTTACATTTTGTGTGTTTGATGTTGTATTGTATTCAGACCTGTATTAGTTATACGAGTCTAAATACAAAATAACAGGAATAAATACTGATGTATGATGACGAGAAAATGCTCACCTGTTGATTAGTTTACCTGTTTTTTACCTGTGTAATGTCTGCAGATTACATTTTGTGTGTTTGATGTTGTATTGTATTCAGACCTGTATTAGTTATACGAGTCTGAATACAAAATAACAGGAATAAATACTGATGTATGATGACGAGAAAATGCTCACCTGTTGATTAGTTTACCTGTTTTTTACCTGTGTAATGTCTGCATATTTCATTTTATGTGTTTGATGTTGTATTGTATTCAGACCTGTATTAGTTATACGAGTCTGAATACAAAATAACAGGAATAAATACTGATGTATGATGACGAGAAAATGCTCACCTGTTGATTAGTTTACCTGTTTTTTACCTGTGTAACGTCTGCATATTTCATTTTATGTGTTTGATGTTGTATTGTATTCAGACCTGTATTAGTTATACGAGTCTGAATACAAAATAACAGGAATAAATACTGATGTATGATGACGAGAAAATGCTCACCTGTTGATTAGTTTACCTGTTTTTTACCTGTGTAATGTCTGCAGATTACATTTTGTGTTATTGATGTTGTATTGTAATCAGACCTGTATAATATTTACAAGTCTGATAACAAAATAACATTAATAAAGTATGACAAATATAAGATAAGTTGTTGTGAGCTTGATCACATTTGTAGTTTTACCTGGCATAGTTACCTGTTAATTAAGAAGTGTGTATTGAATCAAAATATTATGAATAATTAAAATACAACATTGTGAGTTTATTTTGATAAATAAATCTTTCTCATTTCTTTTATTTTCACCATTTTACATTTTTTTTTTAATTAACACACATGTTTCCACACCTGAAAGCAAGAAACTGATGAGCATTTATGCATACAGTGTTGCTAAGGATTTGGGAAATTCAAATAGCAACACAAAAAGTACAGGTTTTATAGACTTTTATTGAGATAATCTACAGGTAATCAATGATTACATTGAGGCAGTGTATTACATAATATTTCATAATAATTCATAAAATTAACTCAGTTGCACAGTACTTATATAGTAAAAAATGTGCAGCACAGAAAGTGTTAAGGTTAAACCATAAAAACGTGCAAAGCATGTTTCTTGCTCCGGCTCGTTATTACTGCAGTTTGAAAATCTAAACAAACTGTTTCTTTATTTGCAAATCTTCAAACTGTTACGATACTGTTTGTATATAATGTAACCCAAGTGTCATAATTCAAAAGTTCATAACTAATAATAAAATTAAATGTAAACTTCTCTATGAAGGGTATGCTTATACAAAGAGATGCCAAAACAAGAATTCTATACATTGGGAATGCTCACAGAGGTTCTCTATGAGCTGTACTGACCTGATTTAATTCATGTATCACCTGTGACGAATTGATACCAATTATTGGGGGTTTTACAATCATATGGGTTTTGACTACACTGCATTTTCAACCATGTGGGTTTTGACTACCCTGCATTTTCTATTATATGGGTTTTGACTACTAGGTCATTTTTGGACCGTATGTGTTTTGACCATATGGGTTTTGACTTTTGACGTACACTCTCGGGGTTTATTTTTCAATTATATGGGTTTTGACTACCTTGTTTTTTCAACCATATGGGTTTTGACTACCCTGTATTTTCAAACATATTATGGGTTTTGACTACTAGGTCATTTTTGGACAGTATGTGTTTTGACCATATGGGTTTTGACATACACTCTCGGGGGTTTATTTTTCCATTGTATATTTTGTTATCACCATCTGGGTGGAATTTGACTTCCAGAAAAGTTGTTATATACACCTGCCTGTGTGGAAGTTGTAATATACGCCTGCCTTTGTGAATTTGACTACCTGAAAAGTTGTTATATACAGGCACCTACGTGGAACTTAACTTCCAGATAAGTTGTTATATACTCTGGGCGCACGCTGTCGTTCGCCAAATGCAAAAATTGAAACAAAAAGAGGCGAAAGTTTTTTCAATTTGCGAAAATAAATGACAATAACTTTTGATTTCACAATGTTACAAGCTGGTTCCTCTTTGGTTTTGGACAAGTTGTAAATCCTTAGCAAATTGATGTGCCCTTTTCTATTAGTCCAGGCACCTTTCTGGCTCGCAGTTTATAACACTTCAATGCAAATACACAAGGTGTCATTTCTTTTTGTTGGTGGGTAATCCACTACTTGAAGCATTTAGTATCAATATATATTAATTAAGACCCACAGTTAAACTATCAGAAAGATAAAAAGAGTTAAACCCATTACTTCATGCAAGCGCCTCAGAGCGCCTCTATCTTTTACTTCACACAAGCGCCCCAGAGCACCATTATCTATAGATGCACACAAGCGCCTTAAAGCTCCATTATCCATTACTTCATGGAAGCGCCTCAGAGCGCTTCTGTTTTTAGCTCACCTATGCACGAAGTGCAAGGTGAGCTATTGTGATCACATTTTGTCCGGCGTCCGTCCGTCGTGCACGGTCAACATTTCAGCTTGTTAACACTCTACAGGCTACATTTTGCATCCAATCTTCATGAAAGTGTATCAGAACATTCATCTCCATCAAATCTTGGACAAGTTCGAAACTGGGCCATATGAGGTCAAAAACGAGGTCACTAGGTCAAATTGAAGCGGGAATCTTGTTAACATTCTAGAGGCCACATTTTCAACTTGAGCATGATGAAACTTTATCAGAATGTTTGTTTGTCAGAATGATATGTAGGTCAAGTTCGAACATGGGTCATTTCGGGTCTGAAAGTAGGTCACTAGGTCAAATTGAAGGAAAATCTTGTTAACACTCCAGAGGCCGCAAAATATCTAGGTCAAGTTCCTATCAACTGTATCAGAATGTTTGTCTTGATGATACGTAGGTCAAGTTCGAATATGGGTCAAATTGGGTCAGAAACTAGGTCACTAGGCCAAATTGAAGGGTAATCTTGTTAACACTGTAGAGGCCACATTTTCAACTTGAGCATGTCAGAATGTTTGTCTTAAAGATATCTAGGTCAAGTTTAAATATGGGTCATATTGGGTCAGAAACTAGGTCACTAGGCCAAATTGAGGAAAATTTTGTTAACTGTGTAAAAGCCGCATGTTTTGCTTCAGCAGCTTGAAATTTGGTCAGAATGTTGAGCTAAATGATATCTAGGCCAATTTTGAATATGGGTCATGTGGGGTCAAAAACTAGGTTACTAGGCCAAATTAAAGGAAAATCTTGTTAACACTGGATGCCGCATTTTTTGCTTAAGCAGCTTGAAATTTAGTCAGAATGTTTGTCTAAATGATATCTAGGCCAAGTTCGAATATGGGTCATGCCGGGTTAAAAACTAGGTCACTAGGCCAAATTGAAGGGTAATCTTGTTAACACTCTTGATACTGCATTTTTAACTTGAGCATGATGAAACTTTATCAGAATGTTTTTCTTGATGATATGTAAATCAAGGTCGACCAAGGGTCATGTTGGGTCAAAAATAGGTCACTAGGTCAAATTGAAGGAAAATCTTGTTAACACTCTAGAGGCCGCATTTTTTACTTGAGCATGATGAAACGTTATCAGAATGTTTTTCTTGATGATATATAAGGCAAGTTCGATCAAGGGTCATGTCAATTTTGCCAGAATGTTTGTCTTAAAGATATCTAGGTCAAGTTCGAATATGGGTCATATAGGGTCAGAAACAAGGTCAATAACGGAAAATATTGTTCAAACTCCAGAGGCCGCATTTTTACTTTGAGCAAGTTGAAAATTTGTCAGAATGTTGTCTTGATGATATCTAGTCCATGTTGGAATATGGGTCATATCAGGTAAAAAGATATAGATCACTAGGCCAAATGAAGGAAAATCTTGTTAACACTGTGGAGGTTGCATTCAGAATAATTGTCTTGATGTGTTATGCATTGCAGTACATTGTATAATTAAGGTGAGCGATCCAGGGCCATCATGGCCCTCTTGTTGTAATATTTTTTAGATTCTAAAATTTCTTTTAAAAGATAGCCCATTCGATGCATTGCAATTTATCCATTTGTCAAAATGTTTTCAATGTTTAAAGTGCGTCTACGGGTGGGAAAGGGTTAAATATTTTGGAAGTTTACTTGTTCATTTTATCGTATTTTTAACCAAATATGAGGCATTTCAAATACATCTTTTAATGTAAATCTTTGCTTTGTTCTATCTTTAAATAGATATTGGTGTTTATGACCAATATGACTTGTTGTTTCAACATGAATTTTATTTAAATATCACCAGAAGAAACAAAATGCAAAATAAGACTTTGAAAAAAGAAAAATGTCTTTTTAATTTACTGTAAAAACTGAACTATTTTAGTTGGGTAAAAATGAAAAACATCGCTAAATAGTAAATTTGATCTGCAGCATTTCATAGTTTTACGTTAAACCAGTCCAATGCATAGAAATCAACCATATTTTAGGATTTATTACACAGGTGTCAAAATTTATCCCAATACCACTTTGCGCACAGCCCCAGTAGCTCAGTCGGTAGCAACGTGGGCTGTCAATCCAGGGGTTGATAGTACGAATCCCAGCTCGGGGCCAACATTCTTTCTGACGTTTGACAAAAGTCACTGTGACATTCGTCTTTCGTCTTTCACCAATGGGCTGTTTAACAATCGATGTGGAAAAGCAGCCAGTTGCTTGGAAAGTATGTTATGTGGTGTGGGAAAACCAGGAAATGCATGAGTAGGTGAACTGGTTGCCGTGATATGACTGATTTTATTTTTGAAATCGGCTTTGAACCCTAAGGCTAAAAAAAATAAATATGTGTGGTTCAGGTAACCCTACCTTCCCTATTTTTTGGGGCCGACCCTAGAACTTTTTATCAACTTAGGGAACTAAAATAATTGAGTACGAAACTAAAACGCTTGGAAAGCGTTTATCAATCGTAATAAAACAAACATGGCGGCGGCCACAGTGTTCGCCGTGACGGTAGAAAACACGTTCATGGCCCTTCAAAACAAATTATGAAGGCAGTCATCAACTCATCTACCGTCGGGGAAGTTCTTGCAAGAATTATTGCATATATTGATGAGATGTCTTGAATGTGCATATAGCACACATTTGTAACCACTTACGTCTGTAACAACTTGCAACAGACAACTTGCTTCTGAAGAGAAAAAAAAAAAAAAAAAAAAAAAAAAGCCTACCTACCTACCCTTTTTCTTTGACCAATGTTACCTGAACCACACATATTATTTTAGTCCAATCAATCAATCAATCAAAGCACAGTGCAGTAAAACTGGTAACCCAGTATTGATTATTGGTTTTAATTAGTGATAAGTCATACACTGCATGGTGCTTATAAGGCCATTGTTCTGTGAAGTAATGGGTCAATTAGGTTTTTCTGACCGCTAGACTGTAAGTTTAGATATTGAAAAGAAATTTAATGTCCACTAAAAAAGCTCTTATTCATTATAAAGTCCTATCACTTTTAAAAATCGAAATAACATCAGAAAGAACTCGAGCAGAAAATAAACGAATATATATATATATATTTTTTTAATGTAATAGAGATTTGATAGTCTAGTAACTTGTGATGGTTTGATTGAATTAAATTAATTGTTAGTTTCAATAACGCATGACCGGGTAGCTCAATTGGTAGCGTATCTGACTCGTGATCTGGAGGTCACAGGTTCGATACCCGGTTGCGGCGACATTCTTTCGGGCGATGTTTTCCATTGTCTCTCACCTCTGATCTATGTGAGAAAGTAGTTAGTGGCTTCGAAAGAATGTTATGTAAGTACTGGTGTGGGAAAGCCAGGAAAACATGGGTAGGTGCACTGACCGCCGTGATATGACCAAAGCTGTTGAAAGCGGCGTTAAACTCCAAACAAACAAATCAATAACGCATGACAGATACATAAAACTGTTGGAAAGAATACTTTCATATCGCATTTACTATTTGTAATGTAAATATTAGTTCCAATAGGCTATGGTATGAATTTACCAAACTTACAGTACTAAATGCCAAGTGGGGGGGATCATATTATGACCCTTGAAAGTTTTGGGCTGGAGAAAACACTGAAAGAGCGCATGTTAAATTAATAATTTAAGAAGGTTTTGAAGCTAAGTTGTAATTCTAAATTTGGTCAAAAATGTATCTTGTTTCTTTTTTCAGAGAGATTCTAGAATCTGTGTCCAGTGACAGTTTGACAACATCTAGTATAAGTAGTGACACATGTACTTATTCTACTTCGTCATACACTGATACAACAGCAGCCTCTAGTAACACCTTGCTACAAGTCCCAGCTGTGGCATCATTAGAGAATTCAGGTATGTTGAATATCAGCTTTTTCTGTGTAGTATAGATCTCTAAATAAAGTAAGTATTTATGCCTCAACATTGAAAGAGGATGGGGAGGAAGAATATAGATATTATCTTGTCTAATATATGCACAGTAATGGCCCTTGACTTGTGACAAGGTTTAAAAGTACATCTGCCTCCTATGGTATATGTGAGGAAAATATGACTATAATTTGGTAAGGTACTAATGGATATAATATGAGGTAAATTCCACTGTAATTATACCCCCAGTTACGTAGTATATGGGGGCTATATAGGAGTCACGCTTGTCGGTCGGTCTGTTTGTTAGTTTGTCGGTCTGTGGACATTTCTTTTGAACACTATTTCTCAGCAACCCTTGGTCACAATTCAATATAACTTCACAAGCATGATTGATACCAAGCCTAGTTGTGCATATTGTCGGGGTGTTGCACTGGAATTATTTTTAAATGAGTTATGGCCCCTTGAATTTCTCATACATATTACATATATGTCAATACTTTGTGAACACTATTTCTCAGCAACCCTTCATCAGAATTTAATATAACTTCACAAGAATGATTGATACCAAGCCTAGTTGTGCATATTGTCGGCGTGTTGCACTGGAATTATTTTTAAATGAGTTATGGCCCCTTGAATTTCTCATACATATAACATATATGTCCATATTTTGTGAACACTATTTCTCAGCAACCCTTCATCAGAATTTAATATAACTTCACAAGAATGATTGATACCAAGCCTAGTTGTGCATATTGTCGGCGTGTTGCACTGTAATTATTATACCTCCAGATACATAGTAAATGGGGGCTATATAGGAGTCATGCTTGTCGGTCGGTCCGTTTGTCGATCCGTTGGTTTGTGGACATTTCTTGTGAACACTGTTTCTCAGCAACCCTTCATCAGAATTTAATATAACTTCACAAGAATGATTGATACCAAGCCTAGTTGTGCATATTGTCGGCGTGTTACACTGGAATTATTTTTAAATGAGTTATGGCCCCTTGAATTTCTCATACATATTGCATATATGTCCATATTTTGTGAACACTATTTCTCAGCAACCCTTCATCAGAATTTAATATAACTTCACAAGAATGATTGATACCAAGCCTAGTTGTGCATATTGTCGGCGTGTTGCACCGGAATTATTATACCCCCAGATACATAGTTAATTGGGGCTATATAGGAGTCATGCTTGTCGGTCGGTCCGTTTGTCGGTCCGTTTGTCGGTCCGTTGATCTGTGGACATTTCTTGTGATCACTGTTTCTCAGCAATCCTTGGTCAGAATTCAATATAACTTCACAAGAATGATTGATACCAAGCCTAATTGTGCATATTGTTGGCATGTTGCACTGGAATTATAAGCTCACCTGTGCACAAAGTGCTCAAGGTGAGTTATTGTGATTGCCCTATGTCCGTCGTGCGTCGTCCGTCAACTTCTTCTCCTCAGTAACCGGTGGGTCAATTGGGATGAAACTTCACAGAAAGCATCCTCTCAATGACCTCACCAGATTTCCTTCAAATTTTTGGAATCCATGCAGAATTCTGGTTTCCATGGCAACGAAATGAAAAAAACTTCAAAATTCTCCTTCTCCCAAACTGGTTGGCAGATTTTCAAATAATTTTGTAGAAATGTTCCTTGGATGACCCTCTATCAGATTCCTTCAAGCCATGTTGATTGGTCGAAAAATATGGCCGCCAGGGGGGGTGGGGTTATTTTGCCTTATATGGCTATAGGGAAAACTTAAAAAATCTTCTCCTACGAAAGTGTCAGGCCGATTTTCAAATAATTTTGTAGAAATGTTCCTTGGGTGACCCTCTATCAGATTCCTTCAAGCCATGTTGATTGGTCGAAAAACATGGCCGCCATGGGTGCGGGGCTATTTTGACTTATATGGCTATAGTGAAAACTTAAAAAATCTTCTTCTCCGAAAGTGTCAGGCCGATTTTCAAATAATTTTGTAGAAATGATCCTTAAGTGACCCTCTATCAGATTCCTTCAAGCCATGTTGATTGGTCGAAAAACATGGCTGCCAGTCGGCAGGGCTATTTTGCCTTATATGGCTATAGTGAAAACTTAAAAGATCTTCTTCTCCCAAACTGGTTGGCAGATTTTCAAATAATTTTGTAGAAATACTCCTTGGATGACCCTCTATCAGATTCCTTCAAGCCATGTTGAATGGTCGAAAAACATGGCCGCCAGGAGGGGTGGGGCTATTTTGCGTTATATGGCTATAGTGAAAACTTAAAAAATCTTCTCCTCCGAAAGTGTCAGGCAGATTTTCAAATAATTTTGTAGAAATGTTCCTAGGGTGACCCTCTATCAGATTCCTTCAAGCCATGTTGATTGGTCGAAAAACATGGCCGCCATGGGTGCGGGGCTATTTTGACTTATATGGCTATAGTGAAAACTTAAAAAATCTTCTTCTCCGAAAGTGTCAGGCCGATTTTCAAATAATTTTGTAGAAATGATCCTTAAGTGACCCTCTATCAGATTCCTTCAAGCCATGTTGATTGGTCGAAAAACATGGCTGCCAGTCGGCAGGGCTATTTTGCCTTATATGGCTATAGTGAAAACTTAAAAGATCTTCTTCTCCCAAACTGGTTGGCAGATTTTCAAATAATTTTGTAGAAATACTCCTTGGATGACCCTCTATCAGATTCCTTCAAGCCATGTTGAATGGTCGAAAAACATGGCCGCGAGGAGGGGTGGGGCTATTTTGCGTTATATGGCTATAGTGAAAACTTAAAAAATCTTCTCCTCCGAAAGTGTCAGGCAGATTTTCAAATAATTTTGTAGAAATGTTCCTAGGGTGACCCTCTATCAGATTCCTTCAAGCCAAGTTGATTGGTTGAAAATTATGGCTGCCAGTGGGCGGGGCTTATATAGCTAAAGTGAAAAAAAAAAATCAGGTGAGCGATTCCAGGTCCATCATGGCCCTCTTGTTTTTAAATGAGTTATGGCCCCTTGAATTTCTCATACATATGTATATTGTCAGGCACCAGCTGGGGGTATTCATCACCTTCAGTGATATTTCTAGTTTGGTTAGTTGATAATGTGAGGAAAATACCACTTTAAATGGGTAAGGTGATAGTGGATATAATGTGAGGAAAATACCACTATTAATGTAATTTTATTGGTAATTCATTGTTTGGATTGATTTGTGTTCTCATCACGTGACTTAAAAACCTGACTTGAAACTATGGTAGCCTTGGCTAAGTAATTCTACCAAAAACGAATTTTGAAACCGTGTCACTGTGTGGCAAATAGTGAAATGCTCAACATCAGAAAATATTCCTTTTACCACAATGTTTGTGGTTTGTGCACATGATTAAAGAAATATATAAATGATGATGCTCAAGCCAATCATTTTGATAAATTATATGCAGGATAGAAATAGATAATGACAAGAGACAAGAACAAAGCATAAAAGTTCCCATAAAAAAAAAATCTGGTCTAAAAGTGTTATGAAAGAAACTGAGAGAAGAACATTATTGACAAAGAAGCAACATCATTCTGCTTTTTGTAACAATTTGTTTATTTATTTCTGTAATGATTTCAAAGCAAAACAAAGGGAAATAAAATAGAATGTGCAAGTTGCGACAAAGCCAGCGGTATCTGGGTCTTCCAAGAATTATGACCAGGACTTCTTGTTTCAAAACACTGCTGTATGAGCAAAGGTTTAAAACCCTTTCCCACTTCAGAAAGATTATGATGCATCTGATGCAGATATCTTTTGAAAGCACTAAGGCACAAAGAGAAATTGCTTATAAATTAATAGTCCTTTTGAATCAATAAATTTAATACTATTTAAAACATAAAGTTCCAGGTATAATATTTTTCATATTTTTCCTACATGTGTCAAAGTTTCAGTGCATGTGGGAAAGGGTTAAGGATGGGATAATGGGGCTTACTTAAGACACAAACAAAAGGATGGGATAACAGTCCTAAATTGGACACTGGGTGTGGCAATTAGCGAAATGCTCAACATCAGAAATTATTCCTTTTACCACACCACACTCAATGTTTGTGGTTTATGCACATGGTAAAAGAAATATATATAAATGATGATCATGCCAATCTTTTTGATAAATTATATGCCGAATAGATTATGACAAATACCGTATATATAAGTTTTGAAGGGTGATTTCGGCGTACGAAGTTTGCGAGGGGATATAGTAACGGGGCTGGCCGTTTGTTCGTTCGTTCGTCCGCGCGTCCGTCTAATAACCTTGTGACCAATCTACACTGAACATCCTTCGACCGATCTTAACCGAACTTGGTATACAGTTAGTATATGGCAAGGTCTAGAAGCCTATTTATTTTCAAGGTCATAGGTTAAATGTCAAGGTCAAAATTGGACTTAGACTATTTTCCCATATCAACAACCTTGTGACCACTCTACACTGAACATCCTTTGATTGATCTTAACCAAACTTGGTATACAGTTAGTATATGGCAAGGTCTAGAAGCCTATTTATTTTCAAGGTCAAAATTGGACTGACTATTCTGTGTCTTTCCATAACAACCTTGTCACCACTCTTCACTGAACATCCTTCGCCCAATCTTAACCAAACTTGGTATACAGTTAGTATATGGCGAGGGGATGCATCCGCTTTGCGGTGCCCTTGTTTTCCTTGTATGCATATCGTATGAACATTGAAAACTGATTTCTCTTAAATCAGGTGAGCGATTTAGGACCATCATGATCCTCTAGTCTGTCTTAACCTTCTAAAATAATACCTAATTATGTCTCCCCCTGTATACAGGGGAGATATATTGTTTTTGTCCTTGGGGTTTGTCTGTCTGTCTGTCTGTCCGAAATCGTGTCCGCTCCATATCTCCAAGACGGCTTGAAGGATTTTCATGAAACTTAGGTCACATGTTCACCTCATCAAGGCGATGTGCAGAACCCATGTCAGGGATAAAGACTAACATTTTGAGCTTGGTGGCCAACTGGACCACTTACTATAGAATAATGGTGGCCCAGAGAAAAATTTGGTGGCCCAACCTTTTCAATAATACAATTACGCAAATTCATATATGATTTTTTTTTATTCATATTATATGTAGCCTATTACAACAAGCAAACATGTATTTTAATACCCCCCTTCGAAGAAGAGGGGGTATATAGGAGTCACTGTGGTGGGCTGTCTGTCTGTCTGTCTGTTGGTCGGAAGCCATATTTTGTCCGGCCTATTTCTTACAAAATAGGAATTCAATAAAATTTTACTTGAAGCTTCTATCCCAAGAGGAGATGTGCATATCCTAAAGGGGTTACAATTGCATGTTATTTTACAGAGTAATTAAGGGCCCTTTTACTTATTAAGTTTTGGTGTAGTCAAGGTGCTGTTTAGGGGGTATTTATCATCTTCAGTGATAGTTCTAGTTTTATTTAAATTTATTCAATGCAAAACCAAATGAAGAAAAGTCATTCATGAAAACTGATGAACTATTGTTTTTAAATTGGAAACAGAAATCTAGAGTATCAATCTCAATTCCTGCTTGAAATCATTTTAAATTATGTTCCTGCTAGGATCGGATGTAATGTTGACATATAAATCGTACACTGCCCTGTTTCAGTGAATGACCTAAATCGGTGACCTTGTTATTTTTCATTTTCTAGCCTAGTACTGGTTTGTTTACCCAGGGATCATGAATAAGTGAACTGTCGCCGTGATATAACTGAAATATTGTTGAAAGCAGCGTAAAACCCCAATAAATAAATAGATTAAGTGCAAGACATCCATTCTTTCTATCTCCGTTGTGAATACAACTTGGGAAACCCAAAATATACCATCGTATTTGCGATATATAAATTGAAACTAATTTTAGAATTCCGATGCCCAAATGTATACAGTAAACGTCATCAATATTGGGGCCGTTGAATATGCATGCACATGAGTCGATTGTAAACTTCCGCTAATATTGCAAAATTGAAAGTATATATATACTCCCAGCCACTCGGTAAATCTCGAAAAAATCACTGCAATAACAGCGATTTGTCAAAGAAACAACCCTGTAAAAGATCGACAAATAGAAATGCGTATTATTCGGCCCAAAATTTTCACTCGCAAAAATATGCTGGTTCCTGAAATCTCACCTTGCAATTTGAAATTTGCACTCGCGAGTTTGCAAGCTTAAATTCGAACCCTGTAAAATAACCTTTTCTTTTTGGGTCCGCTAACCCAGTCGAGAAAACGCCGCATTGTAATTTTTGTTAAATTTGACTGCGCAGACATTTTGAAAAAGCTGACGTAATACTTATAAGTCTGTTTGGGATATTTTCCGTATCTATTTATAGATTACAGGTACCCAATTTTGTTTACGCGGTAGAATAAAACCGATAACCGTCGCTCATTTATCGCCTAGAGGGGTCCTAATATTTACAATTGTATTTGGAATCTCTCGATCTTCCATGTTTTGTTCGCCGATGAAACAAGTTAAACAAAAAAGGGGCTATTTTGGATCTGGTAATGAGAAAAAAGACAATTTCTCTAACAGTTGATAACCTTCATCAGTTTTTGATGATTCCATCGACAAAAAAAATAACATGGGGTCTGGAGTATAGAAAATGCAATATTTAAGGTCGCCGGCTGGACGACGATTTTGAAATCTTAGGTGGTCCAGCCGAAGATTTAGTCGCCATGGGCGACTGGGCGACCGCTAATTTTACTCCCTGCATGTCTTGACTGTCTGTCTGTCTGTCTGTATGTCCGTCTGTATGTCTGTCCCAAATCGTGTCCGCTCCATATCTCCAAGACGGCTTGAAGGATTTTCATGAAACTTGGGTCAAATGTTCACCTCATCAAGGCGATGTGCAGAACCCATGTCTCGACCATACCGGTTCAAGGTGAAGGTCACACTTGAAGGTCAAAGGTTTGAGGCTTTATTTCGTGCCCGCTCCATATCTCCAAGAGGCTTGATTTTCATGAAACTTAGGTCACATGTTCACCTCATCAAGGCGATGTGCAGAACCCATGTCTCGACGATACCGGTTCAAGGTCAAGGTCACGCTTGAAGGTGAAAAGTTTTGAGGCTTTATTTTGTGTCCGCTCCATATCTCCAAGACGGCTTGAAGGATTTTCATGAAACTTGGGTCACATGTTCACCTTATCAAGGTGATGTGCAGAACCCATGTCTCGTCTGTCTGTCCGAAATCGTGTCCGCTCCATATCTCCAAGACGGCTTGAAGGATTTTCATGAAACTTGGGTCAAATGTTCACCTCATCAAGGCGATGTGCAGAACCCATGTCTCGACCATACCGGTTCAAGGTGAAGGTCACACTTGAAGGTCAAAGGTTTGAGGCTTTATTTCGTGCCCGCTCCATATCTCCAAGAGGCTTGATTTTCATGAAACTTAGGTCACATGTTCACCTCATCAAGGCGATGTGCAGAACCCATGTCTCGACGATACCGGTTCAAGGTCAAGGTCACGCTTGAAGGTGAAAAGTTTTGTGGCTTTATTTTGTGTCCGCTCCATATCTCCAAGACGGCTTGAAGGATTTTCATGAAACTTGGGTCACATGTTCACCTTATCAAGGTGATGTGCAGAACCCATGTCTCGTCTGTCTGTCCGAAATCGTGTCCGCTCCATATCTCTAAGACGGCTTGAAGGATTTTCATGAAACTTGGGTCACATGTACACCTCATCAAGGCGATGTGCAGAACCCATGTCTTGACTGTCTGTCCGTCTGTCTGTCCCAAATCGTGTCCGCTCCATATCTCCAAGTCGGCTTGAAGGTTTTTCATGAAACTTGGGTCACAGGTTCACCTCATCAAGGCAATGTGCAGAACCCATGTCTCGACTGTCAGTCTGTCTGTCTGTCCGTCCCAAATCGTGTCCGCTCCATATCTCCAAGACGGCTTGAAGGATTTTCATGAAACTTGGGTCACATGTTCACCTCATCAAGGCGATGTGCAGAACCCATGTCTCGATTGTCTGTCTGTCTGTGTCTGTCTGTCCATCTGTCAGTCTCTCTGTCCCAAATCATGTCCGCTCCATATCTCCAAGACGGCTTGAAGGATTTTCATGAAACTTGGGTCACAAGTTCACCTCATCAAGGCGATGTGCAAAACCCATGTCTCGACTGTCTGTCTGTCCCAAATTGTGTCCGCTCCATACCTCCAGGACGGTTTGAAGGATTTTCATGAAACTTGGGTCAAATGTTCACATCATCAAGGCGATGTGCAGAACCCATGTCTTGACTGTCTGTCTGTCTGTCCGTTAGTGTTGAGCCATCGGTTCCATTTTTACAATCGATTATCGGTTACAATTACTTTGCCTCATTCGATTAGACATCGATTATATAATCGGTTCATACAGTATTGTATTTAACAAGTCTTAATGTTCGCAATGCTTCTTATTATTTATGTTTGATCATTTTATTGCCAAAAAACCACTTTGTTTCGATTTCAAGTTGTTGTATTTACATGCTAGCCCACGAGATTAATCTCCCTTGTGGAAGCGAATGTGGAAGCGAATATTAATCAACATAAATGAAGCAAAAAAGGTGAACCGATTGATAATCAATTGTGGTAAATTGCAATCGATTATCGCTAACGTGATGCATATCCGATCAACTTTCGATTATAATCGATCATCGTCCCACACTACTGTCCGTCTGTCTGTCCCAAATCGTGTCCGCTCCATATCTCCAAGACGAGTTGAAGGATTTTCATAAAACTTGGGTCACATGTTCACCTCATCAAGGCGATGTGCAGAACCCATGTCTCGACTGTCTGTCTGTCTGTCTGCCTGTCTGTCTGTCTGTCCGTCTGTCTGTCCCAAATCGTGTCCGCTCCATATCTCCAAGACGGCTTGAAGGATTTTCATGAAACTTGGGTCACATGTTCACCTCATCAAGACGATGTGCAGAACCCATTGCCTGCTTTATAGGTTGGAATATTTTGAGAGATTTTGACAGATATTTGAGGGGGAGCCATCTGTTTTTTGCAAAAACAATTCTAGTTAACATTTGTACATAAGTTTCTTGTAATTGTCCCCCGCTTTACGAAGTAAAACGTCGGGGACATTAAATCTCATTCGTCAGTCCGTCAGTCCCTCCGTCACGCTGTCACAAAAACTTTAACCTTGGTCATAACTTCTGAACCTTAATAGGTACTGCTTTCATAGCGGGGGACCATAATTCTCTGAATTTGCTTGTTTTAAGTTGAAATATACAGATATGTATATAGGGAAAGTTTAAACAAATATTTGGGTCGTAAGTACTGGCCCAATTTGAAAAAGATTTGGCGCATGTGTTGCTTGGATGAACCTCAACCAAGATTGTTTAGATTATTATACCGCAGGAATCACCCTGTCTGTCCATCTGTCTGTCCGTCCGTCTGTCCTGCGAGGGAATCCTGTGCACATGAAGGTTACACATCATATGTAGATATGCATGAAGGAAGATCATACGCCTCGGATTCTTCCAAGGGGAGATAATTCAACTTAGAGGTTACCTGCGAGGGACTACTGTGCACATACCTCCACATTTCTTGTAAGCACTACTCCTCCTAAACGACTTAGTGGATTTGGTTCAAACTTTACATGAAGGTTACACATCATATGTAGATATGCATGAAGGAAGATCATACACCTCGGATTCTTCCAAGGGGAGATAAGGGAATCCTGTGCACATACCTCCACATTTCTTGTAAGCACTACTCCTCCTAAACGGCTCAATGGATTTGGTTCAAACTTTACATGAAGGTTACACATATGTTGATATGCATGAAGGAAGATCATACGCCTCGGATTCTTCCAAGGGGAGATAATTCAACTTAGAGGTTACCTGCGAGGGACTCCTGTGCACATACCTCCACATTTCTTGTAAGCACTACTCCTCCTAAACGGCTCAATGGATTTGGTTCAAACTTTACATGACGGTTACACATCATATGTAGATATGCATGAAGGAAGATCATACACCTCGGATTCTTCCAAGAGGAGATAATTCAACTTAGAGGTTACCTGCGAGGGACTCCTGTGCACATACCTCCACATTTCTTGTAAGCACTACTCCTAAACGGATCAATGGATTTGGTTCAAACTTTACATGAAGGTTACACATCATATGTAGATATGCATGAAGGAAGATCATACACCTCAGATTCTTCCAAGGGGAGATAATTCAACTTAGAGGTTACCTGAGAGGGAATCCTGTGCACATACCTTGTAAGCGCTACTCCTCCTAAAGGGCTCAGTTGATTTGATTCAAACTGTATATGAAGGCTACACATCATATGTAGATATGCATGAAGGAAGATCATACGCCTCAGATTCTTCCAAGGGAAGATAATTCAACTTAGAGGTTACCTGCGAGGGACTCCTGTGCACATACCTTGTAAGCGCTACTCCTAAAGGGCTCAGTTGATTTGATTCAAACTATATGAAGGCTACACATTATATGTAGATATGCATGAAGGAAGATTTTTCTCCTCAGATTCTTCCAAGGGAAGATAATTCAACTAAGAGGTTACCTGCGAGGAACTCCTGTGCACATACCTTGTAAGCGCTACTCCTCCTAAAGGGCTCAGTTGATTTGATTCAAACTGTATATGAAGGCTACACATTATATGTAGATATGCATGAAGAAAGATTTTTCTCCTCAGATTCTTCCAAGGGAAGATAATTCAACTAAGAGGTTACGAGGAACTCCTGTGATACCTTGTAAGCGCAACTCCTCCTTAACCGTAGAAACTTTACCATTGTATCTGATGCTTTGGGAGGGGAGCAGGGGGTATTCGTCAGTGAGCTTTGCTCAAAGTATTTCTAGTTCTGATCTGTTGAAAAACATTGCCACCCTGTGATCGGGGCTCGTATTCTTTATATATAGAGTTAACAAGTTTAGAAATATTTTTGTCCGAATACAATACTTCAGGGATAAAGACTAACATTTTGAGCTTGGTGGCCAACTGGACCACTTACTATAGAATAATGGTGGCCCAGAGAAAAATTTGGTGGCCCAACCTTTTCAATAATACAATTACGCAAATTCATATATGATTTTTTTTTATTCATATTATATGTAGCCTATTACAACAAGCAAACATGTATTTTAATACCCCCCTTCGAAGAAGAGGGGGTATATAGGAGTCACTGTGGTGGGCTGTCTGTCTGTCTGTCTGTTGGTCGGAAGCCATATTTTGTCCGGCCTATTTCTTACAAAATAGGAATTCAATAAAATTTTACTTGAAGCTTCTATCCCAAGAGGAGATGTGCATATCCTAAAGGGGTTACAATTGCATGTTATTTTACAGAGTAATTAAGGGCCCTTTTACTTATTAAGTTTTGGTGTAGTCAAGGTGCTGTTTAGGGGGTATTTATCATCTTAAGTGATAGTTCTAGTTTTATTTAAATTTATTCAATGCAAAACCAAATGAAGAAAAGTCATTCATGAAAACTGATGAACTATTGTTTTTAAATTGGAAACAGAAATCTAGAGTATCAATCTCAATTCCTGCTTGAAATCATTTTAAATTATGTTCCTGCTAGGATCGGATGTAATGTTGACATATAAATCGTACACTGCCCTGTTTCAGTGAATGACCTAAATCGGTGACCTTGTTATTTTTCATTTTCTAGCCTAGTACTGGTTTGTTTACCCAGGGATCATGAATAAGTGAACTGTCGCCGTGATATAACTGAAATATTGTTGAAAGCAGCGTAAAACCCCAATAAATAAATAGATTAAGTGCAAGACATCCATTCTTTCTATCTCCGTTGTGAATACAACTTGGGAAACCCAAAATATACCATCGTATTTGCGATATATAAATTAAAACTAATTTTAGAATTCCGATGCCCAAATGTATACAGTAAACGTCATCAATATTGGGGCCGTTGAATATGCATGCACATGAGTCGATTGTAAACTTCCGCTAATATTGCAAAATTGAAAGTATATATATACTCCCAGCCACTCGGTTAATCTCGAAAAAATCACTGCAATAACAGCGATTTGTCAAAGAAACAACCCTGTAAAAGATCGACAAATAGAAATGCGTATTATTCGGCCCAAAATTTTCACTCGCAAAAATATGCTGGTTCCTGAAATCTCACCTTGCAATTTGAAATTTGCACTCGCGAGTTTGCAAGCTTAAATTCGAACCCTGTAAAATAACCTTTTCTTTTTGGGTCCGCTAACCCAGTCGAGAAAACGCCGCATTGTAATTTTTGTTAAATTTGACTGGGCAGACATTTTGAAAAAGCTGACGTAATACTTATAAGTCTGTTTGGGATATTTTCCGTATCTATTTATAGATTACAGGTACCCAATTTTGTTTATGCGGTAGAATAAAACCGATAACCGTCGCTCATTTATCGCCTAGAGGGGTCCTAATATTTACAATTGTATTTGGAATCTCTCGATCTTCCATGTTTTGTTCGCCGATGAAACAAGTTAAACAAAAAAGGGGCTATTTTGGATCTGGTAATGAGAAAAAAGACAATTTCTCTAACAGTTGATAAACTTCATCAGTTTTTGATGATTCCATCGACAAAAAAAATAACATGGGGTCTGGAGTATAGAAAATGCAATATTTAAGGTCGCCGGCTGGACGACGATTTTGAAATCTTAGGTGGTCCAGCCGAAGATTTAGTCGCCATGGGCGACTGGGCGACCGCTAATTTTACTCCCTGTACTTCATAATATTTTGACATAGAAGTATGAGTCTTCTATTCAATTCCTATTAAATCAGGTGAGCAATAATGAACCATTCTTTATCAGGACTACAGATAACTAGCGTATTTGCTTAAAAAAGCAAAAGAATTGCCAAAGGCTCAAGGTGAGCTATTATGATCACTTTTTGCCCGACATCCGTTGTTAACGTTTAGCTTTAAACATCATCTCCTCCTTAACCACAGTACCAATTTCAACCAAACTTCACAGGAATGTCCCTTTGGTGGCACTCTTTCAAAATTGTTCAAAGATTTAAATTTCATTGAGAACTCAGTTTGCCACGGCAACAAAAAAGGGGAAATTAACCAAAACTTAAATAATCTTTATTTGGTATGTAGCTTCATCCAGTGGACCTCTACCAAGTTTGTTTAAATTAAAGCCCTGTGGTCAAAAATATCCCCTCCCTGGGGGTCACTTGTTTTACACAGACTCGTATAGGGAAAAGACTTTAAAAATCTTCTTGTCTAAAAGTAGAAAGCCAGGGCCTTTGATATTTGGTATGTAGCTTCATCTAGTCGACCTCTACCAAGATTGTTCAAATTATAGCTCTGGGATCAAAAATGGCCCCTCCCTTGGGGTCACTTGTTTTACATAGACTTGTATAGGGAAACAACTTCAAAAATCTTCTTGTCTGAAGGTAGAATGTCCAGGCTTTTGATATTTGGTATGTGGCTTCATCTAGTTAACCTCTACCAAGATTGTTCAAATTATACCCCTGGGGTAAAAATGTATTTATCATCTTCATTGATAGTTCTAGTTTCATCTAGTGGACCTCTACCAAGATTGGACAAATTATAGCCCTGTTGTCAAAAATGGTCCCACTCTGGGGATCACTTGTTTTACATAGACTCGTTTAGGTAAACACTTTAAAAATATTTAGGTGATCGATTTAGGGCCATCTTGGCCCTCTTGTTTAAATGATTGAATACTCAAAAGCAAATAAAAATTGAATAAAGCAATTGTTTACATTTGTGTTGCATAAATAATTTATGATTATTTCAACTCTGTTAAAAAAAATGTTGCACAAAAAAGAAATTTGAAAAAAAGCGATTGTCTAAATAACAATGGGTGAAACACTCAATTCACTAAAAAAAGTTATCTGTAGCCCTACATCATGGTCCTCTTGTTTAATCATATTTTATACTTTGTAGGTAACACATGTTTCATGAACAGTATCTTGCAAGTATTGCGATATACCCCTGGTTTCTTGGATAACTTGGCTAATGTCTATCAAAATATTCTAACACTGGAAAAGATCAGAAAGAAACTGAAGAAGCCGGAGGATCTGCAGGTTTGTTTTCATTTCTTTTAAAAGCCATAAGAATCAAGTGAAATGTTTATCTGATGCCTAATTAAAACATTTCAGTTATTGTGACCATTCACTGTCTGTCGACGCCCCTCTGTCCATTCACATTTTCATACAAACATGTTGTCCTAAACCAGTAAACCAATCTCAAAATGATTTTGCAAAATGTTCCTTAGGTGGTCCTTTTCAAAATTGTTCAATGAATTAAATTTTATAGAAAACTGTGTTTGCCTTGGCAATGGAAAGAACAAAACTTATTTTTGACACAAATGGTGCTTTGGTGACACCCTTTCAAGATCGATCAAATTATTCAGGGGTGGGGAAATCCACTGCCCGACTTGTCCGACACAGGTAATTTTATGGTCGGGCAAGTAGGATTTCCCTGTTGACTTGTCCGCGGGCAAGTTCAAATAAAAAAGAAATGCTCTAATATATATATCCACCAAATCAATTTAACTCTGAATATGTAGCCAAAATATACAGGTATGCCGTATAGTAATAACTCGCAAACTCGATAAATTACGACCCCAAATCACCGATTGAATCATGTGTACTTTCACTTTTAACTTTGCGGAAGTAATAAAATCTCTGGTTATTGGTTTTCGTTTACACTGCGAATAAAACAGGGAACCAGGATTTATGCATAATTAGGGTGACGTAAAAAACCGAGTAGAATTGCGGATTCGTTTTCATTAATTGAAGGGAGACTTGTTTGTCTTTGTTTGACAGATGTAAATTAACAATGTGTAAATTATATTGTATACTTATACCTTCACACTTATTACAAGTCATAGATTAATCCAATAATAAAGTGAAGAAAAAAGAAAGAAGAATATTCGCAGAAGAAATTGTATAGGTGAAAAACTGGGTCACTCGAAATCCGGGTACCTTTATAGATCGGTCTCCTACGGTACGAAATGACCGACTTATTGTCAAACTCTTTCATATTTCACTTAGATTTCGCACATGCCTGTCTAGCTATGAACAATACGATGGTTATATGATAATTCAAATCAGAAAAACAAATATTTTATGGGGTTTTCATCTTTTAAATCGCGTCAATTTCAATAGATAAATATGAAGGACCCCGTATGTTATGAACCCCATCATTCGGCATTCTTGGTTCTTATCGCTCAGATGAATCGGCACTAAAATTCATTGATTTCAAATAGAATAATTTGTTATTTAATACGCAAACAAATTAAAATTCAACTATTGTTAGTTAATTTATTCATTAATTTCAATAAGAGCAAGCATTTTCCAGCGTCTAGATTTTCTAGGTTTTATTGTTTACCTCGCATTATAATTTTGTTTTGTTCACGTCTGCATGACATTCAGATTTGCATTCAATCTCCTTTGCAGAGTTAACGTTCCTTACACTCACTCTCATAAATGTGAATGTAATGATAGCCGATAGTGTAAGAGAGTGATTTGCATCGTGTGCAAGTTGTATGGATCAGGTTTTTTTAGCTCACCTGTGCACAAAGTGCTCAGGGTGAGTTATTGTGATCGCCCTATGTCCGTCGTCCGGCGTCAGTCGTCCGTCGTCCGTCAACATTTTCTCCTCTGTAACCGGTGGGTCAACTGGGATGAAACTTCACAGAAAGCATCCTCTCAATGTCCTCACCAGAATTCCTTAAAATTTTTGGGATCCATGCAGAATTGTGGTTTCCATGGCAACGAAATGAAAAAAACTTCAAAATTCTTAAAAAATCTTCTCCTCCGAAAGTGTCAGGCCGATTTTCAAATTATTTTGTAGAAATGATCCTTAGGTGACCCTCTATCAGATTCCTTCAAGCCATGTTGATTGGTCGAAAAACATGGCCGCCAGGGGGGGTGGGGGGGGGGGGCTATTTTGCCTTATATGGCTATAGTGCAAACTTAAAAAATCTTCTCCTCCAAAAGTGTCAGGCCGATTTTCAAATAATTTTGTAGAAATGTTCCTTGGGTGACCCTCTATCAGATTCCTTCAAGCCATGTTGATTGGTTGAAAAACATGGCCGCCAGGGGGCGGGGCTATTTTGCCTTTTATGGTTATAGTGAAAACTTAAAAAATCTTCAACATCTTCTCCTCAGTAACCAGTGGGTCAATTGGGATGAAACTTCACAGAAAGCATCCTCTCAATGACCTCACCAGAATTCCTTCAAATTATTGGGATCCATGCAGAATTCTGGTTTCCATGGCAACGAAACGAAAAAAACTTCAAAATTCTTCTCCTCCCAAATTGGTTGGCAGATTTTGAACTTATTTTGTAGAAATGTTCCTTGGGTGACTCTCTATCAGATTCCTTGAAGCCATGTTGATTGGTCGAAAAACATGGCCGCCAGGGGGGCGGGGCTTTTTTGCCTTATACGGCTATAGTGAAAACTTAAAAAATCTTCTCCTCCAAAAGTGTCAGGCTGATTTTCAAATAATTTTGTAGAAATGTTCCTTGGATGACCCTCTATCAGATTCCTTTAAGCCATGTTGATTGGTCAAAAATTATGGCCGCCAGGGGGGGGCGGGGCTATTTTGCCTTATATAGCTATAGTGCAAACTTAAAAAATCTTCTTCTCCAAAAGTGTCAGGCCGATTTTCAAATAATTTTGTAGAAATGTTCCTTGGATGACCCTCTATCAGATTCCTTCAAGCCATGTTGATTGGTCAAAAAACATGGCCACAAGGGGTCGGGGCTATTTTGCCTTTTATGGCTATAGTGAAAACTTAAAAAATCTTCTCCTCCAAAAGTGTCAGGCCGATTTTCAAATAATTTTGTAGAAATGTTCCTAGGGTGACCCTCTATCAGATTCCTTCAAGCCAAGTCGATTGGTCGGAAACTATGTCCGCCAGATGGCGGGGCTTATATAGCTAAAGTGAAAAAAAAAATCAGGTGAGCGATTCCAGGGCCATCATGGCCCTCTTGTTTAATAAAAAGTAATAAGCCGGAAAAATAAATTTAAAAAGTGATCTGAATAAAGAATATGATATGAAATTAAAAAACTTGCAAACTGGCAGACTGTTGCAAGCAAGGTCAGCTCATTAACAGTAAGTCTATCACTCAAAATAAGAAAATATGGAAAAATGTGGACAAGTTAACTGTGTTGGCGGACAAGTCGATTTTCATATCTTACTTGCCCATGGACAAGTAGATTTTTAGCTCTACTGGCCAAAGGCCAGAAGAGCTTATGCTGTGGCGTGGTGTCTGTGCGTCCATGTGTGTGTGTGTGCGTGAGCGAGTCCGTCCGTAAACAATTGCTTGTGAACGCGATACAGTCTTCAGTTTTGATTGTATCTCAATCAAACTCATACAGTAGTTAGATATCCATGAGAGCTCGGTTCCTTTCGCAAACCAGCCAGATCCAACCATGCAAGACTGGATTTATGGCCCTTGAAATTGTCAAAATTCTTATAAAAGAGCCTGTGAACACATTAAAGGCTCCATTTACTATCTGATCTTCACCAAACTTAATTAGTAGTTAGGTATCCATGAGAGCTTGGTTCCTTTTGCAAATCAGCCTGATCCGGCCATGCAAGACTGGATTATGGCCTTTGAAAATGTCAGAATTGCTATAATAGAGCTTGTGAACGCGATAAAGTCTTCAGTTTTGATTGTATCTCAATCAAACTTTTACAGTAGTTAGATATCCACGAGAGCTCGGTTCCTTTTGCAAACCAGCCAGATCCGACCATGCAAGACCGGATTATGGCCCTTGAAATTGTCAAAATTGCTATAATAGAGCTTGTGAACACAATAGAGGCTCCATTTACTATCTGATCTTCACCAAACTTACACCGTAGTTAGGTATCCCTGAGAGCTTGGTTCCTTTTGCAAACTAGCCAGATCTAGCCAGTTTTGATTGTATCTCAATCAAACTTATACAGTAGTTAGATATCCATGAGAGCTTGGTTCCTTTCGCAAACCAGCCAGATCTGCCCATGCAAGACTGGATTATGGTCCTTGGAATTGTTGAAATTCTTATAATAGAGCTTGTGAACACAATAGAGGCTCCATTTAGTATCTGATCTGCACCAAAGTTACACTGTATCAATAAGAGTTTGGTTCCTTTCGCAAACCAGCTAGACTGGATTATGGCCCTTGAAATCCCATCCCAGTAGAATATAGGCCCTCATGGGCCTCTTGTTTATATATTTCCACACCCCAGAAACTATTCCAATCCTCTGTAGAACATGACCATCAGGGGCAGGGTTTGTTTATCTACTGAATATTTTTCTTAAAATTCTATTGTAGAAAGGTATGTTCATATATCAGTGCTTTCATTAAGCGGACGTGGACGTAATATACGTCCACAAATGTCCCAAAAACGTCCGAAAATTGAGCACTGGACGTTTATTATCCGTCCAGAAATTCCCCAAAACGTCCGTAAATTTACACATGGACGTTTTCAGAATAACCCTAAATAAAGTATAAAGGGTGAAAGTGCAGAGGTGAACGTGTAAAAAATCGATAATTGTCAAAGCACGAGTACACGCTTACCCGAGTTCTTATCGTGTGTACCAGACATCACCTTGACGACCTCTGTTTGTAGGGTAGTTTAACTTGATTACGCTAATTGAATTAAAAGTTTGCCTAATCCGACGACGGTCTTTCTTTCAAATACCGTTAATTAATTAATTAGGTCGGACGTTTTCTTCATCTTTTAAAAATATTTGATGACGATAAATACCGATTATCACTTCGGTAACTTTAAAATTCGGACGTTTTCTTTATCTGTTAAAAATATTTGTTGATGATTTATACCGATTATCACTTCGGAAACTATAAATTGGAAGTTATTTATTTATTCTGTATGCATAACTACTTGGAAAATATGCAGCCTCGTTCCTAAAGGATTCCTCCCCGAATAATGAATTTGATTGGTCAGAATTGAAATAATAAATACGTCATCAATCTATTCTGAAGAGGTACTTTCCGAGATTCCAAAATGGCGGATGTCAAATCATTTTTTGCCAAGATTTTTCGAAATTTCGACTCTGAAGCAGAATTTGAGGGCATTAAAAGTGCAGATTTGATAGATATTAGTAAGATGACGTCATGCTTCTCTGCCATATCTTGATAATGACATTTCCCGCGATTAACAGCTGAATTGTTCGCTAGTCCAGGTTTCTGTACTATTAATTATAGGAATGCGATTTTTTATTTTGACTGTTCGCATCCAATGCAATATGTGACGGCGATATATTGAGACTACCCCCTATTCGGCCTAGACTTTTTGTTGACATTGCCAGCAAAGCTTTACCGGTTGTCATCATTATTAAAATCAAATAAATAAACACTAAATTTTTTGTTTAAATAGATGTATATTTCAAACGACCCTTTGCTTTGTCATAGTTATTAAAATCAAATAAATAAACATTTATTTTTGTTTAAATAGATGTGTAACCAAAACGTCCCAGTTATGACACACGTATCAATGACATAAGAAATATAATTTCTTCTTTAAGTCCCCCCATTTCTACCTAAATCAATGTTTGCACTGCAAGTTTGCCCATGAAAATGTGTTAAATTAATAAAATACAATTTATTTTATTTAATATAAGTAAATAAATAAATAAGCATTCCTGTTAACGACAAATACAAAACTTCCAGGATTCTGACAAAAATTCCTAACATTTTGACCAGGAATTTAAAAATTCCTGGAATTGGCCCTTAATGAAAGCACTGATATATGCATGATTTCTATGGTTAATTCTTGAATAAAAGTGTACAAAATTCTATATGTTTTTTGTTTTACCATCATTTTGAGTCAGATTTTGTTTTCAAATTGTTGATTTATTTGATGTTCATGCAAATTCAATCATTAGGATATTTTTCCAAAAAACATGCATGCACATGTATATTTTCGCTGTCCGCCATTTTGAAAATCGGGACCATTCGCAAGAATAAATCAAGTATACCGTAAAAGCTCGGTTATAAGTCGGTCTCTACTATAAGACCCTATTTTGAGGTCTAAAATCTAGGATTAAGATAATAATGCACAAACCTGATTTTATAAATCCAAATAAGCCAAACAAACTAACTAGTCCAAATTTCTTAATATTTCTATAAAAATAAAAGCGCGAAACTCGAACAAAGGGTTTTGCCGATGTCGGTGTTTCTTCCATGCATTCAGCCCTTAAGACACATTTGTCTGATTTCACACATGAAAATTAATCCTTTCAATGTTTTCAAAAAAAAATTAGTTAAAAAGTAAAACAAACACAGGAGTTTGATAGCATTAATACAATTAAGCGTATGATGCATGAATTAAATAAAACAATACATGTTTCTCCTTTTCTGACAATATTTTCAAAAGCTGTCTGCTGCAAATGCATCAAAAGTTATTGCATTGACAAAGTTTATTAAAAGTGAAGACAAGGGTTTTAAAGGTCTATGGAAAGAAGTTTGGACTCTATGGTTATATGCAAACGGTTGTAATTTCTGCTGGAACAGGCTGTAGTTACAACCGACTTGTATTAGCCCTATAACTGTTTGTCGCGTGAAAAACACAGGGCTCAAATAAATGACGTCACTAATTTACCAGCTGAGAGATTTGAGCCGCGACAAATGAAATACACCCATATAAATTAATGTTAAATTTACGATTCTATTAGCTTAGTAATACTTGTGTGACTAAACTGCACATACTCTTTTTTATAGCTCATTTGTTGGGGAAAATGGTTTGTGGAAATAAAGGTCTATATAGAATTCACTCTTACCCATTTTCACATGCATTTATACGCATCTGCAGCAGACTTCTTTTGATAGCGCTCTGACAAAAGGAGAAATTATTACATTTTCTTTTAATTGGACAAATTAACTTTTAATTGAAAAGGATTTTAAAGGGTATGGTATTTATTTTTCCTTTGTTTAACAGCTTTGAAACTATATAAAGATAATGTAAGGAAAGGATGCATCGCTGATAAAAGCAGTTTCTCTTTTTCTCACAACGTTTTCCAACACTGTCTGCTACATCCGCATTTAAAGTTACAAATACGTGGTAGTGACTATACTGTCCCACAATTTACAATGAGGTACCTCCAACTCGATAGTTATATGCAAACGGTTGCAATTTCTCCTGGAATAGGCTGTAGTTACAACCGACTTGCATTAGCCCTAAAACAGTAGGCAATTATTTAATCTCGACTTCGGCGCCGCAATTTATATTTTCACAAAAATAAAAATGGCTTCCGATCGTGCATAAATCAAAACAATAAAGACAAAAGAGTATAAATTTATAATTATATTTTTTCTTCTGTTTGGTTTCTAAACAAATCAATTCAATATATTATTATTATTTCAATCAAACTTGAATTATTCTGTTAAATCGGCTCTTTATATAAATGACAGCTTTTGAAGATAGGTAGCTCGGTGGGTATTTTTCTTTCTGAAATTTTGCTTGACCCGCTTATAAGTCGCTCCCCCCACTTTACTTTCGATTTTGAAGGTAAAAAAATGCGTATTATAACCGAGTATTTACGGTACATCGCTTGGAAAATCTCTATCATTATCAAACTGGTAAGAATCAAACAAAGAAAACTAAGCTACGTACAAATTCACCGTAACTGATACGTGGGATAATTTAAATTCCTCTTTCGAGGCCAATTTCCAAACATGTCTGCAAAAATATTTTCATATTATGGAGTGCCCTGCTTGTGGGTTTTCCCCGTAAATTAAGGTTGTGCGCATTCGCTTTTGAAAAAGAGTTAACTCGGTTGCCGGGTACGGGGACGTCTTTGCAAAAACAAGTTAACTCGGTTCCCGCACGGTAAGGGTTAAGTAACAATTATAAAATTGATAATTGTCACACGTACGTTTACCCGAGTTCTTATTTAGTGTAACCAGACATCACATTGACGACTGATTTGTTCGATATTTTTGAATCGACACACATGTATAAAGGGTGACAATCTGCATATAATTACGAAAGTGAAAGTCAAGTTCCGTAAACCCTCCCAGCTTAACCAAAACATAGTTGATGTTTACATCATAGACAGCTATTGCAACAATTGAATAAATCCTATTTTACATCGCATTACGTCTCAAAAGTATGCAGCTTTCCTTTTTAGCTCCACTGGCTGAAAGCCACTCGAGCTTATGTCATGGCGAATTGTCCGTCTTGTGTGCGTGCGTGCGTTAACATTTTCCTTTAAACAACTTTTCCTCCCTAACCACTTGGCCAATTTGGTTGAAACTTCATAGGAAGCATCCTCTCAATGTCCTCTCCTAAATTCCTTCAATTTTTTTTGATCCATCCAGAATTCTGGTTTCCATGCATTCCTGGATTCCTACAAGCCATGTTGATTGATTGAAAAACATGGCCACCAGAGGGCGGGGCTATTTTGCCTTATATGACCATAGTGAAAACTTAAAAAATGTTCTTCTCCGAAAGTGTTGAGCAGATTTTCAAATAATTTTGTAGAAATGTTCCTTGGGTGACTCTCTATCAGATTCCTTCAAGCCATGTTGATTTATAAAAAAAACATGGGTGCCAGAGAGCGGGGCTATTTTGCCTTGTATGGCTAAAGAGAACACTTAAAAAATCCTCTCCTCCGAAAGCGTCAGGCCGATTTCCAAATAATTTTGTAGAAATGTTCCTTGGGTGACCCTTTATTAGATTCCTTCAAGAAATGTTGGTTGGTTGAAAAACATGGCCGCCATGGGGTGGGGCTATTTTGCCTTATATGGCTATTGTGAAAACTTAAAAAATCTTCTCCTCCGAAAGTGTCAGGCCGATTTTCAAATAATTTTGCAGAAACATTCCTTGGGTGACACTCTACAAGATTCCTTTAAGCCATGGTGGTTGGTAAAAAATATGGCCACTAGGGGGCAGGGCTGTTTGGAGATTTGATTTTTGCCTTATGGCCGTGGAGCGATACTGGCCCTCTTGGGCCTCTTGTTAACAGTTTGACGTGAGAAAAACATGTCTCAAAAGAAATACACAAATTTAATATTTATAACACGTTGATTATGATCTTCCCTTATTATACCCCCTTCAAAGAAGAGGGGTTATATAGGAGCTCTGTCGGTCGGAAGCCATATTTTGTCCTGCCTATTTCTTACAAACTACTGAGTGGAATTCAATATAATTTTACGTGAAGCTTCTATACCAATAGGAGATGTGCATATCCTAAAGGGGTTACAATTGCAGTTTATTTAACAGAGTTATGGCCCTTTTACTTATTAAGTAAGCCATATTTTGTCTGGCCTATTTCTTACAAACCACTGGGTGGAATTCAATAAAATGTTACATGAAGCTTCTATACCAAGAGGAGATGTGCATATCCTAAAGGGGTTACAATTGCATGTTATTTTCCAGAATTATGGCCCTTTTACTTATTAAGTTATGGTGTAGGTCAAGGTGCTGTTTAGGGGGTATTTATCATCTTCAGCGATAGTTCTAGTTGTTATTATCGTATGTCGGGATAGGAAAGGTGTGGTGTGAACAACAAATAGATACACACAACTGTGCCATTTTAACTGTTTGATGTGAGAAAAACATGTCTCAAAAGAAATACACAAATTAAATGTTTATGACCTTATTGTTATTATTGTATGTCGGGATAGGAAAGGTGATTGAACAACAAATAGATAAACACGACTTTGCCATTTTTAACTGTTTGACGTGAGAAAGACATGTCTCCTCAGAAATACACAAATTTAAGGTTAATACATGTAATGCTTTCAAAACAACAACAAAATATGTAATGTACTTTGATTTAATCTTCCCTTGTTTTCCTTATATGTATAAATGGTGAAAACTTTAAAAAATCTTTTGGTTCAAAAGTGCTGGCTCGATTTGAAAATAAATCAGCACAAATGTTGATTGGGTGACATAAATCAGCACAAATGTTGCTTGGGTGACATTCTACCAAGATTGTTCAAAGTATTCGGATCCGTTGCAAAACATGGCCCCTTATTAATGGTGAAACTTACAAAATCTTCTTGTCCAAAAATACTGGCCCGATTTAAAAAATAATTTGGCAAAGATGTTCCTTCGGTGACCCTCTTTCAGGATTGTTCAAATTATTCTGATCTATTGCAAAACATGGCCACCAGCGGGCGGAGCTTGTTTTCCTAATATGTTTATAGTGAAAACTTTAAAAAAAACTCCTTGTCAAAAGTATAGGCCTGATTTTGAAATAAGTTGGCACAAGTGTTCCTTGGGTGACCATTTACCAAGTTATATTAAATCAGGTGAGCGATCCAGGGCCATCATGGCCCTCTTGTTTGTATGTAGAGTGAATACTTTAGAAATCTTCTTGTACAAAAGCACTGGCCTCATTGAAAATAATTTGGAACTGTTCATGAGTAACCCTCTGCCAAGCCTGTTCAAATTATTTCGATCCATTGAAAAACATGGCCACCAGGTGCTGGGGCATTTTTTCCTTATATATGTATATATAGTGAAAACTTTAAAAATCTTCTTGATCAAAAGTACTGGCCTGATTTGAAAACAATTTTGCACAAATGTTCATTGAGTTCACTGAGATTTGTTCAAATCATTCTGATCTATTGATGAACATGTCCCCTAATGAGTAGTGCTCATTTGGCTTATATGTATAGAGTAAAAACTTTGAAAACTATTGAAGTTCTATTACACCAGGTGTGTGATATAGGACCATCATGGTCCTCTTGTTATATAGGTCCATGTATACTTAAAAACTAGGTAAGTAGGCTGAACTTTAAAAAAAATCCAATGGACCGTCTAGAGGCCACACAATTTATTTGAGCTTGTTGAAACTGGTAAGCTAAGTTTAAATATTGGTCACAAGCAATTTCTCTTTTTGCCACAATGTTTTCAAATTTTTACTTTTGAAGGCATTTTTTACCCAATGGACAGTGATAGAGTACCACTTTGTGATGCTACCAAACTCGTTAAATTAAATTTTCTATGTCAGGCAAATATTAGACAGGCTAAGTACAGTGCTTTGTAGTATTTCAACATAGAAGTATGTGTCTTCTATTGAATCAGGTAATGATATAGGACCATCATGGTCTTCTTGTTCATAAATGATGTTTTTTGTCATTTTACATACAGGGCACAGATAATGACTTTGAAAATCAGAAAAACTGTTGGAATGTTGTTAAGAGTGTTTATAAGGTAAGACATAAGAAATTTTTTGTTAATTGAAATTTTGGAGAATTTTTTTTTGAAATTCTGAAGTATGATTGTCATGACAATCAATTAAAGAAAAAGAAGAAAATCAATTTAAAAAAGAATATTTTATGAAACAGTTTTGAAATAATTTTTGCAAAGATCTGAACATTTTCTTTGCTGACCCCTTATAAAGAACGCTTAAGCCATCTTTATTTGTTGAAAAAAGTTAACCACTGGGCGCAGTTTGTATACTTTATGTATGCCTAAAGTGCAAACTTTGGAAATCTTCTAAAACATTGGTCCAATTTCAAAATAAGTTCACAAAGATGCTCCTTTGGTGACCTACAAAGATTTTTCACCATGGGATGTGACAAATTTCTCATATACCTATAGTGCACAGGGTTCTCCCCAAATATTTGTCAAACTGTAGTGGCATTCTACAGGGTTTAGGGGGACTTGTTAGGCCCCCTTTCAGGTCAAGGGAAGCTCTTTTGTATGGGAAAAAGTTTGAGTCAATGTAGGATCTAAATTTATCAATTTGCACATGTATACCATAGGGACAAAGGAAGATTATAATAAGAAAATATGTGTATTGCAACATATCTTTAATTTTTCTTCATTTTTAGCTCACCAGAGCACAAAGTGCTCAAGGTGAGTTTTTGTGATCGCCTTTTGTCCGTCGTCCGTCATCAACATTTGCTTGTTAACACTCTAGAGGCAACATTTTGCATCCAATCTTCATGAAAGTTTATCAGAACATAAATCTCCATCAAATCTAGGCCAAGTTCGAAACTGGGTCATGTCGGGTAAAAAACTAGGTCACTAGGCTAAATTTAAGGAAAATCTTGTTAACACTCTTGAAGCCGCATTTTTGGCTTGAGCATGTTGAAATTTTGTCAGAAAGTTTGTCTTGATGATATCTAGGGTAAGTTCGAATATGGATCAGGTCAGGTCAACAACTAAGTCACTAGGCCAAATTGTAGAAAAATATAGTTAACACTATATTTTTGACTTGAGCAGCTTGAAATTTTGTCAGAATGTTTGTTTTATTGATATCTAGGCCAAGTTCGAATATAGGTCATGTCGGGTCAAAAGCTAGGTCACTAGGCCAAATTGAAGGAAAATCTTGTTAACATTCTGGAAGCCGCATTTTTGGCTTGAGCATGTTGAAACTTTGTCAGAATGTTTGTCTTAGTGATATCTAGGCCAAGTTCGAATATGGGTCTTGTCGGGTAAAAAACTAGGTAACAAGGCCAAATTTAAGGAAAATCTTGTTAACACTCTGGAAGCCACATTGTCAGATGTTTGTTTTAGTGGTATCTAGGCCAAGTTCGAATATGGGTCATATCCGGTCAAAAACTAGGTCACTACGCCAAATTTAAGCGAAATCTTGTCAACACTCTGGAAGCCACATGTTTGGCTTGAGCATGTTGAAACTTTGTCAGAAAGTTTGTCTTGATGATATCTATCGTAAGTTCGAATATGGATCAGGTCAGGTCAACAACTAAGTCACTAGGCCAAATTGTAGAAAAATCTAGTTAACACTATATTTTTGACTTGAGCAGCTTGAAATTTTGTCAGAAAGTTTGTCTTGATGATATCGCCATTGGCGCTGAAAGAGTTATGTCTTAAATAGCCCATTCTCAGGTGAGCGGTTCCAGGGCCTCATGGCCCTCTTGTTAGCTCTACTGGCAAGAGCTTATGCCGTGGTGTGGTGTCCGTCGTCTATGCGTCCGTAAACAATTGCTTGTGAACGCGATACAGTTTTCAGTTTTGATTTTATCTCAATCAAACTTATACAGTAGTTAGATATCCATGAGAGCTCGGTTCCTTTCACAAACCAGATCCGCCCATGCAAGACTGGATTATGGCCCTTGAAATTGTCAAAATTGCTATAATAGAGCTTGTGAACACCATAGAGGCTCCATTTACTATCTGATCTTCCATGAGAGTTTGGTTCCTTTCGCAAACCAACTAGATTATGGCCCTTGAAATTGTCAAAATTGCTATAATAGAGCTTATGAACGTGATAAAGTCTACCCAATACCTACAAAGAGACTTGCCTCTCTTACTTGCAAACATTGCAACCTTCTGTCTCCATAATGCTGCAGACATACACAACTAATTTCTTGTGTCAGATAATATTTCGCATTGTTTTTATCCATCACTTTTTATACGCCCGTCTTGAAAAAACGGATCGTATTATAGTTTTACCTGCGGCGTACGGGCGGGCGGCGTCCAGTATGTTGTCAGCTCAATAACTTTAGAAGCCTTTGTCCAATCATCACCAAATTTGGTCAGAATGTGTATTGGGATAATATCTCGGACAAGTTCGATAACTAGCCATATCGCTTTAGTCAATCGAGAGTTGTCGCCCTTTAATTATAGAAATTACCCAAAATTGGTCTTGTCAGCTCAATAACTTTAGAAGCCTTTGTCCAATCATCACCAAATTTAGTCATAATGTGTATTGGCATTATATCTCGGACAAGTTTGATAACTAGCCATATCGCTTTAGTCAATCGAGAGTTATCGCCCTTTTATTAAAGAAATTACCTAAAATTGGTCTTGTCACCTCAATAACTTTAGAAGCCTTTGTCCAATCATCACCAAATTTGGTCAGTGTTTGTATTGGCATAATATCTCGAACAATTTCGATAACAAGCCATATCGCTTTAGTCAATCAAGAGTTATTGCCCTTTAATTATAGAAATTACCTAAAAAATAGTCTTGTCAGCTCAATAACTTTAGAAGCCTTTGTCCAATCATCACCAAATTTGGTCAGAATGTGTATTGGCATAATATCTTGGACAAGTTTGATAACTTACCACGTTATTTTAGTCACTACACACTTAAGTCCCTCGAAATGGCCAAAACTGTACTAACAGTGTCTGCTCTCTAAATTTGCCTGATGTACAACCAATTATCACTATGGTCTAAAAAAAACAGGACAGGCGTATTTTGTGACATTTGGCGCTCTCGTTGTCAATACAGTCAAACTTGTCTTAGGCAGCCATCCTAGGGAGAGTCAGATTGTGGCTGCTGAATACAGGATGCTGCTTAACACAAGTCAAATAAAGAAGATAATGTTGTTTTCGTTATTCTTCAAGTGGCTGCTTGATACAAGTTGGCTGCTTAACAGAGGTGACCGCAAACACAAGTTTGACTGTATATCTATTCAAAACATGTATTAAACTTGCCTGCTTCCTTATATGTATCATATATTTGATAAAGGCATACACAAAAATATTTAGTTAACAACTGCATTCCATCTACTTTTGTTTTATTAGTCGCCGGGCAGAAGCCCGCAACTTCTATTTTTAATAGCTTTTCGGAAATGACATGGGAGGAGAAATTATTATTAGAAAAAAACAAATTTAAATGTCTTGAACATATTACAATTGCGTTTGTTTAAAAACATTAAATTATGACACATCTAAAATGAAATAAATGTTCCGATGTTTTAAGTATGTTTCTTTATTTTGACTCGCATTTTTGTTTTTTCGTTTTATTTACGAAGACAAAACAGTCCCTATTAGCTAGACTGAGATAATTTATTTTCATATACTACATGTAATCAAATGGCGATAACTACAAACCTTTACGTCGCACAGTTTAATTTGTTTACATACACGCACCTGCTTGCAGCAGACTGTTATGTGTCAATATCGAGATGAAAATCACGTCGAATTCTCCTTTTAATAGCAATTTTAACTTACTGAATGTTATTTTCATGTTCAAAGAGATGTCTTGATTTGTGAAGAATGCATTTAATAATGTTTATCCATGTACAGTCAAACTTGTATTAAGAGACCACCCAAGGGAAATGCTGTAAGTGGTCTCTTAAGACAGGTGGTCTCTTATTGAGGTACAAATGTATTTTTCATTTTTTTGGGTCTTATGTATACTACATTTATACATGTATTGGTATTAAAGAATAAATAACAATAAACATTTTGTTGTTCTTCTAATTTTATATTTTATTTCAAGATTAATAATAATTATTTTCAAAAGTGTAAGTTGATAAATAAAACATATATACATTTAATCACAAACTTGATTGTTATTTATTATTTGATGTTTTTGTTTAACTATAACTCTTTCCATCTTCCATCATCTTCAGGGCTTTCACCCTCTCTTCTAGCGTCAGACATTTTCGTTTAGAGGATGACATGGTTTTACGTTGATATGATATTGTATTATGAAAATAATAAAATGGAACCTGATTAAATACACTCTTAACTTTCATTGTCTTGAATTTTGTGATAAACTGTATTGTCTAGTGTTTGTTTACAGATTTACTAATTATACCCCCGGTTCCGAAGGAAAGGGGGGGTATACTGTTTTACCCATGTCCGTCCTTCCGTCCGTCCATCCGTCCGTAACACTTTCGTTTCCGGGCTATTTCTCTGCAACCGCTTTTTGGAATTTGATGAAACTTCATAGGAAGGATCACCACCAAGTGTAGATGCGCATATCGTGTTTGCGTTCCGGTTGGATTATTTTTCACGGAGTTATGGCCCTTTACCCCTATGTATGACTAAATTCATTTCCGGGCTATTTCTCTGCAACCGCTTTTTGGAATTTTATGAAACTTCATAGGAAGGATCACCACCAAGTGTAGATGCGCATATCGTGTTTGCGTTCCGGTTGGATTATTTTTCACGGAGTTATGGCCCTTTACCCCTATGTATGACTAAATTCATTTCCGGGCTATTTCTCTGCAACCGCTTTTTGGAATTTTATGAAACTTCATAGGAAGATCACCACCAAGTGTAGATGCGCATATCGTGTTTGCGTTCCGGTTGGATTATTTTTCACGGAGTTATGGCCCTTTACCCCTATGTATGACTTAACTCATTTCCGGGCTATTTCTCTGCAACCGCTTTTTGGAATTTTATGAAACTTCATAGGAAGGATCACCACCAAGTGTAGATGCGCGTATCGTGTTTGCGTTCCGGTTGGATTATTTTTCACGGAGTTATGGCCCTTTACCCCTATGTATGACTAAATTCATTTCCGGGCTATTTCTCTGCAACCGCTTTTTGGAATTTTATGAAACTTCATAGGAAGGATCACCACCAAGTGTAGATGCGCATATCGTGTTTGCGTTCCGGTTGGATTATTTTTCACAGAGTTATGGCCCTTTACCCCTATGTATGACTAAATTCATTTCCGGGCTATTTCTCTGCAACCGCTTTTTGGAATTTTATGAAACTTCATAGGAAGGATCACCACCAAGTGTAGATGCGCATATCGTGTTTGCGTTCCAGTTGGATTATTTTTCACGGAGTTATGGCCCTTTACTCCACCATCAGGCTATGTATGACTAAATTCATTTCCGGGCTATTTCTCTGCAACCGCTTTTTGGAATTTTATGAAACTTCATAGGAAGGATCACCACCAAGTGTAGATGCGCATATCGTGTTTGCGTTCCGGTTGGATGATTTTTCACGGAGTTATGGCCCTTTACCCCACCATCACATATGTCTTTCAAAACATGAGCGGGGGTATCACTAGTGAGCAGTAGCTCACATATTTCTTGTTAAATCTAATAAAAGAGCCGATTAAATAAACGTGCTATCACCATTAGAACACAGATCCAATTAAAGAGATCAAAAAGTCGGACCAAAATTGTCATATAGGCGGGTCAATATACCGTTTGACTCCAAAAAAATTGCAACAAAAGGTTTCTCAACGGTTTTGACTACTATTGGGTATAGTTAATGACCAAACAATTTTCTTTTAAAATCCAACTTCCGGAAAGTGCTTTTTTTCAAGATGGCGTCCAGGATGGCCGCCAGTGCCATAAAATATCATTATGCTAATTAGAAGTAACACCATGGTAATACATTTGGTATCTATCTCCATTGATTAGTTGTCCAGAGCACACATGAGTGCTAGAAGGATATCCCTGAATAAGTAGGTCATCTAAAATGACTATAAATCATTTACTACATACCATAGACTAGTAATTTTGGTGTCAAAATATAGGTTTTAGGGGTCAAGGAAGCTTATAAAGTATGTTAAACTATCAATGAGTAATAAGGGAATGTATCAGATGCAATATGGTGTTTAAATTGAATTTCAAGATGGCCGCAAATACCATGAAACAGATGTACATCATTTATTGGTCATCCTAGAGTAGTGTACATATTGTCTAAGCCTGGGTTGGCGATCAGATATTAAGCAATGAGTCATAATGAAGGTATGAAATAAACTTCAATACCTTTAAAACCAGGCATTTACCCTTCACATACATGCTCAATGATCTAGCAAATATGTCTGGTTGAAGAATTCGGTAATATGACTGTCATAATCCTGCTCCTCTGGAAAAACAGACTGGTTAAACGGATTGTCATACACGTTAAGTTGGCACTGGCCACAAACAGTCGTGCATGGTAGCCCGTACGTTCTGCAGCTACAGCGAAGTGAACCACAAGCAGTTGAACATTTACAGTGGACGATCGTCAGGAGATTGTCAGGAGCAGCATTCAAATTTGTCATGATTGGTACAAACTTGGTGTCCTCCAGTTTCCAGCCCCAACTTAGGACATCTATGCCCTTTTCTTCTCCAATCCATACCATAATCTGGTAGTAGGTTCGCAGACTGTGGTATTTCGTGGACGATGCAGTAGGGGGAAGACGTTCAGGAGTGACAAATGACGTGGACGAGACAACTTTCTTGCTGAACATGTTGTAGCGCAAGGATGCAAGAGAATCGATGAACTGTCCGCCAAACATTACTGACATTGCCTGATTGCCAAGACGCTCTATTACGTCCGTTGGCTGGTTTGGGAGAACAAATGTGTTGGCGCTGGATTTGAGATAAGGGTCACCTTTCACCAGATTTTGAAATGCTGACTTCTTTCCAATGCCAAAAATCCTGGATGTTGTATCACAACCAGTGAAGGATCTTCGAAGAAGGGTGTACATGTCACTAGTTTTGCATGGATTTTTGCCAGATCAAATGAATCTCTCTTCATCCTCGCTTCAGAAGATTCCTTGTGCTGCTCGCTTGTTGTGTAGGAGAGATTGTTGAACTCTTGCATGGCATTGTTGTACTCTGATGTTACGGGTATCGACATTGTCCATAGCGAGCGTTGTTCTTCGGTCATCCCGCTTCCACGAGTCAAGCCTCCAGTACTCTTCAAAGACCTCATCAGTGTCTGTTCGATTAGAAGGTCAGAGCTCAGGCCAGCCCAAAACTGATTGGTGCGACAAACTACATGGAAGCCCTCCAAGAATTTTCTAAATACATCAGGATGTTTGGTTTCCAGTTTACTCATTTCTTCAAGATAGAAATGTGCGGATTTCAAGTAGTTGTAATGTCCAGCTGCTGCAAATATGGGAAGGCAATCCGAAACAGCCTTTAAGTGCATTGTCCAAGATCCAGTGCGATCTGCTTTGATCAGAGCTTATGCGATCTGTAACATCTCCTGATAATTCAGCCATAACTGACTCGTCTTTGACCTAGCACGAAGTTCAGCCTTCTTTTTGTCCATTTCATATTTGATTTTGGCAATTGTATCCGATGTAACAACACTCTCTATCGTCGTCTCGCCTGCCAACAAGGAAGTATATATATCCTCAGACTGATCAACCAGTGATGCAAACTCTGGATTTTTATTTACTATGGCTGACACAATCATGTGGTTAAGGCAGTTGTCTACCAGCAGGTGACCGCGGAATGATCTTTGGACTGACTTCCCAGTCATCATATGTACAACAGCATTATCCCCATAAACCGCTTCCAAAATGTTTGTTAGTCCTGTGCCATCCATTAGTGTTCCTATGGCTCCGAGCAAATTCATGAATGTGTGAAAACAACCTAGCATCAGAACAATTTGTTTCAGATGGCTATTCTCTGGTGCATCTGTGATGATCTCAGCAGCCTTCCAATAATTAATCCACAAACAATTCCCAAACTATCCATGGGATGATTTAACACGGACAATAATTGACGTTAAAGTGTACTAAATACAAACTGCTAAACCTGCAATTATCGGCTTTTACCACTGTGATACATCTGCAGTATTTGAGAGTCATAACAAAGACAATAATTGTAGCTAAAGTGTATTAAATACAAACTGCTAACACGGCAATTATCGTTTTTTTCCCACTGTAATACACATCTGCAGAATTTGACCTCAGGTAATTTTACATGTATCACCTTGCTTGATGATCATTTAAACCTGTGTGGTTTACACTGGACAGTTGTGTTAGGATTATTTGACTGTTAGATTTAAGGTCGCTGAGCCGTGGATTTTTATTAAAATGGGAAGGGTTTTAGTGTCAGTTGGTCGCAGACAGCAGGATCTCGCTTATTGCAGGTTAATTTATGACTAAAAAACATTGGGGGGAGTTCAATGTGGTCGCTTACACCAGGGGGTCGGTAGTACAGGTTTGACTGTATATCTAAAATATGAACTGTTTGTAAGGTAAAACTGTTGATCACATGTCACGAATTTAAGCTTGCATACTCACAAATTGCAAGGTGAGATTTCAGGCACCAGCATAATTTTATTTCTTTTGGGCCGAATAATATGCATTTCTAATTGTCGATCTTTTACAGGGTGATTTCTTTGACATATCGCGGTGATTACATTGAATTTTCGAGATTTACCGAGTGGCTGGGAGTATCTTTTGCAATAAGAGCAGAAGTTTTAACTCGAAACATGTCTCGTGTGCATGCGTATTCAACGAATGTTTACCGCATACATTTGGGCTTTCGGAAGTCTAAAATTAGTTTTAATTTACATATCGCAAATACGATTAGCTGGAATGGTAACGTGTATATTTTGGGTTTTCCCAAGTTGTATTCACTACAGAGATAGAAGAAATGTTTTTGCACCTAAAGCACACTCTCTACAATATACAATGGACTGTGACCTATCCAAAAAAATCATTTCTGTGTTTATATGTTTACACTTGAGACCACAAAAAACATTGATACCATAGAACTCTTCAAATTGAAGAGCAAATGCAAAATAACAAGGTCACCGATTTAGGTCTGTCACTGAAACAGGGCAGTATACGATTTATATGTCCACATTTATATTAGTTTTCAAAACATCTGATCCTAGCAGGAAAATAATTTAAAATGATTCCAAGCAGGAATCGAGAATTATACTCTAGATTCCTGTTTCGAATTAAAAAACAATAGCTCATCAGTTTTCATGAATTACTTTTCTTCATTTGGTTTAACTCGAGGCCCACAGTGTATAGTGCTGGAAAAAAATAATATTGTTTTCATATTTAGCTTTTGAACATCAGCTTAAATCTCATTTATCAATGCAATCTTCACCAGAACACCATGCACCTGTATTATTTGGGATTTTTGGCTAATGATCATGTGAGGGAGCTTTTTCCACAATAAACAGAATAAAATATGACTGGAGGTGTATAGACTTGGTGCTGAAATACTTGATATTTTTATGAGATTAAAGTTGCCGATGTTGCCATGATTCATGACCCAAAATCTGCTGTGACAAGATGGTGGTTGTCTGCACTAAGCCAAAAAAGACCCCATACTCTGCCATATGGAGCCAGAAACTGAGACACAGTTTTTAGACTGCTGTATATCTGACACAGTCTCAGCAGCTTCTTTTCGCAGCATAATTATATTTCAATGAAGGACATTCACTTCGTTGACAAAAAAATACAAGTTATGATACATTTTCACTTGACCCCACCCCTGATGTTCCAATATGCCCCTCAGTTAAATAACTCTTTTTTCAACTATTATAATGTAAGTGTTATGCATCACTGCAGTATGGATTTCCGGCGACATTGATGCATTGTATCAACTTTCTCTTGTCAATACTATGTCTGTATTTCACTTTTCAAACACATCACCAGTAACACTCAGCAACTTGCCAAATTACTTGTTCATTTTAATAAATACACAGTTCATTATAAACCAGACTTGCTTATTCCTCTTTCCTTTGCATAGGCCCTCATTGGTCTCTTGTTTGGTTATTAAAAACATTTGAAAATGTTTTTGTTCTGTTCATTATCATTATCACAAAGAAAGTAAATATACTGGAAGTCGACAACAGATGTTGAATGACCGTATGATGTGTTGGCTCCAACTTTCAAACCTGTGAAACACCCTGAAATTAAATAAAATATAAAGTATTACAAATTGTTTTCTCAGATTTGTAATTATTTTCCTGTTTTCCTAAACAAAATCCCAAATTCCCCCAATTTTTCAAAATGTAATGTACTGTAATATATATAGTTTAACTGTGAGATCATTTATAAATGTTAAAAGAGTTTTTTCATTTCCCGTCCTAGTACATGTACCATTTTCTGAGTATTTACTCTGCTCACAATGTTTTTAGAAACTTATTCAAACCAATACATTGAAAATAGAAGAATCTAAAGTAAGGAGCGTTAGGAAGCCATTTACAAAAATAACATTGATCGCCGATGTGGGTTTATTTACCCTCGCCTTTCGGCATATAGCCATGGATATTTATTTAACTTTGTTTATATATTCAAAGAATCTTGTGGTCAATAAAAATGTTTATCACCAAAAAAAATGGCCGCAAGGGGACAGGGCTGTTTTGCCTTATATGGCTATAGTGAAAACTTAAAAAATCTTCTCCGACGAAAGTATCTGGCAGAATTTCAAATAATTTTGTAGAAATTGGATGACTATCATATTCTACCAAACTGTGTTGATTGGTCTTAAAAAATGGCTGCCATGGGGCAGGGCTGTTAGCCATATATTGGCTTTAGTGAAAACTTTAAAAATCTTCTCCTCCCAAACTATTTGGCCGATTTACAAATAATTTTACAGAAATGTTCCTCTGGTAGATAAATATATGTTTGTAATATATGGAACATTGGATGAATAAATAGTGATAATTTAGTTGAAATTAATCTCAGAAAAGAAGAAATTGTCAAAAGCTTATGTCATGGCGATTTGTCCGCCGTCCGTGCGTCAACATTTTGCTTCAAACTACTTCTCCTCCCTAACCACTTGGCCAATTAGGATGAAACCTCACATAGGAAGCATCCTCTCAATGTCATCTCCTAAATTCCTTCAAATTATTTGGATCCATGCAAAATTCTGGTTTCCATGGCAACCGAAAGATTTTTAGATCACCTAGAGGCAAAGGCTCAAGGTGTCCGTCGTCCGTTGTCTGTCGTCCGTCGTTAACTTTTAGCTTTAAACATCATTTCCTCCTAAACCGCAAGAACAATTTCCACCAAACATCACTGGAATGTTCCTTTGGTGGTCCTCTTTCAAAATTGTTCAAAGATTTAAATTCCATTGTTTAATTAATGATCCTCTATTTAATTTGTTTAAGCCGTTTTGATGGGTTACACAATCATAGCAACCAGGCGTCATCACAAAATGGGTTATATTGAACTTTTAGCTACAAATGACAACCAACTCCTACCATTCCAATCGACCAATTTCCACAAAACATCACAGGAATGTTCCTTTGGTGGTCCTCTTTCAAATTTGTTCAAAGAATAACATTCCATTAAGAACTTTGGTTGCTGCGGCATCAGAAAGGGGACAAAATAATTTGGTAGAAATGTTCCTTGGGTGACCCTCTATAAAAATTGTTCAAGCCATACTGATTGGTCGAAAAACATGGCAGTCAGGTGGCATCAGAAAAGGGGGAAAATGACAAAATTTAAAAATTCCATTTTTATGAAAGTGTTTGTCTGATTTTAAGAAAATATAATACGAATCTTACTGTAATGATCCTCTATTTAATTTGTTTAAGCCGTTTTGATTGGTTACACAATCATATCAACCAGGCATCATCACAAAAGGGGTAAATTGAACTTTTAGCTACAAATGACAACCAACTCCTACCATTCAAATAGACCAATTTCCACAAAACATCACAGGAATGTTCCTTTGGTGGTCAAAAATCTTTCAAAATTGTTCAAAGTTTTAAATTCCATTGAGAACTTTGGTTGCTGCGGCATCAGAAAGTGAGAAAAATACCCAAATTTTTAAAATCCTTTTCCTCCATAATCTGCTTGTGCGATTGCAAGATAATTTGGTAGAAATGTTCCTTAAGTGACACTCTAAATAAACTGTTGAAGCCATATTGATTTCGTTGAAAAACAGGGCAGCAAGGCGGCATCAGGAAAGGTGCAAAATGGCAAAAACTTTATAATTCCATTCTTATTAAAGTTCTTGTTAGATTTCAAGATATAAATGGCCTTTACTGATAAGCTGTTTCTTGAGAAGTGTCCACTCCTTGCAGTTTCATTTGCACTCCTTGATCAAATTTTCCCAGATATTTGCAGTTAAATATTTGCTACTAATTTACTATCAATTAGGTGATCGATTTAGGGCCATCTTGGCCCTCTTGTTTTATTAAAATTCTTCTTCTCCTTAACTTGTTTGCTGATTTTCATCAGGGGGTGCTGGGCTCTTAGCCTTTTATTGGCTTTAGTGAAAACTTTAAAACTCTTCTCCCAAACTATTTGGCCGATTTTCAATTTTTTTGCAAATGTTTCTTTGATGACCCTCTACGAGATACCTTTAAGCCATGGTCACAGGTGATTGGTAAAAACCATGGCCACCAGGGGGTGGGGCTGTTTGGAGATTTAATTTTTGACAAATGGCCGTGGAGTGTTACTGGCCCTCTTGGGCCTCTTGTTATTATCTCCTAAGCCAGTGGAGCTTATGTAATGGCAAATTGTCCATTGGCCTCAACATCCTCTCCTCTGTAAACGTTGGGTCAATTGGGACTTCACAGAAAGCATTCTCTCAATGTCATCACCAGAACTCCTTCATTTTTAGGTCTACTGGCCAAAGGCCAGAAGGGCTTATGTCGTGGCGATTTGTCCGTCGTGCGTGCGTCCGTCCGTAAACAATTTCTTGTTAACACGATAGTCTTTTGATTGTATCTCAACCAAACTTATACAGTAGTTAGATATTCATGAGAGCTCGGTTCCTTTCGAAAACCAGCCAGATCCGCCCATGCATGACTGGATTATGGCCCTTGAAATGGTCAAAATTGCTATAAAAGAGCTTGTTAACACGATACAGTCTTCACTTTTGATTGTATCTCAACCAAACTTATACAGTAGTTAGATATTCATGAGAGCTCGGTTCCTTTCGAAAACCAGCCAGATCCGCCCATGCATGACTGGATTATGGCCCTTGAAATGGTCAAAATTGCTATAAAAGAGCTTGTTAACACGATACAGTCTTCACTTTTGATTGTATCTCAACCAAACTTATACAGTAGTTAGATATTCATGAGAGCTCGGTTCCTTTCGAAAACCAGCCAGATCCGCGCATGCAAGACTGGATTATGGCCCTTGAAATTGTCCAAATTGCTATAATTGAGCATGTGAACACAATAGAGGCTCCATTTACTATCTGATCTTCACCAAACTTAGATAGTAGTTAAATACTGATTAGAGCTTGGTTCCTTTTGAAAACCAGCCAGATCCGCCAATGCAAGACTAGATTATGGCCCATGAAATTGTAAAAATTACTATAATACAGCTTGTGAAAACAAAGAGCCCCCATTTACTATCCGATCTTCACCATACATACATGCTCTGGATTGAAAATGACCAAAGAACCATACCAGTGGAGCATAGGCCCTCATGGGCCTCTTGTTTTTTTATCCATTCATTTTGATTCTGGTTTCCATGGCAACAGAAAAAAAAAAAAAAGTTTTGCATGCAGCTTCATCAGAGTCCATATCTCGTTAACTACCTAATGTATTGGATTGCAACTTAAAACCTTCTTAACCATCACACCTGAAATAACTGAATTGAAAATGTACAAAAACCTTAGCTGGTACCCTTCTTGTTTATTATCACATTGTTACTTTATGTCTTTTTTTCAAGTCAAAGCTGCTCTGATACACCAAAAGGGCCTGGGAAAACCCTGGACTGCAAACTTAGAAAAACTTCTACTCGGAATTTCCTGGTCTGATCTTAGAATAATGTCATAGAAATTTCCATCAGTGACCATCTACAAAGATTGTTCAAGCAATCTTGATGGTTGGAAATACAGGGTGCACACAGCATAGTTTCTCTTGAGGACAATTTTGCGGATTTTGGAAATCTTCTCCTCTGAAAGCAAAGGACTAATGATATTTTCGAATAAATTCACAAAAATATTCCTTCAGTAACTCTCTTCAAAGATTGTTCAAGCCTACAGAATGGTTAATCATATTTTTAGATTAACTGCACTACGCAGTATATTAATTTACCCCCCCCCCCCTCCCCCTCTCCCATATACAAAAAATCTGCAGCAGATGACTTTGAAATCATCTAGGCAAAAAATCTCTATACATGAAAGTAAAATTACTGAAAAATGTTGATAACACTGGCGGAAGGAGAAATTGCTCTTTTAAGCAATTTCTCCTTTTGTCACAATGTTTTCAAAAGTCGTCTGCTATAGAGACTTCAAAAAACATCTGCATGTGGGCGAGTGTTGTTCGAACATATTTTTAGCATGCAAATTGTTTTGAATTTTTCCTGATATATGATATTTATTTGGTCATCTGGTTGATACAGATAACGGGAAAACAATTAAAATGAGGGGAAATTGGAAGTTAAACTTAAATAAATGTTAGAAGCATTTTCGGAAAAGGAGAAATAGCCTGTTTAGATCAATTTCTCCTTTTCTGACACTGTTTTCAAAAGTCGTCTGAATTAGGGAAATGTTCATATTATTAGCCTAATGAGTGATATGTATTTCTAGGTTTACCGAGATCTTACTTTACTAGAGGAGAGATATGAAGATATTGCGACAGATGATGTCATGTCGATGGCGGCAAAATCTCGTAAAATACTTCAGGCTGTTCGGTAAGCAACCAACAAATAATATTTTCGACATTCATAAAATCTGCAGCTGATGACTTTGAACATATCTAGACAAAAGTATGGCAAATCTCTATTAACCCTTTCCCTCATATTGACGCTTTCTGACGCCTCTGCAGCAGACAGCTTTTTGAAAACATAGAGTGACAAAAGAAGAAATTGCAATTTCTCCATTTGCCACAATGTTTTTAGTCATAGGTTATCCATTCAATTATAGAGATTTTCTATGTTCTGACAAAATATGTTCAAAGTCTTCTGCTGCAGAATTGTCGTATGAGGGAAAGGGTTAAAAAAGTGTAATTAATGATAAGAGTTGAATACATTGTGACAAATTTTTCTCTTGCCAAAATGTTTTCAAAACTTGTCTGTTGAAGATGCCTCAAAATGCGTCTCAAGTGGGAAAGGGTTACGGTTATTCAATCATGCCACACAGATCGACATGTTTATTATCTGACGAGGGTATATAGGGATCCGCCCGTATGTACGTCGTGGGTATGAATGTGTCCCAACAAGGTCATCACTCTAGCAACTACATTTCTAATCTGATTTTTATGAAACTTCACAGTTCACACACATGTTCACTAGCACTATTGTCTCTTGTATGAGGTTGCGTTTTACCGACTTAGGTCAAAGGTTTAGGTCACAGTTACTATTATATGTCTGTTTTAAACGGGCACATTTATGCTTTAGATGACCCTCTACCAAGATTGTTCAAATTATTCCAATCAGTTGGAAAACATGCCCACCAGGGGAAAGGTCTTGTTATACGACCGTTTCTTAAAAACGGTACGTATTATGGTATGGTCATATCCCTCCGTCCCTCCGTCCGTCCGTCCGTTCGGGTTTTCCGCACTTTTTTCTTACATACTTTGAGCTATTGAGCTGAAATTTTGTATAAGGCTTTGTAGTGATGTGTCACAGATCAAGTTCATATTTCCTGGGATTTCGTCAATTTTTGAATGAGTTATGCCCCTTTTTGGACTTAGAATATTTGTTTTCCGCACTTTTTTTCTACATGCTTTCATGTATTGAGCTGAATTATGTATATGGCTTTGTAATCAAGTGTCACAGATCAAGTTCACATTTTCTCGAATTTCGTCAATTTTTGAATGAGTTATGCTTCTTTTTGGACTTAGAATATTGGTTTTCCGCACTTTTTTCCTACATGCTTTGATGTATTGAGCTGAAATTATGTATATGGCTTTGTAATCAAGTGTCACAGATCAAGTTCACATTTCCTCGAATTTCGTCAATTTTTGAATGAGTTATGCCCCTTTTTGGACTTAGAATATTTGTTTTCCGCACTTTTTTCCTAGAAAGAAGTTCCTGACGGGCGTATTATGTACCGTTTGCGGTACTCTTGTTTTCTTATATTAAAATATAGTGAAAACTTAAAAAAAATTCTTGTGCAACAGCACTGGCCAGGTTAGAAAATAGTTTGGCACATAAGTTCCTAGGGTGATACTCTAACAAGATTGTTCAAATTATTCCGATTTGATAAACATGGCCCCCAGGGGTTGAGGTTTGGTCTCTTCATATGAATTAATAGTGAAAACTTAAAAAATCTTGTACAAAAGCACTGGCCCGATTTGAAAATAATTTGGCAAAATGTTCCTTGGATGATCACATTTTGTCCGGCCGTCGTGCGTCGTCAACATTTGTGCTTATTAACACTCTACAGGCTTCATTTTGCATCCAATCTTCATGAAAATTTATCAGAACATTCATCTCCATCAAATCTTGGACAAGTTTGAAACTGGACCATATGAGGTCAAAAACTAGGTCACTAGGTCAAATTGAAGGGAGATCTTGTTAACATTCTGGAAGCCACATTTTCAACTTGAGCATGTTGAAACTTTATGAGAATGTTTGTCTTGATGATATGAAAGTCAAGTTCGAACATGAGTCATGTCGGTTCAAAAAGTAGGTCACTAGGTCAAATTGAAGGAAAATCTTGTTAACACTCCAGAGGCCGCAATTTTTGCTTCAGCAGTTTGAAACTTTGTCAGAACATTCATCTTAAAAAATTTGAATATGGGTCATATTAGGTCAGAATCTAGGTCGCTAGGCCAAATTGAAAGGGAAATCTTGTTAACACTGTAGAAGCCACATTTTTTGAGCTGAATGATATCTAGGCCAAAATCGAATATGGGTCATGCCGGATCAAAAACTAGGTCACTAGGCCAAATTGAAGGGTAATCTTGTTAACACTCTAGAGGCAACATTTCAACTTGAGCATGTTGAAACTTTATCAGAATGTTTGTCTTAAAGATATCTAGGTCAAGTTCGAATATGGGTCATTTTGAGTCAGAAACTAGGCCAAATTAAAGGAAAATCTTGTTAACTCTGTAGAAGACGCATTTTTTTGCTACAGCAGCTTGACATTTGATGAGAATGTTTATCTAAATGATATCTAAGCCAAGTTCGAATATGGGTCATGCAGGGTCAAAAACTAGTTCACCAGGCCAAATTGAAGGAAAATCTTGTTAACACTTTGGATGCCACATTTTTTGCTTTAGCAGCTTGAAGTTTTCTCAGAATGTTTGTCTGAATTATATCTAGGTCAAGTTCGAATATGGGTCATATTGGGTCAGAAACAAGGTCAATAAAAGAAAATATTGTTCAAACGCATTTTTACTTTGAGCAAGATGAAACTTTGTCAGAATGTTGTCTTGATGCTATCTAGTCCATGTCGGAATATGAATACGGAATACAGAATAGTTTATTAGACTTTAGCATAACATAGCTAATCGTAATGGGTCATATCAGGTAAAATAAATATAGATCACTAGGCCAAATGAAGAAAAATCTTGTTAACACTGTGGAGGTTGCATTCACAATAATTGTCTTGATGTGTTTTGCATTGCATTGCAGTACATTGTATAATTCAGGTGAGTGAACTATAGGGCCATCATGGCGTAAGTTCAAGTAGACCCTATTTTTGTCTGACATGTCTTACATATCTCCTGTCTATTTCAGGGTGTTGAATCCTATGTATGAAGGATCATACCAACATGATGCGCAAGAATTTCTCCGCTGTTTTCTCTGCTACATGCAGGATGCAGAGAAAGAGATCAGAAGTTTTTCGCAATTCCTTCCAACACCGTTGAGATCAAAATCTGTAAATCCTTTGATGCAGAGATTCCTACAGTCGGGAAAGACAAAAGAAGAAAAAGATGAAAGTTCTAGTCAAAATGTTGAAGACAAGACCAAGAAAAATTGTGATAATACAAATCATATGGACATAACTGATAGTTCATTAGTGGATAAAGCTAAGTTAAATCTGTTTTCGAAGTTACAAAATGCTGATGTTCCCCAAGGCTCAGTTCAAGCTAGTTCAGCCATTGTAACAGAACCTGCTAAAGCTAAAAGTGTATCTCCTAGGGAAAAACATGATAAGATGTTTCCCAAGATTGGACATACTGCTGAAAATGTTTTTGAAAAGGTTAAAGACAAACTTCCTGGATTACAAACAGCTAATATGGCATCATCTGTGTTACTTAAAAGCTCTGAAAGTGACCTGGATGAAGATGAAGCAAAAACAGACCTAAAGAAAACAAATATTTTGAAAGGTAATTCAAGAAAACACAGGGAGTATTCCCCATATAAAAACTCGTACAAGGGAAGGAAAGACAGTAAAGTATCTGTTAACAAAACTAGAAGAAATAAAGCTAAAAAACCGGATGAAATAGGCGGAGAGAATAATAATGTGAACAAGAAATTGATCCAACCTTCCATAGCTGATATGTATGGTAAAACTTATGGCAAGGCAAAAAGGTTAGGCATGAGTGGATCAGTAAGAAGACAAAATTCTGCAGAAAAATTATTTGATGAAATGAAAGAGGAAAAGAAATCATGTGAAAGTGAAGAGGAAATATTGGATAATTACAATAAAGAGCTCGATACCAAGAGAAGCAGTTCAACTGGTCAAGGTGCTAAAGACACAAATGTATACAGTAAAAGTGCAGTTGAAGCTTTTGAAATATCACAATCTGAAAGCAGCATGAAAGGTCCAGAATATTTGAAAATGTTTCCTTATTTAAGTGGTGTAGATTCCAGTTTAGGCAACTCAGGGAAAACTGAGTCAGATTCTGATTATGAGGATGATGATGATGTCCCAAGTATTATCTGTGAAAAGAAAATTGCAAAAAAAATTCATGAGTCGCCCAGGAGATCCCCTCGAAAATCAATGTCCCAAATGCTCATACCTTCATCTGGTTTGATAAGCAAGTCTATGATTTCTAAATCGGAGTCAGACAACAAATCTGCTAAGCTTAATCTCGATGATGATTTTAATTCTATCAGTTCATCTAATATCAAGAGTGAAATATCTTGTAAAGTTGACATGGATTCCCTTTCTAAAGACAGCATCGGCTCTCATAGAATACCCATGGAAACTAATTTGTCTGATAGCGACAGGATAGACTGTGACTTATTATCTGAGATGCAAAGCATTAACCAGCCGTCGGACGCTAAAATAGCACTAGAACCAGTGATAAAGTTGGAGAACTGTGATCACGTGTTCAAAGGCAATGAAACATATGTTAGTGCTTCCTATGCCATTGATTGCCTATCACCCTCTAAGAGAACACCCAGTAAGGACTATTACTCAACTAACTATTTAAAGCAGAGAAATTTTATTCATTCCATGGCAGATGGCAATACAGAAGAGCTTGAGAAAGCATTGGAAGCCATGTTTAATTCACCGGTGAAAACTTGTTCAAAGGCAGATTTTATAGAACAGCTATTTCAGGTAAATTAAAAAATGTTTTTAATTCATTTCCTGATATTCTTTTTATAGGACTAGATAAGGACGCCTCTTTTGAGTATGCACAGCATAGGGTTTGAGTATCAAAATAGGGTTTTGGAATAATTTGAAATACTCACTCTATCTGGAGCTCTCATATATTACAGTCTTTCCAATTGGAAACATTGAATTTGGTAGAAATTATTACAGAGCTAGACAAATAGCATGATAATAAGAGGACAGAAAACAAACAAAAAATATAATGGGAGAAATTGGATTTTTTTAGCAATTTCTCCTTATTATGTCTCTATTAATATCTAACTTACAGATGCTTTATGATGTTTATGATGCCTCTGCAGTAATCAAATTTTGAAAACATTGTCGCAAAAGAAGAAATTGCTCATAACAAGCAATTACTCCTTTTGGCACAATGTTTTGGTCATTATTCAATAATTGTTCTATCGTTTATAAAGAGCTTTTATAAAAAAAAAAGGTTTTGCCTATATGTTATAAAAGTGGTCTGCTGCAGAGTTGCTATATGCTGGTAAGGATTAATGCAGAACTTTGGTTGCCAAAAAAGGGGCAAAATCTTTTAAAAACATCTCTGAAACTTCTTGCGTGCATCAAAGTTATCTCAAACAAACATTGTTTGCATGACCCTCTACCAAAATTGTTCAATATATTTTGATTGGACAAAAAAACATGGAACAGGTTTAATCTATATGCCTATAATGCAAACTTTGAAAATCTTCCTGTTTTAACCCTTTGCTACATACAATACTGTGGCAAAAGGAGTAATTGGTCATTATAAGAAATTTCTCCTGTTGTCACAATGTTTTTAAAGGTTCCTTCAGTGTCTCTCTATAAAGTTGGTTCAATCCATCTTGATTGGTTGTGAAACCTTACCCCTAACATGGCAGGGATAGTTTCCCTTGAATGCAAACTTAAAATATTCTTTTTTTGAAAAGAAATGATCCTGTTTCAAATTTGTTCCTTTGTTGACCCTCTACAAACTGGCATCTGAGCGGCTGGATGCCTATATTGCAGATTATTTCTATGTGGGAAAGAGTTAGATTGCTTAAGAATATTTTATTGTTCTGGGAAAATTGAATGATTGATCTTACCTTGAACCACACAAATTGAGTGAGCAATCTAGGGCTTCATGGCCCTCTTTATTTGGCACATGCCATAACTTATTAACTGCATATATATTGAGTCTTATACCTGGGTTTATCATGAGAAAATAGCCAATTCTGCGATGATGGCAAGGTTTTGCGAAGGGTATATAGCATTGGTGCTGTGTGAGTGAGTTGAAAACATGATAAAGAGAAAACCGTACCACTGAGGGTAATCAGACATTGCATACTTGTACTTGACAAAGGTCAAGGTCACTGGACGTATATATTAAAATTACCTGTCTGCATGATTGAGAGTCTGAGGATTATCCAATTTGGCATACTTGTATCCCTTTATGAAAAGATGTGCCCTTTTGATTTTCCTGTTCAACGGTCAAGGTCACTCACACTGAATGTAATAATCCATATTTCTTGTAAGCACACAAGAGAAAACCATACTATTAAGGATAATCAAACATAGCTTACTTTTACCCCATCATGAAAGATATTATGCTCTATTGATTTTCAGGGTCAAAGCAAAAGGTCAGAGTTGCTGGAACTTAAAAAACAAGATTTGGAAAAATCTTCAATTTTACAAGAAAAAAGTCACTGTCTGAAGGCAGATAAAAAATAATCATAAAGTAGAACAATATTGTTAATAAACCTTTTGTTTAAATCTGTTTGTTGTCAATATATCTCATCTGAAACTGTTGCCTGCCAGTCCATGTTTAGTTGAGAGTACAGAATATACTGGTATGTAGATCAAGAATCATGCCATTTTTGGCGAGGGGGGTAGGGGACAAAGAACATTATCTATTGGGTCTTAATATATAGTAATTTATTTGGTTATGTCATTGGGGCAGGTACCAGCTTTAATAACAGTCTGCCATACAGTTTTTGTGTCACCTGATTGGGATCACCCTGTGTCTGTCGTATGCCAGGTGTCGCCCTTTGTTAACAATGACTTTAAACTACATTTCCCCTTAAAACTTACCCACTTGTAGATGCATTTTGTCACATTTTGACACATATACAGCTGACGACCAGTTAACACATTGCGAAAAATGAAGAAATGGATCTACCATTGCACCACTGTCTTCTATAACTATAAGGGAAGGGGTTAAGAGTAAGGTTTACATAAGAGTGGGAAGAAGCACTTGGAAGAATTTGTTGACAGCTTGCATGGATTCCTCTCCTTCCTATTTCAAAGGTCAATGTTTTGAGTAAACCCTTAGTCATGTGCACGCTCTTTTGGGTTATCCATATAGTGCTATTTATAACACCAATTCAATTTATCAAATCATAAGTGGCATTTAAAAGACAAAGGACTGCTTTAAATCACATAAGTTGTAAATTTATACATGAGATTTATTTCCCTATATAAGTGGTACTGATTAACAATTACGAACGTCTCTTCACTATTTTCTGACAGAGTCCAATGGACCCTTTTACAATTTCTCAAAGAGAACCGGCCATCTGCCGATATGATCAGTTAAAGCCAGAATTTGAATGGTTACAATTTGTCCAGAGACCATAATTTAGAGTCACAGATTAAACCATTCGGGACCTCAATCTTATGGGTCGCTGACAACCCAAAACGTTCGTAAATCATGAAGAAATGGATCTACCATTGCACCACTGTCTTCTATAACTATAAGGGAAGGGGTTAAGAGTAAGGTTTACATAAGAGTGGGAAGAAGCACTTCTTCTTGGAAGAATTTGTTGACAGCTTGCATGGATTCCTCTCCTTCCTATTTCCAAGGTCAATGTTTTGAGTAAACCCTTTCCCAAACACAACAAATCTGCAGCAGACGACAGCATCTAAGCAAAAACATCCACAAATATTTTAAATGACAGGGCTCAACGTTAACGGTTGTCCGATAGCCCAGGGTAAGTAAAAGTTGAGTCCAGGCAAGTTGTTTTTAACAGCAGTTGTCCGATCGGGCATGTGGCAGTTAGAATCCTTTCTGGGACAAATATGTTGACATGTCAATATTTTATTTCATTATTTGATCAAACCCTATTGAGTTTAAAACTTTAAACTGTAAAATTCAACATAAAGATCAATGAACAAAATAATTCTGTAAACTGGAAGTGTTTACATAGTACATGCGCACGCTCTTTTGGGTTATTCCATATAGTGCTATTTATAACACCAATTCAATTTATCAAATCATAAGTGGCATTTAAAATACAAAGGACTGCTTTAAATCACATAAGTTGTTAATTTATACATGAGATTTATTTCCCTATATAAGTGGTACTGATTAACAATTACGAACGGCTAATCACTATTTTCTGACAGAGTCCAATGGACCCTTTTACAATTTCTCAAAGAGAACCGGCCATCTGCCGATATGATCAGTTAAAGCCAGAATTTGAATGGTTACAATATGTCCAGAGACCATAATTTAGAGTCACAGATTAAACCATTCGGGACCTCAATCTTATGGGTCGCTGACAACCCAAAACATTCGTAAATCATGAAGAAATGGATCTACCATTGCACCACTGTCTTCTATAACTATAAGGGAAGGGGTTAAGAGTAAGGTTTACATAAGAGTGGGAAGAAGCACTTGGAAGAATTTGTTGACAGCTTGCATGGATTCTTCTCCTTCCTATTTCAAAGGTCAATGTTTTGAGTAAACCCTTTCCCAAACACAACAAATCTGCAGCAGACGACAGCATCTTAGCAAAAACATCCACAAATAATTTAAATGACAGGGCTCGACGTTAACGGTTGTCCGATAGCCCGGGGCAAGTAAAAGTTGAGTCCAGGCAAGTTGTTTTTAACAGCAGTTGTCCGATCGGGCATGTGGCAGCTAGAATCCTTTCTGGGACCAATATGTTGACATGTCAATATTTTATTTCATTATTTGATCAAACCCTGTTGAGTTTAAAACTTTAAACTGTAAAATTCACCATAAAGATCAATGAACAAAATAATTCTGTAAACTGGAAGTGTTTACATAGTACATGCGCACGCTCTTTTGGGTTATTCCATATAGTGCTATTTATAACACCAATTCAATTTATCAAATCATAAGTGGCATTTAAAAGACAAAGGACTGCTTTAAATCACATAAGTTGTAAATTTATACATGAGATTTATTTCCCTATATTAGTGGTACTGATTAACAATTACGAACGGCTCTTCACTATTTTCTGACAGAGTCCAATGGACCCTTTTACAATTTCTGTAAAATACACATGTCACATGATGAATCTCTATTTTAATTTATGCTGCCTCGTTCTAAAAAGATTCATCCCCGAGTATTGATTGGTCAGAATTGAACTAAACAATACGTCATTTACACTTTTCTGAAGAGGTATTTTCCGGAACCCCCTGAATTCAAAATGGCGTATGTCAATAATAATTTTTCCGAGATCTTAGCAAATTCCGACTAATTTTGTTTAAAGTACATTCTAATGTCAAACTGTAGACACTTTTATGTGTTTAAATTACTTGTTTGTGTAAACATAAACGTAAATATCGTCGTGTAAATTCGACTGCAGTTTTAATTGGACTGCATTTTAAGACAGTAAATCAACAAGGCAGGACACTGTAATTCACAATATAATGACATATATTCGGGCAAGTTGGATTTGAGTCCGGGCAAGTAAATTTTCAAAGTACTTGTCCGACTGTAATACAGATCAGGAATGAGTGTTTATTCTCCGGATCAATTTTTTATGCCTATTAAAAAGATTAGGGTAGGCAAGAAAAAAATAGCGTCGGTCGGGTTACCGGAAACACAGGTATTTTTTTTTTGCCTTACTTGTTTACATAAACATAAACATCATCCTGTAAATTCGACTGCGATTTTAATTGGGCCATGCATTTTAAGACAGCAAATCAACAAGGCAGGACACCTGTAATTCACAATATAATGACATATATTCTGGCGAGTTGTATTTGATTCCAGGCAAGTAAATTTTCAAAGTACTTGTCCGACCAGGCAAGTAGGTTCAAAAGTTAATGTTGAGGCCTGAATGATGGTATCATTAATTGAATAGAGTAAACATTGTGGCAAAATGAGAAATTTGTTGTTATGAACAATTTTTCCTTTTGCCACAATGTTTTTAAAAGTTATCTGCTGCAGAGGTGTCAGAAAGCGTCTGTATGTTGGAAAAAATTATTTAATCATTATTATTACCTTTTATCAGGGGACAATGCTGCTACGTACACGTTGTTTTTCTTGCGATACCTCAACTGAGAGACAAGAAGATTTTCAAGACATAAGTGTTCCTGTAAGAGTGGAAAAAGAAGATGAGGATTCAGATACAGGTATATTCATACTTTTGACCGATATCCTTTTTAGATAACCGGAGTCAAAAGGCTCTAGGTGATCTATTCTGATCATTCTCTGTCAGTTGTCCATTGTTAACTTTTGGCTTCAAATGACATCTCCAAAATCACTGGACCAGTTTTAAGCAAACCTTCACAGGAATGTTCCTCTGGTGGTTCTCTTTCAAATTGTTTGAAGAGTAACACTTTCCCTCATACGACAATTCTGCAGCAGACCACTTTGAACATATTTTGTCATAAAATAGAAAATCTCTATAATTAAATGGATATCCTATGACTAAAAGTGGAAAACATTGTGGCAAAAGGACAAATTGCTTGTTTTGTCACTGATTTCAAAAAGCTGTCTGCTGCAGAGGGTCAGAAAGCATCTATATGAGGAAAAGGGTTAATTAAATACCTTATTACAAATGTCCTTCACTGATAAACCTTTTTATTAACAGTGTCCAGTACCTCTCTTTAGCCCCATATTAGCAGTTACACATTTACTACTATACAATCACTCAGTAGATCTTTTTAACCCTTTCCCTCATACGACAATTCTGCAGCAGACGACATTGAACGTATTTTGTCAAAACATCTCTATAATTGAATGGATAACCTATGACTAAAAGTGGAAAACATTGTGTCAAAAGGAGAAATTGCACGTTTTGTGCAATTTCTTCTTTTGTCACTATGTTTTCAAAAAGCCGTCTGCTGCAGAGGCATCAGAAAGCGTCTATATGAGGGAAAGGGTTAATGCGATTTTGTTTGCTCACCAAGACAGTTGATTTCTTCATCCTGTTGGCAGCATCACTGGGTGGCACAATGGCCTTGGCAAAATGTTTTAGGTTTTTGATGTACAATCAAGCTCCCACTTTGCTATCTGCTATAACCCTTACCTACAATACAGCAAATCTGCAGCAGATCACTCTTTTAAGACATTGGAAGAACGATAATGTATGAATGAAAGTTTAACAATTGAATAGTGTTGAAAAGGTGGCAAAAGGAGGGATTATCTCATAATGAGGTGGTCACCTGTCTTACATAGAGATATATAGGTTAAAACTTTGAAAGCCTTCTTGTCTGAAACTGAAAGTCCTAGAGCTTAAATATTTGGTGTGTAGCATTTTTGGTGTGTGGTCCTTTACGAAGATTATTCAATTTATGCCCCTTGTGTCAAAATTGGCCCTGCTTTACATAGATATATATATAAAAAAAAATTGAAAAGTATCCATTAAAAATTATGCCCCTGGGTTTATAAATTGCCCTGCCCCAGTGGTCACCTGTTTAACATATAGCTATATATGGGGAAAGACTTTGGAAATCTTCTTGTCTGAAACTGTAAGGCCTAGAGCTCAGATATTTGGTGTGTACATTGTCTACCAAGATTATTCAAATAATGGCTCTTGATCCAAAACTGGCCACACCCTTGAGGTCCCCTGTTTTACATAGAAATATAGGGAGAATCTTCTTGTCTGAAACCGAAAGGGTTAAAAAGTGGCCCCGCTCCGGGAGTCACCTGTTTTAATATAGAGATAAATATAGGGGAAATCTTTCGGTTTCAGACAAGATGATTTTCAAAGTTTTTTAAAGTTTTTCCTTTTGGTGGCCATGGCAATCAGAGTTATGCATGGAATTAATTTCTTTGAACAACTTTGATAGAGGATCACCCAATGAGCGTTCCTATCAAGTTAAGTAAAAATCCAAACTTTAAAATTCTTCTTCTCTTTGTCTGATTCCAAGATAATTTTGTAGAAATGTTCCTTAAGTGACTCCCCAAAACACTGTACACATTTTGTTATAGTGCCTGAATGAAAAAGATAGCAGCCAGGTACCATCAGAAAAGGGGTAAATGAACTTTTAGTTTCAAACGACATCTCCTCTAAAACACCCATGGACTGCTTTCATCCAAACTTCACTGGAATGTTCTTTTGGTGGTCCTCTTTCAAATTGTTCAAAGATTAAAATCCATAATTTCACATGTCCTTTACTGATTAGCTGTTTCATTTTCAGGTTATTCCCACTCTTTATTGAATTTTTATCCCCCGCTTTTCAGACTACACGAAATCTTTCTAAACCTGTCAGTCCGAAAGCTAATTTTTAGCTCACCTGAGCTTTGCTCAAGGTGAGTTATTGTGATCGCCTTTTGTCCGGCGTCCGTCGCGCGTCGTGCGTCAGTTTCTTCTCCTCAGTAACCAGTGGGTCAATTTTGATGAAACTTCACAGAAAGCATCCTCTCAATGACCTCACCAGAATTCCTTCAAATTTTTGGGATCCATGCAAAATTCTGGTTTCCATGGCAACGAAACCGAAAAAACTTCAAAATTCTTCTTCTCCCAAACTAATTGGCAGATTTTCAAATAATGTTGTAGAAATGTTCCTTGGATGACCCTCTATCAGATTCCTTCAAGCCGTGTTGATTGGTCTAAAAACATGGCCACCAGGGGGGGCGGGGCTATTTTGCCTTATATGGCTATAGTGAAAACTTAAAAAATCTTCTCCTCCGAAAGTGTCAGGCCGATTTTCAAATAATTTTGTAGAAATGTTCCTTGGGTGACCCTCTATCAGATTCCTTCAAGCCATGTTGATTGGTCGAAAAACATGGCCGCCACGAGGGGCGGGGCTATTTTGCCTTATATGGCTATAGTGCAAACTTAAAAAATCTTCTCCTCCAAAAGTGTCAGGCCGATTTTCAAATAATTTTGTAGAAATGTTCCTTGGGTGATCCTCTATCAGATTCCTTCAAGCCATGTTGATTGGTCAAAAAACATGGCCGCCAGGGGGCGGGGCTATTTTGCCTTTTATGGCTATAGTGAAAACTTAAAAAATCTTCTCCTCCATAAGTGTCAGGCTGATTTTCAAATAATTTTGTAGAAATGTTCCTTGGGTGACCCTCTATCAGATTCCTTCAAGCAATGTTGATTGGTCGAAAAACATGGCCACCACGGGGCGGGGGCTATTTTAACTTATATGGCCAAAGTGAAAACTTAAAGAATCTTCAACATCTTCTCCTCAGTAACCAGTGGGTCAATTGGAATGAAACTTCACAGAAAGCATCCTCTCAATGACCTCACCAGAATTCCTTCAACTTTTTGGGATCCATGCAGAATTCTGGTTTCCATGGCAACGAAACGAAAAAAACTTCAAAGTTCTTCTTCTCCCAAACTGGCAGATTTTCAAATAATTTTGTAGAAATGTTCCTTGGATGACCCTCTACCAGATTCCTTCAAGCCATGTTGATTGGTCGAAAAACACGGCCGCCAGGGGTGCGGGGCTATTTTGCCTTATATGGCTATAGTGAAAACTTAAAAAATCTTCTCCTCCGAAAGTGTCGGGCTGATTTTCAAATGATTTTGTAGAAATGTTCCTTGGGTGACCCTCTATCAGATTCCTTCAAGCCATGTTGATTGGTCGAAAAACATGGCCGCCAGGGGGGGGGGGGGCTATTTTGCCTTATATGGCTATAGTGCAAACTTAAAAAATCTTCTCCTCCAAAAGTGTCAGCCCGATTTTCAAATAATTTTGTAGAAATGTTCCTTGGATGACCCACTTTCAGATTCCTTCAAGTCATGTTGATTGGTCAAAAAACATGGCCGCCAGTGGGCAGGGCTATTTTGCATTATATGGCTATAGTGAAAACTTAAAAAATCTTCTCCTCCAAAAGTATCTGGCCGATTTTCAAATAATTTCGTAGAAATGTTCCTAAGCCAAGTTGATTGGTCGGAAACTATGGCTGCCAGGGGGCGGGGCTTATATAGCTAAAGTGGAAAAAAAAAATCAGGTGAGCGATTCAAGGGCCATCATGGCCCTCTTGTTTATATATTTTCCTCTTTGTTCCACCAATTTTTGCTTGAAAATTTGTCAGTCCAAATGAAATTTTGTCAGTCAGGACTGAAGGACTGACGACTTTCGCGTAGTCTGGCTTTTTTGAAGAAAAAAGGGGGGTTATTAATTTGGGTTCGTCCGTCTGTCCATCTGTCTGTCACACTTCGTTTCTGTACAATAACTGCCACAAATGTGAACCGTTTTTTTTTTCAAACTTGGTAGCAAGGTTAAATGCCTTAAGGGCTAGGCCAAGTTTGATCGTCACTTTTGGCGGACTTTATTCTGTGGAGTTATGGCCCCTTAATTAGCAAAAAATGTCGTTTGTTGCTGTTTCCGTGCAATAACTGCCACAAATGTGAACCGTTTTTTAGCTCCACTGGCTGAAAGCCAGTCGAGCTTATGTCATGGCGAATTGTCCGTCGTGCGTGTGTCTGTGCGTGCGTTAACTTTTTCCTTTAAACGACTTCTTCTCCCTAACAACTTGGTCAATTTGGTTGAAACTTCATAGGAAGCATCCTCTCAATGTCCTCTCTTAAATTCCTTCAAATTATTTTGATCCATCCATAATTCTGGTTTCCATGGCAACCAAAAGTGTCAGGCCGATTTTCAAATAATTTTGTAGAAATGTTCCTTGGATGACCCTTTATTAGATTCCTTCAAGAAATGTTGATTGGTTGAAAAACATGGCCGCCAGGGGGCGGAGCTATTTTGCCTTATATAGCTATAGTGAAAACTTAAAAAATCTTCTTCTCCGAAAGTGTTCAGCTGATTTTCAAATAATTTTGTAGAAATGTTCCTTGGGTGACCCTCTATCAGATTCTTTCAAGCCATGTTGATTGGTTAAAAAACATGGCCGCCAGAGGGCAGTGCTATTTTGCCTTATATGGCTAAAGAGAAAACTTAAAAAATCTTCTCCTCCAAAAGTGTCAGGCCAATTTTCAAATAATTTTGTAGAAATGTTCCTTGGGTGATCCTCTATCAGATTCCTTCAAGCCATGTTAATTGGTCAAAAAACATGGCCGCCAGGGGGCGGGGCTATTTTGCCTTATATAGCTATAGTGAAAACTTAAAAAATCCTCTCCTCCGAAAGTGTCAGGCTGATATTCAAATAATTTTGCAGAAACATTCCTTGGGTGACACTCTACAAGATTCCTTTAAGCCATGGTGGTTGGTCAAAAACATGGCCACCAGGGGGCAGGGCTGTTTAAAGATTTGATTTTTGCCTTATGGCCGTGGAGCGATACTGGCCCTCTTGGGCCTCTTGTTTCAAACCTGGTAACAAGGTTAAATGCCTTAAGGGCTAGGCCATGTTCGATCGTCTCTCTTGACAGACTTTATTCGGTGGAGTAATGGCCCCTTAATTAACAAAAAATGTCGTTTGTTGCTGTTTCCGTGCAATAACTGCCACAAATGTGAACCGTTTTTTTTTCAAACTTGGTAACAAGGTTAAATGCCTTAAGGGCTAGGCCAAGTTCGATCGTCACTTTCAGCAGAGTTTATTTGGTGGAGTTATGGCCCCTTATTTAACAAAAAATATCTTTTGTTGCTGTTTCCGTGCAATAACTGCCACAAATGTGAACCGTTTTTTTTTCAAACTTGGTAACAAGGTTAAATACCTTAAGGGCTAGGCCAAGTTTGATCGTCACTTTCGGTGGAGTTATGGCCCCTTATTTAACAAAAAAGTTGTTTTTTGCTGTTTCCGTGCAATAACTGCCACAAGTGTGAACCGTTTATTTTCAAACTTGGTAACAAGGTTAAATGGGCTAGTCCAAGTTCGATCGTCACTTTCGGCAGAGTTTATTAGCTCACCTGAGCTTTGCTCAAGGTGAGTTATTGTGATCGCCTTTTGTCCAGCATCCGTCGTGCGTCAACTTCTTCTCCTCAGTTACCAGGGGGTCAATTTGGATGAAACTTCACAGAAAGCATCCTCTCAATAATCTCACCAGAATTCCTTCAAATTTTTGGGATCCATGCAAAATTCTGGTTTCCATGGCAACGAAACCGAAATTCTTTTTCTCCCAAACTGGTTGGCAGATTTTCAAATAATTTTGTAGAAATGTTCAGATTCCTTCAAGCCTAGTTGATTGGTCGGAAACTATGGCTGCCAGAGGGCGGGGCTTATATAGGTTAAGTGGGAAAAAAAAAATCAGGTGAGCGATTCCAGGGCCATCATGGCCCTCTTGTTCGGTGGAGTTATGGCCCCTTATTTAACAAAAAATGTCTTTTGTTGCTGTTTCTGTGCAATAACTGCCACAAATGGAAACCGGTTTATTCGGTGGAGTTATGGCCCCTTGATTAACAAAAAATGTCGTTTGTTGCTGTTCTGTGCAATTACTGCCACAAATGTGAGATCACTTTTTGTCCGTCCGGCGTCGTCCGGCGTTAACATTTAGACATTTTGATCATCTCCTCCTTAACCACTTGACTAATTTCAACCAAACTTCACAGGAATGTTCCTTTGGTGGACCTCTTTCAAAATTGTTCAAAGATTTAAATTCCATCGAGAACTGGTTGCTGCGGCAACAGAAAAGGGGAAAATTGCCAAATCTTAAAAAATCTTCTTGTCCAAAAGTACTGGCCCAATTTAAAAATTATTTTGCACAAATGTTCCTTGGGGTACCCTCTACAAAGATTGTTCAAATATTTCTGATCCGTTGAAAAACATGGCCATTTTCCTTATATGTGCATTGTTAAAGCTTTAAAAATCTTCTTGTCCAAAAGTACTGGCCCGATTTGAAAATTATTTTGCCCAAATGTACATTGGGGCACCCTTTACCAAGATTGTTCAAATATTTCCGATCGGTTGAAAAACATGGCCGCCAGGGGGCGGAGCCTGTTTTCCTTATATGTGCATTGTTAAAATTTTAAAAATATTCTTGTCAAAAAGTATTTGCCCGATTTGAAAATTATTTTGCACAAATATTCCTTGGGGCACCCTTTACCAAGATTGTTCAAATATTTCCGATCCGTTGAAAAACATGGCCGCCAGGGGGCGGAGCTTGTTTTCCTTATATGTGCATTGTTAAAACTTAAAAAATCTTCTTGTCCAAAAGTACTGGCCCGATTTGAAAATTATTTTCCACAAATGTTCATTGGGGCACCCTTTACCAAGATTGTTCAAATATTTCCGATCGGTTGAAAAACATGGCCGCCAGGGGGCGGAGCCTGTTTTCCTTATATGTGCATTGTTAAAATTTTAAAAATCTTCTTGTCTAAAAGTACTGGCCCAATTTGAAAATTATTTTGCATAAATGTTCCTTGGGGCACCCTTTACCAAGATTGTTCAAATATTTCCGATCCGTTGAAAAACATGCTTGTTTACCTTATATGTGCATTGTTAAAACTTTGAAAATTTTCTTGTCCAAAAGTATAAGCCCAATTTGAAAATTATTTTGCACAAATGTTCCTTTGGGAACCCTTTATCAAGATTGTTCAAATATTTCCGATCCGTTGAAAAACATGGCCGCCAGGAGGTGGAGCCTATTTTCCTTATTGTTAAAACTTTAAAAATCTTCTTTGGCCCGATTTGAAAATTATTTTGCACAAATGTTCATTGGGGCACCCTTTACCAAGATTGTTCAAATATTTCCGATCCGTTGAAAAAACATGTCTGCCAGGGGGCTAAGCTTGTTTTCCTTATATGTGTATTGTTAAAACTAAAAAATCTTCTCGTCCAAAAGAATTAGCCCGATTTGAAAATAATTTTTCACAAATGTTCTTTGGGGCACCCTCTACCAAAATTGTTCAAATATGTCTGATCTGTTGAAAAACATGGCCGCCAAGGTTGCTGCAGCATCAGAAAGGGGGCAAAATGTCCAAGCTTTAAAAATCTTCTTCTTTGAATCTGCATGTCTGATTCCATTATAGTTTGGTAGAAATTGCCTTAGGTGAGCCTCTACAAAGATCGTTCAAGGCATACTGTTTGGTTGAAAAACATGGCAGTCAGGAGGCATCAGAAAAGGGGCAAAATGACAAAACTTTGAAATTCCATTTTTAGCTCGACTTTTGAAAAAAACGAGAGCTATTGTCATGACCCTGGCGTCGTCGGGGGCGGCGTCGTCGTCCGGTTAAGGTTTTTTGTTCAGCTCAGCTTTTTTTCTGTTTTCTAACAAACTACTACTGTTAAAGTCACTAAACTTCATAAACATAATCATAATATGTTAAATAATAAAAGTATATAGCTGGAAATCTTTGTTTATTTCACTTAAAACTTCAAAACGTAAGGTTAAGGTTTTTTGTTTAGCTCAGGTTTTTGACAATTTTTATGCCCCCGAAATCACCGATTCGGTGGGCATCTAGTTTTTGGCCTGTCTGCACGAAAAAAACTTTAACCTTGACCACTACTTTTGAACCATAACAGGTACAGCTACCATATTTCACATGTGTATTCCTTGTGACATGACCTTTCTGTCAGTACCAAAATTGTTCACCTTGCGACCTTGACATTTGACCTAGATGTTGCCATTCTCGAAAAAAACTTACTTTGACCACTAGTTTTGAACCATAACAGGTACGGCTACCATATTTCACATGTGTATACCTTGTGACATGACCTTTCTGTCAGTACCAAAATTGTTCACCTTGCGACCTTGACATTTGACCTAGATGTTGCCATTCTCGAAAAAAACATTAACCTTGACCACTACTTTTGAACCATAACAGGTACGGCTACCATATTTCACATGTGTATTCCATGTGACATGACCTTTCTGTCAGTACCAACATTTTTGCCCTGGCGACCTTGACCTTTGACTTAGATGTTGCCATTCGGGGGCATCAGTGTTTCACAAACACATCTTGTTTACTCATGATTTTTCATATCTTAAAAACTTTTCTTTTTTTTTCCTTGAAACTTCACAAACTTGCTGAGTGTCTTAAGTTGACCTTATATAACAAGTTTCATAACTCTGTAAATAGTATTGACAAAATTATCTTGAAACTTCACAAACTTGCTGAGTGTCTTAAGTTGACCTTATATAACAAGTTTCATAACTCTGTAAATAGTATTGACAAAATTATCTCCCCATTTCGATTTAGAAAATCTACTTTGAAGGGAGAAAAATGGTGATAACTGAAACACAATTTAACCTATAGCTTTGAAACTTCCTAAACTTATTCAATGTCTTAACATAACTTGATACAACAAGTTCCATAACCCAGAACTTAATATTGACCAAATTATCCCCCCTTTTGGACTTAGAAAATCTACACTGAAGGTGTTGTCATCCGGTTAAGGTTTTTTAGCTCGACTTTTGAAAAAAACGAGAGCTATTGTCATGACCCTGGCGGCGGCGGCGTGGTCGTCTGGTTAAGGTTTTTTGTTTAGCTAATTTTCTTTCTGTTTTCTCCCTATCAGTCGAGCGTCTGTGCCGTATGCGGTGCTCTTGTTTTAAGTTCTTGTCTGATATTAAGGAAATTGAATATAAATCCTACTTCAGTGATCCTCTACATTTAATTTGTTCAAGCTGTTTTGATTAGTTACAAAATCATAGCAACCTCGCGTCATCACAAAAGGGGTAAATGAACTTTTAGCTACAAATGACAACTCCTACCATTCCACTTGACCAATTTCAACATTACTTCACAGGAATGTTCCTTTGATGGTCCTCTTTCAAAATTGTTCAAATACTTGCATTCTGTGTAGAACCTTTGTTGCTGCAGCATCAGAAATTGAGAAAGCTCTTGTTAGATTTCAAGATATAAATGGCTTTTACTGATAAACTATTTCTTTAACTGAGTGTCCACTCCTTGCAGTTTCATTTGAACTCCTGATCAAATTTTCACAGATATTTGCAGTTGAATATTTGCTTCTAATTAACTATCATTCTTGGCCCTCTTGTTTTTCAAACTTGGTAACAAGGTTATGCCTTAACAGCTAGGCCAAGTTCGATCGTCACTTTCGGCGGACTTTATTCCTACAATATTTCCTGCAAGCGGGGATATAAATTTCATGTATTTGCTTGTTACCTTTATTACCAGTAGCATTTGCTACTATATTATCACTCAGGGGAGCGATTAGGGCCATCTTGGACCTCTTGTTTTGGTGGGGATCTCAATTCAACAAACTAACTTGTTCTATTTGCCACAATGAATTTATAAGAATGAGTCAAAATGTGTCTACAAGTGGATAAGGGTTAAATAAACCAACACACTGATTTCATAGTTGTGAAAATAGTAGGCCCTTATTAGCTCACCTGAGCACAAAGTGCTCAAGGTGAGCTTTTGTGATCACTAGACGTCGTCTGTCTGTCCTGTATGTTAACATTTTCCTACAAAAGACTTCTCCTCCTAAACCAATGAAACAAATTCAAAATGATTTCAAAGGAATGTACCTGAGGTGGTCCACTTTCAAAGTTGTTCAAAGAATTCAATTCCATGCAGAACTTTGGTTGCTGCAGCATCAGAAAAGGGGGAAAATGCCAAAACTGTTAAAATCTTCTTGTCTAAAAGTTGAAAAACATGGTCGCCATGCAGGGTTGGAGCTTGTTTGTATAGTTAAAACTTAAAAACTCTTCTTGTCCAAACGTACCTCCCCGATTTATAAATAATTGGGCACAAATGTTCCTTGGGTTACCCTCTTTCAAGATTGTTCAAATTATTCTGATCTGTGAAAACATAGCCAGCGGGTGAAGCTTTTTTATACGGATCGTATTATAGTTTTACCTGCGGCGTACAGGCTGGTGGGCGGGCGGCGTCCAGTATGTTGTCAGCTCAATAACTTTAGAAGCCTTTGTCCAATCATCAACAAATTTAGTCAGAATGTGTATTGGCATAATATCTCGAACTAGTTCGATAACTAGCCATATCGCTTTAGTCAATCAAGAGTTATTGCCCTTTAATTATAGAAATTACCTAAAATTAGTCTTGTCAGCTCAATTACTTTAGAAGCCTTTGTCCAATCGTCACCAAATTTTGTCAGAATGTGTATTGGCATAATATCTCGGACAAGTTCGATAACAAGCCATATCGCTTTAGTCAATCAAGAGTTATCGCCCTTTTATTAAAGAAATTACCTAAAATTGGGATTGTCAGCTCAATAACTTTAGCAGCCTTTGTCCAATCTTCACCAAATCTATTCAGAATGTGTATTGGCATAATATCTCGGACAAGTTTGATAACTAGCCATATTGCTTTAGTCAATCGAGAGTTATCGCCCTTTAATTATAGAAATTACCTAAAATTGGTCTTGTCAGCTCAATTTTAGAAGCCTTTGTTCAATCATCACCAAATTTGGTCAGAATGGGTTTTGGCATAATATCTTGGGACAAGTTCGATAACTTACCACGTTATCTTAGTCACTACACACTTATGTCCCTCGAAATGGCCAAAACTGTACTAACAGTGTCTGCTCTCTAAGTTTGCCTGATGTACAACCAATTATAACTATACTATACAAAAAAAAACAGGACAGGTGTATTTTGTGACATTTGGCGCTCTTGTTTCCTTATATGTATATTTTGTGAAAACTTTGATAATAATTTGCCACAAATGTTCCTTTGGTGACTCTCTTTCAAGATTATTCAAATTATTCTGATCAGCTGAAAAACATGGCCGCCAGGGGGCAGAGCTTGTTTTCTTTATATCTATATCTTGTCGAAAAATGTATTGGCCCGATTTGAAAATAATTTTGCACAAATGTTCCTTGGGTCACCCTCTACAAATTAATCAGTTTACTATCTGATCTTCACCAAACTTACACAGTAGTTAGGTATCCATGAGAGCTTGGTTCCTTTTGCAAACCAGCCAGATCCGCCCATGCAAGACTGGATTATGGCCCTTGAAATTGTCAGAATTGCTATAATAGAGCTTGTGAATGCGATAAAGTCTTCAGTTTTGATTGTACCTCAATCAAACTTATACAGTAGTTAGATATCCATGAGAGCTCGGTTCCTTTCGCAAACCAGCCAGATCCGCCTATGCAAGACTGGATTATGGCCCTTGAAATTGTCAAAATTGCTATAATTGAGCTTGTGAACACAATAGAGGCTCCATTTACTAACTAATCTTCACCAAACTCAGATAGTAGTTAAATATTGATGAGAGCTTGGTTCCTTTCGAAAACAAGCAAGATGTGCCCTTGCATGACTGGATTATGGCCCTTGAAATTGTTAAAATTGCTATAATACAGCTTATAGATAATACACAATAGAGCCTCCATTTACTATTCAATCTTCACCAAACTTAGATAGTAGTTAAATATTGATGAGAGCTTGGTTCTTTTCGCAAACCAGCCAGATCCGCCCATGCAAGACTGGATTATGACCCTTGAAATTGTCAAAATTGCTATAATAGAGCTTGTGAACACAATAGAGGCTCCATTTATCATCTGATCTTCATCAATCTTAGATAGTAGTTAAATATTGATGAGAGCTTAGTTCTTTTCGAAAACCAGCCAGATGTGCCCTTGCATGACTTGATTATGGCCCTTGAAATTGTCAAAATTGCTATAATACAGCTTGTGAACACAAAAGAGCCTCCATTTACTATCCGATCTTCACCATACATACATGCTCTGGATTGAAAATGACCAAAGAACCATACCAATAGAGCATGGGCCTCTTGTTTAAAATTATATCTTTTCCTCCTAGCTCAAATATAAAAGATCTATGTGATTGATACAGAACCATCATGGTCCTCTTGGCATCAGAAAAGGGGTGAAATTACAAAACTTTTCATTATAAACTTTTCATGTATTGACATTTTCCATATTTTTGCCTCAATGTTTTCAATATTGTCTACTGCTTACTTTTTGTATGTGGGAAAGGGTTAAGGGAAGAAAACTTGAAAGTCCTGTAATTATATCCATCTCTTTTCTGTATGAATCTTTTTTCATGAATCTGTAGAGGATGACTTCTGAAAAACGGCACCAAAAATTTCTTCTTTAACCTTCTGAAAGCATTACAAACAATTTCTTCGTTCACCTTCTGAAAAGCGTTGCAAACAATTTCTTTCTTTTACTTTCTGAAAGCGTTACAAACAATTTCTTCTTTAACCTTCCAAAAATGTTACAAACAATTTCTTCTTTTCCCTTCTGAAAACGTTACAAACAATTTATTCTTTTACCTTCTGAAAGTTACAAACAATTTCTTCTTTTACCTTCTTCCAAAAATGTTACAAACAATTTCTTCTTTTACCTTCTTCAGAAAATGTAACAAACAATGTTTTCTTTTACCTTCTTCTGAAAATGTTATAAATAATTTCTTCATTTACCTTCTGAAAACGTTACAACAATTTCTTCATTTACCTTCTGATAATGTAACAAACAATTTCTTCTTTCACTTTCTTTTGAAAACGTAACAAACAATTTTGTCATTTACCTCAATGTTGTACTCTCTACCTCCAACTTGTACATTTGTAATTATCTGTAGACTTTCAATAGGCATATATGACTTATCATTCTTTTTTCCACCATTTCTATTTCTCAGAAGAAAGTATAAAAGAAGATATTCAGTGTAGCCTGTTAGATGTAATAGAGGCCTCTACAGAAGTTGAAAAGCTACAAGACGACAATAAATACCACTGTGATGAATGTAAGAGTTACCAGAATGCTGAACGCTCAATTCACTATGACGCCCTGCCTGATATTTTGACCTTGCACCTTAAACGATTTTCAGCAAGTAGTGGGTAAGTGTTTCCGCATTGCCTGATTGGCAGTGGGGTTTATTTTGTTGCCTACTAGGGCCTGCAAAATGTTTTGTGATTGGGGTTTTACTTATGAAGAACAGCATTTGATCAAAATTATTTTTTATTGCAAACCTTTACTGAAACACATTTTTGTAACCATTTTACCCAGACATGAAATGCGACTAGATAGTCTTAAGATATCTGGTCGAGACACTGGTATATACCCCTGCCAAGAGAACTTCTGGACTTCTGGACTTCAATTTCTTCCCAGAAAGCAATTTTTGAAGGAAGGAGGATAGTTTACAACATGCCAGCTTTAAGACGTCAGGAAATTCTGGCACTTGTGAGAGAAGGCTTTCCATCTTTATCTCCATGTTACAAGGTGTATTGTAAGCTAGTCAGTGAATATGACACATCTTTTGAGCCCCGGTAGCAACGCAGGCTGTCAATAGCGGCTTGTGAGTTTGATTCCCAGCTTGGCCATCATTCTTTCCAATGTTTGACAAAAGTCACTGTGACAAGTGTCATTCTTCTTTCACCAATATGGACTTACACTACAGTCTATGTGGTAAGGCAGCCAGTTGCTTGGAAAGTATATTGTGTGGAGTACTGGTTTAAAAAAACAAGGAAACATATGAGTAGGTAAACTGGCCGCCGTGATATGACTGAAAAATTGTTGAATACGGTGTTAAACCATAATAAATCAAGTATTTGACATTATATATTTCAAACTTAAATATCTTAGTCCGTTGAAAAGCAAATGGCACAAGATCAAAGGGTATCAGTAGCTAAGGAAAACAGAATTGAGGTGCAATAGAGCGTTTTGAGATATACCTGAGATAAACCTATGGAATCCAATTTGTGACAAACCTTTTGCAGTACCCTCATTTGACAGAGTGACGGAAACACTCAGGGGATCGTATTTTCCATCTCCTTTCTGTCATACCTTTTCATATTTGGTTAAAGTAATCAGTTATTGGTAGGCAGCATCAAGTTCGAAAATTCATATTACACTCTTATAACAGAGCTCTAGATAAGGGGCATTTTTCATGTCCTAAAAATACTTAATTGACATTCAAACCCTATGTTGTGGGTACTCGAAAGAATCGTCTCAGTGAGACGATTCTTTTGAGTACCCACAACATAGGACTTTTTTGAGTAATAAGAGAAATATTGTGGAGAAAAGACCTGTTCACTCCCTCTTATCTAGTCTTCTGCTTATATTTACATGTACTGCAAACCGCTAGGGAAAAAAACATGAAAATTGTTACATTACACTATAATACAATACAAAGCATTTCATGACTTTCAGACAAATTTGCCTACAGTAAGTTACAAATAAGAATGTTCAAAACAACAAACAATCAATTTGCATGAACACAGACGAAACCTTGAGATAGAACAAATGATTAAGGTGGAAATTTTAACTTTATTTTCCTGTATTTAAACATAAAGATATAAAGATACTGACATTCATTTGTGCTTCATAAATTTTTCAGGAGTTTTGGTTACATTTCCAAAATAAATGATGCTGTAGATATTCCAATGACTTTGCCCTGTCTGCGTTACAAATGCCCACAAACTTGCCTTAGACCAGATCACAAGTAAGTTGCCAATCCATAGTCCTGCTTATTATTCCTTCAACATGTATTGCAGAGGTAAATATTGCATCACTGCTGTGTGTCCATGAGGATAATGAAACTTTGAATACTTAATCCCCATTATGAGGAGAGATGACCTATATTATCAAATTTGTAATGTTTTAGTTTATGTATACTTTTAAAGCAGTTTGTTTACTTTGTTTGAAACTGGAAGGGGTGGAGAAAGCCATCAAAAAAAGCTTGCATTGGTCAGTGAAAAGTCAGTGAATTTTAATTTTACTTTCGGGTCTGGGACTTGGAATGTGCAGCAAATTGAACTACTTATTGACTTTACTTAGTATATTTTCAGTATGTAAAATCACATCACTGCTATGGAAATTAGGTTATTATGATTGATAAGAACAAGATATAAAAAAAAATGTATTTGTTTATTTTTATCTCACCTGAGCACAAAGTGATAGGTGAGCTATGTGTCCACTCCCTGTCCAACGTCGTTAACGTTTGTCTGTCTGTCTGACTGTTCACATTTTGCTATAAACAACTTCTCCTAAATCAATTAACCAATTTCAATATAATATCACAGGAATGTTCCTTACGTGGTCCTCTGTCAAAGATATTCAAAGAATTTAATACCATGTATAACTGGTGGTTGTGGCATCAGAAAAAGGGAAAGTGCCAAACATTTAAAAATTATTTGGCATAAATGATCTTTTGGGGAACCTATAGAAAGATTGTTTACATTATTCTGTTTCATTAAAAAACATGTCTGCCACAGGTGTGCAGCTAGTTTTCCTTATATGTGTTTATTATTGTATAGTTAAAACATTACAAATCTTCTTGACCAAAAGTATAGGCCGATTTGAAAAATAATTTAGCTCAAAGGTTCCTTCTCTACCAAGATAGTTCAAATTTTTCTGATCTGTTGATAAACATGGCCAGCATGGGCCGAGCAAACCTTTGCTTATATGTATAGAGGTATAAATTTGAAAACTATTGAAGCTCTGTAGAAAACTATTCAAGTCCTATTAAATCATGTGAGGGATATACGACCATCATGGGCCTCTTGTTAGTTCAAGTGCATGTATGTTTCCAATCGAGCTCCCACATCGCTAGCTATTTTTGTTTGCCATTATTCTTTTTTTTTCAAGGACCTATCTTTTAAGTCAAGTCTTGAATTTACACTTATATACCAGAACCACTCCACCCCTTCTTAGAAATACAACATTTACCTTTTCTATAAGTACTGCATCTGATAATATGACTTGCTAGGTCCAGTTCTTAATGATATTTCTACATAGCAACATTTGACTTCTATTGAAGTTCTGTTAAATCATATGAGAGATTAGACAGCAAATTGGTGTATCATGTCTATCGGGATAGATTTAAAGCTTTGTATCTTTGAAATTAGAAAAGTGGATGTAAAATTTCAATACACGTTTCAATACATTGTTTGAAAATAGGGAAATAAGTATTTTGCTCATACAGTCAAACTTGTATTAAGAGACCACCCAAGGGAAATGTTATAAGTGGTCTCTTAAGACAGGTGGTCTCTTATTGAGGTACAAATGTATTTTTCTTTTTTTGTCTTATGTATACTACATTATACATGTACATGTATGTTCAGTAGAAGAATAGAGCACTACTTCTTACTAAAAAAGTCACTGATCGTGTTCTGTTTCAAAGACTGTCCATCTAAAAACAAATTATTTAAGGAGTCATTTAAAGACATTGTCAGGTTTAAAATCTTTGAGTGTCCACAGATTTGCTAATTAAGTCTAATAAAAGAGCCGATTAAATAAACGTGCTATCACCATTAGAAAGCAAAAAACAAACACAGATCCAATTAAAGAGATCAAAAAGTCGGACCAAAATTGTCATAATTAATCCACAAACAATCCACAGGGTGATTTAACACGGTCAATAATTGACGTTAAAGTGTATTAAGTACAAACTGATAAACATGCAATTATCGGCTTTTACCACTGTGATACATCTGCAGTATTTGAGAGTCGTAACAAAGACAATAACTGTAGCTAAAGTGTATTAAATACAAACTGCTAACAAGGCAATTATCGGTTTTTACCCACTCTAATACACGTCTGCAGAATTTGACCTCTGGTAATTTTACATGTAACACCTTTAGCTTGATGATAATTTGTGACATATTGTTTTTGCCCGTTCCGTCCGTCCTTCCGTCTGTCACACTTGTTTCCGCTCAATAACTGAAGAACGCTTGGGCGTAGGAACTTCATACTTGGTATGCAGGTTGGTCATGACCAGTAGCTGACCCCTATTGATTTTGATAACAGAAGGTCAAAGGTCAAGGTCATGGTGACCTTGTGGGGTAGAAAATGGTTTACGCTCAATAACTGAAGAACGCTTTGGCTGAGGAACTCCATACTTGGTATGCAGGTTGGCCATGCCTAGTAGAAGACCCCTATTGATTTTGAGGTCAGTACGTCTAAAGTCAAGGTCACAGTGACCATGAGCTTGAAAGGTCACAGTGACAATGAGCTGATAAATAGTTTTTGCTTGGGCCCAGGAACTTCATACTTTATGTGCAGGTTGGTCACCACCAGCAAATGACCCCTATTAATTTTAAGGTCACTAGGTCAAAGGTCAAGGTCATAGTGGTCAAGGTCACATCCGTCACACTTTTTTCCGCTCAATAACTGAAGAACGCTTGGGCATAGGATCTTCATACTTGGTATGCAGGTTGGTCATGACCAGTAGATGACTTCTATTGATTTTGATGTCAGAAGGTCAAAGGTCAAGGTCATGGTGACCTTGTGAGGTAAAAAATGGTTTCTGCTCAATAACTGAAGAACGCTTGGGGCGAGGAACTCCATACTTGGTATGCAGGTTGGCCATGCCCAGTAGAAGACCCTATTAATTTTGAGGTCAAAGTCAAGGTCACAGTGACCTTGAACTGAAAGGTCACAGTGACAATGAGCTGAAACATTGTTTTTGCTTAATAACTGTAGAATGCTTTGGCCATGGAAGTTAATACTTGGTGTGCAGGTTGGTCACCACCAGTAGATGACCCCTATTGATTTTGAGGTTACTATCTTAAAGGTCAAGGTCATGGTAACCTTCAGCTGAAAAATGGTTTCCTCTCAATAACTAAAGAATGCTTATGTTGAGGAACTTCATACCTGGTGTGCAGGTTGGTCCTAACCAGTAAATGACCTTTATTGAATTTGTTTGATTTTGGGGTCACAAGGTCAAATGTCGAAGGTCACGGTAACCTTCAGCTGAAAAATGTGTTTTACTCAATAACTCAAGAACGCTTATACCCAGGAACTTCATACTTAGTGTGGAGCTTGGTCCTAACCTGTAGATGACCCCTATTGATTTTGATGTCAGTAGGTCAAAGGTCAAGGTTGCGGTGACCTTTGGCTGAAAAATGGTTTCCGCTCAATAACTGAAGATTGCTTGGGCCCAGGAACTTCATATTTGGTGTGCAGGTTGGTCACCAGCAGCAAATGACCCCTATTAATTTTGAGGTCACTAGGTCAAAGACCAAGGTCATGGTAACCCTCAGATGAAAAATGGTTTCCGCTCAATAACTGAGGATTGTCACTGTTGCTTCATCTGCAGTCCAAAACTAAAAAATTCATCTCCATCATTTCTTTTCCTCCCCTACGACCACACAAATGGGGAGACAAGCGCTTTTTCAAAAAAGCAATCTCTAGTTTAAACCTGTGTGGTTGTGTATTGTATTTGTATTTCAAACTTTTTCAACAATGATTTCGAAATTTCAATCTGCTGCAAAGGGTGGTAATATTTGTTGTGAAATCTTTACGTTTACAATGTATTATCCCTCAAAAGGCGGAGGGGTTTTGGTTTGGTGTTTTCTGTCTGTAGTAAAATCCCTAGGCATGTTTGGATGGATTTGATTTTTAGCTTCAGCCAGTCGAGCTTATGTCATGGCGAATTGTCCGTCGTGCGTGCGTCTGTGCGTGCGTTAACATTTTCTTTTAAACCACTTCTTCTCCCCAACCACTTGGCCAATTTGGTTGAAACTTCATAGGAAGCATCCTCTCAATGTCCTCTCTTAAATTCCTTCAATTTTTTTTATCCATCCATAATTCTGGTTTCCATGGCAACCAAAAGAAAAAAATAGTGAAAACTTAAAAAATCTTCTTCTCCGAAAGTGTCAGGCCGATTTTCAAATAATTTTGTAGAAATGTTCCTTGGGTGACCCTTTGTTATATTCCTTCAAGAAATGTTGATTGGGCGAAAAACATGGCCGCCAGGGGGCGGGGCTATTTTGCCTTATATAGCTATAGTGAAAACTTAAAAAATCTTCTTCTCCAAAAGTGTTCAGCAGATTTTCAAATAATTTTGTAGAAATGTTCCATGGGTGACCCTCTATCAGATTCCTTCAAGCCATGTTGATTGGTAAAAAAACATGGCCGTCACAGGGCGGGGCTATTTTGCCTATATGGCTAAAGAGAAATCTTAAAAAATCTTCTCCTCCGAAAGTGTCAGGCAGATTTTCAAATAATTTTGTAGAAATGTTCCTTGGGTGACCCTTTATTAGATTCCTTCAAGAAATGTTGATTGGTTGAAAAACATGGCCGCCAGGGGGCGGGGCTATTTTGCCTTATATAGCTACAGTGAAAACTTAAAAAATCTTCTTCTCCGAAAGTGTTCAGCCGATTTTCAAATAATTTTGTAGAAATGTTCATTGGATGACCCCCTATCAGATTCCTTCAAGCCATGTTGATTGGTCGAAAAACATGGCCGCCAGAGGGCGGGGCTATTTTGCCTTATATGACCATAGTAAAAACTTAAAAAATCTTCTCCTCCGAAAGTGTTTGGCTGATATTCAAATAATTTTGTAGAAATGTTCCTAGGCTTACCCTCTATCAGATTCCATCAAGCCATGTTGATTGGTTGAAAATATGGCTGCCAGGGGGTGGGGCTATTTTGCCTTATATGGCTATAGTGAAAACTTAAAATATCTTCTCCTCCGAAAGTGTCAGGCCGATTTTCAAATAATTTTGCAGAAACATTCCTTGGGTGACACTCTACAAGATTCCTTTAAGCCATGGTAGTTGGTAAAAAATATAGCCACCAGGGGACAGGGCTGTTTGGAGATTTTATTTTTGCCTTATGGCCGTGGAGCGATACTGGCCCTCTTGGGCCTCTTGTTGTTAACCACCATAGAGAAATGCCACATGGCAAATGTCACCTAGATGGCTGTATATAATGGTTTATAGCAGAATGACCTTGTGAACAATCTAGAAGCGACATTTTAAAGCCAGTCTTTTCATTTCCACACTCTAGAGACCTTATATTTTATTAAATCATCATAAAGGTCCATCAGAATATTCATCAAATCCTTATCAAATTTCAAACTAGGTCACCAGGGTAAATTTTAGATAAACCTTGTGAACACTGTTGGGGCCACATTTTTCATCCAATTTCAGAAAATTCAGCTCAATCAAATCTAGTCAGGTGGTTTTTGCCGTTTTGAAAAAACGGATCATATTATAGTTTTACCTACGGCGTACGGGCGGGTGGCGTCCAGTATGTTGTCAGCTCAATAACTTTAGAAGCCTTTGTCCAATCATCACCAAATTTAGTCAGAATGTGTATTGGGATAATATCTCGGACAAGTTCGATAACTAGCCATATCGCTTTAGTCAATCGAGAGTAATCGCCCTTTAATTATAGAAATTACCCAAAATTAGTCTTGTCAGCTCAATAACTTGAGAAGCCTTTGTCTAATCATCACTAAATTTAGTCAGAATGTGTATTGGCATAATATCTCGGACAATTTCGATAACTAGCCATATCGCTTAAGTCAATCAAGAGTCATTGCCCTTTAATTATAGAAATTACCTAAATTTAGTCTTGTCAGCTCAATAACTTTAGAAGCCTTTGTCCAATCATCACCAAATTTAGTCAGAATGTGTATTGGCATAATATCTCGGACAAGTTTGATAACTAGCCATATCGCTTTAGTTAATTGATAGTTATCGCTCTTTAATTATAGAAATTACCTAAAATTGGTCTTGTCAGCTCAATAACTTTAGAAGCCTTTGTCCAATCATCACCAAATTTGGTCAGAATGTGTATTGGCATAATATCTTGGACAAGTTTGATCACTTATCACGTTATCTTAAGTCACTACACACTTATGTCCCTCGAAATGGCCAAAACTGTACTAACAGTGTCTGCTCTCTAAATTTGCCTGATGTACAACCAATTATCACTATACTTAATTGGTCTCAAAAAAACAGGACGGGCGTATTTTGTGACATTTGGCACTCTTGTTGAAAGACTAGGTTGCTTTGTAAAATGTTCCAAAAATCATTGTGAAATCGCATTGTTTAACTCACGGAAGCTATTGTGATCGCTTACTGTCTGGCGGTGTCTTGTCTGTTCACATTTTCCTTGAAAAAACACTTCTCCTTACCCTTTCCCTCATATAGACGCTTTCTGACGCCTCTGCAGCAGACAACAGCTCTTAGAAAACATAGTGACAATAAAAGAAATTGCTCAAAACTAGCAATTTCTTCTTTTGTCACAATGTTTTCTACTTTTAGTCATAGGTTATCCATTCAATTATAGAGATCTTCTATTTTTTGACAAAATATGTTCAATGTCGTCTGCTGCAGAATTCTCGTATGAGGGAAAGGGCTTAATCAGTGGACCAATTTCAAAATAATTTCACAGGGATGTGGCAAAGCATGTTCAATCCCTTGCCGAGTCATACCAAAGACCTTAGAAATGGTTTTCATTTCCTTCCTTGGCACTTGGCACTCAGGATTGTGTGGTGTTAGCATTTTGACTTATTTGCTGCTGTCAGATTAATGGACTAGTAAAACTGGTAACTAAGCAAAGAAATGCTGTAATTTAACTGAAAAAATGTTGAAAGTGGCGTAAAACACCAAACATACAAATACACGAATCCATAGGTGGCCCTTTACGAACATTGTTCAATTTGTACTGCTTTGTCGCTGGAAGAAAGTTTTCACAACTGTTACTAAAATGGTGCCATTTCATGACTCCTCCGGGTGATTTGTAGCTTTGAACCTTCGTCCGATACAGACAATTTTTGACACAATTTAAACAGGAGATGTTAGGGGGAAAATATGAAATTGCATTATGCCATGCCAAATTTGTAGGCGTGATATATAACTTTGTAGCTGCTGAACACAATGATTAACCCTTTCCCTCATATAGACGCTTTCTGACGCCTCTGCAGCAGACAGCTTTTTGAAAACATAGTGACAAAAGAAGAAATTGCTCAAAACAAGCAATTTCTCCTTTTGCCACAATGTTTTCCACTTTTAGTCATAGGTTATCCATTCAGTTATAGAGATTTTCTATTTTTTGACGAAGTATCTTTAAAGTTGTCTGCTGCAGAATTGTCGTATGAGGGAAAGGGTTTATTAGATTTTTGCATCGGATCAAGTATTAATATACATCTACATGTACATTGTATATGCTTTTTCAACACAATCAGCAGTTTATTATAATGATTTAAACATTCCCCATATAGACAACTTCTGAGGTATCCGTAGTCTCCATTTGTCACAATGCTTTAAACATGCTTTTTGACATAATCTGTTTTCCATGAACACTCATTTGCCCCCTTGTATACCAAAGTGTTCTTTTCCTTATTGAGGTGGTGGGTTATGAGACTTCATTTCAACAAAATGACATGGTACTGCCTCGGTGGTGTTGTGGTAGAGCATCCGCCTCAAGTGCAGGAGTTTGCTGCTTGGATACCCTGCCGAGTCATACCAAAGACTTTAAAAATGGTAAATAGTTTCCTCCTTGGCGCTCAGGGTTGCAGGGTTAGCATTAGGACTCACATGGTGGTGTCAGGATAATTGCTTCAGAAGTACTTGTAACTTACCAAGAAAGGCCATGATACAACTGAACAATTTTTGAAAGCGGCTCGAAACACCACACAAACAAATTGACATATGTTATTTTTCATTGCAGGTACAAGTTATATGCCATTATAACTCACACCGGTGTCACGCTAACATCTGGCCATTATTTAGCTTACGTTCGTGCAAAACCACAACAAGACCCTACAGTATATAAACACAAGGATGTCGAAATGGAAGTTAGTCAACCCATAACAACTAATCAGAACCCTGAAAATCATCCAGCAACAAGAGGGAAATCTGGGATTGCTTCAAAATTACCCACTAGATTTGACGGAAATATGGTGACTAATACTAAAGTGAAAGCCTTTTCGAGTCTATCTGACCAAGGAAAGTCAAAAGATTTAGATGAGAGCATTAAGACGAATCCCATGTTTAATAAAGAGTGGTTTGAATGTGACGATGAGACAATAAGAATGTTTGAGGAATCAGAGTTCCTGGATCTACTTTCGGGAAAGCAAGGTTCTCTTATTGGAACTCCCTATCTTCTGTTTTATCACAAATCCACTATATGAGCAATCCTTCCCCCAAACCCAATCTAAAGGATTTGTGGCTAGTGTATATCTAGATCAACATGTGCATCTATGCTCTAAACTGTTTACCAATTAGTCATAGAAATGTTAGACCCTTTCCCACATACAGATGCTTTCTGGAGCCTCTGCAGCAGATGAATTCTGAAAACATTGTGACAAAAGTTGAAATTGTTTAAAATAGGCAATTCCTTTTGCCACATTAATTTCAGCTCTACTCAATAATTTTACTTTGATTTTTAGAGGTGTTCCCTACTTTTGCTAAGATATTTTCAGGGTTGTCTCATGCAGATTTGTTTATGAGGGAAGGGTTACGAAACTTGTGATAAACATTTGGCCTTTGGATCATTTTCCATAATACGCTAAGGTTGATTTTCCTGGTGCAAGACCCATATATTGACATATCTTAACCTTTCTCACATACAACAATTCTGCAGCAGACAACTTTCAAAACATATACTTGAGAAAAAAGGACATCTGTTTTTAGCTCACCAGAGCACAGAGTGCTCAAGGTGAGTTTTTGTGATCGCCTTTTGTCCGTCGTTAGTCGTCAACATTTGCTTGTTAACACTAGAGGCAACATTTTGCATCCAATCTTCATGAAAATTTATCAGAACATACATCTCCATCAAACCTAGACCAAGTTTGAAACTGGGTCATGTCGGGTCAAAAACTAGGTCACTAGGCCAAATTTAATGAAAATCTTGTTAACACTCTGGAAGCCACATTTTAAACATGAGCATGTTGAAACTTTGTCAGAAAGTTTGTCTTGATGTTTGTCTTAGTAATATCTAGGCCAAGTTCGAATATAGGTCATGTCGGGTCAAAAACTAGGTCACTAGGCCAAATTGAAGGAAAATCTTGTTAACACTCTTGAAGCCACATTTTAAACATGAGCATGTTGAAACTTTGTCAGAAAGTTTGGCTTGAGCTGATTGAAACTTTGTCAGAATGTTTTTCTTAGTGATATCTAGGCCAAGTTCGAATATAGGTCATGTTGGGTCAAAAACTAGGTCACTAGGCCAAATTGAAGGAAAATCTTGTTAACACTCTTGAAGCAACATTTTAAACTTGAGCATGTTGAAACTTTGTCAGAAAGTTTGTCTTGGTGATATCTAGGCCAAGTTTGAATATGGGTCATGTCGGGTCAAAACTAGGTCACTATGCCAAATTTAATGAAAATCTTGTTAACACTCTGGAAGCCACATTTTAAACTTGAGCATGTTGAAACTGTCGGAAAATCTGTCTTAGTGATATCTAGGTCAAGTTCGAATATGGGTCATGTCGGGTCAAAAACTAGGTCACAAGGCCAAATTTAATGAAAATCTTGTTGACATGAGTAGCTTAAAATTTTGTCAGAAAGTTTGTCTTGATGATATTTCCATTGACACTGAAAGAGTTAAGTCTTAAATAGCCCATTCTCAGGTGAGCGATTCCAGGGCCTCATGGCCCTCTTGTTTTAGAAATATGGAAGTCAGATTTTGAAACACAATTGGAGAACATTTTTGGGAAAGGAAACATTGCTCTTTTGGAGCAATTTCTCTTTTCCCAACAAGGTTTTCAATAGGCATCAGAAGGTAACTGTTACAGGGAATCTACTACCGGTTTGTGCCTGTCAGTCCGTCTGTCAGTCAGTCCGAAATTTATTGTTGGGCTGTATCTTCCACATGCTTGAATGGATTTTGATATTACTTCACACAATTATTCGCCCTAACAAGATGATGTGTCATGCACGTCACCCAGCCACCTACTGTCAAGGTCACAGTTTGGGCTCAAACATTGTCTGTCCCCAATTTCGTGTCAGGGCTGTTTTTCTACATGCATGAATGAATTATAATACAGTCGAACCTCGTTAATCCGGACACTTTGGTTACCAGAGAAAAAAGTCCGGATTGCGAATCTTCCGGATTAACGATTTAGAAATTTTACCGGCGCAAAATTGTCATCTTAGCCTGAAAATAGGAGTCAATGGTTCGGACCCAATATTATGATTATAGTTGATGTGAATTCAAATAGTTAAAAAATTGCAAACTGTCAGTTCGATTTTTTCTCTTCAAGTTTTATTTACCTCTAGATTGCACCGTTTGTCGTAAGCGAAGCTTAATCATGAGATATACAAAAACTGGATAACATATACGTAAACAATGTTATAATTTGAAAAATGAGCATCAAAATATACAAATATGGAACACCTTATTATTTTTAGTCAGAACTCCACTTGTCTCTGGGTCAAAATTTTAATCTCAAAATCAGTTTATATCATGTTGGCAATCAACGCCTGATTGGCTGCTATTTTATGACTGCTAATTAAAGTAAACAATGACACACGCTAGCCGATTATGGAACAGTCCTATTACATTGTATACAGTACACAGCTTTTAACACATATTGTTAGGACAAACAGGCATACTAGAAAACTATGACACGCAACAAGATTTACATAATCAGTATAATACGGACTAATTGAGAAAAAAAAATAGATATACATGTTTGGACTTCCGGACTAATGAAGCGGATTTTATGTGTAAATGGTCGCTCTGTTCCCGATATTTTTTGTCCGGTTCCGGAACGCGAATTTCCGTATTAACGGAGAATAATTAAGCCTACAAAATCCGTTCCTTGAATTTTATGTCCGGATCGCGAATTTACCGGATTAACGGCGTCCGGTTTAACGAGGTTCGACTGTATTACTTCACACAGTTATTCTCCATAACAAGATGATGTGTCATGCACATCACCCAGCCACCTACTGTCAAGGTTACAGTTTGGGCTCAAACATTGTCCGTCCCCAATTTCGTGTCAAGGCTGTATCTTCCACATGCATGAATGAATTATGATATTGCTTCACACAATTATACTCCAAAACAAGATGATGTGTCATATACATCACCAAGCCACCTACTCCCAAGGTCACAAATTGTGCTCAAGCATTGTACATCTGTAATTTTGGGTCTGGACTGTATCTTCCTCATGCTTTAATTTGATTTTGATACTACTTCACTCAATTATTCTCCATAACAAGATGATGTGTCATACACTTCACCCAGCCGCCAGCACCTCCCAAGGTCAAGGTTACAGTTTCGGCTTTTTGGCTCATTATAATAAGGTGGACATTTTCCTTAGGTGATCCTTTACAAAAAAAATTCAAGCCATATTGATATGTTGAAAAACATGGTGACCAGGCGTCACCAGAAAAGGGGCAAATTAACAAAACTTGGGTATTCCATTCTTCTGAAAGTTCTTGTCAGATGAGGAGTTAAAAAATGAGATATTATTATCATGTTTATTCCACTATGACTTTAATTTCACTACTTAGATGATTCATTTTTGCATTGTTTATACTGTACTGACCGGGGTTTTACTACTCTTTTCATGCTAAGTGTTGTTTTGTCTCCCAACACTTTTGATAAATATATAATTAAAAAAAAAAAATCTGAAATAGATTGTGACAGTTGGGAATCTAAACGGTTTACAGGTCATCAACAGTTTGAGAAATCCACTGACAGAGTGAAAATCTGCCCATCCCAAAGACTTAAAAAATAACTGAAAGGTAACTGTCCTTGGTTCTTAAGTGTCGGGTAACTGGTCATTAGGTCGGTTATTTTACGCAGGAAAAGTGTGATATAGAAGAAATAATGTTCTAAATGGCGTAAAAAACCCATTTAAACTAAACAATAAATTCCTAAATGATTTGTCCAGTGACCTTCAATCCAGGGTTCATGAGTTTGATGCTCGGCTCTTTACTCTTTCAATGATTAGCAAAAATCTTTGTGACCAGCATCATTCGTCTTCCACCAATGGACTAAATAGGAGAAAGGTAGCCAGTGGCCTGGGAAGAAAGTTGTGTGAAGTACATGTGCGAGAAAGCTGGGGAACACGCAGGTGAATTGGCTGCTGTGATATAACTGGAAAAAACATGAAAATGGCGTTTAACTCGATTAATTATTTAAATTTGTTTTAATAATTATTCCCATGACAAAAAAATTGCTACATGAAAGAATCATGTCCCTGGTGTAAAGTGCTTTGTTGAATATGATTAAATTTGCTTTACTTTATAAATCAAGAGTTATTGAATAAAGCTTCACCTTGGTGCAATAAGTTGGTCAGTCCTTCTAAAATGCCTCTTCAATTAAAGTTTGATTTAATCAAATGATTGATATCGGACTATAATAGTCCTCTTGTCTTGATTTTAACCTCCTTTTCACACACAACAAGGCGCCCAGCAGATGACTTTGAAATCATATAGGCAAAAACATGGAAAATGTCTATAAATGATAGTACAATGAATACAGTTAAAAACAAAAGGAGATATTGAGTAATTTATCTTTTTGCCACAATCTTCTTATCAAGTCATATGCTGAAGAGGAGTCTGTATGTGGGAAATGGTTTAGTCCTAATTTGCGTCATTAGTAGGGGAAAAATGACAACTCTAAAATTCGTCTTTGAATCTGCTTTTCTGATTTCAAGATTGGTCGGCTATTTGGAAATGTTCCTTAGGTGACCGCTCACCGCTTTGTCTGAAATAAGTCACCAGGTAGCATAAAAATGTTGTAAATTGACAAAACTTTAAAATTATTCTTCTCTGAAAGTATTTGAAAATATTACCCTTATTTGAATACTATATGAAAGATACATTCCCTAGGTGGCCGCCCACGAAAATTGTTAGATTACACAAGAACATTAACTGTGAACATAGCTTGGGGTTTGTTGTATATCAATGTACTAAATGACAGAATGTAATGCATAAATGATATGCTCAGAGAGTTCATTAACGAGAATTATATTTTTGGCTGAAAGGTGGGGTTAAACTTAGCCACAATGACCTTGATAAGTATGAAGGTCATAGAAAAAAAATTCACAATCAATTATCGCCACTTATTTTGAAAGCATTGCAGAGAAACAGACACACGTTATGAAGAATAATTCATCAATCCAAATGCAGCATTTCATATCATTATGTCTCCCCCTGTATACAGGGGAGATATATTGTTTTTGTCCTGGGCGTCTGTCTGTCCGTCTGTCCGAAATCGTGTCCGCTCCATATCTCCAAGACGGCTTGAAGGATTTTCATGAAACTTGTGTCAGATGTTCACCTCATGAAGGCGATGTGCAGAACCCATGTCCCGACCATACAGGTTCAATGTCAAGGTCAGACTTGAAGGTCAAAGGTTTGAGCCTTAATTTCGTGTCCGCTCCATATCTCCAAAACGGCTTGAAGAATTTTCATGAAACTTGTGTCAGATGTTCACCTCACGAAGGCGGTTTGACAGATATTTGAGGGGGAGACATCTGTTTTTTCAAAAACAATTCTAGTTTCTATTAATTTTATATGCAAAAAATCCTGTGGCAGCGCACTACTACTTGTTGCCATATTTATATTCATCCATCGATAACTTTTAGCTTGACTTTGCAAAGAAAAAGCAAACTAGCCTACTTGCCTTGTCGTTGGCACATTGGTTTAGTTTTTTGTACCACCTCACTTTTTTCAAAGCTATTACAGATATTGCTTTGTAACATCAAGCCAAATTAATTCATAGTCCGCATCTACGAGGGCCATCAGAACTTTGGCTTGGCGGAGAAGTCCTCGTTATTATGATATTTGGTGGGTACTTGCACACAACGTGTACCTACATGTGTGCCATTTCACTCCGCTGGGGGAACTGGGGCAGGCGATTACCTCAGCAGCGTACTCATCAATGATGGCTTGACAGATTTTAGAGACAAACATTGACATGGTGTAACTGGGAACCCTGAAGTCCCACGCTATGCTGATGTAACCGTCGCCAGATGCCAGATGACTTCAAGGTACATGCACAACTTCAGTCCTGGATCAAAGGTTTTCCTCCACCACGTATCTTGTTTGGTGATGCGGGTATGATCTGAACCAAGACTTCATCGTACAGTTTCATGGGCAGCCTCATGTAAGCTTCTGGATCGTCTTCGTTATGTTTCGCTGCCGCCACGATCAGTTAAAACGCGTCACGCATTGATGGTCCTCTACGAAGACTGTTGAAATGGTTATAATCCATAGACGCGACAGATCGTATCATATATAGCGTACCATAACGTACCAAAACGTAGCACAGCATAGTAGAAACGTAGCACAACGTCGTACAACGTTGTTCTACGTTTGCTCACGTTGTAGCCACGTTTCCCAACGTAGCTAAACGTAGCGGCCAAAACGTGACACTATGACTGGGGCATTACTTGCCGAGCTGCTCCCTTCTGGATATCCAGGGATTGACCCCGTATCTTCTATTTCTACCGGGTCGCAGTGCCCTTCTGTTATTTAATAATTGGCAAACAGAACGTCTTTTCCCGTATCATTTAATGAGAGCAACCTGCTGCAGCAGTCTCAGTCTATGAGCAGCATGCATAGTGGACCGGTCAAAGTACTGTCAATGAATAACACATTCACACACGTTGTACTCCAGACGTGAGTAGCTTAGCCAAATCTGGAAATACATGTATCTTTAATCCTACAATTGTAGTCATATTCCGGATGATCAGGACACTGTCGGAACGCAATCCTATCAGTCTTCCGTACCGCATTTCAAACGTCTTTGTCTGAACTCAGTCGTATCGTATTCTGTAATTGTCGGGACTCTGACGTGGGTATTATGGCCGAATTTCGTATTAATAACGGAACTGTTCCGGAACAGATTTGTCAAAGACGGTTCGAATTCGGCAAGAAACGGCAATGAACAATTTCTCCAGATCATGCCCGTTCCACAGGACACCGTCGTGACACCATCCAGACAGCACAGGGCATTGTTTCGATTTGGATCCGATACAGCAGAATATGTCACGATTCTAATCCGACTAGACAAAATCGTCTGAGTTTCCCGAATGTTACGAGACGCACCTAACTGTCGGGGGTGCTTGGCCGACAATGGTTCAGACAATGATAGAACATTCCAGATCATTGAGGATAGTAATCTCAAACGGGAGCCATCATCGGCACTGTGTAAACGCCGCATTACCGGGTCTGTAACAAAACACATACAACATTCGTTGTATTTGTATTAATCTTTGAAACATTATTTTGTGTGTATGCTTTTAGAATGTGCAGGCCTATCCTGGTGTGTATGGTCCAATTCCATCAACCTTAATTAGGGCTAATTAAGTAATTATTTAATACTTAAAAGCGTATTTCATCATTTTTGTTTCCCCTTATATTTTGTAAAATATGGAACGGTGGAATGTATTTACGTAAATGACGAAGTTTACATACATAGTTACCTTGCAAAACAACAATACTTGTTAAGAAATAAAATAGTTAACTCCAATCAATCATTATTATACCCCCAAAAAACAAAGTTTTGGGGGGGTATATAGGAGTCACTGTGTCGGTCGGTCGGTCGGAAGCCATATTTTGTCCGGACCATATCTTAACAATGCAACATAGGATTTGAACGAAACTTCATAGGATGATACAACACATTGAGAGGAAGTGCAGTGTACAGGAACCATAACTCTATTTGATCTAAATACAGAGTTATTGCCCTTTGTTACTTTTTCTTGTCCGGAGAATTACTTAATAACTAACAGATGGAATCTAATAAAACTGCATACAATGGTAGAGCATCCTCAGATGAAGTGCAGTGTACAAGAACCATAACTCTAATTTACATAATTACAGTTATTGCCCTTTGTTACTTTTTCTTATCCGTAGTCTTGTCCAGAGCATAACTTTAAAACTAATTGTTGGAATTTAATAAAACTTCATAGGATGATACAACACATTGAGAGGAAGTGCAGTGTACAGGAACCATAACTCTATTTTATCTAAATACAGAGTTATTGCCCTTTGTTACTTTTTCTTGTCCGTAGAAATACTTTAATAACTAATAGATGGAATCTAATAAAACTACATATAATGGTAGAGCATAATCAGAGGAAGTGCAGTGTACAAGAAACATAACTCTACTTTACATAATTACAGAGTTATTGCCCTTTGTTACTTTTTCTTATTCGTAGAGTCTTGGCCGGAGCATAACTTTAAAAGAAATTGTTGGAATTTAATAAAACTTCATAGGATGATACAACACATTGAGAGGAAGTGCAGTGTACAGGAACCATAACTCTATTTAATCTAAATACAGAGTTATTGCCCTTTGTTACTTTTTCTTGTCCGGAGAATTACTTCATAACTAACAGATGGAATCTAATAAAACTGCATACAATGGTAGAGCATAATCAGAGGAAGTGCAATAGACAAGAACCATAACTCTAATTTAAATAATTACAGAGTTATTGCCCTTTGTTACTTTTTCTTATTCGTAGAGTCTTGTCCAGAGCATAACTTTAAAACAAATTGTTGGAATTTAATAAAACTTCATAGGATGATACAACACATTGAGAGGAAGTGCGGTGTATTTTGTTGGTCGGTCGGAAGCCATATTTTGAGTCAAGGTGCTGTTTTGGGGGTATTTATCATCTTCAGTGATAGTTCTAGTTGTAATTGAGGTTGAAATACTTAGATTATTCAAGCCGGTCTGGCAACTTAGAGTTTACATCTTGGTTGCATAGGCCCTGGTGTATCGTATGACAACAAACTAACAGTGTAGTCTTATTTTGTATTAAAAACATATTTCTTTATCCTTTTCCCACATATATACACATTTTGACTCGTCTGTAGCAGGCGGCTTTTGAAAACATTGTAGTAAATGGAGATATTGCTCATGATCAGCAATTACTCCATTGGTAACGGTATGTTCAACATTTTCAAAAACTAAAATTCTATATAAATTGAATTTCAAAATTTAACCCTAGATAAATTCAAAGTCGTCTACTTCAGAGGTGTGTTGTATATGAGAAATGATGAAGTTACTATTACCCAGACTTAAAAGAAATACTTAATGGCGAGGCAAGGCTTTTTTGGAAAACCTATATTACATATTACAGCACGGGTCCTGAAACGATATCTTTCCAAACCTTTCTTTAGTGATATTTTTAGGAATATGCAAACATAATCGTCCGACGAGGTTTTGTATTGTAAAACCTTCGTAAATTGTATTGTAAAACCTTACCTTAGAGCACACGTACCTGAACGATATATTTACTAACATGTCCTAACCCAGATATGGCAGAAATATATCACGTGGCAAATTTAACATGTTAACGTGAAGATTATTTTTAAAATCAGTATTCATTTGAATAAATGCATATGGCGATTTTTATCCATACATGTAAGACTTACGCTGGTGTTGGGTTTCCTGGAGCACCGCTCAAACGTTCGCCCATTATAATTGATATTCAAAATGCACAAAGGCCAGAATCAGATAAGTATTGCAAAAATAATGCAACCCTTTGATCCCTACAATACCTTCAATTATGTAGCAAACATAGGTTTTTATCACAGAACTCGAAAGCAATCCGACTTCCAGGGTTTCCACTGGACCATATTTCTTTTTTGGCCATATTAAACCAAAATTTTGTTACGCAAGGGGGAGGGGGTGAGCCCCCTTCCGTGGGACATTTTTTTTTGTTCAGCTGTATTGATATTCATGGCTCTCATTCTTTTGTGTCCAATCCGTTTCTAACTTCATTGATTTTACCAATCTAAATGCTTCTAAATCCATTTGATATCAGCCTAATGGTCAATAAAAACACATGAAATGGTTTAACCACAGATCTTCCTACTTGTTATGTTTTTCCATTTACAATGGGCTAATGCAAATTCAAAAAGTTTCTGATCACCACCATCAATATGAAGATTCATAAACAAAAAATCATGAGTGTTATTACTCATGTAAACTGTTGCGTTAATTAATACGTAAACAAATTCACTTTCAAGCATGTATTTTAGGCCGTATGCGAGATTGTGCGTAAGAAAATTCCGCAGACGAAAAGCATATAAAAAGTGTTATAAATGCAATGTTTGAAGTTATCTTTATTCATTTTTAGCTCGACTATTCGAAGAATATGAGAGCTATACTACTCACCCTGGCGTCGGCGTCGGCGTCGGCGTCCACGTCACACTTTGGTTAAGGTTTTGCATGCAAGTTCTTAAATACTACATGTATTGCATTGAAACTTTCTACAACCCTACCAAACTATCACACCAATGTAGATTATCAAGTTAGATAACTCTATCCTGCATTTTATGCAAGTTATGGCCCTTTTTTACTTAGAAATTCTGGTTAAAGTTTTGCGTGCAACTAAAGTAAGAGTCCATATCTCAGTATTTAATTGATGCATTGCATTGAAACTTTATACAGCACTACCCAACTATCACACCTATGTAGATTATCAAGTTAGATAACTCTATCCTCCATTTTATGCAAGTTATGGCCGGGTAGCTCAATTGGTAGCGTATCTGACTCGTGATCTGGAGGTCACGGGTTCGATACCCGGTTGCGGCGACATTCTTTCGGGCGATGTTTTCCATTGCCTCTCACCTCTGATCTATGTGAGAAAGTAGTCAGTGGCTTCGAAAGAATGTTGTGTAAGTACTGGTGTGGGAAAGCCAGGAAAACATGGGTAGGTGCACTGACCGCCGTGATATGACCAAAGCTGTTGAAAGCGGCGTTAAACTCCAAACAAACAAACAAAAAAAGCTACTAAATTAAGAGTCCATATCTCAGTATTTACTTGCTGCATTGCATTGAAACTTTCTACAACCCTACCCAACTATTACACCTGTGTAGATTATCAAGTATGATAGCTCTATTCTGCATTTTATGCAAGTTATGGCCCTTTTTTTACTTAGAAATACTGGTTAAAGTTTTGCGTGCAACTAAATTAAGAGTCCACGTCTCAGTATATACTTGATGCATTGCATTGAACCTTTATACAACCCTACCCAACTATCACACCTATGTAGATTATCAAGTATGATAACTCTATCCTGCATTTTATGCAAGTTATGGCCTTTTTGGACTTATAAATTCTGGTTAAAGTTTTGCATGCAACTACATAAAGAGACCATCTCTTAGTAACTACTTGATGCATTGCATTGAAACGTTATACAGCCCTTACCAACCAGCATTTTATGCAAGTTATGGACCTTTTTGGACTTAGAAATTCTGGTTAAAGTTTTGCAACTACATTTAGAGTGTAATCTCAGTAACAACTTGAACAATTGTATTGAAACTTTATACAACCTTTCCCAATTGTACAACTATAAACACAACCAATTAAGATAACTCTATCCTGTATATGGTGCAAATTGTTGCCCTTTTTTTACTTAGAAATTATGGTTAAAGGTTTGCGTGCAACTACATTAAGAGTCCATATCTTAGTAACTACTTGATGCATTCCATTGAAAGGTTATACAATCCTATCTAACCATCAAACCTATGAAAATAATCATGTTAAATAACACTATCCTGCATATAATGCAAATTATCACCCACTAAGAAATTGTGGTTAATGTTTTGCATGCAACTACATTAGAGTCCATTATCTCGGTAACTTAAATAAGCGGTGGAATAGTCGAGCGCGCTGTCCTCCGACAGCTCTTGTTATTTTGAAAGCAGGGCGTAAAATATTTTCCTAACCAATCGGCGAGAAATTATACCCCACCCACCCAAATATTTGACGCTTAGCGACTTATAAATAAATAACTTATAAATAACGCCGTCAAACTTATCAATACTAATTTTTCATTTCAAGCAGATTAGGGCCTTGATAATTTCAATTAACATCTTGATAACACACGAATATATGATCAAAGATTGACAAAGACGATGTTTTTGTGTACACGATTCCAATAGGAAATTTATTTTCAATTGCCGATTTCTTCTTTTTTGTAATAAATAAAGGTGCTACCTAGATGATTTTTTTACCTACTTAATTAGTTTTGATTCACATATTATTAATAAAGTCAAAGGCGCAAACTGTAAACAATCATCAGCGTGTGTCGTTGTTTCGATCAATTATTAAACATCAAAGTATAACCGATACGAGTAGGTGATAAAAGATACGCTGTTTACCCCAATGTAACCAAGCACCTTGGTGTGTGACACGATTCGTTGTGTACTGTGTTTTCAGCTGTGTGTTTTACACAGATTTATGCAGATTTACGGCCAGATCGAGAAGTTTAGTAAAGGGATTTTCGTGTATAAAAAGCAACTGTTTTCGGCGAATCATTTTTCAGCCATTTTTTTTATTTTTTCGCCATTGGCGTGTTTGGCGAATTACAGCGGAAACCCTGGACTTCTATAACTGACCTATTTTCTCTCTGATAACTTAATTAAGTCTTAGATATAGTAACAAGAGAGGAAAATATTAACCTTTAGAATGTCGGATTACTTTTCTACTCATTGATTTATTTTTAATTTTAGGTTCATTTCAATCAAATAAAACCATGGACAAAGTAAGTTTGTGGTTCTTGTGCAAGCACTCCATTCTTCAGATAATACAGCTTCCAACTTAGATTTCTCTAAGTTAATGTATCAGGTTAACAGTTTGCAATGGCAAAAACAACAACATCTAGGCAATTCTGTCTTTTGATATGCTGTATGAGAGCCCGTCACACGCATTAAGTGATTTTCAGAATATATTTCGTAGTTGGTTATCGTTCCGCTATGATGGTCAGGACAATAAGAGTCAATTTTAAATTTCAAGGTTTTTTTATTTCTCGAAAATAATCCAATGATTCACATGAGGATGATACAGAAATTATACATTGTTGATGGCGAAATATGCATGAAATAAATAAATTCAAAGCACTTGAAGAAGGCGTATCAATAAAAAATATTATTTATATTATTATAATAGCTAAACATGTTATGTTATATCTTTATGTGACTTATATCAGGTCACTAAAATATCTACATTCTAATGATTAAACAGTTAATTACTATTTGAATATGTAACAAAATGGTCTTTCATTGCATATAAGATCAGTTGAATAGTTACCTGCTTGTAAAATACTTCATCGAAACAAAATATAAAGTATTCGATATTTAAAATAAAATAAGTTCCTATTCTATTTAGTATTTTAGCAAAACATATACTCAAATTTATACATATTGAAGCGATTCTGGAATAAGTTGTCAGCACTGCTTGCAAACATATAAAACAGTGATAGCTCTGTGTCTTTGCACTTAAGCTTTGTACCCAGGTACAAATCGTTCGTGTATTATTGGAGGTTCAAATAAATAGTTTGTCTGATCTCCACACAGAATCCCTTTTTACGTCTTGAACAGACACTTGAGTGGAACATAATTCTTTCGTGCGACCTAAATTATTCGTAGATTTCAGTTTTTATTTGTACTGTGACCCCAGACTTCTGCATCTCGTTAAAGGTTTCAAACGGGATAAAGTATACATGATTATACCGGAAGTCTTCACAAACAGAACTTCTCTCAATTTTTCGGATTTCCTTGGCGGATGTCTTGGCGTCTTTGACTTGTCGAAAACACAAGCGTAGCTTCCGACAATGTCCGTGTTTTTCTAAATTTCCACACTGTGTTACAAACACTATCAGTAACTTTTCGTTTGACGAGTATTCTGCACTTATAAATATCTTTCCTTCTTTATCAACGGGACTTTCGGATCCAGACATTCTCCAATTCGTCGTAGCACTAAAGTCTGAGTCATCGTTACTATACCTCATCGGTGAAAATAGATTAGTCATTTGATTTATGTGGTTCGAGTTGGAACTAGAGGCTCCAGTTGTACGTCTTTCCGATACAGAAAGACTACCACCAACGTCGCTATAGTTCGACAGTCTTGATGTACACGTTGATGTAGGGCAATTGTAGGGCATCCCTGTTGCAGTCATTAACGACACCAACGACGCTAGTCGTTGTGACACAGGATTTCCCGTGCTTGGAGTACAGGGTACGCGTTGTTTTATAACATGTCGTCTTGCTCTCCAATAATTTCCATTTAGTCTCATACGTTTAATTCTTCTCCCGAATTCTGTTTGCAGATCATGTTCATCTGAATACATATTAAACTCTTTACAGAATCGCAAACGTTACTCATTTGTTTTCGTACACCGCTAGTGATATTTTGAAAAAGGTATTCCATTTTAAAGTTAAAAAAGATAGAAGTACGTCAACTGTTTCAATCATCTATGTAGTTCCTTTATATAGCAGAACATGAATAAAACCACAGGGAAATTCAACTTTATTCGACCAATTGAAAGAAAAGTTACATGAGCATGAATGTTATTCACGCCCATATCAGTTTGAAGTACGTAGGTTTGTTTACATAAAGAAATACACGTGCCGTGATCAAAGTGATAATTGACTAGTCACAGAAGATAATCACTATATGAATTGAGAGTTTGGGGAAATATCAGAATTCTTTTAAACGACCTTCTAACGGGTACCTCATATCCCTTCACGAAAGTTAGAAATAATATTCAATAATCTTTATCTATTTTGGAGTATTGATATTATCTTATCTTCAGAACCGAGGGCATTAATTAGCAGTTGATTCTTGTACTGAAAAAAGAGATGTATATATAAGACAAATGGATATCTTTTATTTAGATAAAAGTTGAAGCTTGTGAGTTTTACATGTATGTACATATTCAAGAGATATTTTAATACTCTTTTGAATCAATATCTGTCTTATATCATCATACAATTAAAAACCCAGTAGGACACACGTTTCACCGTCAACCTTATTGCAGAAAGGATATTATCGTGTCGGCCGTTTCAAATCGATAAGGAAAGGAAGAAAATATCATGTTTAGGGGCGATCGCCCTGCAACCGTTCTCAGTGGTAGCATGAGTTCGTCATACCAAAACTTTACAGGCATGTATTTGCTTAATGTGAAACAAACAACCAACCACTATACTACAAAACTTTTACTTCACAAGTAGTATCGATGTCTTCAACGATTACCGCAATATGAACAATGTGCAGTAATAGTTCAACTGAGCAGATAGGCACGATCAATTGTATATGGTATTATTTGAGTCCTCTATGAAGTTCATTCCTTGTTGTTTGTTCCTTATTCATTATCTATTCAAATGTAAAGTTGGTTATTTGTTCATTGTTCCTTATTCATTATTTATTCAGTTATGATATAAGTTGCCTTTTCCTTCTTAGTTGATCTGTTACCTATAAACGTATTATGTCACCCCATCCCCCTTTGAAGAATATGGGATATATCGATTCACAATAATTGTTGGGCCTAAGAACTTGGTTTGCAGCTTGGTCAGTATCATTAGTTGAGTTCAAAGGGCAAGAAAACAGTGAACATAAGTAAACACATATATATATATTAAAGTTAAACAGTGTTCAAAGAAGCCTTTGCTATCTCAAATAAGGAGAGAACGGCCGAATAAGAAACAAATAAATTACAGGTGCTCTAAAATATTCCAATGTGTCTCTATCAGCATCTACAGCAACATTAATCACAATTGATGTTGGCATTATCAACATTTGCAGTGTGAATGTGGTGGTTTTTTTTTTATATATCAACGCTCATATCTTAAAATCGGCCGAATAAGTAACGAATATGTAACAGGTTTTTGAATAAGCAACACGTGATTTGATATGTCAGCATCTACAACAACAACACCGTCAACATTGTTATTGGCAACATCAACATATACAGTTTGATTGATATTTAGGATAGCAAATGCTTCTATTTATGAAAACCGCCAAATAAGTAACGGGTTTTTGAATTGTCACACATGTCTGATGAGTAAAAACAAATCAAATACACTGTTCTTCGACAGGATGAATATTAATGCGTCATACAAATTGATTTCCATAACTTTTACCAATTTTATACTCTAAAATGATTAATGTTAATACAAAATTAAATATATAATGATTGGTCACTTCTGCTGTTAGTATTTATAAATGAAACAAACTAACTGGACCGTCTCGCGAGAAAACCAACATGATGGCCTCTGCATAATGTATCGACACCCCAGATCAGCCTGTACAGTCAGCGCAGATATTCTCAGGGTGATAGAGCAGAGACATGTCTCTGATATCACTGAAGGTCTCACTGCTTATAAGTTTAATTAATACATGATCGGTAAATGAGTTTTCAAGTGGTATACTTGCTTTGCACTGAGCCCCTTTATGTCTGCACTTTCAGTGCGTTTGAAAAAGAACTACCATTTTCCATGTATAATTGCTAAATAATTCTGCAGACTTATCAATAAATCATAGGAATATGTTCTGTATTTTCAAATAGTGTATATATTTGTTCTTACTAGTATATAAATCAGGTCTACCATTCGTGAGTTAACTTGAAGATATCGGGTAAAAAAGTTTACTCTTTCTTAAATATGCGTTTGAACTGTATCTATTACTGCCTTTATGTTTACATACTTTGCAATTATACATTGCGTTGTTACTGCCCCCAAAAGTGCAACAAGAAACCAGCTTTTCTTCAGGGTCTGTATATAACGCAGACGCATTACTCAGACCAATGGATTAAAGAGGGAAAAAGCAGACGGGTATCGGAAAACGCAGACGACCAATCAGATGCCGTATTATATTATAATAGGTGTTAACGAGTTCACACGTCAGCGCACACTTATTAAATGTATATACTTCCGTTTGCAAATGTCTTTTTAATTTCTTTCATCCCAAAAAGGTTTTTAAAACAATGTTTATAAAATCGATAATTATATTCTTATTCGTCTTTATAAAATAAAAAAACATATCCATTAAAAATAATGGATCGAATTCATTGCTCATGGGGCTGTTAATCAAGTGGTATGGAGTTCGAATCCAGACTCGGATTTATGTCGAGAACGAAAGAGAGATCGAATCCAGACTAGGACAAATGTCGAAGGGAGCAGACTTCGTGAAATATTTTGACTGTTAATTTTTCATTTATTTCCTTCCTTGTTCAACCACTTATTCCATGAAAATCAGGACTGATATAATGTTGATTTTCGCGCTGACTTGGGTAGATAGATCGAAGCCAGACTTGAACAAATGTATTTCTGCGATTGACAAATTCAATCTGGCTAGCGCCATTTCGTGTTCATGTAGGATGGTATTTATACGTATATCGGAGGAATATGTTTGCGTAAAAGCCATATAAGACATGGGTCGCTAAGATGTCCGCTGTGATATAACTACAACGATGTGGAAAATCCCAATTGACTTAAATAAGTCAATGCTTTCAATAGATGTGTTCTCCTTTTTCCACAATGTTTTTCAAATGTTGTCTGCTACCAGGCTTTTGTAATTTATGAAGCGTTCATGTTCCAAGCAACACATGAGAACAAAAACTACTGATTTAAAACAATGATTGAAACAGAAAGATTGTTCAGCATTAACACTGTTCAGTATGTTGAATAACCTGTATCCAAGAAACCTTTTTCGACAGTTCGATCATGGATGTTGTAGTTTACGATTCCTGCTTCTTCGTTCCAATGCTCTAGGTAATTTAGTCTCAGATGGCTACCAGGGAAGAGATTCTGTGCTCTCGGTAAGACTTCCGAAATAACAACAGTGCAGCTTGGTGATGCTTGAAGGATTTTATAGCACAAAGACTCTATGTCATTAATACTGCTTCTGAGGACTTAGAAGTTATGTCATTCGCACCAACCATAATAACAACTACCTACAAATTAAAGAATAATTGTTACTTATGGTCAATCTCACAGTCAGTGTCGATTTAATTTGATTAAAATGAAACATTGCTAGAAAATGAAATATTTGAAGTATGATTATACTTAAAAGGACGTTTTTGAATAGGATACATTGAAAATTTGAAATAGAAACGTATATCTTTATTTTTTTCTTAAATCGGACGGACTACGCAGACAAATGGAATATAGAGGGAAAATGCAGACCGGAATTGAAATAGGCACAGCTTAAATCGATTGAAAGCAGATCGAAGTGCGAGATCGGACGGACAATGCAGACAAATGGAATATAGAGGGGGAAACGCAGACCAGTATTGACAAAAAGCAGACCGCCAAACAGAAACGGTTATTTATTGGAGGTGTGTCTCAAATATCTTGATTAAAACATAGCTGTTCTTAATTAGATGTTTGAAATAGAAACATTGCAAGAAATGGAGAACTTATCTGCAATATTTACATTTCCTACATTATTTCTTTTTCACATATCACTTTTACGTTAATGTCAAGAACAATGCTTATATATGAATGATTCCCCATAATCAATAAGAATACAATATCAAATCAAAATCAATCGTTTAGGGAAATACAGCAATACCAAGACCCGACCGATAGTCGTCAAGTTCGTATACTGCCCCGAGAGGGAAGAAGTCCGATCAAAGGCCAAGAAGTTGGAATATCGAAGGATTAACTTTTGACAAATTAAAGTCTCCCGACTTTATTTCATTGTTGAATAATCATGATATTATTTTCTTGAGTGAAACATGGACAGACAAACATTCTAATAATATACATTTAAAAGGTTATAAATTGATACACTCCTACAGAAAATATAAGAACAAACGTGCTAAACGCTGTAGTGGCGGTTTACTTATATACATAAATGAACAATACAATAAAGGTGTTCAATTGGTAAAAAATGATGTATACTTTATTATATGGTTAAAACTTGATAAACTATTCTTTGAAATGCAGTGTGATCTGTATCTATGTTCCACATATATTGCACCCGAAAAGTCTGTTATACATACTACGTACGATTTTGATGTCTTTAATAGACTTGAATCAGACGTGTTACACTATGGCAATCTTGGAAAAGTATTTCTTTTTGGTGATTTAAACTCAAGAATTGGAAACAAAGTGGACTATATAGCCAACGATAGACCGTTACCCGAGCATGACATGTTCGACGCAGATTATCGATTACCACGTGTCACCTCAGATAGAGGCACAAATAAGTACGGTGATCTGCTGATCGACATGTGTAAGTCTACAAACATGAGAATCGTTAATGGAAGGCACGGTAAAGACCATTTTTTAGGACGAAACACATGTTATACTCACAATGGGGTGAGCATGGTAGATTATTTAATCACTGAGTATGTCAATTTCAAATTGATTGACGATTTCAGTGTTTGTGATTTTAATATGTATTCAAACCATGCACCAATCAACTTTCAGTTTAAAATTAAATATATTTCTAATATGCAACCCTCTGAATGATAAATGGAAAAGTGATTACAGAGATAACTTTGTTACAAATATAGCCCGAGATATTTAATTATTATGTACCAATCTGAATGAGTGTATACATAATAATTTAAAAACAGACGTTTTAGTGGATGTATTCACGAAATATATCTCTTCCAGGGGAAATGTATACTTTGAAAAACGCTTTAAAACAAATGAAGGAAATGACAAAACCAATACCAATACATGTAGAAATAAAGCTTTATGGTTTAATAATGAATGTAGAAAAAGAAAAATCGACTATACAAACGCATTGCAAAGTTTTAATTTACATAAATCAACGGAAAATCGTAGAATTCTACATCAAAGTAAAAGCATATACAAGAAGAAATGCAGATTGTGATATTTCCACACAGGAATTTTACGAACATTTCAAATCTTTATATTCAGATATAACTGTAAAAAATGACTCTTCGTATGAAGATTTTCTAAAAAATTTCGATATCAGTGAATGTCAAAACAGTACGTTTGATTATTTGGACTCTGAAATTACGATTGAGGAAATTAGACGCGCCATCGGAAAACGGAGTAAAAATAAAGCATGTTCATCTGACAGTATCATTTATGAGTATTTTATTGAAGGCATCGACGTATTGGATAAGCCTTTATTTATATTGTTCAATTTTATATTAGAAAAACAATCTTTTCCAAGTTCATGGTCTAAAGGAATTATAATCCTAGTATATAAGAAAGGTGATAGTTCAGATGCCAACAACTACAGAGGTATAACATTAATCAGCTGTTTTGCCAAGCTATTCACTTGTATTTTGAATGACAGACTTAAACGATAGGTCGAAGAGTATGATATTATAACGGATGCACAGTTTGGATTTAAATCAAACTTCAGTACTATAGATGCAATATTTTCACTTAATTCGTTTATCGAAAAACAGCTAAGAGAAAAAGGTAGTTTATATTGCTGTTTTATTGATTTGCAGAAACGTTTTGATAGTACATGTATATATCGCGACGGTTTATGGGTAAAACTTATTAAAAACGGTATTGATGGTAAACTCTTCCAACTGATTAGGTCTATATATTCCGAGGTTAAGTTATGTCTTAAACATATCCATAAGTTCTCGGATATCTACGACTGTCAAGTGGGCTTATTGCAGGGAGAAATATTGTCACCGATTTTGTTCTCTCTCTTCATTAATGACTTACAAAACGTATTTACAACTTAATTCGGTAGAAGGGTTTAACTTCGAACAACTAACTATATATTTACATTTATTTGCTGATGATTCTGTATTGATCTCCGAGTCACCAGAAGGACTTCAAAAGATGATGGACTATTTTAAAACATACTGCGACAAATGGCAACTTACTGTTAACGTCGAGAAGACAAAGGTAGTTGTATTTTAAAAGGGTAGACAACGTAGAAATTTAGCATTCAAATACAATGAAAATGTTGTAGAGTCAGTCGACAGCTTTAATTACCTCGGTGTTGTTTTAGCAAAGAGTGGGTCATTTATTAATGCCACGAAAACATTATCGGGTAAGGCCCTGAGGGCTTTAGGCGCATTAATGGCAATTACTAAAGGGAAAGAAATCCCTGTGAACATAATGTTTAATCTGTTCGACTCTTTTGTTAAACCAATTTTAAGATACGGTTGTGAAATATGGTCCTTCACGAATACGGATAACCTTGAAAGAATCCATAGAAAGTTTTTAAAATGGGTTTTAAACGTGAAACTTACTACAAGTAATCCGGCTCTATACGGTGATACAGGACGATACCCACTTCGTATTGATATGCAAATCAGAACTATTAAATACTTTTTGAGACTTCACTCTAATAAAGCAAATAATTGCATGTTATCTACAATGCTTTACTACATTAAAGAAGACAGTGAGTCGAAAAAAAATACAAACTGGATAAGTAAAGTACGTGATTTGTTAAACACAATTGGTTTTTCCCAGGTATGGCTTTTCCAAGAATCAGTATTTATTAAGGGATTTATTCCCATGCTTCGTCAAAGGCTATTTGACCTGTTCGTGAATGAATGGCATCAAGATCTAAATAGTAGATCATCCTTGTATATGTATAAAGAGTATAAAATTAACTTTGAAACTTCTTTTTACTTACAAAAAATGAAAATAGTACATTTTAGAAATATCATTGCAAAAATTAGATTATCATCTCATGATCTAAATATAGAACAAGGTAGACATAGAAATATTCCAAGGTGTGACAGAAAATGTACACTGTGCCCTCTCAACGAAATTGAAGATGAATTTCACTTCATACTTATTTGCCCACATTACGAATTATTAAGGAAAAAGTACATAAAGCAATTTTATTTTAGAAAACCAAGTGTGCATAAATATTTAGAACTTTTGAATTGTGATAATGTTTCAGTTTTAAACAATTTGGCTAAGTTTTGCATTAAGTCTTTTGAACTTAGAAAAGAAACTTTAAAATAAGTATCCATGGAAGTATTCTTCCGCATAGTCTATATAGATTTTTTCATATTCATAGAATATATATATTTTTTGTTTATTTATTTTTTTATTTGTATTTATTTGGGATTTTTTCTTTTTCTTTTTGTTATTTTTGTTATTTTTTGTTTATACACAGGTAAAATCGATTGAAAGCAGATCGAAGTGCGAAGTCGGACGCTCTATGCAGACAAATGGAATATAGAGGGAAAACGCAGACCAGTATTGACAAAAAGCAGACTACCAAGTATTGAGGGTGTCTCTCACATATCTCAAATATCTTGATTAAGACATAGGGTTCACCAGACATAGCGGTTCTCAATTAGATGTTTCGGTGCTTAATTCCATTTGACATAGAAACATTGCACGAAATGGAGAAATTATCTGCAGTATTACATTTCCTATATTATTTCTTTTTCACATACCATGTTTCATTTAAAGTCACGGACAATGTTTATATATTAACTGTTTCCACATGATGAATATGAAAACAATATAATAATGGAAAGAGAAATTACTTCAATATTTAATGCAGAACAGGTAAAAACAAAAACAAAAAATTAAAATACAACAAGTCTAGAATTTGATTGGCGGTGTGCCTTCTCTAAATAGTATCTGCTCTACAGACATCCAATCAAATTCAATATAAAAACAATATGATATGGGAAAGAGAAATTACTTCAAAAGTTCGTAAATGCATAAAAGGTAAAAATAAAAAAATGAAATTTAAAATACAATTCTTGAAATTGATTGGCGGTATAACTATTCTAAATATAGTATCTTTTCTACAGACATCCAATTAAATTCAATATAATACTTTTAAATCATATACAGGTAAAATCGATTGAAAGCAGAGCGAAGTGCGAAATCGGACGGACTTTGCAGACACATGGAATATAGAGGGAAAACGCAGACCAGTATTGACAATCAAAGCGCCAATGGCACTGTAGTGGCGATCGTATGGAAAATCCTACAAAGTAACAAGCAGTATATCGGTGTAGGGCTTGCGATTTTCCATAATAGTGCACTCTGGTGCGGATAAATTTGAGAATGTATCAACCCTGCATCTTTTGACAGTAGAATAATGTTAGTTTGCCAGAATGTTGTCTTGGTGATTTTTTAGTTACATTCTGAAACTGGTCATGATGTGTTCAAAATTAGGCCATTCCAAATTTATGAAAAATCTAGTTGGTACTCGATAGACTACCGTTTTAGCTCATTAGAATCTTGTAATCTAAATTGTTCGGGTAATCACATGTTCATCACCAGGTCGCTAAGCCATATTAAGATAAAACATTTTGTACACTTTAGAAATGACAAAATTATCAAGAAAGGAGAGAAAACAGTATCCATTAGTTTGGTGTTTGTTTCAATGATGTCCGATATTAAACAGGTCTGTTCAATTTAGTCCCTTCACATTGCATGATTGAGGGTTGTCAGAGACATATAGACACAGTGTATTTATATGTCTCAGCGGTTGTTAAACTGCTTCGAAAAATATGAGTGCAATAACAAACACAAAACATGCACAAAAAGCACAATTTCACTATTTGCCAAACTGTTCAATTTATAAAAATATAGGCATATATTATAATGCTCGATCTCCAAACTAAATTAGGCTACACTTTCAGCATTGATTGCTAATTGACACTAGAACGTGCAGACGTGTATACATACATAACGTGTGTACACACTGACATCGTGTGTCCTTTAAACCTTTGTAAACCAGTCTTATCATCTAGACACTTTCATATATTTAAACAACTACAAAATAAAGCGTTTATAATATTGAGATTTAAGAACACCAGTCTCGCGAGCTATTTATAGAACCTTTTGGAATTTCCAGATTTGAGTATCATCAGAGTTATTTGCAAGGCAGAACGCGCAATGATATTTATTATCTGCCCAATCATGACGAAGATAATATTTACATATTTTAACTCTATGTAGATAATGTCTCGATAAAACTCAAATATTAGTAACAATCCGGTACCAAAGTAGCACTGACATAATTATTATTAATCGCGTCTCTGCATCAATGATGGAACTATAACGGATGTGAGTAAATTGGTTTGCAGAAAGGAAAACGCAGACCAGTATTGACAAAAAGCAGACCACCAAGTATTGGAGGTGTGTCTCAAATATCTTGATTGTGGGTCTGCCATTTCTAAATATAGAATATCTGCTCGATTGAAATCGTGCGAAATCGGACGGACTATGCAGACAAATGGGACATAGAGGGAAAACGCAGACCAGTATTGAAAAATGCAGACTGCCAATCTATAGTTATTTATTGAGGGTGTGTCTCAAATATCTTGATGTTTCGGTCATTAACCGTTTCCCACATGCAGACGCAGTTTGACACATTAGCAATGTTTTTAAAACATTGTGAACAAATATGGAAGGTTAAAGAACTACAAAAGTTATTTGGAATAGGATACATTGAAATAGAAACATTGCTAGAGATGAAGAAATTAACTACAATTTTTACATTTCCTCTAATATTTCATCTCAAAGTATCAATACTCAGTTATATATAGTCACGGACAATTTCACATATAAACTCAACTATTTCCTCCATGAGTCGGAATGGTACAAGAAGAATTGGAAAAAAGAAGTCATAACTTCAATATATATATATATATATATATATATATATATATCAGGTAAAACAGGTAAACACCAAAAGTGAGAGCAATTAATTAAATATCTGATCTATCGAAACATATTGAAGTGTAAGGCCAGATTCTTGATTGTGATTGGTGGTCTGCCTTTTCTAAATATAGTATCACATAGCATGCAGACTGCAATAGTTGAATAACGCAGACGGTCAATCAAGAAAATAGAAATATCCAATCAAATTTGTTGGAGGCAATTTCATAAGGAAACATTGCTAGAAAAGGAGGAATTTTTACAACCTTGCATTATTTCTTCTTTAATATAATTATTCAGTCGTAGTCACGGACAATGTTTATGATATGTATTTATATATATTTATTAATACACTATGAAGTTAAAAGGAAATATTGCAAGAAAAGGGGGAATTACTGCAATTTCTATATTTCTGGCAATAGTTCTTTTGTAATTTAATTATTCAGTTGTATTCATGGTAAATATTAAAATATTAAAGATTTTCATATATTTGGTGGATTTGTAAGACAATTTTAGTACTCACCGAAAAGTATGGCACAACATCATAAAGAACATCTTCAGTTAAAAACTGACGAATTCTATAGCCAGGAAAGGCAAACACACTATAACTGTCCTTAGGTAAATATTCCGACAAGTACTTGGTCTGACTGTGACCTATGACAACTGCCATTTTTATATTTAACAAAAAGGTTAATGAACACAAGACACAAACGGTCAGATTTCGATTATAAGTTCTTTTTAATATTTGCAAGTTACAACACTACAGTCACAATAACACTTTTATATATAATCCAAATGTTATCAAAATATTAAAACAATATGGTAAACTATCATTCAAACACAGGTTTGTAGAAATGGGAAGATTTGACATCCAAATGCTAATACATATAGACATTTGGTACAATGTTTTTTCAGCTTGCATAAGTTTGGAAAATAAAACATCTTCAAAGACATAAACAGCTTTTATCATCAGTAATCAGATTTTAATTAAAGAGAATTTAAATATGGATAATCATGATTGGCCTTAATTAGTGTCTTAATCAAAGGTATTTGAGACACACCCCCAATAAATAACGGCTTCTGATTGGCGGTCTGCTTTTTCCAATACCGGTCTGCGCTTTTCCTCTATATCCCATTTGTCTGCGTCTTCCGTCTGCGTTTAATCTGGGTCTGTATATAACGCAGGCGCATTACGCAGACCAATGGATTATAGAGGGAAAAAGCGGACGGGTATCGGAAAACGCAGACTGATACTTTCAGTGCTTTGATTTATATATTTCTCTGTTTTATCACATATATTGTAATTCGTACGGAACACCGTATATCCCGCAATATTTCAAATATTTGTTTTGTTTTGTTTTCAACCAACATCTTGTATGCAAAGTAAGTTTAAATAGGTATTCGATTGTTTAACTTTTAATTTTAATAAGGATTTGGTTTGGAAACAACTTTACCTTTTCAGCGCGCTCTAGAATTGATCCGATACTATATCTTGCCCCGAAAGCAAATACTGTAGTCCTATTTTATGTTTGGTGATTTGGATGGCCAAAACAGCCAACGTCCAGTGGGTGTAGTACGTGACTTGTATGGGCTGGTAACACAAAAAAGATATATCATTATATTTGTATTTGCCCATTCTAGAACAGATACAGTACTGCACATTCACAATCACATAGGACATTAGTCCTAATATGAGTATAGGTGCTACCTATTTCGGGTAAACATTTATTAATTTTGTGATCGGTAAATAATTCCCTACGAACTGCAGTTAGCCCCTTGCTTGCAGCACGATCAGTTATTTATGTCAATTACGAGTCCTGCCGACCTCACAGGAGCTTGACTCATGAAAAAAAAAAATCCGAAAAAAAATCCACCAATACTATACACAGGTGCCCGGCGCATAATCCGCTCACTTTACATATAATATATTATATGTAAAGTGAGCGGATTATGCGCCGGGCACCTGTGATACTATATATAAAGAAAAGGACTACAACTCCGAACTCGCCGAAAACCGGCTAAGCCTACTGTTACCGTCGATTTCTCTAACAATGTTCAAGATATCTTAACATGCTGTACATATCCATTTAGCTGAATCCCTAACCTATCCAACGGTATATAAGTAATAACACTTTACCCTTTTTAAGCAAACCAACGAGTAATTGAGCCATTTATTAACCAAATCTGGGTGATATTGCTTAGTCGGAAAAGTAGTGGGACACCTACAACGGCTCTACAACAATGTCGTCTAGAAGGGAAATCACGCTTAAACTACAATCAGCAGCCATTTAACGGTCTGAATAGATCAATACCTTAATTATTTAACAAATTCGGCTGTCATAGCTTACCTTTTCAGTGTTTACCATGCACAATCCGTCGATTTACATCGCCACCGATTGAAAATTTCTCGCTACGGCCATTTACTATTGCAAGCGCACGCATGATGTAGATCGGTGATTGCTGATTCTTTGCTGGATCTCCGCTGCGCTTCTATATTACCGTTGCGAGCCGGGTCAAAGTAAGCAATATGATTGAAAACGAAAGTAAATAGATGAGCCAATCAGATACGGGGTCACCGATCTGCATCATGTACGCGCTTGCATTAGTAAATGGCCGTAGCGAGAAATTTTTCAATCGGTGGCGATGTAAATCGACGGATTGTGCATGGTAAACACTGAAAAGGTAAGCTGTGACAGCCGAATTTGTTAAATAATTAAGGTATTGATCTATTCAGACCGTTAAATGGCTGCTGATTGTAGTTTAAGCGTGATTTCCCTTCTAGACGACATTGTTGTAGAGCCGTTGTAGGTGTCCCACTACTTTTCCGACTAAGCAATATCACCCAGATTTGGTTAATAAATGGCTCAATTACTCGTTGGTTTGCTTAAAAAGGGTAAAGTGTTATATACCGTTGGATAGGTTAGGGATTCAGCTAAATGGATATGTACAGCATGTTAAGATATCTTGAACATTGTTAGAGAAATCAACGGTAACAGTAGGCTTAGCCGGTTTTCGGCGAGTTCGGAGTTGTAGTCATTTTCTTTATATATAGTATTGGTGGATTTTTTTTTTCCATGAGTCAAGCTCCTGTGGCCGACCTAAGCAAACAAAATAAAAATCATCATCAGGTTAAGCTTATATTTAACTTTAAAATATAGCCAAGATTTAAATCCATGAAATTTTGATGACATGTTTGTTTGTTTGTTTGTTTGTTTTTGGAGTTTAACGCCGCTTTCAACAGCTTTGGTCATATCACGGCGGTCAGTGCACCTACCCATGTTTTCCTGGCTTTCCCACACCAGTACTTACACAACATTCTTTCGAAGCCACTGACTACTTTCTCACATAGATCAGAGGTGAGAGGCAATGGAAAACATCGCCCGAAAGAATTTCGCCGCAACCGGGTATCGAACCCGTGACCTCCAGATCACGAGTCAGTTAGCTACCAATTGAGCTACCCGGCCGGGTTTGATGACATGTACAACAAATATCAACTTGCCCTTCATAAAGTACTTCAAATAAAACGATTCCATAATTTACGGAACTTCATTACAAATTTGTGACAAGTCAAACTAACGTTTCCTATACTTTCTGTCGTTTTCCTTTTGGTTATTTATTCATCATTTGCGTTACGCTAATAGAATGACGTCATATTATTTGGATTTGTAACTTCCGCAAAGTAAAAAAAAACTTATGAGTTATTATTTGAACTCGTTTTCGAAATAGACGCCAAGTGTTATTAAACGGAAATTATCACACATAAAATTAACTGTACTCGTACTCGTTCCTTTATCGAGTACGTATTATCATATTTAATTATTTTCTCTAGAAAACGTAGCAGAATCATGACTGCATCGAAAAATGCACTCTGGACACAATTTTTAGAAAGACAGTATAGCAAAGTTCATACACATTACCTATTGACGGGAAACATTGCCGGCTTTGCCATCGATTTGTTTACCCGTATAACATAAGACTCCGTTGACAAGCACGGAGTCTTATTTTTAAAGACAAATATCGCTTAGCGAATTTAAATTTGCATCAATTTTATTAAAACAAGTTGTACCACGTAGATAAATGTTTAAGATACCTCATTCGATGTCAAATTATTGACATCACTATAAAAATATGCCCGAACTGCTAATGTTTACATGTTTACCCACTTTTCTCCTCTCATGTCGGCCATTTTTGCAGCACTGGTTTCCAGTTGTCGTAAAATATTAGGAATATTTAAAACGAAATTGTTAAATATCGTTTGTATAAACAGACCAGGAAAAAAAATTAGTTTCATTTAATTTTAAGTTCTATAATTTGCTTTACACTATTTCGGAACCTATTCGGAATATTCGGATATGTTCCTCATACATATATAAATTTTAAACCATTTGGAATAGTCAGATTTATTCGTAAGACTTAAATGAAATGGAAAAACTTCAACACTTCAAATGTGTTTTTCTCGGCATTTAACGGCTATGAAAGGAAAAGAATTACTTAAGTCAGTTGCATTTTACGTATAGATGTAAATTCTTTCGATAGCTGTGAAATAGTTTGCAGAAAATGGCTGTAAAATCAAACCCGATCTCAACTTGATCGGGTTCAACTGTTTTTTTAACTAAAGGAAGATGGCCTTTAGGGATATGACCTCGAGCTTGTGAGAGGTCATATATTATAGGACTAATAGGACATGTGTCCGTCCAATATCAGCAAGATTGGTTGATATCCATTTTTTCTCTGTATATATTTGATGAAAAGGTTCTCTTAATATCCTAGAAACATGCCTAAATTGTACCATCCACTCTCTGAAATGGTACCATTCGATTTCGAACCAGGTGTTGCTATCGTCAAGAGTTCAGCATTCACGCACTTCCCTTTGAATATAAAATATGGGTGGATTCGTGTACCAAGAGTATTTCCACAACCAATAATAGTGGTGACTGCTGACAGAGAAGATGTTATTGCTGGGGTTCTTGAATTGCCACTGACAATGTAGGCCCCCTTTTGAGAACAGTGCTACGACACGAAAAGTGAAAAATTCGGATTACTATCCTCAATGATCTGGAATGTCGGATCCTAACATTGTCTGAATGCAGTCCTTTGGATCAAGAATGGTCCGGAGAGGTCAGCCAAGTACTCCCAACAGTTAGGTGCGTCCCGCAATATTCTGGAAACTCGGCTGATTATGTTGTGTCAGATTCTGCTGTATCTGATCAAAATCGTAACAATGTCCTGTCTTGTCTGAACTGTGTTCTGTGGAACAGCAGGGCCTGCTCAGGGTTGGATTTTATTTTTTAGGAACCATTTATTTTCGTGACTTAACTCTTTAGATAAATATTTTGGCCATTTGCAGTTTAAAAGGCTGATTTTACACTTCATGATACAATTAAACATGTGTGAAATACACAAACTGTCAAAATAAAAATACGGCTGTTGTAAAATGGTCACTGGTTCCCATCATTGTATCAAATGGTAGTATTTTATCTAAGATTAACAGAAACAGTCACTGTATGTCGTAAATTGATTTCCTAAACAGGTAAATCTTGATACATGTATTTTGATGAGAAAATCATTTCACCACTTATTTTCGCAAATCACAGAAAAATTCTCAACTTATAATAATTTAAAAGCGAAAATGGTGTACGACAGCGTGGACCGTGCGAACAGGCATGATCTGAAGAATATTTTCATTGTCGTTTCATGCTGGTTGAGTCCAGATTGCATCCAGATCTTGCCGAAGGAGAACTGTCTTTGCCGAATCTGTTTCGGAACAGTCCTGTAATTAATATGAAATTCGACAATAATACCCACATCAGAATCCCGACATTTACAGAATACGATATGACTGACAAAGCTGTTTGCAATGCAGTACAGCAGACTGTGATAGGAGTGCTATCTGACAGTGTTCCGAATATGGCGACAGTTGTAGGATTCCAGATGCGTGGATTTCAAGATTTTGCTCATGTCTGGAGTATAACATGTGTCATTCATTGACAGTTCTTTGACCAACCCACCATGAATGCTTTTTGAAGGCTGAGACTTCCGCAGCAGGTTGCTCTTGTGGAACTGGAAGAAGAAGAAGATTATTGCCAATTATTATTTGAACAGAAGGGCACTGCGACCCGGTAGAAATAGAAGATACTGGGTTAAGCCCTGGATATCCAGAAGGGAGCAGCTCCGCCAGTATGACACATTGATAAGGGAGCTGAGAGAAGAAGATACAGAAGCTTTCATTAACTACATGAGTGCCCATGGAACTGTACGATGAAGTCCTGCATCGGATCTCACCCTGCATCAGCAAACAAGATACCTGGTTGAGACAACCGCTTGGTCCAGGATTCAATTTTGCCTGAACCATGCGGCGATAATTACAGCAGCATACTTCAGGGTTCCCAGTAACACCATGTCAATGTTTGTCCCTGAAGTCTGCCAAGCCATCATTGATGAGTATGTTGCAGAGGTAATCGCCTGCCACACTATCCCAGCGGAGTGGAAGGAAATCGCAAATGAATTTCTCCACAGATGGCAGGCATAGGCTTCTTCTTAGCAGGCATAATGGTGTAACTTAATCCTTATACATGATGTATAAGATGTATAAGATGAAATTATATAATTAAAATGGAGACAATCTGCTAATAACTGACGGCGATGTTCCTTGTATAACTGCTGAGGCTGGAGAGAGAATCCGCTGTCCCACGATTCTTTTATTGGATGGGACTTTCACTTGAAGTGGTTTTCTAATGTCTTCTGTCAGCATCGGTTTACTGACTGATCTCCGTTAGCTCGCATTCGGGAGAATCAGGACAGATTCGGTTGTTTTTTACCATGCGAAATATACAAATTGGTTTGAGAATGGGAGAATCAGGCAAATTCGGCTGGAAACGGCTGAATCAGGACGCTTCCTGAATAATATCTGATTATTGTTGTGATTAAATAAATGTTTTTATAAATTTTAATAAAGAATTTCCAACCACGAATCACAGGATCAGGCTTTTGACAAATTTTAATCAGGAATGCTCTTATCAAGTACGATAGTAAAATTCCTGAATGTGTGACTGAGGTTTAACCTAGGATATAGAGTCTTGGCGAAACCTCAACGTTGATAAACCTCCAATGGCTAACTTGTGAAGTGATGTAACCTCTGGTATCTGGTAACCACCCGTCTGTATCAAGTCTACTTGTAAAGTTGTCTTGCCGGTTCTATAGCTCCACACGGGTATTTTTATGCCCCCGGAATCACAGATTCGGTGGGCATCTAGTTTTTGGCCTGTCTGTCTGTCGAAAAAAACTTTAACCTTGACCACTACTTTTGAACCATAACAGGTACGGCTACCATATTTCACATGTGTATTCCTTGTGACATGACCTTTCTGTCAGTACCAAAATTTTTGACCTTGTGACCTTGACCTTTGACCTAGATGTTGCCATTCGGGGGCATCAGTGTTTCACAAACTTTTTAGCTCACCATAGCACGAAGTGCTATGTGAGCTACTGTGATCACTCACCGTCCGGCGTCGGCGTCTGTCTGCGTCTGTTCATATTTTCCTACAAACAACTTCTCCTTCTAAACCAATGAACCAATTTCAGAATAATTACACAGAAACGTTCTTTAGGTCATCTTCTTTCATAGTCATTCTAAGCAATGAATTCAATGCAGAACTTTGGTTGCTGCAGATTCAGAGAAATGCCAAAACTTAAAAAATATTCTTGTCAATAAGTACAAGTATTAGAAAATTATTTTGCACAAATGTTTCTTGGATGAACCTCTACCAAGATTGTTTAAATGATTCCAATCCAATGACAAACATGGCCGCCAGGGGGCGGAGCTTGTTTTCTTTATATGTATACTATATATATAGTGAAAACTTAAACTGGCACAAATGATCCCTGCTGACCCTCTTCCAAGAAATTATTATGATCCATTGATAAATATGACCACAAGGGGGCATTGCTTGTTTTCCTTGTATGCATATCGTAAGATCATTGAAAACTGATTTCTATTAAATAAAGTGAGCGATTTAGGACCATCATGGTCTTCTTGTTTAGATTGGGATTGGCGACCGCCTCGTTGATGTTATGACGCATCCTTTTCAGGAGCAGGAGGTCAGGGTTCAATCCCAGGTCGGCTCATACCAAAGACTGCCAAATACTGAAAAAATGGTTTCAGGGTTGTGGGTATAGCAATACAACTAATGTCAGGATTTATAAGCTAACCAGCAGTACTGATAATTTTTCCTGGAAACACACTGATGTGACTGAAATAATGTTGAAAGCAGCCTAAAACACCAAACATACTAATTAGATTGGGTCCTTTTACAAATCACTGCTAAGGAAATGAAATGTCTGAATGCCCATATTCTTTGGTGGTAGCTATCATATCAATCTTATTTAAATCAGACCAAAATTCTTTGTTGCACGTATACTAGATTGGATTGATCACGACACAATTTAATTGGATGTCTCGAATTGACCCTTCATCATTTTTCTGTCCAATGGAATAAGGTGATACAACCAATGCTCGGTTCTGCTATCAAAATGGTTACTTTGCAATCGGAACACTCAGTTATCATTGCTTCTCTATCTTTTTAGGTATTAATAGAATAATCACCCCTGTTAATACCTGACAATTTTGTACGGGACATTTTGATTGGCTGATGCAATTTAACAATCTGAGATGACCTGTAATGGGCAATTATCAGATCTATATAAACTTTTGACTTTGCTACTGCAGCAAAGTTTAGGTCTGGTTTTAACCCTTTCCCTCATACAGATGCTTTCTGACACCTCTGCAGCAGACAGCTTTTTGGAAACATGGCGACAAACAAGCAATTTCTCCTTTTGTCACCATGTTTTCAACTCTATTCAATTATTGTACATTCATTTAAAGGGGGTTTCCAATTTATTCCAGGTATGTTTTCAAAGTTGTTGTATGTGGGAAAGGGTTAACCCTTTCTCTCATACGACAATTCTGCAGCAGACGACTTTGAACATATTTTGTCAAAAAATAGAAAATCTCTATACTTGAATGGATAACCTATGACTAAAAGTAGAAAACATTGTGGCAAAAGGAGAAATTGCTCGTTTTGAGCAATTTCTTCTTTTGTCACTGTTTTCAAAAAGCCATGCGCTTTAGAGGCGTCATAAAGCGTCTATATGAGGGAAAGTGTTAATGAAAGTGCTCCACTATGAGCTTTGAATAAATGCTGGATGCATTATAACATTCCTTCAGGGTATGGACGTGGAAGACTTTTCAGAATATCCTGATGATCAAGAAGAACTGAAGAAGAGATTATTTGAAGCAAATAATAATATAAAGAAAGTGGTAGGAATTGGTCAAGGCCTTCTTGAAGAAACTAATAATCTCAAGTGCCAGTTAGATGACCTAAGAAAGTCTACAGATAAAAAACTTGAGGTAAGTTAACCCTTTCTCACATACAATAAATCTGCAGAGACCACTTTTATATCTTCTCAACAAAAATAGAGAATATTTCTTTAACAGATAGTTTAAATATTGACTACTGTTGAAAACATTGTGAGCAATTTCTTCTTTTGCCACAATGTTTCAAAAGCCTGCTGTTGCAGAGACTTCAGAAAGCATGTATATGTGGGAAAGGGTTGGAATCACTTTGCAAATTAACCCTTCCCCACATGCAACAAATCTGCAACAAACAACATCATCTGTTAAAGTGTGGACAATCTTTATAAACGAAAGTATAATCATTGAAAAGAGCAATTTCTCCTTTCACAACGTTTTTAAACGTCATCTGCTGCAGACGACTATGAAACTATCTGAGTAAAAATATGGAAAGTCTTCATAAATGATAGTATAAATATTACATTGAATGTAAACATTGTATGAGGTTAAAGGAAAAAATGCTCAAATCCAGTGGCTGAAAGCCGGACAAGCTTATGTCATGGTGAATTGTCCTCGGACCTCCATGCGTTTCAAAGAGTTCCTTGGGGGACCCTCTATCATATTAGATTGCTAAGAAAATATGGCTACACGGGCTGGGGCGGATGGGTGTTATTTTAGAAAAGAAGCACTTGGATGACCAAGTCATGTTAATTGCTTAAAAAAACCATGGCCACCAGGGTATGCATGTTGTTTTCCCTTAAATGGCTACTGAATTCTATCAAGCCATGTTGATTGGTAAAAGGCATAGCCACCTTGGGCAGGGAGGGGCTGTTTTGCCCTATATGGCTATAGAGAAAACTTTTAAAATCTTTAAATAAGAAAAATGATACTGATTTTAAAATCATTTTGTAGATATTTTCTCTGGGTGTCCCTGTACCAGATTCCTTCAAGTCATGTTAATTGGTCATGATACATGAATGCCAGATGGTCGGTCATTTTAAGCTTGACTATTTAAAGAATATGGAGAGCTATAACTTTGGTTCAAGTTTTGCATGCAAGGCTTTGTCTCACAAACTACAGATGCTATTGCTTTGAAACTTCATACACTTATTGGACCTCATCAAATGACCTTTCAAGACAAGTCCCAAAATTCTACATTAGATTTTGACACAATTATGCCCCATTTTGGACTTAAGAAAGTTTCAACTTTGGTTAAAGTTTTGCATGCAAGATAATATCATGGACATATCTGTTACCAATAATGATATTGACTTGAAACTTCATTCATGTCTTCAGGGGTGTCAGATAATTTTTGTATGAATTTATTACAAATTATGGCCCTTGTTTGACTTTGATAAGTACTATTATGCACATATCTCAGTAATCACTCATGGGATTGATTTGAAACTTCACACACTTATTGGACATCATCAAATCACCTTGCAATTCCGAAAACTCTACATCAGATTTTGACAAAATTATGCCCCTTTTTGGACTTGGTTAAAGTTTTGCATGCAGGTTACTATCATGGATATATCTCAGTAACCACTAATGATATTGACTTGAAACTTCATTCATGTCTTCAGGGGTTTCATACAGTCAAGTTAGATAACTTTTGTATGAATTTAGTACAAATTATGGCCAGTGTTTGACTTTGAAAATTTGGTTAAAGTTTTGCATGCATGGTACTATCATGCAAATATCTCAGTAACCACTCAGGGATTGATTTAAAACTTCAATATAGTCTTTAAAGGTATCAAACAATAAGGTTAGGTTACTCCTGACTGAATTTATTATAAATTATGGCCCTTGTTGAAGTTAGAAAATTGGTGAAAGTTTTGAATGCAAGGGCCCTTTCTCAAGAACAGCAGATGCTATTCAAACAAGACTTATCCAACTTGATGTGTTGTACTTTACTATCAAGCCACTGTCTTAGTAACAACTGTTGACTATAGTATCAAATGGCCAAATAGTCGAGCATGCTGTCTTGCGGTCAGCTCTTGTTATTTGTATGGCTTTAGTTAAAACTTCAAAAATCTTCACTGACCAAAGTTTGTGGCTGATTTTTGGTTAACCCTTTCCTATATATAGACGCTTTCTGACACCCCTGAAGCCTCTACTTTTAAAAACATTGTGGCAAAATAGACCAAATGTTTTCAACTTTATTTAATGATATTAATAGAGATTTTCCATGTTTTTGCCAATATGTTTCGATGTCATTTGCTGCTGATTTGCTGTATGTGGGAAAGAGGGGTTAAAAGAAACTTTTTCTCAACAATCATCTATAGACAGGAAAGTAGTTGTGCATCAATACCTTCTTTTGAATTGGAAAAAGAAAAAAGAAACTGATTTACATTTGATATTTTTATTTTAGCAAGCGGAACAGGAAAAGTATATATTACAAAACAAATATGATCAGAAAGTTAGTGCTGAAGAATGGTTTTCTGAAGAGTTAAACAACCAACAACAACAGTTACTGGATGCCAAAGCCAATCTAAGAGAAACCCTAGAAGCAGAAAAAGCTCAGGAAATAGCCAGATTAAGCAATAAGGTATATTTTTTTTAATTCATTAAAATTAGTTAACCCTTTCCCTCATACGACAATTCTGCAGCAGACGACTTTGAACGTATTTCGTCAAAACATAGAAAATCTCCATATTTGAATGGATAACCTATGACAAAAAGTGGAAAACATTGTGGCAAAAGGAGAAATTGCACGTTTTGTGCAATTTCTTCTTTTGTCGCTATGTTTTCAAAAAGCCGTCTGCTGCAGAGGCGTCAGAAAGCGTCTATATGAGGGAAAGGGTTAATATCGGGGCTACGGCTAAGTAACGTATTTGCTTAAAAAAAAGCAAAATAACTGTCAAAAAAAGTAATTCTTTTTAAAATGATGAGTACTCGAAAGCAGATAATAAGTAGATAAAGTAATTGTTTCCATTTGTGTTGTGTAAATTATTAACATCGAATCAAACAAGATCAGAATGGAAGAAAAAGTATCTATGGCTTGATGTAAAGGAGACAAATACTGATCTTAGATATACACTGTGCATACAGATTAAGCAAAACTAAATTTAAAAAGTGTGGTTGAAAGAGGGATCCCCAAATAACTCTGTCCTTTGTATTATTCAAAATATGGCCGGTTTTTACTTAGAAATTCTGGTTTGAAATTTGCACGCAACTACATTAAGAGATCATATCTCAGTAACTTCTTTATGCATTGCATTGAAACTTGTTAGATGACATGAATTTAACTCTGCCTGATAGCTTCTAACAAGCTTGTGTAATTAATATGTGGCAGTGTAGATCTTAATCAGACTGACTGAGCAGATGCAGGACCTATAATGTACACTCAAGCCAAAGTGTACTTTTGTAGAAATTATGTGACCATTCAGTCTATTTACTTGTAGGGGATAATTTTTCTGAATTTCGTATAAGGGATATATATTTCTAAATTCTATTGACAATACCTCCCTATTAATAGTATTATTGAATAGTGTTGAAAACATTGTAGCAAAAGGAGGAATTGCTCATAATGAGCAACATCTCCTATGGCCACAATGTTTACTAAAGTCGTCAGCAGCAAATGTGTCAAAATGCATCTGCAAGTTGGAAAGGGTTTAAAAAAGAAATTGAGCCTGTCAATGGGAAAATTAACAAGTTGACATTTCTGTACAAATTAATCAGACGACTAGATAAGAGGGAGGTAACAGGTCTTTTCCCCCAAAATTCATCTTATTACTCAACCAAATCCTATGTTGTGGATACTCAAAAGAATCAGACAACATAGGGTTTGAATGTCCAATAAGGATTTAAGAACATGAAAAATGCTCCTTATCTAGAGCTCTGTACAAAGCAGGTTTAATTCAGTCGGCACATTATTCTCATCTATCTTATTAGAATATACGCAAGTTCACAGAAGCTTTCAAAAAAGATTATGTACGTATGCAAAGTGAAGATCTTGATCAGACTGAATGCAATGGCTCATCTTGATCTCCACTGTTCAGAAAAGCCAACTTGTAGCCTTTTGTACAGGCAGGCTCAAATATTCCTGGCAAATATTGAGCCCATTTAAGGTAGCAAAAACAACTCTAAAGCTAATGTATATCCCTTTCCCAGACATAATTCTATTACAATAAACATATTTTTGAAAACATCTTTAGAAAAAAAGTCGATAATCAGTTTTACGGAGAGTAAGAATATTGAAATAAAGCAATTCCTCCTTATGCCACAAAAATCATCTGCTGCTGCCTTATAAAAGAATCTGCATGTGGGAAAGGTATATGATATAATTTCCTTTTCAGATTGATGAACTTAAGACAGATCAAGATCATGCAAGTTCCAAAGAAGCCCAACTGCTTCAAAGAGTGTCCGAATTGGAAGAACTAATAAAGGAAAATTTAAAGAATGTTGATGCACATTCAAATCGATCTTTTGATAAAAATGAAGAATTCGGTGTGTTGTATGAAGAACAGGATAAGCTTATAAGTGAAAATGTAAGTGGTTTGACTAGTTTTAAACCTTTCCCACATACAGACGGTATGTAAGTGGTTTTACTAGTTTTAAACCTTTCCCACATACAGACGGTATGTAAATGGTTTGACTAGTTTTAAACCTTTCCCACATACAGACGGTATGTAAGTGGTTTGACTAGTTTTAAACCTTTCCAACATACAGATGGTATGTAAGTGGTTTGACTAGTTTTAAACCTTTCCTACATACAGACGGTATGTAAGTGGTTTGACTAGTTTTAAACCTTTCCTACATACAGACGGTATGTAAGTGGTTTGACTAGTTTTAAACCTTTCCTACATACAGACGGTATGTAAGTGGTTTGACTAGTTTTAAACCTTTCCAACATACAGACGGTATGTAAGTGGTTTGACTAGTTTTAAACCTTTCCAACATACAGACGGTATGTAAGTGGTTTGACTAGTTTTAAACCTTTCCTACATACAGACGGTATGTAAGTGGTTTGACTAGTTTTAAACCTTTCCTACATACAGACGGTATGTAAGTGGTTTGACTAGTTTTAAACCTTTCCAACATACAGATGGTATGTAAGTGGTTTGACTAGTTTTAAACCTTTCCTACATACAGACGGTATGTAAGTGGTTTGACTAGTTTTAAACCTTTCCCACATACAGACGGTATGTAAGTGGTTTGACTAGTTTTAAACCTTTCCTACATACAGACGGTATGTAAGTGGTTTGACTAGTTTTAAACCTTTCCCACATACAGACGGTATGTAAGTGGTTTGACTAGTTTTAAACCTTTCCCACATACAGACGGTATGTAAGTGGTTTGACTAGTTTTAAACCTTTCCAACATACAGACGGTATGTAAGTGGTTTGACTAGTTTTAAACCTTTCCCACATACAGACGGTATGTAAGTGGTTTGACTAGTTTTAAACCTTTCCCACATACAGACGGTATGTAAGTGGTTTGACTAGTTTTAAACCTTTCCAACATACAGATGGTATGTAAGTGGTTTGACTAGTTTTAAACCTTTCCAACATACAGACGGTATGTAAGTGGTTTGACTAGTTTTAAACCTTTCCCACATACAGACGGTATGTAAGTGGTTTGACTAGTTTTAAACCTTTCCTACATACAGACGGTATGTAAGTGGTTTGACTAGTTTTAAACCTTTCCCACATACAGACGGTATGTAAATGGTTTGACTAGTTTTAAACCTTTCCTACATACAGACGGTATGTAAGTGGTTTGACTAGTTTTAAACCTTTCCCACATACAGACGGTATGTAAGTGGTTTGACTAGTTTTAAACCTTTCCCACATACAGACGGTATGTAAGTGGTTTGACTAGTTTTAAACCTTTCCTACATACAGACGGTATGTAAGTGGTTTTTAAACCTTTCCCACATACAGACGGTATGTAAGTGGTTTGACTAGTTTTAAACCTTTCCAACATACAGACGGTATGTAAGTGGTTTGACTAGTTTTAAACCTTTCCCACATACAGACGGTATGTAAGTGGTTTGACTAGTTTTAAACCTTTCCCACATACAGACGGTATGTAAGTGGTTTGACTAGTTTTAAACCTTTCCAACATACAGATGGTATGTAAGTGGTTTGACTAGTTTTAAACCTTTCCAACATACAGACGGTATGTAAGTGGTTTGACTAGTTTTAAACCTTTCCCACATACAGACGGTATGTAAGTGGTTTGATTAAACCTTTCCTACATACAGACGGTATGTAAGTGGTTTGACTAGTTTTAAACCTTTCCCACATACAGACGGTATGTAAGTGGTTTGACTAGTTTTAAACCTTTCCCACATACAGACGGTATGTAAGTGGTTTGACTAGTTTTAAACCTTTCCTACATACAGACGGTATGTAAGTGGTTTGACTAGTTTTAAACCTTTCCCACATACAGACGGTATGTAAGTGGTTTGACTAGTTTTAAACCTTTCCAACATACAGACGGTATGTACGTGGTTTGACTAGTTTTAAACCTTTCCCACATACAGACGGTATGTAAGTGGTTTGACTAGTTTTAAACCTTTCCCACATACAGACGGTATGTAAGTGGTTTGACTAGTTTTAAACCTTTCCCACATACAGACGGTATGTAAGTGGTTTGACTAGTTTTAAACCTTTCCCACATACAGACGGTATGTAATTGGTTTGACTAGTTTTAAACCTTTCCAACATACAGACGGTATGTACGTGGTTTGACTAGTTTTAAACCTTTCCCACATACAGACGGTATGTAAGTGGTTTGACTAGTTTTAAACCTTTCCAACATACAGACGGTATGTAAGTGGTTTGACTAGTTTTAAACCTTTCCCACATACAGACGGTATGTAAGTGGTTTGACTAGTTTTAAACCTTTCCCACATACAGACGGTATGTAAGTGGTTTGACTAGTTTTAAACCTTTCCTACATACAGACGGTATGTAAGTGGTTTGACTAGTTTTAAACCTTTCCCACATACAGACGGTATGTAAGTGGTTTGACTAGTTTTAAACCTTTCCTACATACAGACGGTATGTAAGTGGTTTGACTAGTTTTAAACCTTTCCCACATACAGACGGTATGTAAGTGGTTTGACTAGTTTTAAACCTTTCCCACATACAGACGGTATGTAAGTGGTTTGACTAGTTTTAAACCTTTCCCACATACAGACGGTATGTAAGTGGTTTGACTAGTTTTAAACCTTTCCCACATACAGACGGTATGTAATTGGTTTGACTAGTTTTAAACCTTTCCAACATACAGATGGTATGTAAGTGGTTTGACTAGTTTTAAACCTTTCCAACATACAGACGGTATGTACGTGGTTTGACTAGTTTTAAACCTTTCCTACATACAGACGGTATGTAAGTGGTTTGACTAGTTTTAAACCTTTCCCACATACAGACGGTATGTAAGTGGTTTGACTAGTTTTAAACCTTTCCCACATACAGACGGTATGTAATTGGTTTGACTAGTTTTAAACCTTTCCAACATACAGATGGTATGTAAGTGGTTTGACTAGTTTTAAACCTTTCCAACATACAGACGGTATGTAAGTGGTTTGACTAGTTTTAAACCTTTCCAACATACAGACGGTATGTAAGTGGTTTGACTAGTTTTAAACCTTTCCCACATACAGACGGTATGTAAGTGGTTTGACTAGTTTTAAACCTTTCCCACATACAGACGGTATGTAAGTGGTTTGACTAGTTTTAAACCTTTCCTACATACAGACGGTATGTAAGTGGTTTGACTAGTTTTAAACCTTTCCCACATACAGACGGTATGTAAGTGGTTTGACTAGTTTTAAACCTTTCCAACATACAGACGGTATGTAAGTGGTTTGACTAGTTTTAAACCTTTCCCACATACAGACGGTATGTAAGTGGTTTGACTAGTTTTAAACCTTTCCAACATACAGACGGTATGTAGGTGGTTTGACTAGTTTTAAACCTTTCCCACATACAGATGGTATGTAAGTGGTGTGACTAGTTTTAAACCTTTCCTACATACAGACGGTATGTAAGTGGTTTGACTAGTTTTAAACCTTTCCCACATACAGATGGTATGTAAGTGGTTTGACTAGTTTTAAACCTTTCCAACATACAGACGGTATGTAAGTGGTTTGACTAGTTTTAAACCTTTCCTACATACAGACGGTATGTAAGTGGTTTGACTAGTTTTAAACCTTTCCCACATACAGATGGTATGTAAGTGGTTTGACTAGTTTTAAACCTTTCCTACATACAGACGGTATGTAAGTGGTTTGACTAGTTTTAAACCTTTCCCACATACAGACGGTATGTAAGTGGTTTGACTAGTGGTTTGACTAGTTTTAAACCTTTCCAACATACAGACGGTATGTGAGTGGTTTGACTAGTTTTAAACCTTTCCCACATACAGACGGTATGTGAGTGGTTTGACTAGTTTTAAACCTTTCCTACATACAGACGGTATGTAAGTGGTTTGACTAGTTTTAAACCTTTCCTACATACAGACGGTATGTAAGTGGTTTGACTAGTTTTAAACCTTTCCTACATACAGACGGTATGTAAGTGGTTTGACTAGTTTTAAACCTTTCCCACATACAGACGGTATGTAAGTGGTTTGACTAGTTTTAAACCTTTCCCACATACAGACGGTATGTAAGTGGTTTGACTAGTTTTAAACCTTTCCAACATACAGACGGTATGTAAGTGGTTTGACTAGTTTTAAACCTTTCCCACATACAGATGGTATGTAAGTGGTTTGACTAGTTTTAAACCTTTCCTACATACAGACGGTATGTAAGTGGTTTGACTAGTTTTAAACCTTTCCCACATACAGACGGTATGTAAGTGGTTTGACTAGTTTTAAACCTTTCCTACATACAGACGGTATGTAAGTGGTTTGACTAGTTTTAAACCTTTCCTACATACAGACGGTATGTAAGTGGTTTGACTAGTTTTAAACCTTTCCCACATACAGACGGTATGTAAGTGGTTTGACTAGTTTTAAACCTTTCCAACATACAGACGGTATGTAAGTGGTTTGACTAGTTTTAAACCTTTCCCACATACAGATGGTATGTAAGTGGTTTGACTAGTTTTAAACCTTTCCTACATACAGACGGTATGTAAGTGGTTTGACTAGTTTTAAACCTTTCCCACATACAGACGGTATGTAAGTGGTTTGACTAGTTTTAAACCTTTCCTACATACAGACGGTATGTAAGTGGTTTGACTAGTTTTAAACCTTTCCTACATACAGACGGTATGTAAGTGGTTTGACTAGTTTTAAACCTTTCCTACATACAGACGGTATGTAAGTGGTTTGACTAGTTTTAAACCTTTCCCACATACAGACGGTATGTAAGTGGTTTGACTAGTTTTAAACCTTTCCCACATACAGACGGTATGTAAGTGGTTTGACTAGTTTTAAACCTTTCCAACATACAGACGGTATGTAAGTGGTTTGACTAGTTTTAAACCTTTCCCACATACAGATGGTATGTAAGTGGTTTGACTAGTTTTAAACCTTTCCTACATACAGACGGTATGTAAGTGGTTTGACTAGTTTTAAACCTTTCCCACATACAGACGGTATGTAAGTGGTTTGACTAGTTTTAAACCTTTCCTACATACAGACGGTATGTAAGTGGTTTGACTAGTTTTAAACCTTTCCCACATACAGACGGTATGTAAGTGGTTTGACTAGTTTTAAACCTTTCCCACATACAGACGGTATGTAAGTGGTTTGACTAGTTTTAAACCTTTCCCACATACAGACGGTATGTAAGTGGTTTGACTAGTTTTAAACCTTTCCTACATACAGACGGTATGTAAGTGGTTTGACTAGTTTTAAACCTTTCCTACATACAGACGGTATGTAAGTGGTTTGACTAGTTTTAAACCTTTCCCACATACAGACGGTTTCTGATGCCTCTGCAGCAGACTTATTTTGAAATTATTTGGCAAAAGAAGCAATTGGTCATATTGTCACAAGGTTTTCAACTCTTTTTAATAAGTCTATTTTCCTATATAGAGACTTTTTGTAATTTTGCCTAGATATTTTCAAAGTCGTCTGCTGCAGATTTGTTGTATGGTGGAAAGAGTTAGATTGATAAAAGTGTCGAGAGTCTAGAATAGAGCAAGTATGAGCCCACCTTGGTTAAAAGTACAAGTTAACTTTATGTGAACAGTCTGATCGATATCTACACATATATTACTTACCCAAGCTTGTTAGAAACAAACTTCTGTCAACTTGCATAGATAAGACTCATTTGATGGACAGGGTGGTCTGAACCTACATTCAATGTACGTACATTGTACAAAAATGCCAATTTGTACCTTTTGCTATGGACAGACTCATATTATGATCATCATAATTACAGGTAAATACAGGTACATTTTAGAAATGGAAAAAAGTTCTTGTTTCAAACTAATACGGTTATACCCCTTTTCCAACAAAGTATTTCATGTAGATTCACAGACTTAGAGGTGCAGCAGCTTTTTGCCACAATATTCTCTATGCTGCAAATGTGTCACAAGTGGGGAGGGGTTAAATTAAGGATTGTTTTAAGTGATAAAAACAAATAACAAGGTTGAAGGTAGGTGGTTATGTGACAAGTGATTGTGGCAGGGATTGATTCAATTTCTTTAACCCTTTCCAACGTAATGACGCTTTTGGATGCCTCTAAAGCAGATGACTTTTGAAAACCTCATGGCAATTTCTTTGCCACAAAGTTTTCAACTCTATTCTTAGAGATTTTCTACATTTTTGCCTTTATGATTTCAAAGATTACATGCTGCAATTTTGCTGTATACTTTTTTCCCCATTAACTTAACTTTGTTTCTGTTTCCATCATTTCCCGTCATCTAATTATAACAAACATATTCTAAATTTTAATAATATTACTTCTCATTTATATTTTTATGTACGCTAAGCTAAATGACCTAAGCTGTCCATGCGCCACCACTATACATTCAATTACTATAAACTGTAATCAAATACTTTCAGTTACTTAGCCGATTCCTTCAATTAATTGCTTATGCAATAATATTGTTTATTACAGATATAATTGATTACTTTCAATTAGTTTCATAGCACTCATCTAGTGAACCTCTACCAAGATTGTTCAAATTATAGCCCTGGGGTCAAAAATGACCCCTCCCCGGGGGTCACTTGTTAAACATAGACTCATATAGGGGAAAAACTTAAAAAATCTCCTTGTCTAAAAGTAGAAGGCCCATGCCTTTGATATTTGGTATGTAGTATCATCTAGTGAACCTCTACCAAGATTGTTCAAATTATAGCCCTGGGGTCAAAAATGACACCTCCCCGGGGGTCACTTGTTTAACATAGACTCATATAGGGGAAACACTTTAAAAATCTTCTTGTCTAAAAGTAGAAGGCCCATGCCTTTGATATTTGGTATGTAGCATCATCTAGTGAACCTCTACCAAGATTGTTCAAATTATAGCCCTGGGGTCAAAAATGACCCCTCCCCAGGGGTCACTTGTTTAACATAGACTCATATAGGGGAAAAACTTTATAAATCTTCTTGTCTAAAAGTAGACTCATATTGGGGAAACACTTTAAAAATCTTCTTGTCTAAAAGTAGAAGGCCCAGGCCTTTGATATTGGGTATGTAGCATCATCTAGTGAACCTCTACCAAGATTGTTCAAACTATAGCCCTGGGGTCAAAAATGACCCCTCCCCGGGGGTCACTTGTTAAACATAGACTCATATAGGGGAAAAACTTAAAAAATCTCCTTGTCTAAAAGTAGAAGGCCCATGCCTTTGATATTTAGTATGTAGTATCATCTAGTGAACCTCTACCAAGATTGTTCAAATTATAGCCCCGGGGGTCACTTGTTAAACATAGACTCATATAGCGGAAAAACTTAAAAAATCTCCTTGTCTAAAAGTAGAAGGCCCATGCCTTTGATATTTGGTATGTAGTATCATCTAGTGAACCTCTACCAAGATCGTTCAAATTATAGCCCTGGGGTCAAAAATGACACCTCCCCGGGGGTCACTTGTTTAACATAGACTCATATAGGGGAAACACTTTAAAAATCTTCTTGTCTAAAAGTAGAAGGCCCATGCCTTTGATATTTGGTATGTAGCATCATCTAGTGAACCTCTACCAAGATTGTTCAAATTATAGCCCTGGGGTCAAAAATGACCCCTCCCCAGGGGTCACTTGTTAAACATAGACTCATATAGGGGAAAAACTTTATAAATCTTCTTGTCTAAAAGTAGACTCATATAGGGGAAAAACTTTATAAATCTTCTTGTCTAAAAGTAGACTCATATAGGGGAAACACTTTAAAAATCTTCTTGTCTAAAAGTAGAAGGCCCAGGCCTTTGATATTGGGTATGTAGCATCATCTAGTGAACCTCTACCAAGATTGTTCAAACTATAGCCCTGGTGTCAAAAATGACCCCTCCCCGGGGGTCACTTGTTAAACATAGACTCATATAGGGGAAAAACTTAAAAAATCTCCTTGTCTAAAAGTAGAAGGCCCATGCCTTTGATATTTGGTATGTAGTATCATCTAGTGAACCTCTACCAAGATTGTTCAAATTATAGCCTTGGGGTCAAAGATGACCCCTCCCCGGGGGTCACTTGTTTTACATAGACTCATATAGGGGAAAAACTTTATAAATCTTCTTGTCTAAAAGTAAACTCATATAGGGGAAACACTTTAAAAATCTTCTTGTCTAAAAGTAGAAGGCCCAGGCCTTTGATATTGGGTATGTAGCATCATCTAGTGGATCTTTACCAAGATTGTTCAAACTATAGCCCTGGGGTCAAAATGACCCCTCCCCTGGGGCTCTGTTGTTTTACATAGACTCATATAGAGAAAAAACTCAAAACTGATAGGCCAATTTGACCCATTACCAACCTAAACGAAAAACAGAAATAAACTTGGGGTAAATAACTAAAGTAATGCACTAAGTTGCAACTTGCAATTGCATCTGTTGTCATGGTTTCACCATGAACAACACAAATCTTGCAGCAGACGACTTTGAACGTATTTTGTCAAAACATAGAAAATCTCCATAATTAAATGGATAACCTATGACAAAAAGTGGAAAACATTGTTGCAAAAGGAAAAATTGCACATTTTGTGCAATTTCTTCTTTTGTCACTATGTTTTCAAAAAGCCGTCTGCTGCAGAGGTGTCGGAAAGCGTCTATATGAGGGAAAGGGTTAACTTCACTTTGAACAAAAAGCTACAAATTCACCTTACATAATTGTCTCGCCCACGATAGTGGAGTGAGACATAGCAGTCACTTTTCAAGCGACGGTGGCCGCTTTTACAAATAGCTATATCTCGGCAACCCCTGCTTGAATTTTTTCTGAAACTTTGTTAGCTGTATTGTTTGGTCATGGGACATCTGTCAACATCAAAATTTTCAGGGTCAAGGTCATAATTGTGCAGAACTTGACCTTTGTTAGGTAACTTAACCTCAAAACTTAACCTTTCTTATATCTCAGCAACCTCTGCTTGAATTTTTCTGAAACTTTGTCAGATGTATTGTTTGGTCATGGGACATCTGACTGTCAACGTCAAAATTTTCAGGGTCAAGGTCATAATTGTGCAGAACTTGACCTTTGTTAGGTAACTTAACCTCAAAACTTAACCTTTCTTATATCTCAGCAACCCCTGCTTGAATTTTTCTGAAACTTTGTCAGATGTATTGTTTGGTCATGGGACATCTGTCAACGTCATAATTTTCAGGGTCAAGGTCATAATTGTGTAGAACTTGACCCTTTCTTATATCTCAGCAACCCCTGCTGGAATTTTTCTGAAACTTTGTCAGATGTATTGTTTGGTCATAGGACATCCATCAACGTCAAAATGTTCAGGGTCAAGGTCATAATTGTGCAGAACTTGACCTTTGTTAGGTAACTTAGCCTCAAAACTTAAAACTTTCTTATATCTCAGCAACCCCTGCTGGAGAATTCTTCTGAAACTTTGTCAGGATGTATTGTTTGGTCTTGGGACATCTGTCAACGTCAAAATGTTCAGGGTCAAGGTCATAATTGTGCAGAACTTGACCTTTGTTAGGTAACTTAACCTCAAAACTTAACCTTTCTTATATCTCAGCAACCCTTGCTTAAATTTTTCTGAAACATGATTTATTATTTATCATGACATGTTGATAACAATGCATTGACAGACACTTACTTTTTCACATTTTATCATTTTTACTTTCTTTTTGCATATTGATACCATTTAATATCTGATTTTCTTAGAAGGGCGAGACACCCTCAGCCCGAGGTCTTGTATAAATAGTTTTAGCTGATGATATTTTGATTTTGATATGACCATATTATCAGGGACGTAGATCTTATTTATGTCCCTGATATGATAAGTGAGAGCTTTTTGGGTGGATATTAACCCTTTCCCTCATATATGAACTACCTTCGTTATCTTACCCTTTTCCACATACAACAAATATGCAACAAACAACTTGAAAACATCTGTACATAAAAGTAAAATTATTGAATAATTAAAATTATTTGGGCAATAGGTGAACTTGCTTTTTATGAGCAGTCTCCATTTTTGCTTTAACCCTTTACCTCATATAGACGCTTTCTGACGCCTTTGCAGCAGACAACTTTTTAAAAACATAGTGACAAAAGAAGAAATTGCTCAACACGAGCAATTTCTCCTTTTGCCACAATGTTTTCCACTTTTGGTCGTAGGTTAACCATTCAATAATAGAGATTTTTCTATTTTTGACAAAAGATGTCCAAAGTCGTCAGCTGTAGAATTGTTGTAGGAGGGAGGGAAAGGATTAAAGTTTTCAAATTTCGTCTGCTGCAGATGTGTCAAAATACTTCAACAAGTGGGAACAGACGATTGAAAATAACACTGCTTTGATTTCTACAACAAAATGCCCCTGCTCATGCTGAAATTGTTAGTTAATTAACAGCTTCTTTTAACTTCCATATTATATGGAATAGCCATTTAATTAATTAATTTGGATTTAACGTCAATTTCAATAATTGTTCAGTCATATCACAACGGTCAGTTTACATACCCATGTACCAGTACTCAACAAAACAGTCTTACCATGAAAAGGGAATATGATGGCATTTGTTACATGTATAGATATAGATCAAAATGCACATTATGTGCTATCCATTGCAAATGTGCATGGTTTGGAAGACATTCATTGAAAGCCTCTGGTACTACTATGAAAACAATGCCGAGTCAGATTAGCCTTTAGGAATGGCTATCTACACTAGTGCCGTACTGTAAATTGTGTCAGTTTTGTTTTTGTAGACCGTTGTTCATATAGATATACAGTGCTTTATTGTTTCATTGTCCTAATATATTTTGAATTTGGAGAAGATATAAATAAACATCTTTGACAGATTTCTATTGAAAATGGTTAGTGAGAAGTTCTAAGCTGTCCCTCAATTTTGATCCATGCAGAATTTTGGTTTCCATGGCAAATGACAAAAAAGAACTTTGAAAATTTCACCTCCCAAACTGGTTGACATTTCTTTTTTCTTTTTTTTTTCATGGAGGGGCTACAATAATGGTGATGGTCTGATGTCCATTGTCTGTCTTCAATACGGCCGAAAGTCCGTTGTCAACAATTCCTTTAAATGATCCTCCTAAACCATTGTTTGAATTTTGTCTTAACTTGGTAGGAATGGTCCTTGGGTGATCCTCCTTCAATTTGTTCAAAAAAATATATTTAATGCAGAACTCTTTCCTTCAAGCCATGTTGATTGGTCAAAGCACATGGCTGCCAAGGGGCTGGGCTGTTTTGTCTTATATGGCTATTTACAAATAAATTTGTAGAAATGTTCCTTGGGTGAACCTCTATCAGATATTTTAAAGCCATATTGACCCCTGGGTCAAAATTGGCCCATGCCGGGTCACCTGTTTTACATAAAGATATACAGAAAGAAACTATGAAAAGCCTCTTGTCTAAAACAGTACGACCTACAGCTTAGATATTTGATTTGTAGCATTGTCTTATGGTCCTCTACCAAGAATTTTCAAATTATGCCCCTGGGGTCAGCTGTTTAAAATCGAGATTTATAGGGGAAAACTTGTTCAAGCTGTGTCAGTTAGTAAAAAACAACACATTACCATAAAGTACAGGGTTAGTTTTCACTACCTTCTTATAGTGGAAATCTTTAAAAATCTTCTTGAACAAAATTGGAGCATAAAAATATCTTTCTGTGCACCACCAGCAGGATGTCAGAGTCCCCAAATAAAAGCTTAAAACTCACTTATGTGGTTTTGACTTGAGAAGGATGCAAAAATATATTGTCTTTTTTACCTCACCTCCATTTCTCACTCAGTTCCTAATTGACCTTTTTGGGTTGCAGTGACCTAAAACCCAACTTGTCCATTCCCTAACAAAACAATAGGTATAAATATTTCAGGTGAGCAATCAAGGGCCATTATGGCCCTCTTGTTTATTTTTGCCTGCGCCAAGATAGCCCTATCATGGTCCAACTGTAAAAATAATGTGTCAATTCTGCAGAAAATCTCTATAACTGAAAGTGTAATTATTTAATACAGTTTTAACATTGTGGTAAAAAGAGAAATTGTTCATTATGAGCAATTTCTCTTATTGCCAAAAACGTTTTCAAAAGTTCTCTGCTGATTGGATAAGGTTAAAAGACTAGCTAAAGCGGCCATTTCAACAAGGATTGTTTTGGTCCCGATAGTACGCGATCCTTTTTTTGGTCGATCGGCCACATTTTTGTGAAAATAGTTGGGAACCTGCGAGCACTGTCGAGCACTACCCTATACCTTCGGGGGAAGATCTGGCGCAATCGCCTCAGAAACGTGTCGATTGCGCGAGGATTGTCTGTGATTCGTCCCCCTGCCATAGTCAATTGGTCGTGACTCAATCAGGTCAAAAAAGGGGACGATTAGAGGCGATTCAGGATGACAATCGGACCAATAAAAAAAAAAATTGATTCATCAGGGACAATCTGGTCCAGATTGGGCCGATTGGAAAAAACAGCCATAACTGGCTTATTTGTCAGATACATGTTTATACAACAATCTTTTTCTGTATGGAAAAGGGACAAGTTAAAGTCTCTCATCAGCTAACTTATAAAATATTTGTGGCAAAAGGGAAAATTGCTCATGATGAGCAATTTCTCCCTCTGTCACAATGTTTTTAGCTCTATTCATTGATTGAGCTTTCCATTTATAGTGGTTTATCGTAATGTTTAACCCTTTCCCTCATAAGACAATTCTGCAGCAGACGACTTTGAACATATTTTGTCAAAACATAGAAAATCTCCATAGTTGAATGGATAACCTATGACAAAAAGTGGAAAACATTGTGGCAAAAGGAGAAATTGCACGTTCTGTGCAATTTCTTCTTTTGTCACTATGTTTTCAAAAAGCTGTCTGCTGCAGAGGCGTCAGAAAGCGTCTAAATGAGGGAAAGTCTGCAGCAGACAGCTGTTTGAAAACATAGTGACAAAAGAAGAAATTGCACAAAACGTGCAATTTCTCCTTTTGCCACAATGTTTTCCACTTTTATGGTTATCCATTCAATTATAGAGATTTTCTACTTTTTTACAAAATATGTTCAAAGTCGTCTGCTGCATTATGAATGAGAAATTTTTCATTTTGTCACAATGTTTAAAATAGTTTAATGCTGAGCATCTATAAAAGAAGGAATAATTTTTTTTAATATAGTTAAAAACATCATGATTATGAGCATTTTCTAGTTGTATCAAAATGATTTAAAAATGAGTTTGCAAATAGGAAAGGCTTAATTAGACCCCTCATCAGTACACCTAGGAAGGTATTACTAGTATGTCATTGTTCCAATTTTAGAAAAACACTAAAAATGTTTCATACACATTTTGTCATCTTCCATTTCTATCACTCACACGCTGAGCAGTATTAAATTTAGGTCAAAGTATACCTTATTTCAATGTAAATCCTCAGTAATAACAGTAAATGTAATCCATTTTCCTAAGTAGCACACATGTATAACTGAAAGAGAGTAACCTGTCAGCTTTGATTTAAAAAAAAAAGAGGGGTGGGGGGTATTACATTAAAAATATTTGTTTGCATGGTGTTTTACACCGCTTTCAACATTTTTCGAGTTAAATCACGGCATTTCTAGGGTAAGTTATTATGACACCAGTGAGTTAGTCGTAATGCTCACCCAACAACCCGGAGCGCCAAAGAGGGAAAACCATTACTTCCTATTTTTTAAGTCTTTGGTATGACCCGTCTGGGGATTGAACCAGCGACCTCCCGCATCGGATGAGGTGGATGCTTTACCACAAGACCACGGAGAGGGTCATAATAAAAAGAATGTGCCACTTAAAAATGAACGCCCCTATTTTAGGATGGGTCATGATATGGTAACTACCCCCTATCGCTACTTTCATATTGCATGCAATGTTTATCTCAAATAAACTCCCAATTCAATAACATATACATGCTTATCAACCCACTTTCACATGTACAACAGTGTAAAAGTCCTGATGAGATTGAAAATTTCCAATGTTTGCATGTTTTCTGATGTCATGTTACTCATATCTTTATTTTTGTAGACAACATTAAAGGCCCAGCTTATAGAAAAGAAATCGGAAGTACAAGGACTTGTTTGTGAAAATGAGAAATTTCATCGACAACTGGTTGCTAGAGATGAAGAACTTGAGAATACACGATGTCAATTTGTGTCCGTTAATAATGCTCTTGAGGTATGGTTTAACTACAGTTTATATGTAATATCCAATAACTAATTTGCTGATTATTTATCCAATTCCCACATGCCTACATTTGAAACCATCTGCAGCAGATGCCTTTGTGATAAGTTATGCCAAAGAAGAAATTGCTCATATCAATGAGCATTTTCTCTTTTTTGCACACTGTTTTCACTTCTATTTAATAATCATAATATCATTTATAGAGATCTTCCACAATTTTACATAGATGTTTTCAAAGTAGTTTACTGCAGATAGGTTGTATATGGGAAATAGTTAAGTGCCTTCTTTTATAAAAATGTTTAATTCTAGGGAAGACATAGGACAAATAGAGTTGGAAAGTTGTCAAAAAAGAAGAAGTTGCTCTGGATTAGCTATGTCTCATAAATTTCTGTCGCAAACAGATCAAATGTCATCTGTATTAGTGAAAAGATTAACTCCTTCTTGGACTTAAAACTTATTAACCCTTTCCCACATATGGACGCAGTCTGACGCCTCTGCAGCAGACGACTTTTGTAAACTTTGTGGCAAGCAATTTCTCCATTTGCCACAATGTTTTCATCTTTTATCAGCAATTATACCCGCAGTTATAATAGAGATTTTCCATATTTTCGTCCAGAAGTATTCGAATTCGTCTGCTGCAGATTTGTTGTATGTTGGACTTAATTCATTTTACATTGATTGTGCTGGCTGGTGTCAGGATAAATGGACCAGCAGTATTGGTAACTTATGAAGGAAACGCTGTGATATAACTGAAAAATAGTTAAAAGTGACGTAACACAACATACAATCGATGGTTTGATATGCTAACATAAGTACCTTCCAAACTGAGAGCATTTGTGGAAGAGAATATAACATTGAGACAAAGTGGTATAATTTTAGGATTGAGATGATAACATTGTAAAAAGAAAATGAAAAGTCGCTCATTTTGAGAAACTTAATCCTTTTCCACCAAAGTATTAAAGAGTCCTCTGTTGTTGAGGTGTCAAAAATTGTCTATTTTTTGTAAAAGCTTTAATAGAGTTATTGTATCTTTGCTGATATGTTATTATGCTTGGACATCATGCAGGTTAATCAACTATAATTATTGCGGTTATTTTGGTAATAATATTTTCATGGTTTTTGCTTACATGAAGAAATGTAGCTATTTTTTCATCGATATTTTAATCTTTGGTTAGAGAAATGTAAAATAGGCTATAAGCTGATGGTAAACAGATGAGTCTTTTATTTCTTCAGGAAGCCAGAACAGATAAACTAGATTTGAAATGTCAACTTGATGCTCTTCTAATGGAAAAAAGTCATCATAATAAAAAGGGAAATTCAATATTTTCTGAGGTAATATTGTATCTTTTTCTTTCATGTGAATACCTAGGAATCCGCCGTGGTCGAGTGTGGTTAGTGTCGTGGATTTGAAACCGGGAATCCCGGGTTCAATCCCTAGTCATGGCACGACGGTCATGGTGGCCAAGGCACATTTTCTAGCCTATTACTGGTTTGTTTACCCAGGAATCATGAATAAGTGAACTGTTGCCGTGATATAACTGAAATAACGTTGAAAGCGGTGTAAAATCCCAATAAATCAAAGTGGTCGAGTGGTTAGTGTCGGGGTTTTGAAACCGGTAATCCCGGGTTCAATCTCTAGTCATGGCACGACGGTCATGGTGGCCAAGGCACATTTTCTAGCCTATTACTGGTTTGTTTACCCAGGAATCATGAATAAGTGAACTGTCGCCATGATATAACTGAAATAATGTTGAAAGCGGTGTAAAATCCCAATAAATCAAAATCCCAAAAAATCCAGATAGATAGTCCTACACAGGCCTGCCAGAGAAATGATCCCTTTATAAGTGAAATTTTGCAAAATTGGCTTTGTCTGTTCTTTATCTGGAGCTTTCCTAACCCTTCTGCATCAATCTTGGGCAAACAAATGTTTTTGGGGATAAAACCATATTGTTCCAGACACTCGGGAGTTATGGCCCCTTAATTTAACACTTTCCCACCTGGACGACGACTTTTGAAATCAATGTAAAAATTGCTCATAATATTGAAAATCTGTATAAATAACAGATTAAATTTCTCCTTTTGTCCAAACTTTTTCCCACTTTATTCAACAATTATACGTCTTTCATTTACAGCTATTTCATATTTTTGTTTAGATGTTTTCTGCTACAGATTTGTTTTATGTGGGAAGAATTAATTATGGAAAATGGAAATTACTATTTCAGTGTTTTCATTAAGCGGAGGTGGATGTAATAGACTTCCAAAAAAATCCAAAAAACGTCCGAAAATTGAGCACCGGACGTTTATAATACGTCCAGAAATTCCAAAAACGTCCGTAAATTTGCACATGGACGTATTCAGAATAACCCTAAATAAAGTATTAAGGGTGAAAGTGCAAAGGTGAACGAGTAAAAAAAACAAACAATAATTGTCACGCGAGTTCTTATCTTGTGTACAAGACATCACCTTGACGACCTCTTTGTTTGTAGGGAATGTAAAGAAAGGTAGTTTTACTTGATTACACTAATTGGATTAAAAGTTTGCCTAATCTGACGATGTTCTTTCTTTCAAATACCGTTAATTAATTAATTAGGTCGGACGTTTTCTTTATTTTTTAAAAATATTTGATGACGAGAAATACCGATTATCACTTCAGTAACTATAAAATTGGGACGTTTTCTTTATCTGTTAAAAATATTTGTTGATGATTTATACCGATTATCACTTCGGAAACTATAAGTTATTTTTTTATTCTGTATGCATAACTACTTGGAAAATATGTAGCCTCGTTTCTTATGGATTCCTCCCCGAATAATGAATTTAATTGAAATAATAAATATGACATCAATCTATCTTAAAGAAGTACTTTCCGAGATTCCAAAATGGCGGATGTCAATTAATTTTTTGCCGAGATTTTTCGAAATTTCGACTCTGAAGCAGAATTTGAGGGCATTGAAAGGTCTGATTTGATAGATATTAGATAGACGACTTTATGCTTCTCTGCCATATCTTGATAATGACATTTCCCGCGATTAACAGCGGAATTGTTCGCAAGAAATTAGCGAACCTCTCATCCCTCTATTCAGTCTGGAATTTTTGTTGACATTGACAGCAAAGCTTTACCAGTTGTCATCATTCTTAAAATCAAATAAATAAACACTCAATTTTGTTTAAATAGATGTTTATCCCGAACGACCCTTTGCTTTGTCATAGTTGTTAAAATCAAATAAATAAACATTCATTTTTGTTTAAATATATGTGTATCCAAAACGTCCCAGTTATACACACATATCAATGACATAAGAAGAATCATTTCACCTTCGAGTCCACCCACTTCTCCCTAAATCAATGTTTGCACTGCAAGTTTGCCCATGAAAACCTGTTAAATTAATAAAATAAAATTTATTTCATTTAATAAAAGTAAATAAGCATTCCTATTTACAACAAATACAAAACTTTCAGAAATTTCAAAATTCCTGGAATTGGCCCTTAATGAAAGCACTGTATTTGGATACAAAAATGAAAACATCACTCGAAAAAGTAATACTTCCCATGGTGTTTTCTATGAAAACCTATTAGGACCATCTGAGAAAAAAATAATATTGTAAAGTCGTAATAACGTGAAAAAAGGCGTTATAATGCAAAGTAATTTGAATCAATGCGAAGTAACAGGAAACAAAACATAATTAACAAAGTAAAGGTGTAGTAATGCGGAATAAAGGCATTATAATTCGAAAATAAAGGCGTATTAATGCTAATAAAAAAGGCGTAATAACGATAAACAAAGGAGTTACTATGCGAAAGAAAGGCGTAGTAACGCGAAAATAAAGTTGTAGATCGTAGCTCTACCACTCAAAACACATAGCTAATTGGTTGATCTGGGTTGTAGATCGTAGCTCAACCACTGACAAAACATAGAAAATTGGTTGATCAGGCCATTCAGGGTCATAGATCGTAGCTCAGCCAACGAAAAAAAACATAGCGAATTGGTTGATCTGGGTCGTTTAGATCCATGGTTGAATATGGGTCATGCCGGGTCAAAAACTAGGTCAAATTGAAGGAAAATCTTGTTAACACTCCAGAGGCCGCAATTTTTGCTTCAATTTTGTCAGAATGTTTTTCTTAAAAATTTCTAGGTCAAGTTCGAATATGGGTCATATTGGGTCAGAAACTAGGTCACTAGGTCACTAGACCGAATTGAAGGGAAATCTTGTTAACACTGTAGAAGCCACATTTTTGGTCAGAATGTTGAGCTGAATGATATCTAGGCCAAGTTCGAATATGGGTCCTGCCGGGTCAAAAACTAGATCACTAGGCCAAACTGAAGGGAACAACACTCTAGAGGCCACATTTTCAACTTGAGCATGTTGAAACTTTATCAGAATGTTTGTCTTGATGATATGTAGGTCAAGTTCGAACATGGGTCATGTTGGGTCAAAAACTAGGTCAATAGGTCAAATCGATGGAAAATCTTGTTAACACCCTAGAGGCCGCAATTTTAGTTTCAACAGTTTGAAATTGTGTCAGTATGTTTGTCTTAAAAATTTCTAGGTAAAGTTCAAATATTGGTCATATTGGGTCATAATCTAGGTCACTAGATCAAATTGAAAGAAAATCTTGTTAACTCTGTAGAAGCCGCTTTTTTGGTTACAGCAGCTTGAAATTTGTTCAGAATGTTTATCTAAATGATAAAAACTAGGTCACTATGCCTAATTAAAGTAAAATCTTGTTAACACTCTTGATAATGAATTTTTAACTTGAGCATGATGAAACTTTATCAGAATGTTTGTCTTGGTAATATATAAGTCAAGTTCGAACATGGGTCATGTTAGGTCAAAAAGAAGGTCACTAGGTCAAGTTGAAGGAAAATCTTGTTAACACCCGAGAGGCCGCATATTTTGCTTCAGAATGTTTGTCTTAAAAATATCTAGGTTTAGTTCGAATATTGGGTAAGAAACTAGGTCACTAATCCAAATTAAAGGTAGAATACGCATTTTTTGCTACAGCAGTTTGACATTGGATGTGAATGTTAATCTAAATGATATCTAAGCCAAGTTAGAACATGGGTCATATTGGTTCAGAAACAAGGTCAATATAGGAAAATATTGTTCAAACTCGGGACGCCGCATATCTAGTCCATGTTGGAATATAGGTCATATCAGGTTAAAAAAATATAGATCACTAGGCCAAATGAAGGAAATTCTTGTTAACACTGGAGGTTGCATTCAGAATAATTGTCTTGATGTGTTACATTGTATAATTAAAGTGAGCGAACTCATGGCCCTCTGGTTTCACGATATTACAACTTTATTTTCGCGTTACTTCGCCTTTCTTTCCCGTTATAATGCCTTTGTTTAGCATTATAACGCCTTTATTTCGCATTATTATGTTTTTGTCCTTGATGTCTGTCTGTCTGTCTGTCTGTCTGTCTGTCTGTCCGAAATTGTGTCCACTCCATATCTCCAAGACGGCTTGAGGAATCCGCTGTGGTCGAGTGGTTAGCGTCAGGGATTTCGAAACCGGGTGTCCCGGGTTCGATCCCCAGTTGCGGCACTACGGTCATGGTGGAGTGCCCTTGGGCAAGGCACATTTTCTAGCCTAGTACTGGTTTGTTTACCCAGTGATCATGAATAATTAAATTTAATTGCGCGCTAAATGACCTTAGCTGTCGATGCGCCATAAAACAATATACATTCATTCCAAGACGGCTTGAAGGATTTTCATGAAACTTGGGTCAGATGTTCACCTCATCAAGGCGATGTGCAGAACCCATGTCTCAACCATCCCGGGTCAAGGTCAAGGTCACACTTGAAGGTCAAAGGTTTGAGGCTTTATTTTGTGTCCGCTCCATATCTCCAAGACGGCTTGAAGGATTTTCATGAAGCTTGGGTCACATGTTCACCTCATCAAGGCGATGTGCAGAACCCATGTCTTGACCATCCCGGGTCAAGGTCACGCTTGAAGGTCAAATGTTTGAGGCTTTATTTCGTGTCCGCTCCATATCTCCAAGACGGCTTGAAGGATTTTCATGAAACTTGGGTCACATGTTCACCTCATCAAGGCGATGTGCAGAACCCATGTCTCGACCATCCTGGGTCAAGGTGAAGGTCAAACTTGAAGGTCAAAGGTTTGAGGCTTTATTTCGTGTCCGCTCCATATCACTTGGGTCACATGTTCACCTCATCAAGGCGATGTGCAGAACCCATGTCTTGACCATCCTGGGTCAAGGTCAAGGTCATGCTTGAAGGTCAAATGTTTGAGGCTTTATTTCGTGTCTGCTCCATATCTCCAAGACGGCTTGAAGGATTTTCATGAAACTTGGGGTCAGATGTTCACCTCACCAAGGCGATTTGCAGAACCCATGTCTCGACCATCCCGGATCAAGGTCAAGGTCACACTTGAAGGACAAAGGTTTGAGGCTTTATTTCGAGTCCGCTCCATATCTCCAAGACGGCTTGAAGGATTTTCATGAAACTTTGGTCATATGTTCACCTCATCAAGGCGATGTGTAGAACCCATGTCTCAACCATCCTGAGCCAAGGTCAAGGTCACACTTTAAGGTCAAAGGTTTGAGGCTTTATTTCGTGTCCGCTCCATATCTCCAAGACGGCATGAAGGATTTCTAAGAAACTTGGGTCAGATGTCCATCTCATCAAGGTGATGTGCAAAACCCATATCTCGACCATACTGGTTCAAGGTCACGCTTGAAGGTGAAAGGTTTGAGGTGTTTTTTTGTGTCCGCTCCATATCTCCAAGACGGCTTGAAGGATTTTCATGAAACTTGGGTCACATGTTCACCTCATCAAGGCGATGTGCAGAACCCATTGTCTGCTTTTTAGGTTTGAATGTTTTGAGAGACATCTGTTTTTTGCAAAAGCAATTCTAGTTACAACTTTATTTTCGCGTTACTACGCCTTTCTTTCGCGTAATAACACCTTTTATTAGCATTAATACGCCTTTGTGAAGCATTATAATGCCTTTATTTCGCATTATTACGCCTTTATTATCGCGTTATTATGCCTTTATTTAATGTTATAACACTTTTTATTAGCATTAACACGCCTTTATTTTCGCATTATTATGCCTTTATGTTCGCGTTATAACGCCTTTCTTTGCATTAATATGCCTTGTTTTGCGTTACTTTTTTCGCATTATAACGCCTTTTTTAGCGTTATTACATCTTTACAATATATTTTTTGGAAAAATATTTATTGCATAAGTGGTATTGTGGTTTGGGAAATAAAGTTCCATAATTTTTCTGGTGTCAATTGATGTTAGTTAATGTAGCCCCCTTCCCCACATACAGATGCCTTCTGACGATTCTGAAGCAGATGATTTTTGAAAACATTTTTGCAAAAGAAGAAATTACTTATTAAGAGCAATTTCTCCTTTTGCTACAATGTTTTCAACTCTATTTAATAGTTATATGTTAATTTATAGATATTTTCGTTTTCAACATCCTCTCCTGCAGAATTATTGTATGCAGGAAAGGGTTAACTGTTTACCTGATTGCATATGTTTTAAGTCATGTGCTTTGAAAAGGTCAAAGAAAATTTGAAACATTTATGGAAAATAGAAAAAATTGTTGAAAACATTGTAGGATGGGACAATTTGAAACATTTCTCAATTTTCCACTATGTTTTGGGCAAGGTGCCTTTGCTGCAGACAGCTTTTAAAAACATTCAATTAAAGGGAGAATTGCTCATAATGGGCAATTTCTCCCTTTGACAGTCACAATGATTTAATCTCTATTCATTAACCCTTTCCCTCATATAGACCCTTCTGACGCCTCTGCTTTTTGAAAACAAATTGACAAAAGAAGAAATTGCTCAAAACTAGCAATTTCTCCTTTTGCCACAATGTCTTCCACTTTTAGTCATAGGTTATCCATTCAATTATAGAGATTTTCTATTTTTTAACAAAATATGTTCAAAGTCGTCTGCTTTAGAATTGTCGTATGAGGGAAAGGGATAATAACTTTTATTTAGAGAGAAATGCCCATTTTTGCATAGATGTTTTCGAAGTTGTCTACTAAATATTGATTATATATGGAAAAGGGTTTACTTTGAAAATATTCAGTCAAAAATATGGAAATTCTATATAAATGAAAGAACAATTTTTATAAAAGAGTTGAAAACATTTTGACAAAAAGAAAAATTGTTCATGGTGAGCAATTTCTTCATTTGCAACAAAGTTTTTAAATCATCTGTATGTGGGAACAGTGTTAAGCATTATGTCTTCCGACAGCTTTTGCATCTAGACTGTGTGTATCTTGTTATAAAACTGTATTATGCTGAATGTTTATTAAGCTTGATGACCGTCGTGTAGATGCAGAGAAGAAACTCATCACATTACAAGTGCTAAATAAATCTCTCCAGGAGAAATATGCTGTGGAAAAACAACAAAACCAAAATTATAAGGTAAAAATTGGATTTTGATTCCTGAGGTTCAAACATGTTTTCTACAAGTATCTGTTATTATTATTTTTCTAGAGATTCCACTTTCTGGTGCATCTGTAACAGACAATTTCTCCTTTTGCCACAAGCCGAGGCCCGGTAGCTCAGTCGGTAGCGGCGCGGGCTGTCAATCCAGGGTTTGTGAGTTCGAATACCAGCTCGGCCAACATTCTTTCTGATGTTTGACAAAAGTCATTGTGACCTGCATCATTCGTCTTTCACCAATGGGCTGTTTAACAGTCTATGTGGAAAAGCAGCCAGTTGCTTGGAAAGTATGTTGTGTGGTGTACTGGTGTGGGAAAACCAGGAAACGCATGAGTAGGCGAACTGGTCGCCGTGATATGACTGAAATATTGTTGAAAACGGCGTTAAACCTTGGAGGTTGGGGATGACCAGTACCTTATTGAAGAACCTTTTTGATTTCACAGTGACCTTGAGCCTGAAAAGCTTGTCCGAGTGCCTGACCCATGGCATTTGACATGAAGGCTGGGGGTGACCAGTAGATGATCCCTATTGGTGTTGAGGTCAAAGGTCAAGGTCACAATGACCTTGAATGCAAAAAGATCAGTGATAACTCGAATTTGGCTGCACCTATGGCCCTCAAGCTTGACATGGAGGCTGGGGGTGACCAGTAGATGACCCTTTTGATTGTGAGGTCATCGGGTCAAATGTCAAGGTCACTGACCTTGAAATCGAAATATTGTCTGAGCGATAACTCGACATTGCATGCACCCATGACCCTAAAACTTAACATGGAGGCTAGGTGTGACCAGAAGATGACCCCTATTGTGAAGTTATCATGTGAAAGGTCAAGGTCACAGTGACCAAGCTTGTTCGAGGGGGTGGGTGGGGGCATAATGTTCGTCAAATATCTCTTGTTTTTCTTTCATTTATAGAGATTTTCCATATTTTAATTTTTAAGTTGACTATTCAAAGAATAGGAGAGCTATAACAGTCACTTGTGCGTCGGCACCGGCTTCTCTTATTGGACATCATCAAATGACCTTGCAGGACAAGTCCCAAAACTCTATATCAGATTTTGACAGAATTATGCCTTTCTATTTTACTAGTTTGGTTAAAGTTTTGCATGCAAGGAGATGCGTTTGCTTTGTTACTTCACACACTTATTGGATATCATCAAATAGCTTTGCAGGACAAGTCACAAAACATCATATTTTGACACAACTATGCCCTTAGAAAATGTGGTTAAAGTTTTGTATGCAAGATACTATCATGGACATATCTCAGTAAGCACTAATGATATTGGCTTGAAACTTCATTCATGTCTTCAGGGGTGTCAGCAAGTTATATTACTCATGTATTAATTCAGTACAAATTATGGCCCTTGTTTGACTTTGACAATATGGTCAAAGTTTGGCAATATCCCATTTGTCTTAATGTTTTCAACTTCATTAAAAAAAAATCTTTAATTTTAAAGAGAGTTTCCATATTTTTAGCTCACCAGAGCACGAAGTGCTCAATTAGAGATATATTAGGTTTTGTGATCTGTCCGTCTGTTAACAATTGCCTACAAATGACTTCTCCTACTAAACCAGTGGACTTGTTTCAAAAAAGAATGTTCCTTAGGTGGTCCTCCTTTAAAATTGTTCAAAGAATTTGATTCTAAGTAGAACTTTGGTTGCTGCGGCATCTGAAAAGGGGAAAATTGCCAAAACTTTAAAAATCTTCTTGTCAAAAAATATTGGCCTGATTTAAAGATAATTTGGCACAAATGTTCCTTGGGGAACCTTCTACCAAGATTTTTAAATTAATCCAATCCATTGAAAAACATGGCCTCCAGGGGCGGGGCTTGTTTTCCTTATATGTGCAATATAAAATCTTTAAAAATCTTCTTGTCCAAAAGTACTGGCCCGATAATTTGGCACTAATGTCCTTGGGGGACCTTCTACCAAGATTGTTCAAATTAATCTGATCCATTGAAAAACATGGGCGCCAGGGGCGGGGCTTGTTTTCCTAAATATGTGCATTGTAAAATCTTTAAAAATCTTCTTGTCCAAAAGCACCTGCCTGATTTAAAAATGATTTGGCAAAAATGTTCCTTGGGTGACCTTTTACCAAGGTTATTTAATTAAATCTGACCCGATCCGGGGTTGCTTGTTTTCCTTATAATATTATGTATAGAGTTAAAACTTTGAAAACTATTGAAGTTCTATTAAATCAGGTGAGCGATATATAAACTAGGTCACTAGACTAAATTGAAGGAAAATCTTGTAGAAGCCGCATTATTTGCTTTAGCAGCTTAAATTTGTTGTCAGAATGTTAATCTTAATGATATATAGGCCAAGTTCGAACGAATATGGGTCATAGGCCACTAGGCCGAATTGAAGTAAAATATTGATAAACCGCCAGAAGCTGCATTTTTACTTCGAGCAAGAACTTTGTCAGAATGTTTGTCTCGTTTCTCAAATGTTCCTTGGTTGACCCTCTTCTAAGATTGTTGAAATTATTTGTTAAAGATTATCTGTTAAAAACATGGCTTTTCTTATTAAGTCTTTAATAGCAAATTCTCAGGTGAATGATCCAGGGCCTCATGGTCCTCTAGTTTGCTATATATGTAATTAAGGTTGTACAACTGCTGCAGATTTGTGTATGTGGGAAAGGGTTAAGACAAGTCTTAGTCTTCCTGGAGTACAACTCATGTATTGTGATTTTTTTTTATACACAGAGAAAAATTTCCCAGTTGTTGATGGAAGCCAGCTCAGGTCTGGTTGATATGGAATATGTACAGAGTTTGGAGAGTAAACTGGCTAGTGCTCGAAACGAGTTAAAAATTGTCCTCGAGGAAAAGGAACAACTTGAACAGGTATATGTCTGATTTGTTACATTTGTAATAATTTTCGAAATATTTGGATACCATGATGAATTATTTTGCTCACATGTCCAAGAAATGGCAAAAACGCTGGCAAAAATTATTTTTTAATAATGTCATGGCTAATTGTGTGTCCATGCGTGCGTCAACTTTTTGCTTCAAACGACTTATTCATAACCAATTGGCCAATCAAGGTGAAACTTCATAGGAAGCATCCTCTCAATGTCCTCTCCTAAATTCCTTCAAATTTTTTGGATCCATGCAATATTCTGGTTTCAATGGCAAGCGAAAGAAAAAACTTTAAATTCTTCTCCTCCAGGGGGTGGGGCTATTTTGCCTTATATGGCTATAGTGAAAACTTAAAAAATCTTCTCCGACAAAAGTGTCGGGCCGATTTTCAAATAATTTGTAGAAATGTTTCTTTGGTGACTGCCTATCAGATATCTTCAAACCATGTTGAGTGATCGAAAAACATGGTGGCCAGAGAGCGGGACTATTTTGCCTTATATGCAAAGTGAAAATTAAAAAAATTACGCCTCCGAAAGTGCAGGGCTGATTTTCAAATAATTTTGCAGAAATGTTCCTTGGGTGACCCTCTATCAGATTCCTTCAAGCCATGTTGATTGGTATAAAAAACATAGCCATAGTGGGGCTCTTTTTGCCTTATATGGCTATAGTGAAAACTTCTCCGACGAAAGTATCTGGCCGATTATCAAATAAATTTGTAGAAATGTTCCTTTGGTGACTCCAACTAATTTAACCAAGCAATGTTGATTGGTCTTAAAATATGGCTGCCAGGGGACAGGGCTGTTAGCCTTATATTAGCTTTAGTGAAAAGTTTAAAAATCTTCTCCTCCCAAACTATTTGGCCGAGTTTCAAATAATTTTGCAGACATTTTTCTGGTTGAAACTCTACAAGGTTCCTTCAAGCCATGGTGATTGGTCTAAAAACATGGCCACCAAAGGGCGGTTATGTTTGGAGATTTAAGTTTACCTATTGGCAGTGGAGTGCTACTGGCCCTCTTGGGCCTCTTGTATTTATTAACCATTTCCTACTTGCAGACAATTTATGAAAAAATTGCGAATCTAGGAAATAGTGTGCACAATGTTTTCAGCTCTATTCAATAATTATGTCTCCCCCTGTCTGTCTGTCCATCCGTCCGTCTGTCCGTCCGTCCGTCTGTCTGTCTGTCCCAAATCGTGACCGCTCCATATCTCCAAGATGGCCTGAAGGATTTTCATGAAACTTGGGTCACATGTTCACCTCATCAAGGCGATGTGCAGAACCCATGTCTCGACCATACAAGGTCAAGGTAACGCTTGAAGGTTTAAGGCTTTATTTCGTGTTCGCTCCATATCTCCAAGACGGCTTGAAGGATTTCTAAGAAACTTGAGTATTATGTTCACCTCATCAAGGCGATGTGCAGAATCCATGTATCGACCATACTGGTTCAAGGTCACGCTTGAAGGTCAAAAGTCAGAATGTTTGTCTTGGTAATATATAAGTCAAGTTCGAACATGGGTCATGTTAGGTCAAAAAGTAGGTCACTAGGTCAAGTTGAAGGAAAATCTTGTTAACACCCGAGAGGCCGCATATTTTGCTTCAGAAGTTTGAAATTTTGTCAGAATGTTTGTCTTAAAAATATCTAGGTTTAGTTCGAATATTGGGTAAGAAACTAGGTCACTAATCCAAATTAAAGGTAGAATACACATTTTTTGCTACAGCAGTTTGACATTGGATGTGAATGTGAATGCATATCTAGTCCATGTTGGAATATAGGTCATATCAGGTTAAAAAAATATAGATCACTAGGCCAAATGAAGGAAATTCTTGTTAACACTGGAGGTTGCATTCAGAATAATTGTCTTGATGTGTTACATTGTATAATTAAGGTGAGCAAACTCATGGCCCTCTTGTTTCCCGTTATTACTTTATTTTCGCGTTACTTCGCCTTTCTTTCCCGTTATAACGCCTTTGTTTAGCGTTATAACGCCTTTATTTCGCATTATTATGTCTCCCCCTGTATACAGGGGGAGATATATTGTTTTTGTCCTTGATATCTGTCTGTCTGTCTGTCCGAAATCGTGTCCGCTCCATATCTCCAAGACGGCTTGAAGGATTTTTATGAAACTTTGGTCACATGTTCACCTCATCAAGGCGATGTGCAGAAACCATGTCTCGACCATACCGGTTCAAGTTCAAGGTCACGCTTGAAGGTCAAAGGTTTGAGGCATTATTTTGTGTCCGCTCCATATCTACAAGGCGGCTTAACGGATTTCTAAGAAAATTAGGTCACATGTTCACCTCATCAAGGCGATGTGCAGAACCCATGTCTCGACCATACCGGTTCAAGGTCAAAGGTTTGAAGCTTTATTTCGTGTCCGCTCCATATCTCTAAGACGGCTTGAATACTGTCCGACTTGGCCAAATTTTTGTCTGCTTTATAGGTTGGAATGTTTTGAGAGATTTTGACAGATATTTGAGGGGGAGACATCTGTTTTTGTGTCAAAAACAATTCTAGTTTTCTTTTCAAATAAATAGGTTATCCATCCATATTTTTGCTAAGATATATTAAAAAGTCTTCTGCTGCATATTTCTTGTTTGTTAAACACATAATTCAGGAGGTACCCCAATTTTGTTTACAGGTCAATGGCTTCCAATGAGATTTTAACCCTTTCCCACATACAGATGCTTTCTGACACCTCTAAAGCAGATGACTTTTGAAAACATCGTGACAAAAGGAGAATTTCTTCTTTTGCCACAATTTTTTTAACTTTTTCCAGTTATTATACTTTCATTTACTGAGAATTTCCATATTTTTGCCTAGAAGTTTTGAAAATTTGTTGTATGTGGGAAAGGGTTAAATGTTGAATGTTGAAACAAACACAAATTGTGTAATCATTTGATTTTAAATTGTTTTCAATCACTCACTGCCTATATCCGTTTATTGCAGTTTTCATTTACTCATTGCCGACAGCAGTTTATTGCAGTTTTCCTTCACTCATTGCCAACAGAAGTTTATTGCAGTTTTCATTTACTCATTACCGACAGCTGTTTATTGCAGTTTTCATTATCCGTTTGAGGTTGTTTTATTGGGGTTTTTCGCCGTTATTTCAGTTATATCACAACAACAGTTCACTTTTCCATGATCCCAGGGTAAACAAACCAGTACTTGGCTAGAAATGTGCCTTGCCCAAGGGCATTCAACCAGGGATCAAACCTGGGGCAACCGGTTCCAAATCCCTGATGCCACAGCGGTTCCTCTCCGTTTGAGATGAATATAGGTGTATAACCCTTTCTCTCATGATACAGACACTTTCTGACGACTCTGCTGTAGACGGCGTTTGAAAACATAGCAAATAAGCAATTTCTCCTTTTGTCACCATGTTAACAACTCTATTCAATTATTGTACTTTCATTTAAAGGGAGTTTCCAATTATTTTGGCGTATGTTTTCAAAGTCGTCTGCTGCAGATTGGTTGTATGTGGGAAAGGGGAGTTAGTAGCCTTTTGTCTGTTAAGAATGTAGGGGGATAGGTGATAAGGTCAACATGAAACTACTAATCATGATTGAAATATTATTGTTTAACCCTTTCCCCTTCTAGACACATCTACAGAAGACTGCTTTTGGAAAACATTGTGGCAAAAAGAGAAATTGCTCCATTTGCCAAAATTCTTTCAATTCTTTTAGATAATTATACCATCGTATATTGCGATTTTCAAGCTTTTTTCCCATCTTTTCAAAGTTCAGCTTTAGATTTCTTGTATAGGATAAAGTGTTACAATCTTTTCAAGAGTTGTCTCCTGCGTCTGTATGTGGGAAAGAGTTAATGCATCTGTATAAGGTAAAGAGTTAATGGTAAAATCTGTTAAGTGCACCCATGATTTTCAGATATCACCTATGGCAGATTCAACTGTATTTTTTTCCTTTTTTATTCACGTCAGAATCCCAATGTGAAGCTTGAAGTAGACAACCCAATAGGGCCGATGTCTGACAAAGATTACCAGCAATATTTGTTTACTATTATCAAACAGAGGCAGTAAGTACCATCTAGGTAACATATAGATATCCTTAGTAACTTGACACTTTCCCACTTGTAGATGCTTTCTGACGCCTCTTCAGTAGACGACATTTGAAAATATTGTAGCAAAAGAAGAAATTGCTCATCACGAGCAAGTTCTCCTTTTAAATTATGCCCCCTTCCAAGAAGAGGGGTATATTGCTTTGAACATGTTGGTCGATCCGTCCGTCCGTCATTAGACCAAAGCTTGTCCGAGTGATAACTCAACAATGCCTGGACCTATGGTCTTCAAACTTGACTTGGAGGTTGGGGATAACCAGTAAATGACCCCTATTGATTTTAATGTCATTGGGTTAAAGGTCAAGGTCACAGTGACCTTGAACCTAAAAAAGTTTTTCCGAGTGATAAATCGACATGGCCCTCAAACTTGACATGAAGGCTGGAGGTGACCAGTAGATGACCCCTATTGATGTTGACGTTATTGGGTCAAAGGACAAGGTCACTGACCTTGAGCGCGAAAAGCTTGTCCGAGTGATTACTCGACATTGGCTGCACTCATGGCTCTCAAACTTGACATGGAGGTTGGGGGTGACCAGTAGATGACCCCTATTGATTGTGAGGTCATCAGGTCAAATGTCAAGGTCACTGACCTTGAACGCCAAATACTGTCTGAGTGATAACTCGACATTGCATGCACCCACGACCCTAAACATGGAGGCTGTAGGTGACCACTAGTAGTGACCCCTATTGTGAGGTCATCATGTGAAAGGTCAAGGTCACAGTGGCCAAACTTGTCCGAGTGATAACTAAATAATGCCTGGAGCTTTAGTCCTCAAACTTGACTTAAGAGGTTTGGCCTGACCAGTAGATGACCCCTTTTGATTTTGAGATCATTGGGTCAAAGATTAAGGTCACAGTGACCTTGAATGCAAAAAACTTGTCAGAGTGATAACTCCACATTGCCTGCACCCATCTAAAACTTGCCACTGAGGGTGACCAGTAGATAACCTCTATTGATTTTGAGGTCATCGGGTAAAAAATCATCCAAATATTCCTGACAACATGGCACTCAGGGGGCATAATGTTTGACAAACATCGGTTGTTATACTGTCATTTATGGTGATTTTACATACTTTTGTCTAGACATTTTAAGAGTCATCATCTGCAGATTTGTTGTATGTGGGAAAGGGTTAAATTTCTAAAAATGTAACTGTCATTTTAGTCTTGACCAAGCCTTCACTCTCCACATGCACACAAAATGCAGTCATTGGTGGTAAGAAGGCTATATCTATGGCAAGTCACTGTTTTCTTGATATAAGTGTTATCACTTGCTTATTTATCATAATAAACACAGAAGTATAAATCATTTTAAAGCTGAAAATACTTAACCCTTTCCCACATACAACACATCTGCAGCAAACAAATTTAAAAACATCTACTCAAGACATTCAAAATCTCTAGAAATGAAGAAACTACTGAAAAAATGTTGAAAACATTGTGTTGAAAGGAGAAATTGTTTGTTTTGAGCAATTTCTGCTGTTGTCACAATGTTATCAAAAGTCGTCTGCTGCATATGCATGAAGATGTGTCTAAATGTGGGAAAGGGCTACAATTGCAACAATGCAACAATTACTGGAACATATTTTTCAATTGAAGTGGTCTGAGGTGTGCAGATTCTATTATTCATCACAGGGACAAATGATTTGTTAGAATTATGTCATTTTTATGCTGTCTTCAGTTATATCACAGAGGCTAGTTCCCCTATTGTGAGTTTCCTAGCTTTCTCACACCAAAACTCCACACAACATTCTTCTGAGGCAACTGGCTACCTTCCCACTAAGGCAATTTAGCCAATTGGTGGAAGACGGATAATGCAGGTCAAAGAATTAAAGGCCGAGACCGAGCTAGGGCTCAAACTCACAACACCTAGATGATAGCACTTGAAAATTGATAGTTTGGTGTTTTAAACTGCTTTCAACCAATTTTCAGTTTCCTTGGTAAGTTGCCAGTACTTCTGGTCCAATACTGACACCAGCCAGTCAGTTAAAATGCTAACAATTCAACTCTCAGTGCCAAGAAGGGCAACCATTACTACCAGCTCACCTGAGCTTTGTGATCGCCTTTTGGACGGCGTCCGGCATGTGTCGTCCGTCGTGCGTCTACATCTTCTCCTCAGTAACCAGTGGGTCAATTGAGATGAAACTTCGCAGAAAGCATCCTCTCAATGAACTTACCAGAATTCCTTCAATTTGTTTGGATCCATGCAGAATTCTGGTTTCCATGGCAATGAAATGGAAAAAAAATAAAATTCTTCTTCTCCCAAACTGGTTGGCAGATTTTCAAAATAATTTTGTAGAAATGTTCCTTGGATGACACTGTATCAGATTCCTTCAAGCCATGTTGATTGGTCAAAAAACTTGGCCGCCAGGTGTGGGGGGGGGGGTATTTTGCCAAGAAATGTTGATTGGTTGAAAAACATGGCCACCAGGGGGCGGGGCTATTTTGCCTCAATGGCTATAGTGAAAACTTAAAAAAATTCTCCTCCAAAAGTGTCAGGTCGATTTTCAAATAATTTTGTAGAAATGTTCCTAGGGTGACCTTCTAACAGATTCCTTCAAGCCAAGTTGATTGGTCAGAAACTATGGCCCCCCAGGGGCCAGGGCTTATATTGCTAAAGTGAAAATAAAATAAAATCAGGTGAGCGATCCAGGTCAATCATGGTCCACTTGTTAAAGTCTTTGCATGACCTGGCCGGGGATCAACCTCAAAACCTCCCGCAACCGTGGCTTAAGTGAAGATTTCTCTTAATAAGCATTTTCACCTTTTGTTTTTAAGTTAATTCGCTAATTGTTTTTAGCTCACCTGAGCTTTGCTCAAGGTGAGTTATTGTGATCACCTTTTGTCCGGCGTCCGGCGTGCGTCAACTTCTTCTCCTCAGTAACCAGTGGGTCAATTGGGATGAAACTTCACAGAAAGCATCCTCTCAATGACCTCACCAGATTTCCTTCAATTTTTTGAGATCCATGCAGAATTCTGGTTTCCATGGCAACGAAATGAAAAAAACTTCAAAATTCTTCTTCTCCCAAACTGGTTGGCAGATTTTCAAATAATTTTGTAGAAATGTTCCTTGGATGACCCTCTATGAGAAAACTTAAAAAATCTTCTCCTCCGAAAGTGTAAGGCCTATTTTCAAATAGTTTTGTGGAAATGTTCGTTGGATGACCCTCTATCAGATTCCTTCAAGCCATGTTGATTGGTCGAAAAACATGGCCGCCAGGGGGGGGCGGGGCTATTTTGCCATATATGGCTATAGTGAAAACTTAAAAAATCTTCTCCTCCGAAAGTGTCAGGCCTATTTTCAAATAATTTTGTGGAAATGTTCCTTGGATGACCCTCTATCAGATTCCTTCAATCCAAGTTGATTGGTCGAAAACATGGCCGCCAGGGGGGGAGGGGCTATTTTGCCTTAGACGGCTATAGTGAAAACTTAAAAAATCTTCTTCTCCGTAAGTGTCAGACCGATTTTCAAATAATTTTGTAGAAATGTTCCTTGGATGACCCACTTTCAGATTCCTTCAATCCATGTTAATTGGTCAAAAAACATGGCCACCAGTGGGCAGGGCTATTTTGCATTATATGGCTATAGTGAAAACTTAAAAAAAAGATCTCCTCCAAAAGTGTCTGGCCGATTTTCAAATAATTTTGTAGAAATATTCCTAGGGTGACCCTCTATCAGATTCCTTCAAGCCAAGTTGATTGGTCCGAAACTATGGCTGCCAGGGGGTGGGGCTTATATAGCTTAAGTGGAAAAAAAAAATCAGGTGAGCGATTCCAGGGCCATCATGGCCCTCTTGTTTTATGCATAAAGAGTTTCCGTATTTTGGGCTAAACCTTTCCAAAGTAATCTGCCGCAGATTGTTTGTATATGGGAAAGGGTTAACCTTAATGTCAAGGCAAAAATACTATCCCTTCTTATCCTAAACAGAGACGAGAAAGAGTCAACTGTCCAAGAACTGCGGATGAAGACAATCAAGCTGTTGGATGAACAATCGAAAAGCTCCCAACTAGAAAGTCAACTAAAAGCTCTCGAAATTGAGAAGCAAAAGCTACGTAGCAAAAATATGAAACTATGCTTAAAAACAGATGAACTCCAATGGAAATATGAGCCAGGTAAACTAAACCTAACAATTATTTTTCACATCTTAAAGCCTTTTTGTAATTGAAACACCAACTGAAGGAATACAAAAACCATTTCGCAAAAACGCCGATTTTTGGAAAATGACTCATGAATGAATGGGGTGATGGACTAATATTAATATTTGGTACATAGATTTAAGGCACTTAAATACGGGTCAAGTTCGGTAATAAACATTTTAGCTTGACTTTTTAGAGAAAAGGCAAGCTATCTTACTTGCATCGGCATCAAACCTTGGTCAAGTTTTTTGCACCACCTCACTTTCTTTCAAAACCATTACAGATATAGCTTTGAAACTTACAATACTTTTTTACCACCATATCAACAGACAAGAGTACATAACTCTATCAAGGTTTAAATAAGAATTGTTGCCAATTTTCAACTTAGATTTTTGGTCAAGTTTTTCATATAATCCCACTTTTTAAGAGATATTGCTTTGAAACTTTCAATACTTATTTACCAACATAACCTCAATCAACAGACAAAAGTACATAAATAATGTTTGTCAGAATTATCTTCCTTTTTAGATGATCTGAGCCGAAGGCTCAAGGTGATATATTCTGATCACTGTCTGTCCGTTGTCCGTCGTCTGTCCCATCGTCCCTCCGTCATTAACTTTTAGCTTTAAACATCATCTCATCCTTAACCACAGGACCAGTTTCAACCCGACTCCACAGGAATGTTCCTTTGGTGGCCCTCTTTCAAAAAAGTTTTAAATTCCATTGGTTGTTGCAGCTCGGCATCAGAAAGGGGGCAAAATGTCCGAACTTTAAAAAATTCTCCTCTGAATATGCTGGTCAGATTCCAATATTATTTGGTTCAAATGTTCATTGGGTGACCCTCCACAAAAATTGTTCAATCCATACTGATTTGATGATAACATGGCGTCAGGCGTCATCAGAAAAGGGACAAATTGACAAAATTTGAAAATTCTATTTTTTGGAAAGTGTTTGTCTCAACTTGATTTGTTCAATCCGTATTGATTGGTTACACAATCATAACAACCATGCGTCATCACAAAAGGGGTAATTTGAACTTTTAGCTACAAATGACAACTCCTACCATTCCACTGGACTAATTTCAACTAAACTTCACAGGAGTGTCCATTGTTGGCTTCTTTCAAAGTTGTTCAAAGACTTACATTCTGTGTAGAACTTTGGTTGCTGTGCATCCAAAAGTGAGAAAAATACACAAACTTTAAAATCCTTTTCCTCCATAATCTGCTTGTCCGATTCCAAGATAATTTGGTAGAAATGTTCTTTGAGTGACCCTCTACAAAAACTGTTCAAGCCATATTGATATCATTGAAAACAGGGCATCAGGAAATACGCAAAATGACAAAACTTTATAAATCCATTCTTATTAAAGTTCTTGTTAGATTTTAAGATACAAATGGCTTTTAATGATAAGCCATTTTACTATTTCTTCAACAGTGTCCACTCTTTGCAGTTTCATTTACACTCCTGATCAAATTTCCCGACATATTTGCATTGAATCTGGGTAAAATCAAATTATTGACTTAATCCTTTAGAATATTACTTGGAATACTTGTAAACCATCATAACCCATTGTAGACAACAGAAAGTAACTCAAGGATTTTTCTATATAAAATTAATGTCCTTTTATGACTTACAATTTTGTTAAGTTTTTTTCACCATCCTTACTTCCATCAACAGACAAGAGTATGTTACTCTGTAAAGGTTTTTTTCAGAATAAGTGCCTCTTTTTCGACTTAGAAATACATTGAATCTGGGTAAAATCAAATTATTGACCCCCATGTAACTTTGTCCATCATGCTGCACAGGGACAGCTCTTCAGATTAAGGCAATTTATCAACTTCAAATCTCAGTTCAGTTTTTCATAACAGCCCACTTTTTGACTTAACCATTCCAAACTGCATTAGTGTTCAGTGGTATTACACTTTGACAAAATTAGAGATTTTTTTTTGCCTTTTACAGCAATTGGCAAACACTAAAATAAGTCCACAAATATAGTGATTTTTTGCTTGACTAAGGTTTTGCATGCAACTACATATATTACACTATATCTCAGTTACTACTTGATGTATTGCATTGAAACTTTCAAGTCAAGTCTTCCCAACCATCACAGCTATGTAATAACTCTATCCTGCACTTAATTGGAAATTCTGGTTAAAGTTATTGTGTGTAAGTACAGAAAGAGCCCATATCTCAATAACCACTGTATGCATTGCATTTAATTTTCATACAACCCTTCCCAACCATCATTCCTATATAATTAATCAAGTAAGATAACTCTATCCTGCATATAATGCAAATATGGCCCTTTTTTAGCTCGACTTTTGAAAATAAACGAGAGCTATTGTCATGACCCTGGCGTCGTCGTCCGGTTAAGGTTTTTTGTTCAGCTCAGCCTTTTTTTCTGTTTTCTAACAAACTACTACTGTTAAAGTCACTAAACTTCATAAACATAATCATAATATGTTAAATAATAAAAGTAGATAGCTGGAAATCTTTATTTGTTTCACTTAAAACTTCAAAACGTAAGGTTAAGGTTTTTAGATCACCTAGAGCCAAAGGCTCAAGGTGAGCTATTCTGATCACTCTGTGTCCGTCGTCTGTCGTCCGGCGTTAACTTTTAGCTTTAAACATCATCTCCTCCTGAACCGCAAGAACAATTTCCACCAAACATCACAGGAATGTTCCTTTGGTGGTCCTCTTTCAAAATTGTTCAAAGATTTAAATTCCATTGAGAACTTTGGTTGCTGCGGCATCAGAAAGGGGACAAAATGTCCAAACTTTAAAAATCTTCTTCTTCGAATCTGCCTGTCAGATTCAAATATAATTTGGTAGAAATGTTCCTTGGGTGACCCTCTATAAAAATTGTTCAAGCCATACTGATTGGTCGAAAAACATGGCAGTCAGGCGGCATCAAAAAAGGGGCAAAATGACAATACTTTAATAAAGCATCCTTATAAAAGTGCTTGTCTGATTTAAAGATAGTTTTGTAGAAATGTTCTTTCATTGATCATCTACATACTTTGTCAAGCCATATTGATTTGTTGAAAGGCATAGCAACCAAGCAGCATCAGAAAAGGAGTAATTAAACTTTTTGCTTCAAATGACATATGGTTATTAGATTTATGGTCTAAGGGAGGTAACACTTGGCAGAGTATTATGCAAGGGCAATCTTCTTCGCAGAGTTGTCGTTCCTTACACTCACCATACATGTATCAAAACATGAGTAAAACGACCAAACTTTAAAATCCTTTTCCTCCATAATCTGCTTGTCAGACTCCAAGATAATTCAGTAGAAAGAATCCTTAAATGCCCCTCTAAAAAAACTGTTCAAGCCATATTGGTTTATATTAAAAACAGATCAAAAAAGGTGCAAAATGACAAAAACTTAATAATTCAATTCTAATTGAAGTTCTTGTTAGATTTCAAGATATAAATGACCTTTACTTATAAGCTGTTTCTTGAGAAGTGTTCACTCCTTGAAGTTCTAATTGCACTCCTTGATCTTTTTCCCAGATATTTCTACTAATTTACTATCAATCAGGTGATCGATTTAGGGTCATCTTGGCCCTCTTGTTTGTTTAACTCAGGTTTTTGACAATTTTTTACCCATGAATTTTCATATCTTAAAAACTTTTCTTTTTTTTTGCTTGAAACTTCACAAACTTGCTGAGTGTCTTAAGTTGACCTTATATAACAAGTTTCATAACTCTGTAAATAGTATTGACAAAATTATCTCCCCATTTCGATTTAGAAAATCTACTTTGAAGGGAGAAAAATGGTGATAACTGAAACACAATTTAACCTATAGCTTTGAAACTTCCTAAACTTATTCAATGTCTTAACATAACTTGATACAACAAGTTCTATAACCCTGAACTTAATATTGACCAAATTATCCCCCCTTTTGGACTGAGAAAATCTACACTGAAGGTATTGTCATTCGGTTAAGGTTTTTAGATCGCCAAAGGCTCAAGGTGAGCAATTCTGATCACTTTTTGTCCGTCGTCTGTCCGGCGTTAACTTTTAGCTCCTCCCAAACTCCAAGGACAATTCCCGTGAAACATCACAGGACTGTTCCTCTGGTTGGCCTCTTTCAAAGTTGTTCAAAGATTTAAATTCCATTGAGAACTTTGGTTGCTGCGGCATCAGAAAGGGGGCAAAAGGTCCAAACTTTAAAAATCTTCTCCTCCGAATCTGCCTGTCAGATTCATATATAATTTGGTAGAAATGTTCATTGGGTGACCCTCTATAAAAATTGTTCAAGCCATACTGATTGGTTGACAAACATGGCAGTAAGGCGGCATCAAAAAAGGGTCAAAATGACAAAATTTGAAAATTCCATTTTTATGCAAATCCTTGTCTGATTTTAAGAAAATATAATATGAATCTTACTGTAATGATCCTCTATTTAATTTGTTTAAGCCGTTTTGATTGGTTACACAATCATAGCAACCAGGCGTCATCACAAAAGGGGTAAACTGAACTTTTAGCTACAAATGACAACCATCTCCTACCATTTCAATAGACCAATTACCACAAAACATCACAGGAATGTTCCTTTGGTGGTCCTCTTTCAAAATTGTTCAAAGATTAAAATTCCAATGAGAACTTTGGTTGCTGCGGCATCAGAAAGGGGACAAAATGTCCAAACTTTAAAAATCTTCTTCTCCGAATCTGCCTGTCAGATTCAAATATAATTTGGTAGAAATGTTCCTTGGGTGACCCTCTATAAAAATTATTCAAGCCATACTGATTGGTCGAAAAACATGGCAGTCAGGCGGCATCAGAAAAAGGGCAAAATGACAAAATTTGAAAATTCCATTTTTATGACAGTGTTTGTCTGATTTTAAGAAAATATAATACGAATCTTACTGTAATGATCCTCTATTTAATTTGTTTAAGCCGTTTTGATTGGTTACACAATCATATCAACCAGGCGTCATCATAAAAAGGGTTAATTGAACTTTTAGCTACAAATGACAACCAACTCCTACCATTCCAATAGACCAATTTCCACAAAACATCACAAGAATGTTCCTTTGGTGGTCCTCTTTCAAAATTGTTCAAAGATTTAAATTCCATTGAGAACTTTGGTTGCTGCGGCATCAGAAACTGAGAAAAATACCCAAATTTTAAAATCCTTTTCCTCCATAATCTACTTGTGCGATTGCAAGATAATTTGGTAGAAATGTTTCTTAAGTGACCCTCTAAATAAACTGTTGAAGCCATATTGATTTCGTTGAAAAACAGGGCAGCAAGGCGGCATCAGGAAAGGTGCAAAATGACAAAAACTTTATAATTCCATTCTTATTAAAGTTGTTGTTAGATTTCAAGATATAAATGGCCTTTACTGATAAGCTGTTTCTTGAGAAGTGTCCACTCCTTTCAGTTTCATTTGCACTCCCTGATAAAATTTTCCAGATATTTGCAGTTAAATATTTGCTACTAATTTACTATCAATTAGGTGATCGATTTAGGGCCATCTTGGCCCTCTTGTTTATTAGCTCGACTTTTGAAAAAACCGAGAGCTATTGTCATGACCCTGGTGTTGTCGTCGGCGGCCGTGTGGTCGTCCGGTTAAGGTTTTTTGTTTAGCTCATTTTTTTTTTATCTGTTTTCTCCCCATCAGTCGAGCGTCTGTGCCGTACGCGGTGCTCTTGTTTAAACTTAAAACTACTTAATGCATTGCATTGAAACGTTATACAACCCTTCCAAACCATCACATCTATATAAATAATGAAGTAAGACAACTCTATCTTGCATATCATGTAAACAATGGCCTTTTCTGGTTAAGCAGTGGAATAGTCTAGTGTGCTGTCTTACGGACAGCTCTTGTTGTTTTGCCTATTACTGCAAAAGATTGGTGTTCTTGGCAAGCACTTAAAAAGTCGAGTGCGCTGTCTTACAGACAGCTCTTGTTGATTTTCAACTTACAATTTTCAAAACATACTTGTCTCCGAACAATTTCTCATGAAATGGTTGATCAGTTTAAGACCATAAAATACAGATCAAAGTCAATTTTGCTTAAAAACAACCAATTTTGGATGAAGTTATGGCCCTTTTCTATGTACATTTATTAGAAATAATGCTTCTTTACTACATTAAAGCCTTTATTTTTTAAGTAGAACTTGCAGTCAATAGTTCAAGGGAGAAAACTGCATAACCTTTTTCATAAAATTCCAGGTATCTCCCTTGAATATTCTCAGACTTTCAGACATGCAGTGCCAACAGATTATCCCCCTTTTCCTGGCTCTCCTCCATTACAAACTGGACAGCATTGTTTAATCGTGGTCGCCAAGTTTATGTGACAAAGCAGTATTGTGGGGGGATAAATCACTTTCAGTGATAGTTCTAGTTTTCTCCAAACTTGGACACAATATCTATGGGCATAATTTCTCATCCAGATTACTCCCAACTTAATACAATGAAAACATTTTCCAATACAAATGATTTAGATACTGTAGTAATGGTCCTTTAATGAGGGTATATAATGACATTTTGGCACTCTTGTTCTAGGAGATGCAGTCGCGGAGATTCATCACAAAAATATGTTAAATAATAGGTCAGGAAATGTGTATGCAAATGCAAAACCACACTATTAGCTTAATTAGAAAGAAAGAAATTGTGGATGGAAAAAGTTTTGAAGTTCCTACATGATACAGAACTGTACAAAACAGACATACAACTCTATACCTCACTGCTGCAGAATGCCTTTAAAAACAAGAAATATAATGTGGATGGAAAAAGTTCTTAAGTTTCTACCTGATACAGAACTGTACAAAACAGACATACAACTCTATACCTCACTGCTGCAGAATGCCTTTTAAAACGTATGAGCACTTGCTAAAACGGATTTTTTTCTTTTGATACAACAATCTCCACAATATATTTGAATAAATAATTTTATTTGCTTGAACTTTCTATGATTTGTTTGATTTTGAAAGGTTCAAAACTCGGTGTATCATGCAAAAGGTTATCATGTTTTTTCATGGACATTTTGTTTTTCAGACTCTGTAAAGAAGTCAGGAGCTTTAACCATTAAGAGAACAGAAAAGATTCCTATGCAGGATCCCGCTGATATCAAGATTAAAGAAACCTGTCGAAATCAACAAAACAGTTTTATCAACCAATCAAAATCAATGACCAAAATTTCCGACAAAACATTGATACAGCCAAATGTTGACCCTTTTAATAAGACTGGGGTTAATTTACTTGACTGTTTAAAAAAGAAGGGAAAATCCGTCAGCATTTCAGATGAGGTTGAAATACATGAAATAGAGAATTTAGACCAGAATGATCATGAACAGGAAGTTGGTGTTACTCCTAAAAAGAAGGGGAAGACTTTTGCAGAAGTGAAACATGTTCAGAAAGAGTATGTGAATAAGCTACAAGAGGTGAATGAGTGTAATACCCAATAAGTGAGCGACCTTGACCCTTTTATCCCTTTTCCACATTACAGATGCTTTCTTGTGCCTCTGCAGCAGACAACTTTTGAAAACATGATGACAAAAGGAGAATTTGCTTAAAACAAGCAATTTCTCTGTTGATCACAATGTTTTTAACTTTTTTAAGTGTGTTTACCTTCATTTATAGAGATTTTCTGTGTATTTGCCTAGATGTGTTCAAAGTCATCTGCTGCAGATATGTCATATTTGGGAAAGAGTTATATTTGTAGAAAAAGTGTATTGGCAGGGAAAACAGTTGGCCTTTCCCTCATACTGACCCTTTCTGATGCATCTGCAGCAGATAACTTTTGAAAACATTTTGTCTAAAAGGGAACAAAGTCTTTGCATCTTTACTCAATAATTATACCCCCTTCGAAGAAGAGGGGGTATATAGGAGTCACTGTGTCGGGCTGTCCATCAGAAGCCATATTTTGTCTGGCCTATTTCTTACAAACCACTGGGTGGAATTCAATACAATTTTACATGAAGCTCCTATACCAAGAGGAGATGTGCATATCCTAAAGGGGTTACAATTGTTATTTTACAGAGTAATGGTGCTGTTAAGGGGGTATTTATCATCTTCAGTGATAGTTCTAGTTGTTTCTTTCATTTATAGTGTCAATATTTTTTTAAAAAATGGAAAATCTCTAATTGAATTGATAACCTATGACAAAAAGTGGAAAACATTGTGGCAAAAGGAGAAATTGCACGTTTTGTGCAATTTCTTCTTTTGTCACTATGTTTTCAAAAAGCCGTCTGCAGCAGAGGCGTCAGAAAGCGTCTATATGAGGGAAAGGGTTAAAACATCTCTAAGGAATGAAAAAAATATGAGCAATCGTGAAAAGACAATTTTGATACAATACAAAAACACATTTAATTTTAATATACATGTATAGCTGAATTAATAGTGTATATCGTTAACCCTTTTTCCACATACAACAGATTTGCAGCAGACAATTTGAAAACATTTAGTCCAAAAAATGGAATATCTCGACAAAGAAAAGTATTATTTTTAAACAGAGATATAAAGCATTGTTGCAAAAGGAAAAATTGCTCATTATTTTTGCAATTAATCCTTTAGTCAAAATGTTTTCATAAATTGTTGGTACAGATGCATCTGTAAGTTGGAAAGGGTTAAAACTATTTGAGTAACTAATGAATTTTTAACAGTGCCGTGAATCTCCTTCACCAGCTCTAATTTTAAATCATAGATAACCGTGGGTTTTTATCCCTTTCCCACAGATTAACACTTTTTGATGCCTCTGCAGCAGATGACTTTTAAAAACATTCTGGGAAAAGGAGAAATTGCTCACAATGAGCAATTTCCCATTTTGTCACAATGTTTTCAACTCTTTTGAATAATTTAACTTTCATTTTCAGAGATTTTCAAGATTTTTGCCCATATGTTTTCAGACTTTGTATGCAGATTTCTTGTAAGTGGGAAAGGGTTCAACTTAAGATCACAATTAAAAGTAAATAAATTGACAATTGAAACTGTTAAAATCAGCAGCCCTGCATGCTATTACATACACTTATAAGACTAATGTTTATCCCTTTCCCACATGTACAATCACAAAAAATGAAATAATTATTATTAAATAGAGTTGAAAACATTGTGACAATCGGAGAAATTACTCATAACGTCTACCATAGATTATCTACATGAGGGAAAAAGTTATTGTTGTAAAAAAATTAATGGATGCAATAACTGTTATGTAAAAAGAATATTCAACCGCAGTCACATAAATACATCATAAGTCTGGCTATGTATAATGTTAGGTAACGTAAATGACATAATGAACAGATTACTTCAGAAGATCAGTGAACTTTTATTTGTTGTTCTTAATGGTGAAAGGTAAACATGTAAATAGTATGCATACCATTGTACATAAGATTAATAAGTTTCCTATTATTTAACCCTTTCCCACATACAACAAATCTGCAGATAACTTTAATATAATCTAGGCAAAAATATGGAAAAAAAATTGTGGCAAAAGGAGATACTGCTGGTTTTGAACCATTTCACCTTTTGCCACAATGTTTTCAACATGCGTTTGTATGTTGGAAAGGGTTGAAATTCTTAAATGTATCGTCTTGTATTAATAAAGGAGTTTTAAAACAATCGTAGATCTTTTCTTAAGGCATTGATGACTGGGATTTCAAAATAGTTTGAAATTGGTTGAAACAATGGGTTTGATTATTGTAATGAGCAGGAATTTTCTACACAAACAGCGCAAGTACTGCTGGCTCAGTTTCCAGGAAGCAGACATCGAACATCATTAATATAAGCTGAAAGTATGTTTAGCAATTGATAATGTGTTGTCAGTTGAAAATCAATTTGATTGATTTGTGTTAAATGCTGTTTTATTAGCTAGGCTAGTTATTGTGATTGTTCTGCGTCTGGTGTGCGTCCGTCAACCTCTTTTCCTTAGTAATCAGTTGGTCAATTGGGATGAAACTTCGCAGCAAGCATCTTTTCGATGTAGTCTCCAGATTCCTTCCAATTATTTTTATCCATGCAGAATTCTGGTTTCCATGGCAACAAAACGAAAAAAACTTTAAAATTCTTCTTCTTCTCACTAACTGGTTAGCCGATTTCCAAATAAATTTGAGGAAATGTTTATTATGTGACCCTCTATCAGATTCCTCCCAGTCGCGGCACGACGGTCTTGGTGGAGTGCCCTTGGGCAAGGCACATTTTCTAGCCTAGTACTGGTTTGTTAACCCAGGTATCATGAATAAGTGAACTGTCGCCGTGATATAACTGAACTAATGTTGAAAACGGCATAAGACCCAAATAGAACTAAACTATCAGATTCCTTCAAGCCATGATGATTGGTAAAAAAACAGGGGGGGTCTGGCTAGTTGGCCTACAAAAGCTATAGTGAAAACTTTGAAAATCTTCTTCTCCAAAAAAAATCTAGAAATGTTCCTAGGGAGACCCTCTATCAGATTCCTTCAAGCCATGTTGATTGATTGAAAAACATGGCCAACAGATGGGGGGCACTGTTTTGCCGTATATGGCTGTAGTGAAAACTTTGAAAATCTTCTTCTCCAAAAGTCTCTGTCTGATTTCCGAATGATTTTGTAGAAATGTTCCTTGGGTGCCAAATAACTTCTAGAAATGGTTGGCAAAATAAAATAAAAATATTGTGGTAGGCATCCCAATCACAGCATAATTCAGGCGAATAATCCAGGGCGATCATGGCCCTCTTATAAACAAATTTTCAGTCATATCACGGCAGCAAGTTCGCCTACCTATGTTTTTCCTGGCTGCTTTGGGCAAGAACTACAGACAAGTCTTTCCAAGCAATTGGCTGCTTTTCCACATAGACCTCTAGCCCATTGGTGGAAGACGACTGACTTTTGTCAAATAATGGCTGAGTTTGGGATTGAACGCACAATCTATGGACCGACATCTGGCATCGCTACCTGGGCTTGGCTCGGTTGAAAAAGGTTTCTTGTTGATTGCCAAAAATGATGAATGTGAGAAGAGGAGAATTTAGTAGATAGTACCTACAGGGATAAAATGAGGACTTGGTGTAATATAAAGAGCAGTTTTCCATAGATTCCAATCAACTAATTATGATTATTCACTTAATACAACTATATTTAATGAGTCGATGGTCAAGGTCATTTTATTGAGTTACTGATATTTACATTTAACAAAAAGTATGCTATGAGCCTGCCCATTTCTAACACTGCTTGCGGAACATTGTATAACCCAATACTAAGAAATGACTCGAAGAATTTCTAATGTTCAGCATTTAACATACTCAGATAATACTTATGGAAACGCTGGTTGAAACATGTCTTAAAAATCAGATTAGGATTGTCTTGCAGATAAATGAAATTACCAACAGAAGTTAAGAAATGTATCCATGGTCTTTTAGAGTATTATGAGTATTTTTTATATCCATTAATCCATTACTTTTGAAATTCATTCAGTTTCTCATCTTTTAAAACATGATCGGCATTGCATTATTGGCCAAGTTTTTTCGTTTACGTCTGCTTTCCATCAAAATATACAAGCTTTGGTTTGAACACTCATCTCATAAAGTGATTGTTTATTGGAAGAACCATAACTCTGATATGCATTTTATCTGAATTATTGCCCTTGCTTTTATTTAATTTTAAAATTGTTGTCTATGTCAACTTTTCTCTATTAACCCTTTCCCCCATAGGACAATTCTGCAGCAGACGACTTTGAACATATTTTGTCAAAAGGTAGAAAATCTCTGTAATTGAATGGACTAAAAGTGGAAAACATTGTGGCAAAAGAAATTGCTCGTTTTGAGCAATTTCTTCTTTTGTCACTATGTTTTCAAAAAGCTGTCTGCTGCAGAGGCGTCAGAAGGGAAAGGGTTAAAGACTATACAAGCTAGAGCTTTCATACTTGGAACACTTATTAAACATCATACAGCGACTATATACCACAAAGGTCATTTCTGTTTTCTACCATTAGCTTCACAATATTATGATAGGCTACGATAACTCAGTGGGTAACAACAATGGCTATCAATCCAGGGGTCGACGGTTTGAACACATTCAGCAGTTTTTCTTTTAGATGATTATTGTTTCAATTCAAGAGAAATATTTTGGATGGGTGAAGATTATTGACATTGAAGTGTATGTTTACACTACATAAAACAGCATATCATTTAAGTTCATTTGTAATTAAGCATTCAAAACAATCTGTGGAAAGCCATAAGAATTATGAAGTTACACAGGACAATAACAACGATAGCAAATCCCTGCCTCTGTCTGCAATGTTTTTCAACTAATCAATGCAGCTTCATCAATTATAATTTACGTAAACATTTACAAAAGAGAATTTTATTCTTACATATTTACAACAAATAATGAATGGGCATAATTCAACACAAATTCTTTAAGCAGCAACCAATAATCGAAACGATTTGTTTGGTTTTTTCGATGTTTTGCAACATCTCAATAATTTTATGGTAACAGTCCATGTATACATGATCAGTGGGTAAAGTCTTCTATTTGCTAAGCAACTTACCAAGCCATGGCATGAGTGACTCTTTGCAGTGATTTATATGGAAAACCTAACAATAAGGGTAGGAATCTTGATAGTTGGTTGACCAAAACTCAAATTTAAAGTTTAAACATGTTATAATGGTACTATATTCTATGCAAGGGCTTGAAAGAACTGAAAGAATGGCAAGATAACCCAAAAATAAGAAGTATTAGAAGCTCTACATTTAATTAACACTTTCAGCACCAAAGGCAATATTGAGCTTTTTGCAAACAATACTAATTCAGGCGAGTCAGCTCGTAACGAGCTGTCTCACCTGAAATCAGCATTGTTTGCCTTATGGTTATTCAAATATTCCAAAACTATTAAAGCATATACAAGTCGCCAGACTTTGAACATGGAAGAGTCTACTTTAAACAATTTGGCGCTGAAAGAGTTAACAAGTACTATACTGCTCTCACACAAAAGGTATTCGAGCTGTTCTCATATGGTTGGATGGATTTAGTTAAAACTTTATGAAAGATGTTAAGGAAAAAACACGTCAGGTTCTAGTTTTAAATAACATGGAAAGGGAGATAATTATTTTAAAATCTTATTTAGTTGTAATGGGTTATCTCTCTTGTTGCATTATATCGCAACAAGAAAAGAAATGCAGATAATCAATAAATAGTCCCCCAACAGTGGAAGGAGTGTCAATGATATTTTGGGGCAAAACACAATGTCATTAAAGTTCACTGCAGTTACATAGGCTTATATAGATATGATGTCGACATCCTCCTCCAAACATATATGCAGATCAAATTTCCTTTAACGGGGTTAAGGTCAGTTCAGTCCATAAATCAACTTCTTCCAAAGATTCCTCTACATTCCAACTTTGTAAGTCTTGGTGCATCACTAGCCTTTTAATTGGGTCAGTGGTCAATAACCAAATTTAGGTATTATATAAACATCTTCCAAATACATGTTCAGTACATGTACCTTTAATAGATATTATATAGGACTTTTTAGCTTTCATTTGACTGACGGTGCAAAGATGGCTATGTTTGCGTTCCACCAAGAAGGCCAATTTTGTTCAAGAAGATTTTAAAAGTTTCCACTAAAAGAATATAAACCTGCCCTTTATGGTAACGAGTTGTTTTTTACCAACTGACACAGCTTGAACAAATTTTCCCCTATATATAATATCTATGTAAAACAGGCGACCCCGGGGTTGGGCCGATTTAAAGAAGATTTCCAAAGTTTTCCTCAATAGATCTAGATGTAAACAAGAGGGCCAAGATAGCCCTAAATCGAACACCCCAAGTAATCTTAGAAGCAAATGCTACCACTAACAAGGGCACCGCAAAGCGGATGCATCCCCTCAGTATTCAGTCAAATTTTCTAGACCTTGCCATATACTAACTGTATACCAAGTTTGATTAAGAACGGTCAATGATGTTCAGTGTAGATTGGTCACAAGCTTGTTACGGACGAACGAACAAACGGACAGTCCCGTTACTATATCTCCCATCGCAAGGGGGATAATAAAGGTGAAAATTTGATCTGTGGGAATAAACTACAAATGAAACGCCTTATCAATAAAGGACATTTGTAATAACTATAAAATATTTGAACAATTACAAAGAGAAACACCACAGGAACATTTCGTTGATATTGGTCCAAGCATTAAGTTTTTTTTACCCATTTTCTGATGTCCCCAGGCAGCTATCTTTTACAACCAATCAATATTGGAATCCAACAAGCATATTCAGAGAATTTTTTTAAAGATCGGCAGTTTTCCCCCTTTCTGATGACGCAACAACCAAAGTTCTGAATTTGAATCTTTGAACAGTCTGAAAGCCGACCACTCCTGTGAAATTTGGTTAAAATTAGTTCAGTGGTTTAGGCGAGGTTGTTTCAAGCTAAAAGTTAACAATTTGTTTTGTTGGGGTTTTACAGTTTTCCACAGCGACAGTTCACTTATTCTTGATCCCTGGATAAACAAATCGGTACTATGCTAGGAAATGTGCCTTGCCCAAGAGCATTTCACCATAATCACAGCGCCGCAACTGGGGATCAAATTTGTCATTTTGCGCCTTTCCTGATGCCACTTTGCTGCCCTGTTTGTCAACGAAATCAATATGGCTTGAACAGTTTTTGTAGAGAGTCACTCAAAGAATATTTCTGCTAAATTATCTTTGAATCTGACAAATGGATTATGGAGATGGAGGTTTTTAAAGTTTGGGTATTTTTCTCAATTTCTGATGCTGCAGCAACAAAAGTTCTACACAGAATGCAAGTATTTGAACAATTTTGAAAGAGAACCATCAAAGGAACACTCCTGTGAAGTAAATTGGTCAAGTGGAATGGTAGGAGTTGTCATTTGTAGCTAAAAGTTCAATTTACCCCTTTTGTGATGACGCCAGGTTGCTAGGATTGTGTTACCAATCAATACGGCTTGAAAAAATTAAGTAGATGATCACTGAAGTAAGATTCCTATTCAATTTTCTTAATATTAGACAACGACTTTAAAAAAAAAATTGTCATTTTGACCCTTTTCTGATGCCTCCTGAGTGACTGCCATGTTTTTCAACCAAACAGTATACCTTTAACAATCTTTGTAGAGGGTCACCAAAGGAACATTTCTACTAAACTAAATTGGAATCTGACATGCAGATTTAGTTCTCAATGGAATTTAAATCTTTGAACAATTTTGAAAGAGGGCCACCAAAGGAACATTCCTGTGAAGTTTGGATGAAGTTAGTCCTTTGGTTTAGGAGATGTTTACAGCTAAAAGTTAACAACGGACAATTTTGCCCCTTTCCTGACTGCCATGTTTTCAACCAAACAGTATGACTTGAACAATCTTTGTAGAGGGTCACCCAAGGAACATTTCTACCAAACTAGATTGGAATCTGACAGGCAAATTCAGAGGAGAAGATTTTTAAAGTTCGAACATTTTGCCCCCTTTCTGATGCCGCAGCAACCCAAGTTCTCAATGGAATTTAAATATTTGAACAATTTTGAAAAAGAGCCACCAAAGGAACATTCCTGTGAAGTTTGGATGAAATTGGTCCGGTGGTTCAGGAGATGATGTTTAAAGCTAAAAGTTAACGACGACGGACAAAAAGTGATCAGAATAGCTCACCTTGAGCCTTTGGCTCTAGGTGATCTAAAAAAAAGACATGTAACTAGTTGTAAACCCTTTTACTTTTCAGATTCAACAAATAAATAGATCTACTTCAGCTTCTTCTTGGGTCTCAAGTTGTTGGTGTGGCCACACTTCCTCTTTCTGCAGTTAGTGGCTCTTGGGTGAAGACGAGCATAGCATCTACAATAAACAAGGGAAATATTATTAAGATTTTAATATTAAGGGGGGTGAACTCTTTCCTTAAAGACTAGACTGCAAAAGATGTCTTGAAATATTCTTTTGGAAACATACTCTGTGAACACGAGGCAATTACTACCAGTGGATCACAAGATCTGCCAGCCCATAAGCACTATTCGCCAATTAGTCCTAGGTTTGAAGACATTACTGTTAACTAGTTTCCATTTATATCCTTAGCATGAATGTGCAGGCAGGTAAATAGTTACATTGAGGTTGGTTTTCCTGGAGCACTGTTCATTTATCTTTTCTTTTTCAACTATATTTCTCAGTTTATTTGTAAACATATTTTCTATTTAATATCAACCATTATGGGGTTGTTGTTTTTTAATTTCTTTCTAATGAAAATAAACAGAAAATTTAGAGAACAATGATACATAACCCATTTGTCAACAGGTTTTCAGACATCATTATGACCCATTAAGGCCATTTACCTATAAAATGCCCTTCCTGCTTGTCCACATAACCCAAAGATCTATGCAAGATGTATGATGCTAGTCACAGATTTTGGCCAATTGTCAGAGAGCACGAGTTCAATTAAAACCCTTTGGCGGACAACCCTCATCTTTTCGAACAGTGATGTTGCATATGTTTTAGAAAATGAACTCTACTTTTGTAATGATATATAGCTGTATTTATCATGACTTTGAATTATATTTTAATCCTTTCCAGTTGGTCAACTTGTGAGAAAAGAACAAACTGCTAAAGATCAACAATTTCCACTGCATGCTTTCAAGGTTTCATTTGCCTAAATTTTCTACAAGACTAGATTTCTAATGAATCTTTTTATTATTAAGTGTCTTTCTCACATCAGATAATAAATCAAGCATGCAATTTTATTCTTTATATAGTTTTAGTTTTCTTTAATATTGTATGTGTACAAAGGGAAATAACTTACTTTCTGCAGATCATCTTGTCACAGTTGTATTTTGAGGCCAAGATTCTCAAACTGGGCTCAATGATACCTCCACGAAGACGCAGGACAAGATGGAGGGTCGACTCTAAAAATAAAATACATTATTTAACCGATGTTTAATAACCGTTTTTCTTGTATTAAGTGTGAACCCTCATTTCGAATAAGATGACTAAAAACATAGCAGCAAAGGGAGAAATTACTCGCGAACATTTTCTCCTTTTGCTTTAATATTTTGTAGGGATGGCAACGAATACCAAAATTAGTATTCGAATATTCGATCACAAGATATTCGAATATTCGACCCATTTGCGCATGCTTACCAAACAAAGACTTTTTTAATTCTTTATTTGTCCAGTGTACTCTCATTTGACGTTTCCGTTTACAAACTGAGGTTTAATCTTTCTCTTGCTGCATATAACTGAACTATTGTTGAAATGCTGTTGTAAATGACATATTGATGTTTGTTTCTTTTGCTCGGTAGTTACAGAAGGGTTATCTATGTATCTAGATGGATGTTTGTTTTGTAGATTATTGCGGAGGTTGGTTGTGGTAGGACAGCTCCGCCTTACACAGAGTACATGATGCTATTTTCTCAGATCGGCGGATATACTTCCAAACTATATACGGCGTAACAGGCATTGTTGAAATCAAATATTACGTACTAATGTCAAGATATTTCAAAACAGATGTGGCTATGCAGATCGAATTTTCGAGTATTTATGAACAAAATGAATAGCAACAATTATCTGCAAATAAAAGGTTTTATTTGCACAGTTTGATACTTGCTACATATCTGCATGTTCGCAATTACCAATCAAGGCTTCTGTTATTATACAAAATGTGAAATACAACGCTACTTAATTATTTACAGTTTGTTTATCAAAACAATTAACGAAACCGGATAATAACACCTCAAATATTGTCTGATTGATGCCTCATTCTAAAAAGCGGTAACTACATAGAATCAACTGTGAAGTTACGATGTTTTGGAACGAAAACATCTGTATTATATCGATCACACTTATAGCCTAAAGCAGGGATTATCAGTTTGACATGTTATACACTATATTGACACTTTATAAACAATGCGTAAAATAGACCATCGATAACCCTTTACCTACAGTTTATGAAAAAAATAAACAAGCAGAAATTAAATTTTTGTTTTTTAGTGTTGAAAATCCTGATTTCATCGAATATTCGAACCATGATATAGTATTCGAATATTCGACCGTATGATCGAATATTCGTTGCCATCCCTAATATTTTGATCTCAATTCAAAAGTAATATTTTCATTTACAGATATTTTTCACATTTTTGCTTAGAATAGCAACCCCAGCTAATTTTTCAAACATGTTTTATTTAATTCAAATTTGGCTTATTTAAAAGCTACTGTCAAAAGCATTCAGGAACAGTTTAGTTTTTGTAAATAACTTCACTACAATAAAAGTTATGATAAATATAATATTCTAAATTTCAACCTTTTCCCGGAAATTTTCCCTTATATAACGCACTGTTAATTATGTTGCGCGCGCGGAACCGAGGAAAGTTACTTTTTATCAAGATTTGTTATAACTTTTTTTAAGTTAGATGTTCCGAAGTTGTCTGCTGCAAATTAATTGAATGTGGGAAAGGGTCGAGTTAAATCAGTTGAATCAATTCATACATTACATGAAAAGTGTTTCAAAGTAAGAGGATCTCCTCTGTTGAGCACTTAAGAAAACATTCTCTAGTGACAGATGCCTTGACTTTTAAAGAATCTTATAAATTACATTTGGTCAACTAATATTCAATTTTGAGACATATCCGATGTTTTCTTGTGAATCTTCTTTTAATTTGAAGGACATTTGGATTATAATACTTGGACAGTGGTCACTATTAAGAGTTAAACCTGTACCCGACAAATAATTTTAGAAGCCAGTATGGAAGAGGGGAAATTATTTTAAACAACCAATCTCTCCCTTTCCCCTAATGTTTTCAACTCAATAATATAATTATACGTCTTATTTATGCAGAAGTCTACCTTTTTCTTCAGATGTTTTCCGAGAAAGAACTTTTCCAAGAGGTTAACCTAAATTTAATAGATTACTTATTTAAAGCATTAATGTATTTTGAAAATAATTACTCACCTTTCTGAATGTTGTAGTCTGACAGAGTCCTTCCATCTTCCAACTGTTTACCAGCAAAGATCAATCTCTGCTGATCTGGTGGGATACCTAATTGAATTCATAAAGAATGGTTGTTACTAAAGTACATTGAAAATCGTTCTATCCCTTCAGGGCTTTTTTTCCTTATATAAAAGGGGCCGTTTAACGGCCCCTTCCCCCCGGAAAATAAGCATAGTTTTTCCCCTAAAAATATAAATTCCCCTAGGGAAAAAAAAAAAAAATAATTTTTTTTTTTTTCATATTTAATTTTTGTAACATTAGCTTAAATCTCATTTATCTTTCCACAATGAACAGAATACAATTTGACTCGAGGCGTAGGCTTGGTGCTGAAATACTTGATATTTTGATGAGAATTAAAGTTGCTGATGTTGTTGCCCCTAGAGAATATGACCCAAAAACTGCTGTGACAACATGGATGTTGTCTTGACTAATTCAGAAAAGACCCCATACTTTGCCATATGGAGCCAGAAATTGAAACACAGTTTCTAGACTATGTTGTATATCTGACAGTCTCAGCAGCTTCTTTTCACAGCATGTTTTGGACCATGTTTACATTACATTCATGATTGACCATAACAGTGTATTGCACTATTGTAGTTCACATTGTGTTGCTTAAAGTTAAAGTTCTAATAAGTTGTTTTCTCATTTAGCAAGTAACAAAAAATAGCACCTGCGAAAAAATGCAAGTAGAAAATCTTGCTAATTTCGACCCTTGACAGTGGTCTAGTTTAAGTGAACTGGATTATGACAATCTAGTGTAGGAGTTCAAGAACATGAAAAATAGACAGATGGCCTTGTAATGATAAATTTTAGTTAAACATGCACATTATACTAGTTTACAATTTTTCCCCTTTTTTCTAAAACGCCGCGAAATTTTCCCCTTCTCAAAGGCCCCAGGCCCCTTCCCCTTTTTCAGAAAAAACCCCCTGCCCTTACCCTAATAATCAACCCTTTCTGACATGTAGTAATGTTTAGATACATCTGCAGCACACTACTTTTGAAATTTGAAAAATTTATGGCAAAATTCTCATGGTGATTAATTTCTGTTTTTGCCATAGTTTTCAACTTTAACAAGTTATCAGATACTCATCAGTTAATCATTGTATATAATTGAAAACATTGTGACTATAGGAGTAATTGCTCAATTTGAGCAATGTTTCAAATTGTGTCAGCAACAGATGCGTAAAATTTGTCTCCACATGGGCAATGATGTTACAGGTACTCTTTTCAATTGTTTAAGCTTAAAACAATCCAAGTAGGTTCCAACTTACGGTTTGATCTGAGAATTATGGCATTCCTTTGACAATAATCTATAAGTAATTAAATGCAACAGCTTTCACAGAGCGTTACAAAAGTTGTGTATTCAAAGAAATATGCTGTATGTAAAGCTTAGCATGTTTCAGGTAGTACTCTGTTCAATTGTTTAAGCTTAAAACAATCCAAGTAGGTTCCAACTTATAGGTTGATCTGAGAATTATGGAATTCCTTTGACAATAATCTATAAGTAATTAGATGCAACAGCTTTCACAGAGCGTTACCAAAGTTGTGTATTCAAAAACACCGGAATAGATCGGGAGACATGTCATGATCTTGGGATATTAACAACATAGTAAGAATGCTCTTTGGTATATTTTTGTTTAAATTTGACATTTGACCCTCTCGCCACTTTATGGAACTTGAATTACAGTCAAAACGTTGAATGACCAAAACGTCGAATTGATAAACAAGAACAAAATGGGAGTCAAAACGTCGAAAAGGAAAATATATAGAATAGTTATTATGCTGTTTTATCAAGTTTTACCGCACAATGTAATTAGATAATAATACAATTTAATAATATATGTTTAGTCATATACGGAATATTTATTTGTCCATAAGTCATAACGTTTTCAAAAATAAAGAATGACCAATAATGTCGAGTCAAATTTTTAACACCTCTTTGTTTATTGACTGTTAATATTTGAAGGGCGTGTTCCCACTTTCCCAACCTTTAATTACACCTAAAGAATTTGAAGTAGGTGTTGGGGGGTATGTATTGTTCGGTATAACAATATAATTGATAGGTGATAATTGGCGAACATTTCTATACTGTACAGAAAAGTTGGGAAAGTTGTTAATAAATATAAAACAATAATAAATGGGAATAATTGATGAACTTGCATAGCACAAAATATGTTGGTAGGAAGATCATTCTTATTGTTCATTTTTGCATTGCATGTTCTGTTGACACAGTTCCAGAAGCGACACTCCTGTTTTCTGGTTTTCAGGCTGTACATGTAGCCATTTAGAACCAGAGTCTGATTCCTCTGCTTTTCTCCATGAACCGTATATTAACTTGCGCATTTTCCATTTTGGAGGGTTATGAATACAGAGGAAACGCTTAATTAAACATGAAATAATGTATTTTTTCAACTAAATGCGCAATTAATCTTCTCTCGTTTATTTCAAATTATTTATTATATATAAATTCAGTCTCGAATTACATCAAAATTGAGGTCTTATCAACAAAATAAAAGAGGCCACCTTTAGCATACCCTTTAAAGAAGGATATTAATCCTTTCCCTCATATAGATGCTTTCGGACGCCTCAGCAGCAGACGTTTTTTTGATAACAGTGACAAAAGAAGAAATTGCACAAAAATGCAATTTCTCCTTTTGTCACAATGTTTTCGACGTTTATTAATATATGGCCTCTATATTTTCCTTTTCGACGTTTTTTGACTCCCATTTTGTTCTTGTTTATCAATTCGACGTTTTGGTCATTCGACGTTTTGACCGTCACCCATGGAACTCTGCAAAATTTTACCATTTTACGCCACTTTCAAAAAAAAATCAGTAATATCACAGCAATTCCTGGCCAAGTTACTAATACTTCTGGTCCATTTATACCGACACCAGCCAGTCAGTCGTAATGCTAACCATGAGTGCCTGAAGGAAGGCAGCCATCAGCCAATATTACCATTGTTTTAAGTCTTTGGTATGACCCAACCAGATGAGACCTCCCACTCAGAAGGTGGATGCTCCTACAATATTTTAGTACGGTACCCACAGCATGTCGAGATTTTTTTTTTATATGTAAGGCTGTTTTACAAAAAGTTTCAAGACCTATCCGAGTACGACATACCTTCTTTATCCTGGATCTTGGCCTTCACGTTTTCAATGGAGTCCGAGGCTTCAACCTCAAGGGTAATGGTTTTACCAGTTAGTGTCTTAACAAAGATCTGCATCCTTGTTTTGTGTTTCTGCAATAACAAAGTTTCATATGATAATCTGAATAAGAAGCTGAATCGTATGTCTGTAAACCAAACCTACGGAATTGTATTACCCCACCCACTAAGTTTAAGAGTTGACCCTTCAAATGTAGCTATAAACAACGAATGATGATTTTAAAGTGAGCAAAAACGTCATTTAGGATTTGATTTAGAGGTACATTGTCATCTAATTATATAATTCAACGTGAAATATTAACTATTTGTCGGAAACGGGCCAGAAAATAAAATCATATGGGCGCCGCCATTACCTTCCAAACTAAAAAGAACGGGTGCTACACGTGAAACTGCAAGGTGCTCTAATAGGTGGCGCTGTAAATCCGGTGTATGGAAACACCGGATTTGAAGGAACCTATAGCACATGAAAATACCGGAATGGATTATAATGTAGATGAATGCAAAGCATAGAAACACCGGAATGAATATGAGATGAAATAAATAAGGAAAACTCTTCTCGTACTTCCCGAAATACTTTTGAAAGAAAAGAATTGTAATACACACGACACAAATGATTAGTTCCTTATCCAAAAATGGATGCAGGAAATATGAATATACCTCCGTTTTGATGTGTACATGTATTTGTTTTGTACTTTTACGCAGTTTACAATACACCTGCATGTGATTTTTTGAAAAAGTCTGTGGATCGGAATAGTTAAACTCGATAAAAGTAAATGCTGAATATAGAATCAATCCCTGGTTTTGACCAGGCTACATAGCCACCGCGCCTGACAGTGTGCAATTGCCTCACCACGAGTCTTTAATCATAGGCTACGGATCCATCCCGGAATTTTCCAGTTTGTTTCTTTGCAGAGACTTTTTTTTATTATTATTATATGTCTCTGTTTGTTGGCAACCAAATTCATTGGGCCATGATGCTTTTTGCCACACTTTGTTTAATGTGAGTAATATATATACCCTCTAGGTCCGGTCACACATAGCCAATGGACAACCGTTTGCGACCATTAGCAGACTTGCAGCAACCGATAGTTTTCTTATCGGAAACCGTATTTAAATTAACCATTTTTACCATTTACATGTAACATGTATAGTTTAAATACATTAATATCCAGATAAAATATTTAGTGAAAAACTCTATATTAAATTAAATAAATGACAACAAAGACAAAGCAAATGGGTCTTGTAAGAGACATGTCAATACATTTTATATATCTTTGGTTTCTCTTCAATATTTAACAACATTAGTCTTCCAACCGCCTTAAAATACGATATTTTAAACATTTAAAAAATCCTATAGCAGGCGACTTTTGAAAACATTGTGGCAAACCGAGATATTGTTAATTATGAGCAATTTCCTCTTTTGCCACAATGTCTTCATCTCTATTAAAGTATCGTTTCATTTATAGATTGTTCCTATTTATACCGAGACTAGATGTTTTCCAACTTTTCTGGTGGAGAATTGCTGAATGTAAGAAAGGGTTAAACGAAACTTGTTTTACATTACAAATTGATGTATATCAAATTTAATCAAAAACACAAAGCGAAAATATATCATCAATTTGAAAACAAACTCCGACGGATTTCGGGAAATCGTGGGCAACTCATTAGCAATTTGTGACCAAATTAAATTGATAATATACAACAAAGACGCCCTTGATATAAGAACCAAATTGAAAAAGCAACATAATACTTCGTCCAGCATAGCTTCAACATCTTTCCTAGCAGGGCTTAAGTGAAATTCTTTGACGTTGGCAGATTGTCAACTAAACGATTTATTTATTTATTGGGGTTTTACGCCTCTTTCACCATTATTTCAGTTATATCACGGCGACAGTTCACTTATTCATGATCCCTGGGTAAACAAACCAGTACTAGGCTGCCTTGCCCGAGTGCCACCATGACCGTAGTGCCGCGACTGGGGATCGAACCCGGGACACCCGGTTTCGAAATCCCCGAAGCTAACCATTCGACCATAGCGGATTCCTCAACTAAACGAAGAACGATCGCCGACAGCTGTACGTACGTTATCATAAATAACGTTCGGCAACTGAACACTTGGTGACTATTTGTCGCCCGACCAACCGGTTGCTGATCAGCCGGCGTAGGTTACAGCTGCAAGAGATTGCAGACGCAAATGGTTGAACGATTTTGAGTTACTTGTTTGGTCAGCAAAAAGGTTAAACTTTCATTATCAAAGACTTACGTTACCTTATCGCGTAAACGATTTTGATAGTCTCTGTTTTCACTTGCGTAGTTCAGAGACATATGTATTTAGATGTGTCTGCATATTTAAAGACCTTAATTACTTAAATATTTCCCTCAAACAGACGCTTTCTAACGCCTTTGTAGCAGACGATTGTTTAAAACATTGTGGCTAAGGAAGAAATTACTCATAATGAGCAATCTCTCCTTTTGCCACACTCATTTCAACTCTAATTAATGATTGGAGTTTTTTATGGAGATTGTTCATGATTTGCCAATATGTTTTCAAAGTTGTTTGCTGCATAATTGCTGTTTGTGGGAAAGGGTTGATGTCGAGCTGCGAAAAGACGGGTCAATATCAATAGGGTGATCGTGAATTCGAACCCCGGACACAAATTTTTTGTCTCCACCAATGGGCCAAATATAGTGTATGTGGGAAGATTTGCCTGGGGACAATATTGTGTTTGTTACTGACCATTGTGATAGCAAGGAAACACACGTAATATAAACGGACCGCCGTGGTGTAACTGAAAAACTGTTTAAAACGTCGGTAAACTCCATTAAATCAACCAGACAAAGACAAATTAAGGTAAATTAAAATGTAAATTTCAAAATAAGTGTTGAATTCTTTTTTTGTTTAAAACAAGAATAATGCAAAGATTATGGTAATCAAGAACATGAACAAATGTTTAAGCAGAACATTGAAAATGTAATACGATATTCGGTATATATAAATGTATAAATTAAAGTGTATACATTTTGGTCCATTCCGTTTTTTTCACGCTTTCGTTTCGGTCCAATCCGGTATTTCCATCGTCCCCCCTGACCCATACCGGTATTTCCAGACATCCACACCGAATCATTACGGTTCATTCCGGTACTTCCAATCACTCCTTTAAAATCTATATTTAGACGGCACGCGCCAAATTGAACTTTCAACTCTGATGGACTTTTTCGCTAATTGTTTGATCATTTGTTTCATTGGTTGACGTAATATTCTGAATGTAACAACTGATTTCATTGGGCAGCGTTATGTCAGAATCATATCGCACCTTGCAAATGTTCGTCTGCTGAATTAATATCGTGACAGCATAGTGAAATCGCCATGAATGATTTTTGATTTTCTATGGATTTAGTTTTGTGCAAGTGATGACATAAATAAATGACATGATTTGGACAGAAACATGGATAAAGATGGGTTTCTATACAAAAAATGGTAAGTTAATGGAGTAATTATCATAACTTTGATCACTAGATAATTAGAAATGTTTCCCATGTAATCAATTTTATTATTTATCTGCAACAAGCATGTCGGTCGTATTTTAATTGCATTTTTATTGCAAGTAAACACGTTTTTATTGGTGACAATCAAATTCATCAACAGATGTTTTTTATTCTAATCGACAGTGGTAGTTAATAAGTTCGATTCATATTGAAATTCGTTGTATGTATGTTTCATCGTCTGGTCATCTTCAATGATTGCCAAACTTTCGATGAGGTTATTCGAAATTAGTTCGGTTTGAAGTTTGCTTACATTGAGAATGATTCCAACTCACAACTTGCTTAGAGAACTTCATAAAATATCCAGTTTTTAAAATGGATTTGACTTTCATCCATAGAAATTTCCTCTCATAATCATTTATATGGGCTTCTATACATGTAGTTTTTAACCCTTCAGAAATGGGTCCTCCAGCAATTCTGAAGCAGCTCAGCTGACTATGAAAAGTTCTTTACAAACATGTATTAAGCAAAAGTACAATTATTGAATAGTGGTCTGCTGGTTGCTGCAAATGCAGCAAAATGCATCAGCAAGTGAGACAGGGTTAAGGTAATAAATTGTCATAAAAGTAAAGATTTCTTCCATAATCATTTATGTGCTACATGAGAAATGATGTTTTTAACATTTGTTATGTTATGTTTAAATAAGGCCACCCATCAATGTGCAAGATTATGTTATATCTTTATACGGGAAAGTTAAATCATTAAAAGGAGTTGAAAACATTGTGGCAAAAGGAGAAATTGCTCGTTTTGAGCAAGTTTTTCTTTTGTCACAATGTTTTCAAAAGACGCAGAGGCCTTAGAAAGCGTCTATATGTGGGAAAGTGTTAATAGTGATTTTCCAAAAGTGTAGAATTTTGTATTTTATACACTGCAAATGCGCAGGTGTATCTGAATCTACACTATTTGTACCCCCTTTTGCATGGACAGGCTCATAAGTTTTAACTCATTAACATGAAGGGCTGCAATCACAGGTGCCAGTCTCGTTTAAAATCTAAAAATAGCATTTGACTATATATTGAAAAGGTACATTTTCTATTCTACGGCCCGGGACATCACTGAGGTGACATTTGGTTTTTTATTATTCAACATATTTTGCTGTATCAGTTTAAGACAAAGGGCCTTATACAGCATTTCAAATGCATACAAGAGAGAAAAAGAAATTTCCTTTCGAAAAAAGCGTAGTTTTGTGTTTTTATTAAAATATCTTTTACAGTTAGTTGTACCTGATTTTCATGTTAAATGAGTTCTTAATTAGAAAATAGCTGGAGATAAAGATTTTCAGCAAGCAACTCCTGAATACAGATTACTTACCATGTTTTATAGCTGTAAAATAAGTAATATATAATTGCCCTATGATAGCAGCGCTTTAAAATTATATGACACTTCTTAAAAAAGGAAAAATCATCTGATTTACAAGTTTTTACTCGGACCTCACGTCACCTCAGTGATGTCCCCGAGCAGTAGTTTTACATTAAAAGCTAAAACTCGTTAACTCTAATTAAATTTTGGCACATAACTTGCTTTGACTGTCACATCTGTGAAAATAATAATTCCACGTGAATATCTTAAGGTAAATTACAGCCATTGAAATCAGAAAAATTGGACGTTGAAAAGGAAACGTAACTTGTCAATATATAGTCAAATGCTATTTTTAGATTTTAAACGAGACTGGCACCTGTGGCTGCAATATCCTTTACACTCTTCCCAGCTGTAAAGTTAGAGTGGCATAAACTTGAAAAATACAACATCTAGGGTCCAATTCCACCAACCTTACTTAGTGCTAAGTAATACTTAAATGCTTTAACCCTTTACCACATGTAGATGCTTTTTGACGCCTCTACAGCAGTCAACTTTTGAAAACAATGTGACAAAAGGAGAAATTGCTCAAAACAAGCAATTTCCCCTTTTGCCACATTGTTTTCAACTTTTTTCAATAATTTTACCTTAATTTTTAGCTTCACTGGCTGAAAGCCAGTCGAGCTTATGTCATGGCGAATTGTCCGTCGTGTGTGCGTGCGTTAGCTTTTTCATTTAAACGACTTCTTCTCCCTTACCCTATTTAAACCACTTGGCCAATTTGGTTGAAACTTCATAGGAAGCATCCTCTCAATGTCCTCTCTTAAATTCCTTCAAATATTTTTGATCCATCCATAATTCTGGCTTCCATGGCAAACAAAAGGAAAAAATAGTGAAAACTTAAAAAATCTTCTTCTCCGAAAGTGTAAGGCTGATTTTCAAATAATTTTGTAGAAATGTTCCTTGGGTGACCCTTTATTAGATTCCTTTAAGAAATGTTGATTGGTTGAAAAACATGGCCGCCAGGGGGGGGCGGGGCTATTTTGCCTTATATGGCTATAGTGAAAACTTAAAAAATCTTCTTCTCCAAAAGTGTCAGGCTGATTTTCAAATAATTTTGTAGAAATGTTCCTTGGATGACCCTCTATCAGATTCCTTCAAGCCATGTTAATTGGTTGAAAAACATGGCCGCCAGGGGGGCGGGGCTATTTTGCCTTATATGGCTATAGTGAAAACTTAAAAAATCTTCTTCTCCAAAAGTGTCAGGCTGATTTTCAAATAATTTTTTAGAAATGTTCCTAGGGTGACCCTCTATCAGATTCCTTCTACTATGGCCGCCAGGGGATGGGGCTTATATGGCTAAAGTGAAAAAAATAAATCATGGCCCTCTTGTTTCTTATATGACCATAGTGAAAACTTAAAAAATCTTCTCCAAAAGTGTTGAACAGATTTTCAAATAATTTTGTAAAAATGTTGTGACCCTCCATCAGATTCCTTCAAGCCATGTTGATTGGTAAAAAAACATGGCCACCAGAGGGCGGGGCTATTTTTCCTTATATGGCTAAAGAGAAAACTTAAAAAATCTTCTTCTCCAAAAGCGTCTGGCTGATATTCAAATAATTTTGTAGAAATGTTCCTAGGCTCTGTCAGATACCTTCAAGCCATGTTGATTGGTTGAAAAATATGGCCGCCAGGGAGTGGGGCTAGTTTGCCTTATATGGCTATAGTGAAAACTTAAAATGTCCTCTCCTTCGAAAGTGTCAGGCCGATTTTCAAATAATTTTGCAGAAACATTCCTTGGGTGACACTCTACAAGATTCCTTTAAGCCATGTAGTTGGTAAAAAACATGGCCACCAGGGGGCAGGGCTGTTTGGCGATTTGATTTTTGCCTTATATTGGCCGTGGAGCGATACTGGCCCTCTTGGGCCTCTTGTTTGATTTACCGTGTTTCCCCGTAGATGTTTTTAAAGTGGTCTGCTTCAGATTTGTTGTATGTGGGAAAGGGTTAAAGCATATTTCATCTTTTCTTTTTCTAATAAAAATGCCAAAAGATATGATTATCATTTCTTAATTAACAAGTATTCAGCAAGGTAACTATTTATGTTAACTTCCAATTTACATTCCACCATTCATGTTTTACAAAATATTAGACTACGGGAAACAAAAATGATGAAATATGCAGAGCTACAGATAACTTTTTGGATCAATTGGGTCAGTACCCAACCATTTTTCAAGAATTGGGTATATGGGTTTTTAATTGGGTAACACCAATTTTAATACCCAACAATATTTTAACAATTGGGTATTTTCTGAAAATGATATGTATATTAATGACTTAATGAGCCAATTCATTGCTTAACTTTAGTTTGTCTTTAAATTCTAGGCATGTTTTACAACAGTCTTATTTTTTCATCTTCATCTTTAATCATAAGCCAAGGATAATTACCAATCCAATCTCTCAACGTTTTTTTTTGAAACGCGACTGCCTGAATGCGCCGTAGGCTTTTGCACACGAGTGAAAACATCGTCTGCAATTTCGTTCACGATTGATCGTGCAATGTCGTTGCTATCACTATCAGTTACGGCACACGGTAATAATGTCATCAATGATACTTTTTGCGTATTTTTCCGTGTCAGAAGTAGATTTGGGGACCGTAAAATACTTGAATATATCGTTTTTTTGTGAAAGAGTTGTCACATCAAACTTTTTTCTTCCCCACTTCGATATTTTGTATACTAATCACTGGGCGCTTGTTTCCGCAGTACAAAACAGTTTGAAATACGAACCAATCTCTCGACTGATACAGAAACCATTATCCCACAATTTGATCAATAAGAGATATCCCCCTCTGGGCAAATCTATTTTTATCACTGGACGCTTGTTTCCGCGGTACAAAACAGTTTGAAATGCGAACCAATCTCTCGACTGATACAGATTCCATTACCCCACAATTTGATCAATAAGAGCTATCCCACTCTGGGCGAAATCTATTTTTAATCACGGAATTTCCAGTTTCTAGTATCATTTCAACCTTTTGTTACATACGCAGGCCGATAAAAAGTTTTGCGTAACTCGATTTTTGTATGCTTTTTTGTACGCGTAAGTTTAATTTTTATTGGGTTTTTGCTATTTTAATTGGGTATTTACGCAAATACGCTGCTTATCTGTAGCTCTGAATATGCTTTTAAGTATTTAAGTATTACTTGGCGCTAAGAATGGCTTGTGGAATTGGACCGAGGACTTAAAATTTGGTTTATATGTATAGTCTTGAAAGGTTGTCAACAGGAACTGGATTGTATGAAACTGAGAAGCTATCAGTGAAACAAGTCTAATCCTTTTCCGACTAACAGATGCATTTTTGACGAACTTGAGAGAACATTATGTCAAAATGAAAAATTACTCATAATTCTCAAATTGAATCCCTACATGTTCTTTTTGTGATTGTGATGCCCTGACAGAGAATTGTTACAAGACCCTGTTTCGCCTGACGCCGATTTTCATAACAAACACATCATGGAACTCTTAAGATATTAAGAATTTTAGTCAACGTCTGGAGTTGCGTGTTACACATGTATATAATGTAAAATTTGTTTTCAACTCTTGTTCAATAATCAAACTTTAATTTAATTTAAAGAGATTTCCCATAATTTTGCCTGAATGTTTTCAAAGTCGTCTGCTGTAGATTTTGTTGTATTAAAGTGGGAAAGCGATATAACATGCTTGAATAAAATGAGAGTTTTACGTTTGCGGTCAAAATTACTGAATAGTCTTAAAAATATAGGAAAAGGCTACAGAGAAAACAACAAAATATCACACAATTAATCTACCATGTATGTGATATGAATAAAAGGTAATAATTATGAAATCTGTGCAGTGGGCCTAATTGAATATGAATGGTTTTCCATATATTTCCATTTACACTAGATTCTAAGGTTTGTTCAATTACTTGTTTGTGAGATGTATATTCAGAGTTGGTGTGCATTTATTCATCCAGACAAAATATTTAATCTCTTGAAAATTGGAAGAGAGGAACATAAAGAGTTGAAAGAATTGTGCTAAAAGGACATACTTATACTCGTGAGCAATTTTCCCTTTTCCTATAGATTTATAGGCATTTATAGTCGTCTGCATTAGGAGATGAATTAATGTGTTTTTACCTGTACTGTCAATATTATTGTAGAATTTGACGACCAGTCTCTTTCAGACTCTAGAGAGCCTTCTGCCTTTGTTTAAATAATAATTAATTTAATGAACATTGATTTTCTAGAATCCTCTCCATGATAAGTCAAAGAGCATTCACACAGGCATAATTCATTTTCTTATATTTTCATTTGAGATCATTCCCCATAATATATCTCTTATTATTGAACCAAACTCTATGTGGTTGGTACTCAAAAGAACTGTCTCACTGAGACGATTCTTTTGAATACCTTCAACAGTGTAAAATGTTTGAGGGTCATATTATGCTATGCTACTTGAAATTTTGGGGGTTAAACACTTGATTATCATCAATTTAAGAAGCCATAAACATTACAGGTGTATTTTAGTTTGTCTTTTAATCACAACTTACTATAACTGAAAGTTAATGACTAGAACATGATGACTAAACTTAAAAATTAACTGATTTTTTTTAAATTAGATCTTCATTTGCCTCAACACACTGGGTTTGCCCGTGGCGAATAAGAATATAAGAACATGGCAAATACCCCTTATCTAGTTTGAGCTCTCTGCTGTTGGTACTAAAGAAACACCTTGGCAAGACAATTCTCTTGAGTTACCACCACAACACAAGGTTTGAAGTTTGAAATAATTAGGGAAATGTGATGTCCCAGCGAGAGCATCCAAGATTCTGATACAATGTGGAATCCTTAGAGTACTTAAATCAAACATTATACGCGCATTTATAAAGAATTTCCACATTTTTAGTTAGATGTTTTCAAAGTCGTTTGCTATATATTTGTTGTAAATGTAAAGGATTGGGCAGTGTCCAATCTAAGAAGGAAAAATTTCTCAATTTGTTCATAAAATTCCCCCCTTGTTTTTGAATCCAAGATTTGACACTAATTGTGAGGACAGGGCATTTAGAGTTACTTTGTCCATCCATCAGTAAGACTTTAAAAAAGGTAGTTTGACTGTCCTTCTTGGCGCACAGAGTTGCTTGGTTAGCATTACGAATGACTCGCTGGTGTCAAGATATAATGGACCAGTAGAACTGGTAACTTACCCAGAAAACAATGTGATATAACTGAAAAATTGTTGAAGGCAGGGTAATACACCAAACAATCAATCAATCAACCATCCATTAATTTGTCTAAAATTTATGTTGTGCATATCTCTAAAAGTATTTGACCTAGACTAGATTTCTTTTAGCAAATTTTCCTTTTGCCACAATGTTTTCAAATATTGTCTGTTGCAGATGTGTCAAAATGTATCCGCAGGTTGAAAGGGCTATTTACTAGATGTATAAAACTTATTATGAATGAATATAGGCATACATTAACAAGAACATAAGATATTCTGTTTCTTATGTTATACTGCTTTAAAATTGTCATGTTGAACAAATTTAATTTTGTTTTACGATTGGTTATTTTATGAATGCAGAATGATAATTAACTTAACTCTTTCCTACATATGTATGCTCTCTGATGCCTCAGCAGCAGACGACTTTTGAAAACATTGTGACAAAAGGAGAAATTCTTCTAAACAAGCAATTTTCATATTTTTGCCTATATGTTTCCAAGTCATCTGCTGCAGATTTATTGTATGTGGGAAAATGTTAAAGCTTATTTTCTTGTTTGTCTAATTTCTGTTTATAGCTTATACACATGACTTTTAATGCTTCCCTGTAGAGAAATGATTTATTTGAATATTGTTGAATAAGGAGAAATGGCTTGTAACATTATATTTTACATATTAAACTATGAATCTATACTTTAAGTCTAATGATGTGAGTTACTGTAATATGTACTATTGCAGAGGACTATATAAGGAGGAGTGAACTGGTCTTTTCCCATCCATATCTGTCTTATGATCCCACTTAACCCTATGTTGTGGGAACTCAAAAAAGGTTCTTTTGAGTACCCACAACATAGGGTATGCGGGTCAAATAAGGATTTTGGCATGTGAAATACTCTTCTTAGCTTATTAAGAGCTCTGCTATTATCAATTTACTCTGAACTGTCACAGTCCCATGGCTGATAGGTCAGTGAACACTATGAGTCTGCTCATGGATGCAAACAGGTACAAGATAGTTTTGGTGAATAGTGTAGGTTCAGATCAGCCTTTACATCTGCTCTGTCCTATTAGAATCTACAAAAGTTGACAGAAGCTTTTATTGAGCTTATGATTGTAAGGAATATATGTAATCAGTATAGATCTTGAACAGACTGTCTGAATGCAAAGGCTGATCTGGTACTACAATATTCACAAGAGCCTTATCCGAAGAATGGGCTGGTTCATAAAGTTCTATCATTTAAACTGATCTGGTTATGTGTACAAATATGAAGTTTTTCAAGTAAAACATATTTTTATTAGAAAATACTTGCCAGTCATTTAATACCTGATATATAATCTCTACACCCTTAATTCATCCAGAAAAAGAACTCGCCTTGCGTATTCCTCACGTCTATGTGATATACACGGTCGCCCGCAAGCGCGGGAGAGCACGTGATATTTGGATCACTTTTATTTCAACATTAAGTGTTGGTTGACGACGCGGGGATGGGAGGCGGGACTCTATAAATGACTGGTAAGTATTTTCTAATAAAAATATGTTTTACTTGAAAAACTTCATTTTTATGTCAAAAATACATTACCAGTCATTTAATACCTGATGACTTTGTAGCATCGGACGGGAGGTTCGACCAATACTAACTGTCGTTCCAGGTAGCAGCACCTTGTAGTAGTATTATTTTCTAATTTCATTTACAAAGTACTTGAACCCAACAGCGGAAGTAAAGGAATGGATTGATGACGAACAATCAGTGTTTACTTCAAAGTTATGTTGGGTGTAATATTAGCGGACAACTCACTGAGACGCCACCAAGGGGCCCAGAGAGTATAAGTTCTCTGTCTGACCAGACATGGAACGTAAGTAAAAAGAAGTAAAAGTCGACTGAGTTTTCCAAACTGCCGCGCGAAGAATCTCTTCAAGGGGAATATTGTTAGAGAAAGCCCAACTTGTCGACAGAGCTCTGACTTCATGCGGGCGAATCCGCAGAAAAGAAAGATCTCGACTAGATAAATCTTTGTACGCTAATTTTATCGTATTTGATATCCAGTGAGAAATAGACGCTGCCGAAATATCGTTACGACCTATAAGAGGAAGAAATAACCTCTTTCTCCGACCCCTATTCCCCTCAACTCTCTTAAGATAAAACTTAAGAGCTCTGACAGGACAAAGGGATCTGTCGGGAGTCCGAAGGACCACAGCTCGCAGATAGACTAGGAACTGTAATCGGCTCCAGAAGGACCGAAGGTAACTGGTTCTTAGCCAGAAAACCTGGTTGACACAGTAAAGTAAAGGAGCCATCAGACTCATTGAATCTGATGTGCCCGGTCTCTACATAAAGAGCGTGTAACTCGCTCCTTCGGGGAGCTGTAGCGAAAGCTAACAAAAAGACGGTTTTATAAGTCAAGAACTTTAAAGACGTCGATTCAAGAGGCTCGTAAGGAGCTCTTGTAAGCGACCAAAGGACGCAAGACAAATCCCATTTTGGAGTTAAACTCCTATAAATGGGTTTCTCTAATTCGAAAGATCGCATAAGTTCAGAGAGAAATGGATTAGAACCAATGCTCTCTCCCCCTTTGAACTTAAGCGTATTCGATAACATAGCACGGTAACCTTTTACCGTACTAACTGCCAGATGTTTTTCCTCAAAAAGAAAAAGAAGGAAATCGGCAATCCGAGTTACAGAGGGACACTCCGGATTGACCGACCTTGCACCACACCAATCTGCGAAGATTTTCCACTTGGAATAATAGACGATTCTAGTGGATCGTCTTCTCGACTCTGCGATGCGAGAGGCAACTTTCTGAGAAAAGCTTCTCTCTCGGATAGCACGCTTGATAATGTCCAAGCGTGAAGATGTAGCATTGCCAGGTTGGGATGAAGACGCCGACCTGGTTGCTGAAACAGCACGTCTTCTCGAAGAGGAAGACGTATTGGATTTGCCGAGAGGCAGGCCAGGAGGTCGTTGAACCAAGACCTCTGGGGCCAAAATGGTGCTATCAACAGTATTCTGCACTGCTGACAGCGAAGAACCTTTTGTAGAAGGATTGGAACTAGAATGAACGGGGGAAACGCATACCCGAATAGACGGTTCCAATCGAGGGTCAGTGCGTCCACTGCCCAAGCTGCAGGATCGTACATCGGTGACACATAGAGTGGTAGCCGATGATTGACTCTGGTGGCGAAAAGATCCACCAGGGGTGTCCCGATTTACTACACTCTGGTTCAATGTCCATTCCGCCGGAAGAATTTTGTTTTGGCGGGACAGACTGTCTGCTAAGACATTCAAACGGCCGTGGACGTGTTTCACTACAAGTACTAGTGACGTCGCCTGGCACCAAAGGAGTAACTTCCAAGTCTCCAGAAAGAGAAGATGGGAGTGCGTTCCTCCTTGCCTGCGAATGCAGGACACAACAGTAGTGTTGTCCGTCGACAATAAAACAGTTCTGTTCGCAACGGAGGCAGAGAACTGATTGAGGGCTAGCAGTACTGCCTTCAACTCTAAGTTGTTTATGTGCAAACAACGTTCCTCCGCTGTCCACATGCCCTGGGCTCTTAAGCCCTGTGGCTCTAAATGAGCTCCACAACCCGCAGCACTGGCATCCGGTACAGATCCGGAGGTGGTGTGAGCAAGGGCACCCCTTGTAGATAGATTAACGGATCCAGCCACCACCGAAGGTGTGACTTGAAGAAATCCGTCAGAGCTATCTCCTGTTCCAGTGAGTTCACAGATGGACGCCACCGGGACAGAAAAAGATACTGAAGGGGTCGCATGTGGAGCCTGCCTAGACTGACTAGGTCGGCTGCTGCACTCAGGGAACCCAGAAGTGACAGCATGGAGCGGGCTGTTACCATAGTCCGCTCCAGTGTGAGCTCGATCTTCAGGACAAGAGAATCGACTCTGTCTGCAGGTACGCAAATTACCGCTAAGTCGGTGAGAAACGTCATACCCACGAACGTGAACCTCCTTGACGGAACTAATTCCGACTTCTGCGTGTTGGGTATTAGACAGATCGTGAATGAGAAGTAAACGATCTGTTCTGTGGAGTAGCCAATCGTCGAAATATTGAAGAAGCTGGGGCCCTTTCATACGAAGAAAGGCTCCCACAGCATTGATTATCTTCGTAAATACTCGAGGGGCGGACTTGAGGCCGAAGGGAAGTGCCCTGAATTGGAAAACTTCCCCATTCACCACAAAACGAAGGTACTTCCTCGAAGAGGAAGCGATCGGAATGTGGTAATAGGCGTCTGTGAGGTCCAGTGAGACCGCCCAGTCGCCTTTCCGAATAGCTATTCGGATGGAGCGGGTCGACTCCATTTTGAACTTCTCGACCGGTATCAATAGATTTAACGCTGACAAATCTATCACCGGTCTCCACCGTCCGTCTTTCTTCGGAACGAGGAAAAGACGGCTGTAGAAACCCAGAGAATTGGGGTTGAGAACCCTCTCTATGGCCTTCTTTTTCAGAAGTGATGATATCACTTCTGACATGGCCGGATGCCTTGACGACATGTCGATAGGCACGCTTGTCAGCGGAGGAGGAGAATGGAAGGAAATTAGATAACCTTCCTGTATCACATAAGATCTAACGATCCTCTGTGATACTTTTCCATTCCTCTATGAACAATGACAGGCGGCCCCCGACTGCAATCTCCGGCCTTGGGATGACCATAGAGAGGTGCGTATCCCTAGGGCTGCGCTGTACTTCGAAGGCTGCCGATTCTTAGACCCTGTATAAGGAGCCTTCGGTTTAGCCGACTTAGTACCCGTGGAAGTGGGTTGTCTAGGCGTTAACGCCTTAGAATCCCGTTTATGCTTCTTTGCCTGGGAAGACCTCTTAGGCCTCCCCCCCTTGTTCTTAAACGCCGACGTTGCCGAGCGTTTTTGACCCTGAGCGAATGCATTAACTGCGCTCGCCGATAGGCGTCTGGACTGTTCTGATGCATCAGACACAGTCACCGCAGCTACTCTTCCACCCAAGAGTAATTTAGAGTCCAAGGGCGCGGCTCTCAGACGGTCCTTGCTTATTTGTAGCAATGAGGAATGAGCATGCAAAACTGCATCTCTCCTCGTGGACAGTAATTCTGTGGCATTCTGCAATTGCAGAGCCATCAGATGCCTGTTGCCCGTATCAAAGGTCTCTAGAATTCTACTAGCACCTTTGCTAGAGACATTTTCCTCTTTCATTAAGAGGGACAGAGTCACTGCGAAGTGGTCATCATGAGATGCCACCATTACTCCTAGCCGTGCTCTGGCCTCCCACCTCTCTAGTGATTTAGAACTCACTAAAACAGAAGCGGGTGCAGTTAGTCCCAGTGTAGCTGCATCCCCGTCTAAGGCTGGTACCTTGACCGGGAAGAACTCCTTAGACGTAATATATGCCTTTGGAGAGACCCATTCTTTCGAAATGGATCCTGGGATGAACCAGCCTGTAGCAACCGCGTCAAGAGACCTGGTTGACTGCAGTTGTTCCACCATTCTGCCCAAATTGTTAGCTTGAGGTAGTAACTGTGACGTAATAGCGATCTCCGCATTAAGTTCCTCCAAGCTTGAAAGGTTCTTCCGACGAGGGGGAGCGTCAACCTTTGGGCACAAAGTATCCGGTACTACCCGAAATACTTCGCCAATGGCCTGTTGAAGAGACCAACGCTTTTCAGTCGGCTCATTATCTGCAGATGACTGACTTCCCTCATCTTTGTTACACGAAGAGCTGGGGGAGTATCTAGTCCTCTGATTTCGACGTCGTCTAACTGGTCTTACAACCGGTTGATCAACGTCGGACTCAGACATGGAAAGTTCAGAAGAAACCATGTTCTGTTGGAGATCAAACGGAACGGACCCTCTCTCCGCAGCAGAGAGCGGTCGTGCTTGATCAACTGTCTGGGCCAAACTAACCGTATGGGACGGCTTAGACCTCCCTTTATCAGAATCCGCTAACGTATTCTGGTCCAGGGGTTGCCTTTCCAAGGACTGTCTATTATATAGATGTCCCTCCGAGTGCCTCGATATCCCAAAAAACGTTGGGTATTGATGCTCTCGGAACGAAAATTCCCATACCCGGAGCTAGACGGGTGAATAATAGAGTTCGGTCCGTAACCTATGCTCTGATTATTCGTGCACCCACTCTGTTGTTGACCTGAGATAGAATGCACTCAGTACAGAGCTCGTGCCTGGTCGCGCCATGTTTGCATAAGCATTTGGCTGGCTAGTCGCGTCATTGCCAAATGACAGACTGCCTGGTCGTGCGATGTTTTCATAACCGACAGGTAGACTAGCCGCGTCATTACCAAATGATTGACTATCTCCTTGCCGCATCATGTTCACCTGCGTGACCGGTTGGCTGGTCGCATCATAGCTAAATGATTGACCCCTGCCTTGTCGCGACATGGCTACGCGTGACTGATTGGCTAGCCGCGTCATCGTGAAATGAGTGACTGCCTGGTCGCGTCATATTTAAATGACTGACCGTTTGCAGGGGTTTTTTTCTGAAAAAGGGGAAGGGGCCTGGGGCCTTTGAGAAGGGGAAAATTTCGCGGCGTTTTAGAAAAAAGGGGAAAAATTGTAAACTAGTATAATGTGCATGTTTAACTTTTATCATTACAAGGCCATCTGTCTATTTGTCATGTTCTTGAACTCCTCCACTAGATTGTCATAATCCAGTTCACTTAAACTATACCACTGTCAAGGGTCGAAATTAGCAAGATTTTCTACTTGCATTTTTTCGCAAGTGCTATTTTTTGTTACTTGCTAAATGAAAAAAACAACTTATTAGAACTTTAACTTTAAGCAACACAATGTGAACTACAATAGTGCAATACACTGTTATGGTCAATCATGAATGTAATGTAAACATGGTCCAAAACATGCTGTGAAAAGAAGCTGCTGAGACTGTCAGATATACAACATAGTCTAGAAACTGTGTTTCAATTTCTGGCTCCATATGGCAAAGTATGGGGTCTTTTCTGAATTAGTCAAGACAACATCCATCTTGTCACAGCAGTTTTTGGGTCATATTCTCTAAGGGCAACATCAGCAACTTCAATTCTCATCAAAATATCAAGTATTTCAGCACCAAGCCTACACCTCGAGTCAAATTGTAATCTGTTCATTGTGGAAAGATAAATGAGATTTAAGCTAATGTTCAAAAGTTAAATATGAAATTTATTTTTTTTTTTTTTTTTTTTTTATCCGAGGGGAATTTATATTTTTAGGGGAAAAACTATGCTTATTTTCCTTTTCCGGGGGGAAGGGGCCGTTAAACGGCCCCTTTTATATAAGGAAAAAAAAACCTGGTTTGCCTGGCCACGTCGTAGCTATTCGACTGCAGACCTGTCATGTCACCGCTAAGTGAATGATAAGTGAATACCTTGTCGAGCCATGGCAAAATGACTGACTGGCCCGGTCGTGTCATGGCTAAATGACTGACCGGTGACAGGCCGCGTCATTGCTAGATGACTTCCCGGTGACCTGTCGCGCCTCGGTATGTGGGTTTTGCTTTCCAGCACTAGCAATTACGGTTGACTATAGATAAGCAGTTGTGAGGCTGACCTATCAAAAGTCTCCGGAAAACTTTGTCCCCAGACATTGTAATCCGGCACTCTGCACCTGTCCGAAGACTGCTGTAGCTCAGAGTGTGGTGTTGGAATTGACCAACTCGCTAGGTTTCCCTGCAAGTGGTCTGACAAACCAACCCGCTCGGTTTCCCGGCGGGTGATTCCGGCATCCCCTTCTTTCGAAGGTTGAGCCCCAACACCAGGCGTCAGATAATGCCGTTCAAGTGTAGAAGACTCCAGCTCTTGAGCACATTCCACCCTGTTTCTATACGGTGTCTGGCCCGAAGGCTTTTGTTTCCCGACAGAACAACGAGCATCCAAAGCTACCTTCCGCTCCTCCGTGTCTCTAGCTAGACTAGGAGGTGCGGTTGTGCTAAGTGGAGAAGGAACAGCCGTAACCTTTGATCCACTCAACACGGTCGCGGAGTCCGATTGGGAGAACCCCTCGTACTCCGCTTCACTCGAAGAGATCAGAGACGCCTTTTTAGGGGCACTCTTACCCTTCCTGCTTTTGCTAGTCTTACCCTTCCCAGCCCGTTTCCAAATAGAAACAGTCCACGAAGAGCAGTACTCGCACGGTGAAAGCTGTGTGCACTTCGAGCAAACCACACAGTTCGGATGCGTGTCCCATGCGTCCACAGCATGACCACACGAGCCACGCCTCCGTTCACCTTTATGTGACATATTTATGATACACAAATATATACGAAATGAACAACAATAAAAACAAAAACAAAAAAAAATTATAATTTTTTTTTTTCTACTTTTTATTTTTCTACCCGAGTGAAAACCCGGAACGTATATAATTGATAAACAAAAATAATAAATTTTTTGTCTATGTTATAAACACATGTAATGTACAACAATCAATCATAAATATCATCTATAACGGGATTGGGGAACTCATCGTTAAACTTTAAGTCTTGAACTCAGTATTACGTTCCGCACCCGAAGACATTAACTGAAAATAATGGGTGGGGTAACCACCTCGTGCTTTTCAGCTAGTTGTCGACTACAAAAACAAACAATTACAACAATTATTTAAACAATTTAAGTTGAATATCTCTGTCAATGCAGTTAAATAACTGAATGAAACAACTTAATAAGGCAATAGGCCTTAAAAAGCCAAGAAAAGAATAATTAGAAAATAAATGTAATTTCTTAGCCTGTCTAGCTGGTGGATCCAGAAATGAAAGTGACCAAAATATCACGTGCTCTCTCGCTCTTACGGGCGACCGTGTATATCACATATACGTATGGAATACGCAAGGCGAGTTCTTTTTCTGGATGAATTAAGGGTGTAGAGATTATATATCGGGTATTAAATGACTGGTAGTGTATTTTTGACATAAAATTATCAATTTATGTATCTTTTATGAAGATGTTCATACTGTAGAACCATTTTGAGTTGTGTGCAGTCTTTGAAAACTTAAATGTGAATATGCTCGATTATCTGAGTTTGGACATATTTTTCTTTTGAAAAAATTCTTTCTAGCGACCTGACCTAGATAGGGTGTATCAAAACAATACTCCGATTTAACAAGATGCACCATTTTTTCCTCAGCTGTTTTGAAAGCAAACAATGCTAGAAATTATCCCTTTTTGGCGCCTTTGCAGCAGATGACTTTTGAAAAAGTTTTGACAAAAAGGAGAAGTTACTCAAACTTTTTTCAGTAATTATACTTTCACTTATAAAGATTTTTCTCAGTTCAAAATAGTCTGCTGCAGATTTCTTGTATGTGGAAAAGGGCTAATCAGAGGTCCAGATAAGGATCAGTATCCAGCTCTCCCCCAGAATATCTCTCTTATTATCCAACAAAAGGCTATGTTGTGGGTACTCAAAAGAATCGTCTCATTGAGACAATTCTTTTGAGTACCCATAACATAGGTTTAGAGGGTGAGATAAGGATTTTAGAACATTAAAATGCACCTTACACAAAGCTCTGGTAAATAATAATAAGTGTATCAGGTAAATTGGTAGGGGGGGGTGGCGGGGAAATATGCCAAAACATCGAACCACTCAGAAAAATGTCTTCATGCATGTCAGTCAGTATTTGATTAATGTTACATAATCCTTTTAAAGGAATGAATAAATCATACAGACATTGAGTCTAATAAATTCATGCTGTTTAAATATCTTTCTCCTTTCTCTCTCAGGGTGTTAAACAAGAGGTAATTGTAATTCAAAAGTATCAGACTGTTTAATAATGTCTGAAGATAGAATTATGTTTCTTATGATCTAAACCTATAAAACAAGGAATCCACTGTGACAGAGTGGTTAAAAAATTTAGGATATGGGATATGGAACAGGGTGTTCCGAGTTTGATCCCTGCCAATGGTGATCATGGTGTGGTGCCCTGTGGCAAGGCACATTTTTTAGCCTAATAAGTGAATTGTTGCTGTGATTACCTGAAGTAATGTTGAAAATGGCGTAAACACCAATATATACCAAACAAAACCAAACCTGTATTACCCTTCCCTTGTATGTAGGTATAAGAGTTGCCTGCTTGGGAAACATTTGATGACAAGTTGCACATCTGGAGACAGTAGAAAACATGATTATGGGGATATGTGAAATCACTGGTTTAGGGCAACTTTCGCTTTTTCAACAAATTTTCTCAAATGTGTTTTGATAACCAAAACTCAAAAGCTGTATACCCATAGGATAGTCATGGCCTTTGATCAAAGCTCACTTATTTCACTGGGCTAGGATGGCGTAGACTCATCACTGAAAAAAATGGCCCCTTTGGAAAATGACAAGGGGCCAATATTTGCCCTCTATGTGCAAATCTTGTATACACGATGATATATTCATATATCCGTTTGATTGTGGGAACTGATTTTGTGAAGTGTATGCCACAAGATTAGATTGAGGCTAAGACAGCATATATGTGCCGTCTGATCATGCTCTTTACTGTTGACTGTTCAACTCAACATTTTTACCTTGATATATTCATATAATTCAATTGGCTATTAATTTAGACTCCTCCAAATGTAAAGTTTGATGAGTTGATTTTAAAATTCAGCAATGACAGATTTAGGTGACTCGATCAGCTTTGAGATTATCTGAGAAAGTAATTCTTAAACTTGAAAACTGAAAGTAATTGTATAGATTCAATATAGTTTAACCCTTTCCCTTATATGACAATTCTGCAGCAGAATACTTTGAATATATTTTGTGAAAAAATGGAAAATCTCTATATTTGAATGGATAACCTATGAGGCTATGACCAAAAGTGGAAAACATTGTGGCAAAAGGAGAAATTGCTTGCTTTGAGCAATTTTTTCTTTTGTCACTATGTTTTCAAAAAGCTGTCTGCTGCAGAGGCGTCCGAAAGCGTCAACATGAGGGAAAGGGTTAAGCCTGTCTTTGCTAAGACAGAGACAAGCATGTATTTCTGTTGTCTGTCCATCAGATGTTTGCATACTGACTGTCGGAGTGACATATTGAAAGGCAATTCACATGTGCAGTCAGGACTAGACAAGGAAGAGTCAACAGGTCTTGCTTCAACACTATCACTGTTAGCACTCATTAAAACCTATATTGTCAGTACTCAGTCAAAAGAATCGTCTCACTGAGTCTTTGATATGACTAGACCAGGGAACGAACCCTGATCTCCCGATCCCGGGGCGAACACTTTTACCGCAACACCATTGGAGGGTTCCACTGAGAACATTCATTTGAGTATACCCACAACAGGGATAAGGATGCAGAACGTCCCTTACCTAGAGCTGTGCATGTGTTTCTTTGAACACTTGTCTGATTTAGAGGTGTCAAAAACTGTCTGAATCATGGAAGGGCTTAATTCTTAAATCTCAATACATGTAGAATGATTTTCCTGATGCCTCGCTCTGAACTGTTTCTCTGTTTCTGTTTTTCTTAACAAAAGCTGGTAAAAAGGTACAATCTGAAAGGTTGTCAGTTTAATTTTGAGATGGGCTAGTTCAGTTGAAAACATTGTGAGTAAAGGACACATTGCTTATTTGGATAATTTCTCTTTATTGTACTTAAGGCATCAAAAAAGTCTGTATCAGGCAAAGGGTAAACATTACCATGTGAGAAACCAATTTGGAATCATGCAGTTGTTTTCCATTGCTTTGAAAAATGATCTGGTTTTGTTGTGTAAAGGATACTTGTAGGAAAATCAGTACATATTCCTCAATTTGCAAAACACATTATGTTCTACTATTTGTAGATTAAACCCTTTCCTGCATACAGCAGATCTGCAGCACTCCGATGACTTAAATACAAAAACGTGATAAATCTCCATAAATGAGAGTTTAATTATTAAAAAGAATTGAAAACATTGTGGCAAAATGTTTTCAAAAGGCGTCTGATTCAGAGACGTTAGAAAGTGTCTATATAGAGGAAAGGGTTAACCTGTTTCCTTTAAAGAGGATTTCAGATATCTGCAAGGCCGAAACACTTTCCCACATATACAACAAATTTGCAGCAGACAACTCGAAATCTTCTAGACAAACATACAGAAAATCTCTTTAAATTAAAGCCTATTTATTTAGTAGAATTTAAAACATTGTGGCAAATTGGTATTTGCTCATAATTTTGTTGATGCCATACTGTTTCCAAAAGGCATCTACATGTGGTAAGGGTTTAACAGGACAGAGAAACTGCTAAAAATAAGAATATGTCTGCTGTTCAAACAATGCTCTCAGCTCTGTATCAAAACAATATTGATTGGTTGAAAACATTATAGCCATCAGACGACAACAACAAAAAAAGGGTAAAATTATAGAACTCTAAAAGTCTTACCTCTCTGAAAGTGTTTGTCCCATTTCAAGATAATTTGGGAGAAACTGTTCCCTAGGGTGACCCTTTACAAAACATGCCCTATTTATTGGTTAAAAAACATTGTCGCTAGGTGCCCTCAGTAAGGGAGTTAAAATTTGATTTATAGATTGGTTGAAAAACTATGGCTGCCAAAGTGCTGGCGCTAGCTGTCTGTGTTATTTTTGTCTGCTTACTTGTTAATTTTGACTTTCTACAGCTGGTTAAGAATGCCTTATTTGAACGTTTTTTTACTGATATTTTACAGTGTCAACTCCTCGCAGTTAGTTTCTTTCCCACTTTTTATAAAATGATCCCAGAAATTAGCAGTTACTTATTTGATACTATACCATCACTCATGTGATCAATTTAGGGCCATCTTGACCATCTTGTTTAAGTTCCAATTTCTTTCAATGTCTTAATCAGAGAGTGTTGCTGTAGATTTGAAGGATTCTACCCTGAAATTCCCAAGATCACGCTTAAAAAACTGTAAACGGCTAAATATATATACAGCTTGAAAAAATTTGATGAAATAATTTTTGAAATAGATCTATGCATGATGCTTTAACCCTTTCCCACATGTATACACTCTCTGCAGCCTCTGCAGCAGACAACTTTAGAAATCCTTGTAGCAAAAGGAGAAATCCCTCATAATGAGCAATTTCTCCATTTGCCACAATGATTTCAACTCTATTCAATAATAAAACTATCATTATACCCCCAGATACGTAGTATATGGGGGCTATATAGGAGGAGTCCACTTGTGAGTTTCTTGTGAACACTATTTCTCAGCAACCCTTGGTCAGAATTCAATATAACTTCACAAGAATGATTGATACCAAGCCTAGTTGTGCAAATTGTCGGCGTGTTGCACTGGCATTATTTCTAAATGAGTTATGGCCCCTTGAATTTTTCATACATATGTATATTGTCGGGCACCAGCTGGGGGTATTCAACACCTCCAGTGATATTTCTAGTTTATAGAGATTTTCTATATTTTGACCTTGATAATTTCAACACAGCAAAGTAAAATGTCCGCTGCAGATTTATTGTTTGTGGGAAAGGCTTTATAGGATAAAAGTGCAGTCATAGTCAATGCAAGATAATTGCCTAAATAATTAAAAACTTTGGATTTTGTTTAATGTTGTCTGTCATAGATTACATTCAAGACAAATCTTCTGTAGAAAATGACTTTGTTAGACAATGTTTTTTTAACACTTTATTAGAAATCCAGATACAACCATTTTCACATCTGATGTTTGCAAGAAATGCTTGGTCGGTAACACAGCTATTAAAGGAATGGGTAGAAGAAACTGTTGTCCGGAGCTATTGCAGACTCCTTGCATATCTAGATTGTGTCTGAAAACATATAGGAAATTAATTCATATCTTTAATCTCAGCCTAATCAATGAGTCTACTAAAAATGGTGTGCAAAATTTCTCGTTTATAAATTTTCCAAGCCATAAAACAAGGGAATATATTACTGCAGAAATTGGTAGCGCTGAGAATTTGAATAATAAACTAAATTTAAAGATTTCTAGTACAAATAGAATCCTGACTTGATTGCTTTTATGTTTATTCAGACATTAAATCATCTCTCTTAACCCTTTCCCACATGTAAAAAATCTGCAGCAGATGACCTAGAAAAGGTTAAATTAATCTCTTTAAACAAAATTGTAATTATGTAATAGTGTTGAAAACATTGAGGCTAAATAAGTTATTTCTTAAATAACTTGCCAATTTCGCCATTCCCCTAAATGTTTTCAACTGGAAAGAAAACAAGAACATAATTCCACTTTTTTAGCTCACCTATGCACGAAGTGCAAGGTGAGCTATTGTGATCACATTTTGTCCGGCGTCCGTCCGTCGTGCGTCGTCCGTCGTGCGTCGTCAACATTTCAGCTTGTTAACACTCTACAGGCTACATTTTGCATCCAATCTTCATGAAAGTGTATCAGAACATTCATCTCCATCAAATCTTGGACAAGTTCGAAACTGGGCCATATGAGGTCAAAAACGAGGTCACTAGGTCAAATTGAAGCGAAATCTTGTTAACACTCTGGAGGCCACATTTTCAACATGAGCATGTTGAAACTTTATCAGAATGTTTGTCTTGATGCTATGTAGGTCAAGTTCGAACATGAGTCATGTCAGGTCAAAAAATAGGTCACTAGGTCAAATTGAAGGAAAATCTTGTTAACACTCTAGAGGCCGCAATTTTTGCTTCAGCAGTTTGAAATTTTGTCAGAATGTTTGTCTTAAAAATATCTAGGTCAAGTTCGAATATGGGTCATATCGGGTCAGAAAAAATCTTGTTAACTCTGTAGAAGCCGCATGTTTTGCTTCAGCAGCTTGAAAGGCTTGGTCAGAATGTTGAGCTAAATGATATCTAGGTCAAGTTCGAATATGGGTCATGCAGGGTCAAAAACTAGGTCACTAGGCCAAATTGAAGGAAAATCTTGTTAACACTTTGGATGCCGCATTTTTTGCTTAAGCAGCTTGAAATTTGGTCAGACTGTTTGTCTAAATGATATCTAGGCCAAGTTCGAATATGCCGGGTTAAAAACTAGGTCACTAGGCCAAATTGAAGGGTAATCTTGTTAACACTCTGGATACTGCATTTTTAACTTTAGCATGATGAAACGTTATCAGAATGTTTTTCTTGATGATATGTAAGTCAAGTTCGATCAAGGGTCATGTTGGGTCAAAAAATAGGTCACTAGGTCAAATTGAAGGAAAATCTTGTTAACACTCTAGAGGCCGCAATTTTTGCTTCAGCAGTTTGAAATTTTGTCAGAATGTTTGTCTTAAAGATATCTAGGTAGTTCGAATATGTGTCATATTGGGTCAGAAACTAGGTCACTAGGCTAAATTGAAGGAACATCTTGTTAACTCTGTAGAAGATGCATTTTTTGCTACAGCAGCTTGACATTTTATGAGAATGTTTATCTAAATGATATCTAAGCCAAGTTCGAATATGGATCATGTGGGGTCAAAAACTAGGTCACTAGGCCAAATTGAAGGAAAATCTTGTTAACACTTTGGATGCGACATTTTTTGCTTCAGCAGCTTGAAATTTGGTCAGAATGTTTGTCTGAATTATATCTAGGTCAAGTTTGAATATGGGTCATATTGGGTCAGAAACTAGGTCACTAGGCCAAATTGAAGGAACATCTTGTTAACTCTGTAGAAGACACATTTTTTGCTACAGCAGCTTGACATTTTATGAGAATGTTTATCTAAATGATATCTAAGCCAAGATCGAATATGGATCATGTAGGGTCAGAAACAAGGTCAATAAAGGAAAATATTGTTCAAACTCCGGAGGCCGCATTTTTACTTTGAGCAAGTTGAAAATTTGTCAGAATGTTGTCTTGATAATATCTAGTCCATGTTGGAATATGGGTCATATCAGGTAAAAAAATATAGATCACTAGGCCAAATGAAGGAAAATCTTGTTAACACTGTGGAGGTTGCATTCAGAATAATTGTCCTGATGTATTTTGCATTATAGTACATTGTATAATTAAGGTGAGCGATCCAGGGCCATCATGGCCCTCTTGTTTATTTTATATGTTTTAGCTTGTATGTTGCCGATTTCCAAATAATTTTGTAGAAATGTTCCATGGGTGACCCTCTCTGAGATTCCTTCCAGTCTTGGTAATTGGTCAAAAACATGACCACCAGGGGGAAGGGCTATTTTGCTTAACAAATGCTTTAGTGAAAACTTTAAAAATCTTCATTTCCCAAAGTATTGGACTGATTTTCAAATAATTTTGTGGACACGTTTTTTCTGAATCCTTCAAGCCATGCTGATTGGTCAAAAGGAATGGCCACCTGGGACTGACTTTTACCCATCATGCCCAGAGTGTAAGATTTAAAAAATTGTCTCCTTAGAAATTAAATGTCTTATTTTGAAATACTAACTGGTACATAAACATTTATTTTGTGACCTTTAATTTTGGCAAAAGACAGACAACGTAGGGTTAGGTTGTTATGCTGTGTGTGGCAGTGGACCTATACTGGTCCTCTTGGGCCTGTTGTATTAGCTTACCTGTGACTGCAACATTGGTTATTGTGGTTAACTGTTTGGCTGGCATGGCATGTTTTACAAGTGGTCTACTGCAGATTTTTTATATGTGGGAAAGGGTAAAGGAAATATAAAATGTATTATTTATTTTAAACAGCTCTTTATTTACAATATTTTCATTTGGCATGCTGCATAGGCACACAAAGGAACAAAGAAAACAAAATGTTGAAAGGAATCGGTAGTCCCTCATCACATTGTCAAAGTAAAATGACACAATCTCTTACCAAAATGTATTTATATGGAAAGTCAGTTTGGTATATATATATGTATATAATTTATAAGTCTTTTTTGTAAACTTGGCCTTGACAAAGTTTTCAGTTATTTGGTTAAATTGAGCCGAATGTCAACGTCACAGTGACCAGATTTTTGTACCAGATGCATCCTATCCTGCTGTGTTTGTATAGTAATAGAGCTTAAGAAATATAAGTGGGAGGACGGACATGATCAGGGTTTTTTTTACCTTATATAAAAGGGGCCGTTTAATGGCCCCTTCCCCTCGGAAAATAAGCATAGTTGTTTTTTTTTATATATTTTATTTAACTTTTGAACATTAGCTTAAATCATTATTTATCTTTCCACAATGAACATAATAAAATTTGACTTGAGGTGTAGGCTTGGTGCTGAAATACTTGATATTTTGATGAGAATTAAAGTTGCTGATGTTGCCCTTAAAGAATATGACCCAAAAACTGCTGTGTAGTGGAGGAGTTCAAGAACATGAAAAATAGGGAGATGGCCTTGTAATGATAAAAGTTAAACATGCACATTATACTAGTTTACAATTTTTCCCCTTTTTTTCTAAAACGCCGCGAAATTTTCCCCTTCTCAAAGGCCCCAGGACCCTTCCACTTTTTCAGAAAAAAAACCCTGATGATGCAATATTATAGCCAACCCCCCTTTGGTAATTATAACTGGTAACCCGTTGGGAACTAAAAAGCATTCAAGCATTTATAAAATGGAGGCTGAAATTCGATCTCTTTTTATTGAAATTATTGTATTGTCTTATCACTTTAATCAAACTATTAATCAATGGCTGAATGGGACACTCATTACACTTGTGCTGTTTGAAAAGCGTGAATTATTTATTATTCCTTTCCCATATGTGTCATTTTTAAAACTCTGTCTGGACCATAAATCTTAACAATTATTGATTAATTATTTGTTTAGTCAATGATTTCACTAATAACTATCCTTCTTACTGTCTTTATCTGAAGTCAAACAGTACTAATTTTTTAATTGCATCTATATTTCAAACATTATCCCTTCTGCTGTTGTAAAATTGCTTTTTAATATAGGAAAGGGTAAATATTGAACGAGTTGATAATGTTGGAAATTCATCGGAAATTCATTAAACAGCGCCAGTGACAGATCGAATTGATGTGGAAATGAGTAAACACTGCAATGGGAGGTCGTTATGATTTCATTCAAAGGCAAAATATAAATTGCTCATATTTTAGCATAGCTTGAACCTTACCTCTAGGCTGTACACATTTAAAACTTTTAGCTCATGTTTTTTTACTTAAACCATTTCAACTTGCAGACACATTCTGACGCATCTGTAACACACAGCTTTTTAAAACGGCATGACAAAAGGAGGCAATTTTCATAATGAGCAATTTCTCCATTTGCCACAATGTTTTCAACTCTATAAAAAAAAACGCTTTCATTGAATGAAATTGTCCATATTTTTAGATCACCTAGAGCCAAAGGCTCAAGGTGAGCTATTCTGATCACTCTGTGTCCGTCGTCCGTCGTTAACTTTTAGCTTTAAACATCATCTCCTCCTGAACCGCAAGAACAATTTCCACCAAACATCACAGGAATGTTCCTTTGGTGGTCCTCTTTCAAAATTGTTCAAAGATTTAAATTCCATTGAGAACTTTGGTTGCTGCGGCATCAGAAAGGGGACAAAATGTCCAAACTTTAAAAATCTTCTCCTCCGAAGATATAAATATAATTTGGTAGAAATGTTCCTTGGGTGACCCTCTATAAAAATTGTTCAAGCCATACTGATTGATCGAAAAACATGGCAGTCAGGCGGCATCAGAAAAGGGGCAAAATGACAAGATTTGAAAATTCCATTTTTATGAAAATGCTTGTCTGATTTTAAGAAAATATAATATGAATCTTACTTTAATGATCCTCTATTTAATTTGTTTAAGCCGTTTTGATGGGTTACACAATCATAGCAACCAGGCTTCATCACAAAAGGGGTAAATTGAACTTTTAGCTACAAATGACAACCAACTCCTACCATTCCAATAGACCAATTTCCACAAAACATCACAGGAATGTTCCTTTGGTGGTCCTCTTTCAAATTTGTTCAAAGAATAAAATTCCATTGAGAACATTGGTTGCTGCGGCATCAGAAAGGGGACAAAATGTCCAAACTTTAAAAATCTTCTCCTCCGAATCTGCCTGTCAGATTCAAATATTATTTGGTAGAAATGTTCCTTGGGTGACCCTCTATAAAAATTGTTCAAGCCATACTGATTGGTCGAAAAACATGGCAGTCAGGCGGCATCAGAAAAGGGGCAAAATGACAAAATTTGAAAATTCCATTTTTATGAACGTGTTTGTCTGATTTTAAGAAAATATAATACGAATCTTACTTTAATGATCCTCTATTTAATTTGTTTAAGCCGTTTTGATTGGTTACACAATCATAGCAACCAGGCGTCATCACAAAAGGGGTGAATTGAACTTTTAGCTACAAATGACAACCAACTTCTACCATTCCAATAGACCAATTTCCACAAAACATCACAGGAATGTTCCTTTGGTGGTCCTCTTTCAAATTTGTTCAAAGATTTAAATTCCATTTAGAACTTTGGTTGCTGCGGCATCAGAAAGTGAGAAAAATACCCAAATTTTAAAATCCTTTTCCTCCATAATCTGCTTGTGCGATTGCAAGATAATTTGGTAGAAATGTTCCTTAAGTGACCCTAAAAATAAACTGTTGAAGCCATATTGATTTCGTTGAAAAACAGGGCAGCAAGGCGGCATCAGGAAAGGTGCAAAATGACAAAAACTTTATAATTCCATTCTCATTAAAGTTCTTGTTAGATTTCAAGATATAAATGGCCTTTACTGATAAGCTGTTTTTTGAGAAGTGTCCACTCCTTGCAGTTTCATTTGCACTCCTTGATAACATTTTCCCAGATATTTGCAGTTAAATATTTGCTACTAATTTACTATCAATTAGGTGATCGATTTAGGGCCATCTTGGCCCTCTTGCTAGGGAAAGTGTTTTCAAAGTCGTCTGCTGCAGATTTGTTCTAGTTGGGAAAAGGTTAAATTTAACTCATTCCCACATACAACAAATCTGCAGCAGAAGACTTTGAAAACATGTAGACAAATATATGCAAAATCTTTTTAATTGAAGAAGAAAGCGTCTATATGAGGTTTAGTTGCCTTCTGAGGGTGTCATCATCAGTTTGTCACTATTGGTTTGCTGTAGAATTATGACTTGCACATATCTTTCAATTAAACCTTTCAAAAATATAACAAATCTACAGAAGACAACTTTGGTAAAAAATGTAAAACATCTTCATAAATGAAAGTATAACTATTGAATAAAGCTGACAGTGTTGCAAAACGAGAAATAATTGCTCACCAAAGTGTTTCAGCAGATGGGAATTTTTATAGCCAGTAATTGGTCATGTTCGTAATGGCAAAAAGTATGTTTTTTACCTAATTTTTCAAAAAAAATCCCAAAGAAATCCCAATCAGCAGTCATAAAAAGCTTTGAAAGAAAAAAAGGAAACATAGAAGAAATTATATACAAAACTGTTATTTACCTTACATGCAAGCACCTATTCACAGAGACATTAAATCCAGTTTTAGTGTCCAGGTACCATAGAAGTATATCATTTATGAAAAAGTTCCCAATTTTGCCAAAAAAGTCGTAAAAAATCCCAATTCTATGCGTATAGGTCATATTCCAAAAATTGCCAAAAAAACCCTGCATGGTTGTTAAATCTTTGATGCTGTTAGTCATGAGGGCAAGTGGATCAATGTCAATATGAGTCTTTTCCACTCAATGATGTTAATCTTGGTTGACTGAAAGTCATTAGAGCTTATATTATGTAATTGCGAATTGTCAACCAAGCATGCGGTTTTAAATTTTTGCTTCAAACAACTGCTCCTCTGTAACCACTGAGCCAATTAGGATGAAACGACATAGGGATAATGTTTGGGATCTTTGCACAGTTCTGGTTTCCATGATGGCAATAGAAAGGAAACACTTTAAAAAAATGTTCCTTGGGTGACCCTTTATGAGATTCCTTCAAGTCTGATTGGTCTAAAATTTTATGTATGTGAGAAAGAGTTGAAGAAAAGGAGCAATACTTTTTTTTTTACTATTTCCATCATGAAACAAAATTTGACATGTTTTTCCCACTTCTCATAACCTTTTCCTTTCTTTTGCAAAATGAAAACATCACATTTGTTTGTAATCTGCTTCCTTCTTGAGGTTTTAAATGTAGAAGAAGAAGCCTTACACTTTTTATGAAGGTTTAAATGGGGGGTTTTCTCGCATAATTGCTAGCTCTGAACATTATAATCATTAGTTTTGGAGAATATACAGGAAAACACAAGTAAATAATTTTATACAAAAAAATAATACAAAAATGTTCACAATTAGCGTAATTATGACCTCTCATCATAATCATCATGCCGTGTTTTCCATGTTTCTCCAATACAGGGAAAAAATGAGCCAAGTCATGAGAAAGCCAGTTTTAGCCTGCTTTTGATAGTGAAGCAGGCATTTTGATGCCTTGCAGCAGATGACTCTTTGAAACAGTGTAGGAGAAGATTCTAGAAAAGTTCTTGTTTTGAACATTTACCTTACAACGTTTACTACTGCACTGGCACATCAAATGTACATCTTAGAAATAGGAAGGAGCAATTTCTTACAAAGTTGAAAACAATTGGGGGAAAATGAGATGTTGCTCTGATTATGAAATTTCTCCTTTACTCACATATTTTTATCCGAAGTTTACTGAAAAGGCATCTTATGTCGACTGTTTCAAAGAAAGGATTAAAAAGAAATGAAAAGGTCAAAGAGAAAAGACATTTAAACTGGGATACTGCTGTTCAAATAAGACCAGTTATTATCAGTTGAAAGGTGCTAATTGGAATACAAAGACCTGCTCAGACTTTTTATCAGAAGAGAATGCTTGGGCTTGAAAGAAAACAAATGTATATTCGGTTCAAATAATATGAAAAAAGAGAATTATGTCATATATATGAGCAGCGTCTAGCAATTACGGTTATTTTCATGCTCTCCAATTTTATTTTTGGTGAGCTTTATAGTCGCCTCTTTGTTCGTCTGTCCGCCCATCTATTCTGCTTTTGTCAACAACCATTGACTTAGATTTTATGAAACTTTATGGGAAGCTTCACTACAAGAGGAGATCTGGTGTTTATATTATCAACATGTTCAGGTTTGAAGATTTTTCACAGAGTTATTGCCCTTTAATTTTTGTCCATCCCGCTTTTTGCTGACTATTTCTCAGCAACCACTGATTTGATATCAATGAAACTTTATGGGAAGCTTCACTATCAAGAGAAGGTGTTAATATTATCCCAACGTTCAGATTGGATGATTTTTTGCAGAGTGATTGCCTTTTTATTAGCTCACCTAAGCACGAAGAGCGAGGTGAGCTTTTGTGATCACTCACCGTCCGGCGGCGGCGTCTGTACGTCCGTCTCAGCGCTGTAGATAAACTTTTCATGTTAATTGAGTATTACCCCATGCATCGAAAGTCATTGAGTATTTGCCAAAAGCAATTGAGTATTTTAATTTTCATTACCCCATTAGAAATTTCAATTGAGTATTTCAATATGTTTTACATGATCTTTTGATTTTCATAAAACCATATCGTTCAATAAATAAATGCTTTCTTACAGACAACATCTACAGCAGACAACTTTGAAAGGGTGTACAAAAACATATGGAAATAATCTCAATATTTAATAACATTATAATTATTGAATAAATTGAAAACATTCTGATAAAAGGAAAATATGCTCATTTTTATGAACAACTCCTGTATTTGTCACAATGTTTTTAAAAAGTTGTCTGCTAAATTGAGCTCTTTGAACATTTAGGGTACAAAGTCAAACTTTGGGATACAGATATGATCAACTAGGAATTGTAGCTGTTCTATTGCATAATATCTCACTGCAGTCTGACCTACCCATTATGCCAAGAAAAGTTATTTATTTTAAGAGCTAAAGTCTACATGTATGTAAACCATGTTTTTCACAATCATGTGAAGCCTTTTGTAGTATAAATTATTCCTGTACTGTCTCTTTTTCAGTTAAAACCAATGTACACAACTGTCTTGACTCCCAAATATCTTTTACTTCACTTTAAAATTCGCCGTACAACATATCCAGAATTAATAGCGTCCGAATATACATCTACTTTTTGCGGAAAATTTATCCAAGGATCTTTCGATTTATAATGACAATAGAACTAAATAATTACTAGTAACTTATAATTGGACGTTAACTTTCATTGCAATGTCTAAATTATTAACTGTCTAGCGGTCTAAAACGCTCATTTTACTCTTTTTCAATTTGTCAATTTTATCCGATGTGATTCAATCAAAATCGCAACTTCTTGTAAATGAACCGTGCAACGATTGGCAATTTATAATAGCTCACGTCACTTGCGACTTTGTTGATCATGTGACCTTGCTGGTCACGTGACCAGTACACCGGATTTCAGTATACAAAATTTATACGTGATTTCTTGACATAGAAGAAAGTTATTAAGAAGCAGTCAACATTGATTGAAATGAGTTTGGTTTTGGACATAATAAAATACGCAGGTCTTGAAAAATGAATTGAGTATCCCGAAATTTAAATGAGTTTTGTTACGCACTGATTTGAAATTAATTGGGTATTTGACAATTTTAATTGAGTTTTTACGCAAATACGCTGCTTATCTGTAGCACTGCGTCTGTTAACAATTTCCTACAAATGACTTCTCCTACTAAACCAATGGACTGATTTCAAAATAACTTAGGTGGTCCTCTTTTAAAGTTGTTCAAAGAATTTAATTCCAAGTGGAACTTTGGTTGCTGCGGCATCAGAAAAGGGGAAAATTGCCAAAACTTTAAAAATCTTCTTGTCTAAAAGTACTGGCTTGATTTAAAAATAATTTTGCACAAATGTTCCTTAATGGGCACCCTCTACCAAGATTGTTCAAATTTTTCCAATCCGTAAACAAAATTGCCACCAGGGGACGGAGCTTTAAAAATCTTCTTGTCAAAAAGTACTGGCCCGATTTAAAGATAATTTGGTACAAATGTTCCATGGGGGACCTTCTTCAGAGATAAGATAAGGACGGTTCCCTTATGACCCACATAGAAAATGGTTCAAAGAATTTAATTCCAACTAGATCTTTGGTTGCTGCATAATCAGAAAAGGAGAAAAATGCCAAAACTTTAAAATCTTCTTGTCCAAAAGTACAGGCCAAATTTGAAAATTATTATTAAGGTAAAAGTTGTTCAAATTATTCCAATCCGTTGAAAAAACATGGCCGCCAGGGTGTGGAGCTAGTTTTTTGCTATATGTTTATATAGATCTATAGTGAAAACATAAAAACTCTTCTTGTCCAAAAGTATTGGCCTGATTTGAAAATAATTTGGCACAAATGGTCCTTGGGTGACGGGGTGGGGCTTGTTTTCCTTATATTTGTATATATTGTGAAAACTTAAATTTTTAAACTTAAATTATTACAGAATTATGGTCCTTTGAATTTCTACATAGTATGATATACAACAATTCTTGTTTGGGCTATTTCTTAGAATTACATGTTGGAAGTTGATGACACTTTAAGGAAAGCATATAAACAAAAGGAGATACGCATATTGTAACTTTATCCACTTTTGTATTTGCTTTTTAGCTCACCAATGCACGAAGTGCAAGGTGAGTTTTTGTGATCGCTCACCGTCCGTCGTCGGCGTCGTCATCATCGTCGTCATCCGTCCGTTCACATTTTCCTACAAACAACTTCTCCTCCTAAACCAATTAACCAAGTTCAAAATAATTTTACAGGAATGTTCCTTGGGTGGATCTCTATCAAACTTGTTCAAAGAATTCTATTCCATGCAGAACTTTGGTTGCCACAGCAACAAAAATAGGGAAATTAACCAAAACTTAAAAAATCTTCTTGTCTTTGATATTTGGTATGTAGCATCGTCTAGTGGACCTCTATCAAGATTGTTCAAATTATAGCCCTGGGGTCAAAAATGACCCCTCCCCGGGGGTCACTTGTTTTACATAGACTCATATAGGGAAAAAACTTCTTGTCTAAAAGTAGAGGGCCTAAGCCTTTGATATTTGGTATGTAGCATCATCTAGTGAACCTCTATCAAGATTGTTCAAATTATAGCCCTGGGGTCAAAAATGACCCCTCCCCGGATGTCACTTGTTCTCCATAGACTCATAGAGAATTTTTTTTAAAAATCTTCTTGTCTAAAAGAAGAGGGCCAAACCTTTGATATTTGGTATGTAGCATTATCTAGTGGACCTCTACCAAAATTGTTCAAATTATAGCCATGGGGTCTAGTGGACCTCTACCAAGATTGTTCAAATTATAGCACTGGGGTCAAAAACGACCCCTCCCTTGTCACTTGTTTTTCATAGAGTCATATAGGGTAAAGAACACTGAAAACTTTTTAAGTTTGATTAAATCAGGTGAGCGATATAGGACCATCATGGTCCTCTTTTCTTACTATTTACTTTATTATTATGGCCAACTGATTTTGCTACATATAGTTTATTGTAACACATTGCATGATTCCTGTACGTGTCCTTTCTATATTTGGAGGAGCATCCATTGGTTCCACCGATATCTTGTTGACTCGGCATACAGTGAAGACTCAGGTGAACCTGTGCAAACCCAGTCTCATCAGAGTCTTCCTTGTCCCCTAAAAGTTTAACCCTTTTCCTCCTGCAGCAGATGACTTTTAAAAACTTTGTGGCAAAAAGATAAACTGCTCATAATGGGCAATTTCTCTTTTGGCCACAATGTTTTCATCTCTATTGAATAATTAAACCTTCATTGATAGAGATTTTTTATATTTTTGCCTAGATGTTTTCAGACGTCTGATGCAGATTTGTTACATGTGGGAAAGGGTTAATATATATACACTTCGACGAATTTCTAATTGGCCACTATATAAAATATGATATTATACAACATATTTAATCAATAAATCTTAAGTTTGGTTATTTCTGTATTGTACACACCAATCTATCGATTTACAGAAAGAAAACACGTATTCATGAACAAAATCATGCATGCGGAACGGTAGGTCTGAAAATAGCCTATGTGTTCGCAATTTCCTCGTGCATGGCATGGTAGTTGTCGTATTTGGTTGGAATGTATTCTTCGTGGATTGTCTTTTATAAAATCATTTAATATGGCAAGAATGAGCATTGCAGAACGCGCTCAAGCCGTCCGAATGATTCTTGCCGGCACCTCCATCAGACAGGTATGTTACGCATTGTCATAACACGGGTGGTCAACCATAGGATACATTTGTAATACGTGATTTGATCTTGCAGTTTTTATCCCCCGCTTTTTCGAAGAAAAAAAGGGGGGTTATTAATTTCGGTTTGTCCGTCTGTCTGTCTGTCACACTTCGTTTCCGTGCAATAACTGCCACAAATGTGAACCATTTTTTTTCAAACTTGGTAACAAGGTTAAATGCCTTAAGGGCTAGGCCAAGTTCGATTGTCACTTTCGGCGGACTTTATTTAGTGGAGTTATGGCCCCTTATTTAACACAAAATGTCGTTTCATGCTGTTTCCGTGCAATAACTGCCACAAATGTGAATATTTTTTTCTCAAACTTGGTAACAAGGTTAAATGCCTTAAGGGCTAGGCCAAGTTCGATCGTCACTTTCGGCGGACTATATTTGGTGGAGTTATGGCCCCTTATTTAACACAAAATGTCGTTTCTTGCTGTTTCCGTGCAATAACTGCCACAAATGTGAATATTTTTTTCTCAAACTTGGTAACAAGGTTAAATGCCTTAAGGGCTAGGCCAAGTTCGATCGTCACTTTCGGCGGACTATATTTAGTGAAGTTATGGCCCCTTATTTAACACAAAATGTCGTTTCTTGCTGTTTCCGTGCAATAACTGCCACAAATGTGAACCGTTTTCTTTCAAACTTAGTAACAAGGTTAAATGCCTTAAGGGCTAGGCCAAGTTTGATCGTCACTTTCGGCGGACTTTATTTGGTGGAGTTATGGCCCTTTATTTAACAAAAAAAGTCGTTTCTTGCTGTTTCCGTGCAATAACTGCCACAAATGTGAACCGTTTTTTTTCAAACTTGGTAACAAGGTTAAATGCCTTAAGGGCTAGGCCAAGTTTGATCATCACTTTCGGGGGACTTTATTCGGTGGAGTTATGGACCCTTATTCAACAAAAAATGTTGTTTCTTGTTGTTTCCGTGCAATAACTGCCACAAATGTGATTTTTTTTTTTTCAAACTTGGTAACAAGGTTAAATGCCTTAAGGGCTAGGCCAAGTTCGATCGTCACTTTCGGTGGACTTTATTCGGTGGAGTATGGCCCCTTATTTAACAAAAAATGTTGTTTCTTGCTGTTTCCATGCAATAACTGCCACAAATGTGAACCGTTTTTTTTCAAAATTGGTTACAAGGTTAAATGCCTTAAGGGCTAGGCCAAGTTCGATCGTCACTTTCGGTGGACTTTATTTAGTGGAGTTATGGCCCCTTATTTAACAAAAAATGTCGTTTCTTGCTGTTTCCGTGCAATAACTGCCACAAATGTGAACCGTTTTTTTTTTCAAACTTGGTAACACGGTTAAATGCCTTAAAGGCTAGGCCTAGTTTGATCGTCACTTTCGGCGGACTTTATTCGGTGGAGTTATGGCCCCTTATTTAACAAAAAAAGTCGTTTCTTGCTGTTTCCGTGCAATAACTGCCACAAACTTGGTAACAACCTAGGCCAAGTTCGTTTAATTTACCCTGTAATACATGTTCAATAAAAAGTCTACTGACATGTTTAAACCTAACCTCAACATTTTCCTACAATATTTCCTGCAAGCGGGGAATATAAATTTCATGAATATGCTTGTTGTTTTAAGGGTGTCCATGTTAACTTTGGTTATTTGTATTTTTCTCCGAATACTTTTCATAAAATATGATAAAAACTAGGTGGTCAATTAGACTTCAACATATCTTCCGAAAAAAACGAATCGTAGACGTAATTTATTCATGTAAATTTAACCCTTTCCCTCATACGAAATTTCTGCAGCAGACGACTTGGATTTTTTGTCTAAAAATAGAAAATCTCGATAATTGAATGAATAACAGTATGACTAAAAGTGGAAAATATTGTGGCAAAAGAGAAATTGCTCATTTTGAGCAATTTCTTCTTTTGTCACAATGTTTTCAAAAAGCTGTCTGCTGCAGAAGCGTCAGAAAGCGTCTATATGAGGGAAAGGGTTAAATGTTTCTATATCAGGGAATCAATAGGACCCCACATTGCAGTGATTTTGGAATTGTTGCTTACGGTTCATTGGCAAATTTCAACACATGGTGCACATTTTGAAAACAACACAGGAGAAGGAGAACTTGCCTATTATAAACACTTTCTATGTCTTGTAAACAATTTTTAAATTGTATTTTTTATGGCCCAAATTTTAAAATTTCCAAGAATGTTCCTTGCGAATTATTCAAACAGTTAATCCTGTATTACTACAAATATCAGGTAAAAAAATGAAGCAGTAAATCACGAAATATAGACAGGAGAATTTATGACCAAATGTTAAATCCAGTTTCCTTTGGCTGTGTTAACCCTTTCTCACATACAATAAATCTGCAGCAGACATCATTTGAAAACATTGTGACAAAAGGAGAATTTATTCATTTTGAGCAATTATCCTTTTGCCACAATATTTTCATTTCTATTCAATAACTCTTTCAATGATAAATATTTTACATGTACATGTATTTGTCAAGATGTTTTAAAAGCATCTGCTGCATATTTGTTGTAATTGGGAAAGGGTAAACCCTTTCCAAAAATACAATAAATCGGCAACAGACAACTTTGAAAACGTCTAGGTAAAATTATAGTAAATCTCTAAAGTTTGAAGTGAAATTATTGAATCGAGTTGAAAAGACTTTCAATGTGGTAAACGGAGAAAGTGATCATAATGAGCAATTATTCTTTTTACCCCTATGTTTACAAATGCTGTCTGCTGCTGATTCCTCAAAAAGCAATTGTATGTGGGAAAGTACATTATGGTTCCATTGTATTTCCATTGAGATTTCATTCAACACTGATTGAGTGCTATGTCATAATTATAAAGTGGGGGTTATCATCAACAAATATTCATTGTGTGTGTTGACCATTAATATCAAAAGGAATGGGATGTAGTTATTGCAGAAACAATTCATCACAATTTGTAACAGATAATTTATAACCCTTTACCCTTTCCCTAACGCAGTTGCCTTTTGATTCTTCGGCAATCACCAGCTTCTAATGTCAGAAGTGATGATGACCATTTTTAGCTCATCTGTTTTTTGGAGAAAGAAAGTCAGGGTATAATGTGATACCCTTGGCTGTGGCGGCGGCATCTGCGGCATCACAAAACTTTATCCTTACCTCATAACTCAAAAACCATTCAACATTTACAAATGAAAATTGATACACATGTTTCTAGGAACAATATTCATGTACAGTCGAACCTCGTTAATCTGGACACTTAGGTTACCAGAGAAGAAAGTCCGGATTGCGATTTTTCCGGATTAACGATTTAGAAATTGTCATCTTAGCCTGAAAATAGGAGTCAAAGGTTCGGGCCCAATATTATGATTTTATAGTTGAGGTGAATTCAAATAGTTAAAAAATTGCAAACTGTCAGTACGATTTTTTCTCTTCAAGTTTTATTTACCTCTAGGTTGCACCGTTTGTCGTAAGCAAAGCTTAATCATGAGACATACAAAAACTGGATAACATATACGTTAAAAATGTTAAAATTTGAAAAATGAGCATCAAAATATACAAATATGGAACACCTTATTATTTTTTGTCAGATCTAAATGTCGAAATTTTAATCTCAAAATCAGTTTATATCATGTTGGCAATCAAGGCCTGATTGGCTGTATTTTATGACTGCTAATCAAAGTAAACAATGACACACACTAGCCGATTATGGAACAGTCCTATTACATTGTATACAGTACACAGCTTTTAACACATATTGTTAGGACAAACAGACATACTAGAAAACTATGACACGCAACAAGATTTTCACAATCAGTATAATCCAGACTAATTGAGAGAAAAAAAACCATATACATGTTTGGACTTCCGGACTAATGAAGCGGATTTTATGTGTAAATGGTCGCTCTGTTCCCGATAATTTTTGTCCGGTTCCGGAACGCGAATTTCCGTATTAACAGAGAATAATTAAGCGTAAAAAATCCGCTCCTTGAATTTGATGTCCGGATCGCGAATTTACCGGATTAACAGCGTCCGATTTAATGAGGTTCGACTGTATATACCAAGTCACATAACTCTGGCTTTAATCATTTTTCAGTAATGCCCCTATTTTGACTTAGAAAAAATCAGAGAAGTGATTCACTTGCGGCGCTCTTGTGTTTCTCATGTTCCCAGGATTTTGTCTTCCTTTTCATAGAAATCTACATTTTCTAACCCTTACCATGCTATAAATAACTTTAACCCTTTTCTTGATACAGACTACCTTTTAAGTCTCTCTGGTAGTGCATCCACCTTGGGTGTGGGAGGGAGGTCATTGGTTTGATCCCTATCATTTTAAATCCCTCCTTTGTGCTCAGAACTCTCAGGTTAGCATTATGACTGATTTGCTGGTGTGAGGTTAAATGTCCCAGTAGTACTGGTAAATTACCCTGAAGCTGCATAAACCACCATGCATAAAAGCAAATTAACCCTTGCCCACTGGCAGACGCTTTTTGATGACTCCTGAAAAAAATTGTGAAAAATGGAAAATTGTGAAAAATGAGCAATTTCTATATTTGCCACTACATTTTCAACCCTTTACAGTTTTAAAACTTTCACCAGAAAAGATTTTCCATATTTTGGCCAAGAAGATTGGAAAGTCCTCTGCTGCAGATCTGTTTTATGTGGGAAAGTGCTACCACAGAGCAGCAGACTTTTCAAAATTAAAAACCTCTCCTATATTATCCCACAGTTTTGTCATAAATCAAGAGTCATCCTAATGTTTTGTTTCACAAACTCAGCAGGAAAAGGGAAAATATTGTCCTTATTTTGAAGAGGCTGCAACTCGCCTATCATAGGAAATGCAATTTGTGTAATTGAAAAAAGTTATTTCCGCCTGAAAAATTCTAGAAATACCATATACATGTATGATATTTGGCTATGGGGGGTATTTACTCTATATAATTATGACATTTTTCTTCACAGCCATTTTTCAAGAAATTATGTCTTGTGTCATACAATATTGAATATGATTGCCGTATCTGATTTAACATTGAATTTCCATTAACTTTTAACCCACATCAACATTACTTCCTCAACTATGTTTCATTCTGAAAGTACTCTTTCCTACATACAAAAATTCCACAGAAGACCAGTGACTTTGGAAACTTTGAAACAAAGAGGATGAAAAAATCTATAGATTTTTCTCAGATCTCCATAAATGTGAGTCTAAGCATACAAAAAACAACGCTGCCAAGTACTAAAGACATCGGAAAATATGTCATTTATACTTCTCAATTGATTGCTAGTACAAAGTCAATGGAGAAAAGGGTGAGAAGAATGGCATAATGAACAGGGATACTCATGCAGATTGAATGCTTTACAATATAATGAGACTTTGAAATCATCTAGATAAAAAACATGGAATATGCTTATAGATGAAAGTGTTATTATTAAAAAGAGTTGAAAACATTGTGGCAATTTCTCCTTTTGCCACAATGCTTTCAAAAACTATCTGCAGCAGATGCGACAGAGACTGTGTCTTGCAGGTGAGAAATGTGTTTAAAAGTCAACTGCTGCCATTGCGTCAAGTAGGAAAGGATTAACAGAAAGCAACCCTTAAAAGCAGAATGTGGATCTGCCATTTCTTATTGTAACTTTATTCTTTGCATAAATTGTAGATCCAGATCAGACTACAGATCAATCATACAATAACATATAATACATGTTGAGCAGAGCCCTGGTAGCTTAGTCAGTAGCAACGCAAGCTGTCAATCCAGGGGTTGTTAGTTTGAATCCCAGCTTGGTCAACATTGTTTCCAACATTTGACAAAAGTCACTGTGACAAGCGTCATTCACAAATCGGCTATCAGTATATGTGGAAAAGAAGCCAGTTGCTTGGAAGGTATGTTGTGTGGATAACTGGTGTGAGCGAACTAGGAAACACATGAGTATAGGTAATAACCTGGCGCTGTGATATGACTGAATTTTTTTTGAAAACGGTGTTAATCCCAAATCGATCAATCAATCAATCCAATATACTGGATCTACATTTTATGACAAGTTAACCCTTTTACTGATAAAGATCACTCTTGATGTCTCTTCAGGAGAGGACAATTGACAATATTGTTGTAAAAGGAGAAATTCCACAATTCAAGTACAAACTTGTGTTTTTCTTATCAGCATTTATAGGCGGTAGTAATGGCTGCCTTCTTTGTGGCTCGGTGTTGCGTGGTCAGCATTAGGACTGACTGGTAGGCTGGTGTCAGGATAAATAGACCAATAGTACTGGTTATTTATCCAGGAAATGCTGTGATATAACTTAAAAATTGTTGAAAGCGCTGTAAAACACCAAATGATACAGAAAAGACTAATCTGAAGTACAAAATGTATCATTCAAGGCTGTCTGTAAATCAGTTAACCCTTTCCAACTTGCCGACACATTTTGACACATCTGCAGCAGACGACTTTTGTAAACATTGTGGGATACTGGCGAAAGAGTAAATTAATCAAATATAGCAATAATCCTTTTGCCACAATGTTTTCAACATTATTCAATAATTTAACTTCCATTTATAGAGTTATAACAAAATATTTCAGTCATCTGCTGCATATTTGTTGTGCTTGGGAAAGGGTGAATCCATTACTTTATATTGAATTGTATTTTTTTCTCATTTAAATTGAATAAATAGGAAACAGAAATGAGAGAATAATTTCTGGACTACGGGTTCCAAAGCTTTTGGGGAAAGGCAAATGATTTGTTATAAACATTTTCGTCTTTCCTTTTAGATTGAATGATCTTAAAAAGTTGTTTACATAAATGAACCCTTAACCCACCTGCAAGAACTACAGCAGATGACTTTTGAATACATTGTGGCAATAGGAGAAATTGCTCATGATTAGCATTATTTCAACATTTGCCACAATGTTTTCAACTCTTTTCTATAATAACACTTTGACCTACAGATAGACAGTTTTCTGATTTTTACCTAGATGTTTTCAAAGTCGTCTGCTGCAGATTTGTTTTCTGTGGGAAAGGGTTAACCCGTTTCTTTATATTAAATGAGATTCTTTTAATTGAGAAAAAAAATAAGAAAACAGAAATAAAAGCATAATTTCTAGACTGATTTTGAAATATTTTAGGGAAAGGAATATCATTTGTCATGATGAATTTCAGGTTGAATTCGAATTAATGATTTTAAAAGATCTGTAGAGTCGCTTAAAGAAATTAACCCTTTCCCACCTGAAGACACTGTTTGAATCAACTGCAGCAGACGACTTTAAAAAGCATTGTAGCAAAAGGAGTAATTGCTTATGATAAGCAATTTCCCCATTTGCCAGAATGTTTTCAACTAATGTCTGCTGCAGATTTCCTGTATGTGGATAGGGTTGAGAGTTTTATTGCTAGAATTCCCATTTTAGAATGTGAAAATACAATAAACTTGGCCAATGACAAGTTGGTAAAAAAATAAAATCGACTTAGGTGAAATTCATTAATGGTCTAACCTTTCTTTGCCATCACATCTCCTATACTAGTTAGTAACTATTGGGCCAATTTCATCCCAAATGAACAGGAATGTCTCAATGGGCCCTCTACAAAAAGAGAAAAAATAGATATATTCCATCCTGAACATCTATGACAACCAAAAGAAAAAGTGTTACCTTTTAACATCTGAAAATACTTGCTGAATTTGAACACAAATAAAGGTGACCCTCTTCCACAATAGAATAAAATAAAATTTGATTGATAACAAAAACAATGGCAGCTAGTGAGAGTAGCAGTTCATTTAGTGTTAGCATAATCTTTGAAATTGTCACTGGCCTAATTCTGAATTACTTTTACATTTATAATCTTATGTTGGCTCTAGCTCTACCTAAAAAGCTTAATACAAATTGTTTGACAAAAGAACAAGCTCCCACACTGAGACAGAAACATGTTCTAAGGTTAGAGATCCAGGCCCCTTATAAACAAGTTACATTCAGCCATCAATTCAACATAAGGTTCATCAAAGCATTCTTCTCCATCAAATCTCAGTCAAGTTTGGAATTGGGTCACATTGGGTCAAATACTAGATTACAAGGTCAAATTGTAGAAAACACTTTTTGAACACTATAGAGAACACATTTTTCATCCAATCTTCAGGAAAGTTCATCCGAATTTCAATTTCAATTTTCAAATTCAATAGCGAATTTATCACCATCAGATATTGGTCAATTTAGAAATTAGATCATACAAAGTTAAAAAACTAGGTCACTACTTCCATCAAATCTAGTTAATGTTTAAAACTGTGTCATGTTTTATTAAAAACTAAGTTACACTTCCAAATTTTGGCGGTAAAAACCTTATCAACACTCTAAAAGCACCCTACATATATAGTCCATAGATCTTTAGAATATTTTTTCGGCGATAGCTGTTTAACCTCAGTTTTGACCTAGATGTTAAACAAATGATCTAGATTGTAGACCAATCAAATGTTGTATTTAATGAATAATGACAAAGAAATAAAGATAATGAAACGGTTTGATTGGTTCATAGTTAAGTTGGCGATCTTATGAGAGGCACTAATAAGATGAAGTTTTAAAATGAAATGTTCTGCATACTAACTTTTAATTGTTTCCTTAAGAAATAAATTTCAGTGAAAAAAAATCAGTGAAAACATTTGAAATATAATATTTAACCCTTTCCCTCATATAGACGCTTTCTGATGCCTCTGCATCAGACGGCTTTTTGAAAACATAGTGACAAAAGAAGAAATTGCACAAAACGTGCAATTTCTCCTTTTGCCACAATGTTTTCCACTTTTTGTCATAGGTTATCCATTCAATTATAGAGATTTTTTATGTTTTGACAAAATACGTTGTAAGTCGTATGCTGCAGAATTGCCGTATGATTAAAATATTAATTATTTTTGAAACATAAGTTTTCAGTTATTTATCGTCAATTGAAACATACACCTCTTGGGAGCCTCGCGTAATCTCCAGTCATGTGGCGTATTCTAGGCCTTAATAATCTATTCATAGAAACTGAAGCCGGATTAGCCTTTGGTACCATCCACATAGATTATTGCACAAATTTTATAATTCATGGAAAATTACTGATTGTTTTGACTTTTAACAATTATTTACATATTGACGATAAATATTAAAGTCAAATAATATGCGCATGTTCCATTTCTTGGTGTTATTCATTGATCGCCGTTTATTTTTTTTAAAGATATTTCTTGTTTTTAATGACTGGTTACCAAGGTGGTCCAAGCTTTCTTTTACAACTTTCCTTTTGGCGGGATATTTCAATCCAACAAATTAACTTGTTTCCCAGAAATATTTTCAAAAGCAGACAAATTAATATGGCATATCTTGGAAAGGTACAGAAACATAGGCTGATAAATTAGGTTATTAACCTTTTACCAGATACAGAAGACTTTAGAAACATTAGCAACAAACAACTTTTGAAATCATTCTGGATGAATGAGAATTGTTAAATCAAGCAGTTTCTCCTTCCTGTACAATAATTTCAACTCAAAAGTTTGCTTCCAATTTTCCACTGAGGTTTTTTTAATGCAGATGACTGGAAAATAGATACCATATCAGGTTTAGCAGTCAACCTATTCGCACATACAATAAATATTTAGCAGACAACTTTGAAAACATCCAAGCAAAAATAAGGAACATCTTTATAAGTAAAAGTTTAACTATTGAATGGAAAACACTGTTAACCCTTTCCCTCATACCAATAATCCGCAGCAGACGACTTAGAAAACTTAACCGAAATAATTTAGGAACTCCCTTTAAATGAAAGTACAATAATTAATCGTTTTGAGCAATTTCTTCTTTTGTCGCCATGTTTTCCAAAAGCCGTCTGCTGCAGAGGCGTCAGAAAGCGTCTATATGATGGAAAGGGTTAAAACATTGTGACAAAAGGAGAAATTGATCCTCATGAGCAATTCCTCCTTTTGTCACAATGGTTTCAAAAGTTGCCTGCGAAAACAGTAAGACCAGTGTAATAGTATCTTGTTGTGAAATTACATGTAAAATGCAAAACAATTCCTAGTGAAAGAGAAAATAAGATAATTTATCCAGTGAATGAACATTGGACTTGGGTTACTTTGAGAGATTAACAACTTGGCACTTTATGTCTATATTGACAGTCTGAATGTTACAGTGGTCTTGGTATGAAATTAAGACTGGTCTTTTCTCCATGATATCTCCAGCATCTTTATCCTAAATCCATTTTCTTGGTATTATTCAAAATTGTCTGGCAAAGACAATTTGAATGAGTTCTTACAATATAGTTTTTTGTGCAGTAATCAGAATTTGATGTACATTTTTTCTGTACATCTAGAGCTTGGTTGGTTCTGCTCTATAAATGAAATGTCTGGAATCCTTACAAATTTTATCTCAAACTCTTGTAATAAGGAAATAACATGAGTGTAAAATGCAATTACAAAACTTGTCATATTTTGTTATAACTTTCAACATAAAATAGTAAGGTGTTGGCAGTTGGTGAAATTCTGTTTTTCTTTTGATACACAGATATAGCTGGGAGAGTGAGGGATGGCATGTTTCCAGTTTTAAATCACTACAATACATTGATGCAGAGATAATCAAATTTTTACTTAACAATGATCCAACACTATAAAAAAAAAAGCTTACTCTTTTTTTTCAGAAGCAAATTCATTCTCGAAATTATACCCCCACATATGAAGTTTAGAAGGAGGGGTGATATTTAGGAGGTAGCTTCAGCTGCTTGATGTCCGTCTGACAGTCTGTTGTTTTTATGGCGTCAGGTAGATAAGTCATGAAGGGGTTGATGGATTTAAAGTTTTGATATTTGATTAGGTTTAGGACTATAAAATGCAGGGTTCGAGGTTGGTTTCACGGCACCAATTTGTCATGGAGTTATGGCCCTTTTCAACTATGAAAACCTGTGTACGTACAATAAGTCATAAATGAGTCCAAAGGTGTAAAAGATTTTTTGTACATGCTTTAAGACCAGAAAATACAGGTCATGCAGGTTTGACTTTGGTTACAAACAACAAATTAATAGCTTACCTGAACACAAAGTGCTCATGGTGAGCTATTGTGATGGCCTGATGTCCATTGTCCGTCGTCTGGTAGTAAATTTTTTCTTTAAATGACATCTCCTTCTAAATGGCTGTTTAGATTTTTACTAAACTTGGTAGGAATAATTTTTGGGTGGTCCTCTTTTAAGTTAAACAAAACAATTAATTCCATGCTGAACTCTGGTTGGTGTTGCCATGGCAACCAAAAGGAAAAACTTTAAAAAAACTTTGAAAATCTATTTGACTGAAACTGAGAGGCCTAGAGTTTAGATATTTTGTGTGGAGCATATTGTCTAGTGGTCCTCTACCAATTTTCTTCAAATTTTGCTCCTGGGTTCAAAACTGGCGGGTTCACCTGTTTTACATATATAGATATATAAGGAATAACTTTGAAATATTTTTGTCTGAAACCAAAAGACCTTAGAGCTTAGATATTACATGTAGGTGTGGTTGCTACCAAGATTGTTTAAATTATGTCCCTGGGGTCTCTTGTTTAAACTAGAGATATATATATAACTTGTTCAAGCCATGTCAGTTTGTAAAAAACAACACATTACCATAAAGCTCAGGGTTAGTTTTCTCTATATTTTCATAGTGGAAATTTTTTCAGTCTTCTTTAACAAAATGGGTCCCTTGGCAGAGCGTAAGAATAGCCATCTGCACACTCCCAGTAGCAGGCCAGAGTCCCCCAACAACAGCTAAAAACTCACTAGTGTGGTATTGACTTTCAGGAGTAGGATGCAAGAATATAATACTCCTTTCCAGTATTCATCATCATTTTCATTATTGTCATTTTTTGCTTACCTCCATTTCTCACTCTGGTCCTAATCAACCTCTTTGTGTTGCAGTACCAACTCATTCATTCTCTACCAAAATGAAAGGTATAAAACGTCAACTAGGATGAATGATTTAGGGCCATCTTGGCCCTCTTGTTTTAAGGGAGCACAATTTTGCAAAATAACAAGAAAGGGGTTATAGGATTTGATCGAAAAGTTTATCTCAGAACCCAATATTCATGTGCCTAATTAGATGGGAATTGAATATCCTTAGTTTTTATAGAGATATATATAATAGAGTTGCCCAAAAGATTTAGAATATAGTTTTCTTAGTCTGCAAAGAGGCATAATTTTGCTAAAATATAAGTTCGAGCAATGGGACTTGGTCAGAAAACTTATTTTGGCACTTGATTAATAGGTCATAAAATTAACCAACAGGGCATAAATTAAAAACAAAAATGCTGTTAATTAATGTGTCTTAATTTCCAATAAATATGCAGCAGACGACTCTGAAAACATGTTGGTCCATGTGTGTCATATTTCTATGAATGAAAGTGTAATTATTGAAAGAGTTGAAAACATTGTGGTGATAGGGGAAATTGCTCAAAATGATCCATTTCTCCTTTTGCCAAAATGTTTTCAAAAGTAGTGTGCCAGAAACAAATCAAAATTTATCTGCATATATGTAGGAAAGGGTTTATAGAAAACCTCGGAATGTTGACTTGTGTGGGGCCTGGCTCATTTGTTGCTCATTATCTTGACCCTTTCTGATGCCTCTACTGCAGAAGACTTTTGAAAACATTATGACAAAATGAAAAAGTTATCATAATGAGCATTTTTTCCTTTGCCACAATGTTTCCAACTCTCATCAATAATAAAACTTTTATTCATAGAGACTTTCAATAGCTTTTGCTGCATGCTTTTAAAGTCGTCTGCTGCACATTTGTTGTAAGTGGGAAAGGTTTAAGACAAATTGGAAGTAGATCATAGATGTTCTTATTCCAGCACTTGACATGTGACAACCAAAGTTATTATCAGACGCCTTGATGGACTTTGCAAAGTTGTTATTTTGTTCATCATATGTCATCTTAATCTGTTGTTACAATCAGAGATGACTGTGATGGTTTGAAATGTGAAAAGCAGGAAGTAAGCCTTTCGAGAGTTGAACATTTGGGTCTGAAAGTAGGAAACTTAATTGTCACTTCCAAAAGTCCAGATAAGAAGGGGTAAACAGCTCTTTTCCCCACATTATCTCGCTTATTATCCCTTTCCCTCATACAACAATTCTGCAGCAGACGACTTTGAACATATTTTGTCAAAAAATAGAAAATCTCTATAATTGAATAGATAACCTATAACTAAAAGTGGAAAACATTGTGGCAAAAGAAGAAATTGCATGTTTTGTGCAATTTCTTCTTTTGTCACTATGTTTTCAAAAAGCTGTCTGCTGCAGAGGCGTCAGAAAGCGTCTATATGAGGGAAAGGGTTATCCAACCAAACCCTATGACGTGGGTACTCAAAAGAATCATTGAGACGATTATTTTGAGTACACACATCATAGGGCTATATTGTATAATAAAGATTTTAGAACATGCAAAACGCCCCATTATCTAGAGCTCTGCACTTCATACACGTAGATAGAGTTCCCATTAATTATACAAATATCTTATTTTAGAGATGAAAAAAATTGGAATTTTATAATGTGAGTCGGGAGTCATTCATGAAAATAAAAAGTGTATATTAATATATTGTAAGTTGGAGTCATGGGTCATCTGCGGCCAATTTTGTTGTCTTTAAGCAAACTTTAACAAAATGGAAAAATACTTTTGTATTAATTAGGGAAAATCCCTTAACCCTTTCCCTCATATAGACGCTTTCTGATGCCTCTGCAGCAGACGGCTTTTTGAAAACATAGTGACAAAAGTAGAAATTGCTCAAAACGAGCAATTTCTCCTTTTGCCACAATGTTTTCCACTTTTAGTCATAGGTTATCCATTCAATTATAGAGATTTTCTATTTTTTGACAAAATATATTCAAAGTCGTCTGCTGCAGAATGGTCGTATGAGGGAAAGGGTTAACATTGTGCGAAATGGAGAACAGGCTGGGTCTGAGCAATGTCTCCTTTTACTACAAATGTTTTAACAGTCATCTGCAATAAAGTCTAATAAAGAAGTTTGTTTTTAGATCACCTGAGCCTAAGGCTCAACTTGTGATCTATTTATTCTAGTCACTCTCTGTCCGTTGTTGATCAACATCTTGAACTTTTAGCTTTAAACAACATCTTCTCCTAAACCACTTGACCATTATAACAAAACTTCACAGGAATGTTCTTTTGGTGGTCCTATTCAAAAGTATTCAAAATAAAAAATTCTAAGGGAACTTCGGTTACTGCAGCATCAGAAAGGGGGGATGCACATTATTAGCTCAGCTGTGCACAATGTGCTCAAGGTGAGCTATTGTGATCACATTTTGACTGGCGTCTGGCCTTCGTGTGTCGTCAACAATTGCCTTGTTAACACTCTACAGGCTACATTTTGCATCCGATCTTCATGAAAATTATCAGAACATCAAATTTGATCTCCATCAAATCTTGGACAAGTTCGAAACTGGGCCATATGAGGTCATAAACTAGGTCACTAGGCCAAATTGAAGGGAAATTTTGTTAACACTCTGGAGGCCACATTTTCAACTTGAGCATGTTGAAACTTTATCAGAATGTTTTTCTTGATGATATGTAAGCCAAGTTCGAACATGGATCATGTCAGGTCAAAAGTAGGTCACTAGGTCAAATTGAAGGAAAATCTTGTTAACACTTTAGAGGCTGCAATTTTTGCTTCAGCAGTTTGAATGGTTGTGTTAATGATATCTAGATCTTGTTCAAATATGGTTTATATTGGGTCAGAAACTAGGTCAGTAGGCCGAATCGAAGGAAAATCTGGAGGCCGCATACACTCTGGAGGCCGCATTTTTCACTTCAGCATCTTGAACAATTTTCAGAATGTTTGTCTGGATGATATCTAGGTCAAGTTCCAATATGGGTCATATTGGGTCAAAATCTAAGTCACCAAGCCAAATTGATGGAAAATCTTGTTAACAGCAGCTGGAAATTTTGTCAGAATGTTTTTCTGAATTATATCCAGGCAAAGTTCAAATATGGGTCCTATTGGGTCAGAAACTAGGTCACTAGGCCAAATTAAAGGCTCATTTTTTGCTTCAGCAGCTTCAAATTAGGTCAGAATGTTTATCTTAATGATATCTAGGCCAAGTTTGAATATGGGTCATATTGGGTTAAAAACTAGATCACTAGGCCAAATTGAAGGAAAATATTGTTAAAACCCTGGAGGCCTCATTTTTACTTTGAGCAAGTTGAAACTTTGATTTTTTTTCAGAATGTTCGTCTTGATGATATCTAGTCAATGTTTAAAAGTGGGTCATATCAGGTAAAAAAAAAATAGGTCACCTGGCCAAATGAAGGAAAATCTTTTAAACACTCTGAAGGTTGCATTTTAAATCTTTGTCAGAATAATTGTATTGATGTGTTTTGCATCAGAAATCTCATTGCATAATTCAGGTGAGCAATCTAGGACCATCATGGCCCACTAATGTTTAAAATTCTTCTCCTCTCGAACGGCTTGTCAGATTCCAACAAAATTTAGTAGAAATGTTCAAGCCATATTGATTGTTTGAAAATCATAGCAGCCTTAGAAAAGGGGCAAAATTTTAAAATTCCACTCTTATGAAAGTGCTTGTCCAATTTCAAGATATTAAAGCCACCCTGACACTGGCACAAATTTTGTCCCCGCAATGCCACGCAATGCGTCGTGACAATGAACAAGCGTGAGGAGTGTATGAAGGGTGCGGGATGCGTGCCATGTCATAGAGACAATTTTGAAATTTTCAAAAATTCGGCATGCATCAATTTTCATGTACCATGTGGGTGCCACTCGCGTGAACCATGCCTGAACACTGAATGCAAATGTAGGCACCAAGTGACATCAGAAAAGGGGTAAAATAACCTTTTAGTTTCAAACGACATCTCCTAGACCATTGGACCAATATCAACCAAACTTCTTTCTTTAAAATTGTTTAATGATTTGATGTCATTTACTGATCAGCTGTTTTATATTTAAAACTATATTATCATTCATGTGATCGATTAAGGGCCAATTTGGCCCCTTGTTGTTAACCCTTTCTCACTTAAATTGAAGATGCATTTTGACGCATCTGTAGCAGACGACTTTTGAAAACATTGTGGCTCATGATGAGCGATTTCCACTTTGTCACAATTTTTTTGACTCCATATTTTGCCCAGTCGTCGCAGCAGATTTGATGAATGTGCAAAAGGGTTACAGGTTTAAAATCAGTTGCATGCTTTCTAAAGTAAAAAACTCTACTATTATTACTTATTAAAATGTTACAGAGCTCTAGATAAGGGGCATTTTTCATGTTATTAAATCCTTATTTGAGCTTCAAACCCTATGTTATGGGTACTCAAAAGAATCGTCTCAGTGAGATGATTCTTTTGAGTACCCACAACATAGGATTTGGTTGAGTAATAAGAGAAATATTGTGGGGAAAAGACCTGTTATCTATTCGAATGATGTTAGGTTCATCCTATGTATGCAATTGATTGATCAATGCCAAGTTTGAATTTCCGTTCCAAGCTTAAACATTTTGAAATGATTTATTCTGGAAATCCTTTTCTATCTGGTGACAGGTTGTCTAGGCAAGGATAAAATGTGAATATAAATTTTGAGAGAAAAAAGTATAGCTTTCAAAATTTCTCATATTAAATGCAAACAACATTACTGTTAAGAGAGACTAATGACAAATGTCTTCATTCTTTTTCTCTGTTAATGAGACTTGTGGTATCTCCTTGCAATCAGAAAGATATAATTACTGACATAGTGCAATATATTTGTAAAAATACAGTTTGTCTGTATGGTGTTTTACCCCCCCACTTTCAACAATTTTTCAGTTGTAACACAATGTTTCCTGGGTATTACTAGTATTACCGTTCCATTTATCCTGACAACAGAGAGTCAGTCATAATGCTTAACCCACAACCCCGCATACCAAGAAGGGAAAGCAATCACTTTTATTTTAGTTTTTCTGTCTTTCAAAGTAAAAATGTCGGGCTATTGTGATATCCTTGGCGTCATCTGCGTTGTTTGTGTTTTCACAAAACTTTAACTTTACCTCATAACTCAAAAACTGTTAAATGCAAATGAAACTTGGTACACATGTTCCTAGGAACAATACAATACGTATTTCTATAGAAAGTCATATAACTCTGGTTATAATAATTATTCAGTAACGCCCCTTTTTTGACAGACGAGCGTTGGCATTCGCTTAGTAGCGCTCTTGTTTAAGTCTTTGGTATGACCTGGCCTGGGATCGAATCTGCTTTTAGCTTCTATAGGCCCATTTAGTTAGTGCACACTTTAGCATGAACAAGCATCTGACAGGTGCAAATAATTTCAAGAGACAAGAGTTAGATATAAGGGAGTGCGGGTGCATTACCTTATCTTTTTTAGCTCACCTGTGCATGGAGTGCTCAAGGTGAGCTATTGTGATCACATTTTGTCGGGCGTCTGTCTGCCGGTATGTATGATATGTAAGTCAAGTTCGAACATGAGTCATGTCAGGTCAAAAAGTAGGTCACTAGGTCGTATTGAAGAAATATCTTGTTAACACCCTAGAGGCCGCAATTTTTGCTTCAGTAGTTTGAAATTTTGTCAGAATGTTTGTCTTAAAGATATCTAGGTCAAGTTCGAATATGGGTCATATTGGGTCAGAAACTAGGTCACTAGGCCAAATTGAAAGAAAATCTTGTTAACTCTGTAGAAGCCGTGTTTTTGCTACAGCAGCTTGAAATTGGGTCAGAATGTTTATCTAAATGATATCTAGGTCTAAGTTTGAATAGGGGTCATGCCCGGTTTAAAACTAGGTCACTAGGCCAAATTGAAGGGAAATCCTGTTAACACTCTTGATACTGCATTTTTAGCTTTAGCATGTTGAAACTTTATCAGAATGTTTGTCTTGATGATATGTAAGTCAAGTTCGAACATGGGTCATGTTGGGTCAAAAAGTAGGTCACTAGGTCAAATTGAAGGAAAATGTTGTTAACACTCTATAGGCCGCATGTTTTGCTTCAGCAGTTTGAAATTTCATCTAAAGTTATCTAAATGATATCTAAGCCAAGTCTGAATATGGGTCATGTAGGGTCAAAAGCAAGGTCACTAGGCCAAATTGAAGGAAAATCTTTAAATGCCACATTTTTTGCTTTAGCAGCTTGAAATTCTGTCAGAATGTTTGTCTGAATAACATCTAGGTCAAGTTCGAATATGGGTCATATTGGGTCAGAAACTAGGTAAATAAAGGAAAATTTGTTCAAACTCCGGAGGCCACATTTTCACTTCGAGCAAGTTGAAACTTAGTCAGAATGTTGTCTTGATGATATCTAGTCCATGTTGGAATATGGGTCATATCAGCTAAAAATATATAGATCACTAGGCCAAATGAAGGAACATTTTGTTAACACTGTGGAGATTGCATTCAGAATAACTGTCTTGATCTGTTTTGCATTACAGTCAGGGCCTTTTTTTCCAGAAATTGGGAAGAGGCCTTAGCCTTTCATTTTGGGAAATTTTAGCGCGATTTTCACACAAATTGGGAAAAATTAGACATATAACAAACATATGGCTATATAAATAGTCCTTTTTACAATAACTTTAGACTTTTGCTTTATATAATGCAATACAACAATCATATTACATTAAACAAGACAAATATATATGTTAATAGTGTTACCCAAATGATTATTCCACTTCACTTCACTTAAAAAAAAAAAAAAAAAAAAAAATTGGGAAGACACCGAATATCGGCGTCACTTATATAGGGTAAAAAGGCCCTGACAGTACATTGTATAATTCAGGTGAGCGAAATAGGGCCATCATGGCCCTCTTTTTTTTTTTTGACAAAATATGTTTAAAGTTGTCTGCCGCAGAATTATCGTATTGTTGATTGTGTGCCATCTTCAACACATCTCCTGAAGGACAAGGCAAATTTTAACCTTATTGACTGTCCCTTTTGTGGTTCTCATTAAATATTGTTCAAAGGATGACATTCTATGTAGAACTCTGGTTCCTACTGCATCAGAAACTGTTTGACTGATATCCAGATAAGGTGACTGATATATTCCTTAGGTTATCCTCTACAAAAATAATTCAAGCAATGTTGATTGGTATAAAAACATGGCATCTCTGAAACAACTTGCTTGATTTCAATATAATGTGGCAGAAATGATGCTACAGTGAGTTTCTGCAAACAAATTAAGTTATATTGATAAGTTGAAAAACATGTCTGCCAAGCGGCATCAGAAAGTGGGTAAAATGTCAAATTTTACATTTTCTTTTTGTCTAAAACAATGTGCTTGATTTCAGAAATGTTAACTAGGTAACTTGAAGCAAAAAGTGTTCATACCAAATTGATTAGTTGAAAAAAAAAAACATTGCTGCCAGGCAGCATCAGAAAGGAGATAAAATAACAAATCTTAGATTTCCTTTTAAGCTCATCTGAGCACAAAGTGCTCAAGGAGATTTATTGTGATCGCCCTATGTCTGGCGTGCGTCAGTCAACGTCTTTTCCTCAGTAACCAGTGGGTCCATTGGGATGAAACTTCACAGCAAGCATCCTCTCAATGTACTCTCCAGAATTCCTTCAATGTTTTTGGATCCATGCGAAAAACACTTGAAAATTCTTCTTCTCACAAAACTGGTTGGCCGATTTTCAAATAATATTGTAGAAATGTTTCTAGGGTCACCCGCTATCAGATTCCTTCAAGTCATATTGATTGGTCAAATAACATGGCCGCTATAGTGAAAATTTTAAAAATCTTCTCCTCCCAAAGTGTCTTGCCGATTTTCAAATAATTTTGATGAAATGTTCCTAGGGTGATCCCTTATCAGATACCTTCAAGTCATGTTCATTCGTCAAAAGACCTGGCCACCAGGGGACAGGGCTGTTTTGCATTATACAGCTATAGTGAAACTTGAAAAATCATCTGCTTCTCCTAAAGTGTCGGACCGATTTTCAATATTTTTTGTAGAAATGTTCCTTGGATGACCATCTTTGAGTTTCCTTCCAGCCATGTTTATTGGTCAAAAAATATGGCCGGCATGAGTAGGGGCAGTTTTGCCTTATATGGCTAAAGTAAACAAAATCTCCTCCAAAAGTATCTGGCCGGTTTTCTGCCAAATAAATTTTACAGACAACATAGGGTTGGGTTGTTTCACCTTGTGGCAGTGGAGCACTACTGGTTTATTGGGCCTCTAGTTTGGCCTCGAATGAGTTATTGTGCTTTGCATTATGAATCACATGGAATAAATCATGTCAGCGATCAAGGGCCATCATGGCCCTCTTGTTTCTGAAACTAATCACTGATTTCAACAAAATGCAGCAGAAATGTTGCCTAGATGACTGCGAAAAATTATCAAGCCGTATTGACTTGTTGAAAAACATGGCTGCCAAGCAGCATCAGGAAGACAGTTAAATGACAAATTTAATTTTAAATCAGAAATTGCATGACTGATTTCAAAAAAAAATCCTATGTGATCCATAAATTCCTAAGGTGATCAAGACAAGGCCAAATGGCCCTCTTGTTTGAATTTGCTTTAATCTACATCATGAATCAAGATGCAGATACTGTTATGTACAACCTTTGTGCATTAAGCACAAGTTCTGTTAAATTTATGTCAAAAGTACTTTCAGACTGCCTCTATGGTGTAGTGGTAGCATTGGCCTGGGCTGCAGGAGGATGCAGCTTGGATCCCTGTCTGGGTCATACCAACAAACTTTTAGAATGTTGTTCAGGACTGTAGGTTAGCATTACGACTGACTCACTGTTGTCAGGATAAATGCACAAGTAATACTGGTAACAGATAAATTTATAGGAAAGTCTATGATATAACTGACAAATTATTAAAAACGATGTAAAACATTAAGCAAACAAAATGAAAAATAAAAACATTTGTGCATTAATCCAAAAATAAATCCATTAAAACTTATGTCTAAAATGCTTTCACATAGGATGATTCTAAATATAGCATATCAGGTAGAAAAAATGGTATTTCTTCCCCTGACAAGTCCCATGTCATATATATTAAAAAATTGATTTCACAAAATGAAACAATTCATGAATTTTCTGTGGCATTTGGAAGGATCCCAAAACACTAATTACATAGAGATATACATTGTTCGATGATTAGAACTCTGTGAGGACTGCCTTATGTCACCAGAGATCACCTGGGGAAAATGCTGGATTGCCATTTGACATGCCTATTGGTTTCTGTTTATGGGGAACCCTGAACTCTTTGTCTGTTATGCCAATTTAACATCTCGAGATACTTTTGCGGAAAAGTTCCTAAGGTGACCTTCTTTGAAAATTATTCAAACCATGTTAATTTGCTGAGGGTTAATTACCATGGAGCATCGGAAAGGGGATAAAAAGGCTGATAATAGTTGGCAAAGTACTCGGGTCCATTTAGGCCAACATTTTTAGATCACCTGAGCCGAAGGCTCAAGGTGAGCTATTCTGATCACTTTTTGTCCGTCGTCCGTCTGGCGTTAACTTTTAGCTTTAAACATCATCTCCTCCCAAACTCCAAGGACAATTTCCGTGAAACATCACAGGACTGTTCCTCTGGTTGGCCTCTTTCAAAGTTGTTCAAAGATTTAAATTCCATTTAAAACTTTGGTTGCTGCGGCATCAGAAAGGGGGCAAAAGGTCCAAACTTTAAAAATCTTCTCCTCCGAATCTGCTAGTCAGATTCAAATATAATTTGGTAGAAATGTTCATTGGGTGACCCTCTATAAAAATTGTTCAAGCCATACTGATTGGTCGAAAAACATGGCAGTCAGGCGGCATCAAAAAAGGGGCAAAATGACAAAATTTGAAAATTCCATTTTTATGCAAATGCTTGTCTGATTTTAAGAAAATATAATACGAATCTTACTGTAATGATCCTCTATTTAATTTGTTTAAGCCGTTTTGATTGGTTACACAATCATAGCAACCAGGCGTCATCACAAAAGGGGTAAATTGAACTTTTAGCTACAAATGACAACCATCTCCTACCATTCCAATAGACCAATTACCACAAAACATCACAGGAATGTTCCTTTGGTGGTCCTCTTTCAAAATTTTTGAAAGATTAAAATTCCAATGAGAACTTTGGTTGCTGCGGCATCAGAAAGGGGACAAAATGTCCAAACTTTAAAAATCTTCTCCTCCGAATCTGCCTGTCAGATTCAAATATAATTTGGTAGAAATAGGCCTTGGGTGACCCTCTATAAAAATTGTTCAAGCCATACTGATTGGTCGAAAACATGGCAGTCAGGCGGCATCAGAAAAGGGGCAAAATGACAAAATTGGAAAATTCCATTTTTATGAAAGTGTTTGTCTGATTTTAAGAAAATATAATACGAATCTTACTGTAATGATCCTCTATTTAATTTGTTTAAGCCGTTTTGATTGGTTACACAATCATATCAACCAGGCGTCATCACAAAAAGGGTAAATTGAACTTTTAGCTACAAATGACAACCAACTCCTACCATTCCAATAGACCAATTTCCACAAAACATCACAAGAATGTTCCTTTGGTGGTCCTCTTTCAAAATTGTTCAAAGATTTAAATTCCATTGAGAACTTTGGTTGCTGCGGCATCAGAAAGTGAGAAAAATACCCAAATTTTAAAATCCTTTTCCTCCATAATCTACTTGCGCGATTGCAAGATAATTTGGTAGAAATGTTTCTTAAGTGACCCTCTAAATAAACTGTTGAAGCCATATTGATTTCGTTGAAAAACAGGGCAGCAAGGTGGCATCAAGAAAGGTGCAAAATGACAAAAACTTTATAATTCCATTCTTATTAAAGTTCTTGTTAGATTTCTAGATATAAATTGCCTTTACTGATAAGCTGTTTCTTGAGAAGTGTCCACTCCTTTCAGTTTCATTTGCACTCCCTGATAAAAATTTCCAGATATTTGCAGTTAAATATTTGCTACTAATTTACTATCAATTAGGTGATCGATTTAGGGCCATCTTGGTCCTCTTGTTTATTTTCTGTTTTAAGAGATTTTTTTTTTAAAAATTGGGTCAGCAGGCCCAAATAAAAATCTCTAAATTGAGCACTGAGACTACCAATAAAAAATAAAACATTAAAAAAAAACATTTCTTTTTTTACTACTTCATTAAATAATAGAAAATGAACTAAAGTATTCTTTGCCATACCAACCATGAATATCAGTCAATATAGAATTATATATGTTGAATTAACACACTCAATTTACCAAAGTTCTTTCAAAACGGAAAAAGGAGTGTCAAGCAGCGTATTGGCATCGTCTGCCGAACATCTGGAGACAATAAAGCCTTCTGCAATATTTAAGTGATCAATTTGTTGTAAAATATTTTTATTTAAAGTTACTTTATGAATAATGGACGTCTCTTTATTGTTAAAATCATAAATAAGTTTAAATTTGAAAAACTGAACGCTGTCGTCGGCCATATTTGTAAATAGAAAAATTAGTGTAAAATGCGGTCTCCGGTTACGAAAAACGGTAATCCATCTAACATGGTTAACATATATTTTGGGAAAATACATATGATAGAAGTTCATTTTGCGTGCCTTCTATTATTAATTAGACTTTATAATTTCAATGCTTTCATGAAAACTAAGTATTTTCACTCCAATTTCACTTGAACTTTAAAATAAGTTGGCATTTTGCTCTAATGGTTCGAGCACATGGGACTGTATTCTACACTAGTACATTCATTCAAATTACGCAGAGGATTGAAATTATAGCCTGCATGATCATGTAAACGTCTGACGGATCATGATTATCTGCATTTATCACCCATTTATATTGCCGATATTATTCTGTTTTAGTTCAAATCTTGAGGTCGGCGAAAAAAATAAATAATAAAAGGAACTCAAAACTGTTTTATTTTCATTTTATTTTTTGGGGGAAAAATTAGGTTGGCGCTCTCGTAAAACAGAAAATAAAAAAATGTTGGCCTTAGCGATACAGGGTCACATGACCCCTCTTGATTTAGACTAGAATCAACTTTGAAAACATATGTGCAAAAATATGGTAAATCTCTTAAAACCAAAGTTGATTATGACTTGTGTTAAAAGCATTGTGGCAGGGGGAAATTGCTAAATTTGAGAAGGGTTTCAAATGTTGTCTGCTGTATGAGGGAAAGGGTAACATTTCTGATAAACAAATATATTAAATCTGGAAACTAAAAACTATATTTTTGCTACAGAGTTGAGTACATGTACATTGTGGGAAAACAATAAATTAAAATTTTGGCTCACCTGACTATGAAGTGAGAGATGAGCTTTTGTGATCACTCAAAAGCTGTCATTGCTGTTATTATAAGTTTGTCTCTTCACATTTTTCTACACACAACTTCAAACAACTTTTCCTCATAAACAGAAAAGCTAACACAGGAATGTTCCTTTATATACTTTGCCGTTTGAAAATAATTTGGCACAAATTGGTCTTAGGTTAATTGTACAAATCATTACAACCAGTAGTGTGCAAAGCTTGTATAGCATAAATTTTGGAAAATAATTTTGCACAAAATGAATGATCCTCTAGCAATATTGTTCAAATTAATACGGCTCCAAGGGGTTGGGCTTGTTTTCTTTGTATGTATATAAGAGTTAAGCATTACAATCTTATTGTCACAATATCAAAATTCTAGCCTGATCTGAAAAATAGATATAGGCAATCTCATTTAAATCAGACCATAATACTTTGCTGTACGTATATGGGGAACAATAGTCTGTTATCCTCCCCTGCTAACCGCAAGGTGGCACCACTGTTCCCGGTCCATCAGACTCCTGATAAGAAATTACGTATCACTCTCTAAAAATCGCATCAAACACTCGACGCTTAAAAAATGGAATCCAAATTCGGATTGTTAACAATTCCAGAATTGAAGGCAGAATTAAAAAGTAGAGGTGCTAAACTTTCTGGTCGAAAAAATGAATTACGTAAATTTTCTGTAATTCGAAGAAAAAAACATTGTTTGATAACGAAAGTAAAATGCCGTCGCGGAGAATCTGAACACGATTTTGGTAACTTTTAAAAGTTATATTGCTTTATATATTGGGCGTTAAGCGTAGTTTTGAACTATGAAATATATTTTTCTTTCTTTTTCCTATTAATATTTTATAAAGAAAGATAATGAAATAATAAAATAGTTGCTTTTTCGTTTGTTTCACACATTCGCTTGTGTTGCCGTTGGCGGGTGGGGTACTTTCATATATCGTTTTATCGGCGTTTTTGGTTGCTAATGTATTAGTACCGCTGTGTATTTTTAATGTAAAAGTAAATCTAAAACGTTTTTGCATTTTTTTCAGATCGGTGTCCTACAAAAGAAATCAAAAATCAAAATTTTCATAACGCGACTTCCAGATGCAAAGGGGTTTCAACTCAATACCCCTGGATAAGTAATCCAGTGCGCTACCTATTGGCCTAACATATATATGCTAGCGGGGATGTGTACATGTATGTACAATGTTCTAAAATTCAATGTTCCATTTACATTGCGTTTATTTTAATTGAAAGCAAAGTTCATATTGCAGAAATAAAAACACAAAATAACATATACACATGGAAATTGGTGTACTTTATTATTTTTAATAATATCTTGTATGAAAATATGAATCGTTGTAGCAAATATCTTGAACTGACAATGTTCCCGACCCCTCACAAGTGTCGGTTCGAGCCCCAATAGTCAATGCCTACATGAATACAAACAAAACATGGATGAACACCTGAAAGTTCCTCCAGCCCGCTTGAGATAAAAGTTATTTTCATAAAATACATAACAGTTGCAAAGTAGAGGACCCATACACTAGACACAGTCTGATGATAAATCTTGAGTGATACATGTATATGTATTGACCCTTTCCCACCTGCCGACGCATTTTAACGCAATAGCAGCAGACGACTTTTTAAAACATTGTGGCCAAAGGTGAAATTGCTCATGATGAGCAATTTCACCTTTGGCCACAATGTTTTCCACTTATAGTCATTGGTTATCCATTCAATTATAGAGATTTTCCATTTTTTGACAAAATATGTTCAAAGTTGTCTGCTGTAAATTAGTTGTATGTGGGAAATGGTTAAAGAGCACAAACATTTTTTTTAAAACCTTTAATTGTCAACTACAAACACCAGACTTGGCAGATTAGTTTAGTTTAAAGTGTGTGAAGTTGGCAGAGCATTAGACATTGAAAAAATATATTTGAATGTCTAATTAGACATTAGACATTTGCAAAATTTGATTATCTATTGTCTAATTAGACATTCAGAAAAAAATCGCATGTTTTAAATATTGAATGTCTAATTAGACATTAGACATTCGCAAATTACAAGATCTACAACCCAAATTCGTCTTATCGAATGACTAATGTCTAACTGACCCATTAGACATTCGTTTCTTGCATGTACAATAACCTCCGACAAATTTGGTGAATGTCTAATGTTTAATTAGACATTCATATTTTTTTTTGAATGTCTAACGTCTAATGCTCTGCCAACTTCACACACTTTTTAGTTTATACTATTTTATTTTAGCTATATTTTGATATTCATCAGCTATTACTTCTTCAGTAAAATCAACCTGTTCACTGAAACTTCTCTCCAAGTCATCTTTGCAAAGATGATCCCATTCTTCTTTTTTAGACTCTCTTGTTTGTGCCCTTTGCTTCCTACTGATAGCATATTTGGCTTCTGTCGGAGTCCATGGAAAAATACTTGGCACTGCTGTTGCCAGGAGCCTTCCATATCCAGGTTTTAATCCTTAAAATAAACAAAAGTAAATAAATAATAAAGTGTTTTCATATTTATTTTTGCTATAATTGAATATAATATATGCAATATGTTGTTTTTATCATTATTTGTCATAATTCATTAGCTGCTGACATCCATATTTAACAAATAAAGAACAGATCAAGTAACAAGCAGCTAAACATTATATAGAAGTTAGAACTATAAACAAAATATTACCCCACCCACTCGTGTAAAATAGTCGATTGGTACTTTCGTTTTGAAATAAAACAAACTTTAATATGAAAACATGTTAAGCATTTATATAGTTTTCTATCATATTAGCATACTATACATAGTTTCCTTTACGTAGTCTGTCATCAGGTGTGAAGTGTTTCTTACAAACGACGGATGATTTTGTTGGCGTCCACATTTTCATGGTATTTTCATCAAGGCGTCGAACAGCATGAATCCATTTCGCCTTTCTTACAGGATCACTCTGGTATTCGTGACCTCCTCGTTCGTGACACTCATGTACGGAACAACAAATAGACGGTATTTTAAGAAGTTTTAATTGATTTTATAAAACACGGAAGTAACTTTGCTTTGCTTTGTGTGGGATATCAATTGAAGTAATCCGAATGATGGACCGGGACTCATTGCGCCACCTAGTTAAGACGATAACTCACTACTATCGACCATTGGATCTAACTACCCCTCATAGAGAGGGTCGTCTCGAATTGACCTAATACACTTGAATACTTATGAGCACATGCTCGGTTTTTACGTCCAATGTAATCGCACAATACAACAAAATCCCATGCTATACAATCGGAGTACTCGACAATTATCGATTCTCTACATACACTGTAATTTTTAGTAAGCGACAATTTCATTGGCTGTCGCAAACGTCAATCTGAGACGAGCTGTATCATGGCAGTCATAATATCTATATATACGAGCTAGCAAAGTTTAGGTCTGGTTTAAATGCAATTTTCATAGGTTAACATGGCTAAAGGTCATCAGTGCAAACCTGGGTCACACCATAAAGTTCTCCATAACTTAACTGGAACGGGAAAATATGAGACTTGCAATATTCTATTAAATCTGGTGAGCAATATAGGACCATGATGGTCCTCTTGTTGAAATATGTTGTGAGTAAAATAATAATAGTTGAAAAGGAAGGCAGAAATATTTTATTTGTTCAGCAGTGTTTTTCTTAACAGATCTAAGCAATGTTTCAGCAGTGAAATGATTTGATGTGAATATGATATTTTGCTGGTTTCATAATTAAAGGGAAAGGCAATAAAAATACAGTTAATTGCAGTAGAATATAAATTAATTGGCAGTTAAAATGCAGTGAAGTTGGATTAAATACTATAGTAAAATGAGGTTTTAAAGATTAAGATGTCACAGGAAACTACAAACTATTAAATCTGTCCTAATCCTTTTCCGATGCCTCTGTAAGAGCAGACGACTTTTGAAAACATTGCAGCAAAAGGAGAAATTGACCCTGCAAATAAAGACACATGTGAACAAAGACAATATTGTTACCTTCCCATTGGTGGTCTTTATAAACAGGTTACACTGTATTTGTATAGAAAAAAGAACATTGAAAAATATAAAAGTTCTATTAAATCAGATGAGCAATAAAAGAACATCATGGTCCTCTTTTATGAATACTATATATTTTAATTAATTTGTTTAATGTACACACAATGCACATAAACCGCCAGGCTATGAATTAATGACAGAACGAGTTCTATATGTGGTCCTGTGACAAATCTGCCAAAATCTTCAAATTTCTGGTGTTGAAATCTAATGAAAAACAGGAAACATGATATTCTTCTCATATGAAGTTAAAATCCAGGCATTTTAACTTAAAAATCAGTCATTGTTACCATTCTTTATTCTTGAGTATCCTATTTGAACTCTTATTGCTCTTTGTTTCCTCATAACAGATTTATTTTTGAAGCCTGAAGGCGCAACAAACACTATGAGCATCTAAGAGCCATTCAGGAAAACAACGTTTGAAGAAAACTGCTTAAACTAGCGATCTCCAGTTTTTGTGTCACCTGCCTATATTGCAGACAGACAATTAGAGATCACTTCTCCGTCGTCTGTCCGCCTGTCATTCTGTTTGACAGATTTGCTTCAAAGTTGCAACACTTAAACCTTGTGATCAGGAGATTGGAATATATACGTACCCTTATAGCCTGCTTATTTTTGCCCTTTTCATTTAGTCTAAGCCATTTTCTAAATTATTTTCCAGCATGTCAATTTCAAAGTCACTTGTAGATAGTTTGTGACCTTTCAATGTTTCTTGTTTGCCATGTTCACACTTATCTTACAAGGTACCAACTTCAAGCATGGTATGCAACCCAGTGCTGATGCCCAAGAACTGTAATTTAAGCATGTTTATTTTTGACTCATCCTTCTGTGTGCATCTTTTTTGGCCGTCAATTTTTAGCTCACTAGAGCATGTAGTGCTCAAGGTGGGTTATTGTGATCGCCTTTTGTCAATCGTCCGTTGTTCGTTGTCCGTCGTCAACATTTGCTTGTTAACACTCTAGAGGCAACATTTTGCATCCAATATTTATGAAAGTTTATCAGAACATATATCTCCATCAACTCAAGGCCAAGTTCGAAACTGGGTAATGTGGGGTCAAAAACTAGGTCACTAGGTCAAATTTAAAGAATATCTTGTTAATACTCCAGAAGCCACATTTTTGTCTTGAGCATGTTGAAACTTTGTCAGAATGTTTGTCTTAATGATATCTAGGCCAAGTTTGAAACTGGGTCATCTCCGGTTAAAAACTAGGTCACTAGCTCAAATTTAAGGAAAATCTTGTTAACACTCTGGAAGCTACATTTACGGCTTGAGCATGTTGAAACTTTGTCAGAATGTTTGTCTTGGTGATTTCTAGGGCAAGTTCGAAACTGGGTCATGTCCGGTCAAAAACTAGGTAACTAGTCAAATTTATGAAAAATCTTGTTAACACTGGAAGCCACATTTTTGGCTTGAGCATGTTGAAACTTTGTCAGAATGTTTGTCTTAGTGATGTCTTGGCCTAGATAAAAAAATAGGTCAAGTTTTGTCAAAATCTAGGTTACTAGGCTTAATTTAAGGAAAATCTTGTTAACACTCTAAAAGTCGCTTTTTAAACTTGAGCATGTTGAAACTTTGTTAGAAAGTTTGTCTTGATGATATCTAGGCCAAGTTCAATTATGGGTCATTTTGAATCTTTGTCAGAATATTTGCCTTGAAGATATCACGGCCAAATCAAATATGGGTTTGGTCGGGTCAAAATAGGCCATATTGTATAAAAATCTTGTTAACACTATAGAGATTGCATTTTTGACTTGAGCAGTTTGGAATTTTGTCAGAAAGTTTATCTTTGATGATATTGCCAATGGCGCTGAAAGAGTTAAGTCTTAAAAAGCCCATTCTCAGGTGAGCGATCCAGGGCCTCATGGCCCTCTTGTTTCCCTTATGATCCAACTTTCAAAGACATCACAATGTGTTCATGGAACACTCTTTTTTTGATAAAAAAATACATGAACAGCACTAGTTACAACTTTAAGATACAAGTTAAAGGATATTTAATTTGCAAGATCTGTTTGGAGTGTTCAAGGGAACGAACACATGTCTGACATGGCTAAAGCTGATATATCCTTAACCAAAGTAGAAGAATGGCAAATGGACAGATGACGGATATTAGTGATCCCCCCAGTGTGTCGCCCTGCCTTATATAGGCAAGTGACACAAACAGTATAAGTATTCTGGATAGGGTTCTGTGATATGCACAAGTATGTAAACTTAATCAATCAAAGCCTTGACATGCCAAAAAACCATCAAACCCAGCTTAATTGCATATGTGCCTTTCTTATGGTTCCCAGGAGGGTCCTGCATCATACATAGTTTCTGGAGGTGTTTGTTATCCCCATTTTGGCTTTAACTCTTTCACACAATACACTACAACATTTCCACTGCAGATGTCTTTGAAAATATCCAGGCAAAAGTTAAGGACTATCTCTATTAACGAAAATATAGTTATTGAATTATAGTTTTCTCCTTTTGTCTCAATAGTCTCAAAAGTCCTTTGCTGCAGATCTGTCAAATGAGCCGTCCTGCAAGAAAACAAACATTATGACCTCTGCGTAATGTATTGATCCAGATCAGCCTGCACCGTGCCCAGGCGAAAAACCATGGTATCCTTCAATGAAAAACCATGGTATTCCATGATATACCATCACTGTACAACCATGGTCTACCATTGAAAACCATGTTATGTTAAATGGCACCATAGTTTATAACCATGGTTGACCATGGTCATCAATATCCATGGTTAACCATTGAAAACCATGGTTGACAATGGTCACTGATACCTATGAAATACCATGGTATTCCATGATTTACCATCCCTATACAACCATGGACTACCATTGAAAACCATGTTATGTTAAATGGCACCATAGTTTATAACCATGGTTGACCATGGTCATCAATATCCATGGTTAACCATTGAATACCATGGTTGACAATGGTCACTGATACCCATGGTAACCCATGAAATACCATGTTTTCTCATTGCCTGTAATGACATGGCTCAGAATACAATCGTAGAACATGGTTGACCATGAAAGACCATGGTTTACCATGAATGATCATGTTTGTCTGTGTTGAATACACACCAAATATCAACTGGTAAGCTGTTAAATAAAAATCAAAAAATATCAGTTAGACATACATTATAAACTGTTCACAATTACAAATTTAACTGAAAATGCCTTATATTAAAGGCCTAAAAGTGTTCCAGAAAATAATCATGTTACAAGAGTTATCACCCAAGATGATGAATTTCACTTTAAATCACTGAATAAACATTCATTTACATAAGTTTTACCTGTCAAGTGTTTCCAAGCCAAGTTGAATACATTGCCATTTCTGAATAAATTCTGTGCTTGTAAATCTTCATTTTATGTTTTTTCTATCTACTTTTAAATTATCATTAGAATGAGAAGAAAAATTATTTACAAATCACTATGTACATAATATTTGATGACAATCCATTATAACCAAATGTTTTGTGAAAACATTGCCTGAATTTTAACATGTCACAAGTTGTCATCCATTTTGAAAATTTAAAATCTAAACTTCCTGTTGTTGTTGTTGTTGTTGCAATTATCTACCATGGTAGACCATGGTTGACCATGATCAAGCTTAAGGACATGGCTTATTAAAATTTATTACCATGGTTGACCATGGTTAAACTTGATCATGACCATGGTTAATATTTGTGTCAATGGTTGACCATGGTCAACCATGGTAATTGACTCATAAAACCATTTATTGCATGGTTGACCATGGTTAACCTTGATCATGACCATGGTTAATAATTTATGACCATGGTTTCTATTTGTGTCAATGGTTGACCATGGTCAACCATGGTAATTGACTCGTTAAACCATTGATAAACATGGCTGTTCATGGTAGTTCATGGTCAACAGTAAAATACGATGATGTCCATGGTCAACCATGGTGTTCATTTCGCCTGGGCTGAGTCCGCACAGGCTAATCTGGGCCTACACATTCCGTCTCAGGGGGATAGAGGTATAGAGTAATGATTCCTTAAAAAGAAAATCCACAGGAGGCGAAAAGCGTCTGCGCGGCATGCTTAGGCTGATCAGGGTCGATACTTTACGCAGAGTCCACAATGTTGGTTTTCTCGCGGAACGGCTCAAATTGTGTTTGCACGAATGTGTGAAAGGGTTAAATTCGGAATTGTATAGAATATTGTTCAGAATAAGGAACATAACAGGAAATGGTTTCTCAATCATTGCAGTCAATTATTATTATCCCCCACTTTTTCGAAGAAAAAAAGGGGGGTTATTAATTTCGGTTTGTCCGTCTGTCTGTCCGTCTGTCCGTCTGTCTGTCCGTCTGTCCGTCTGTCTGTCCGTCTGTCTGTCTGTCTGTCTGTCTGTCTGTCTGTGTCACACTTCGTTTCCGTGCAATAACTGCCACAAATGTGAACCATTTTTTTTCAAACTTGGTAATAAGGTTAAATGCCTTAAGGGCTAGGCCAAGTTCGATCGTCACTTTCGGCGGACATTTTTTAGTGGAGTTATGGCCCCTTATTTAACACAAAATGTCGTTTCATGCTGTTTCCGTGCAATAACTGCCACAAATGTGAACCGTTTTCTTACAAACTTAGTAACAAGGTTAAATGCCTTAAGGGCTAGGCCAAGTTTGATCGTCACTTTCGGCGGACTTTATTTGGTGGAGTTATGGCCCTTTATTTAACAAAAAAAGTCGTTTCTTGCTGTTTCCGTGCAATAACTGCTACAAATGTGAACCGTTTTTTCTTCAAACTTGGTAACAAGGTTAAATGCCTTAAGGGCTAGGCCAAGTTTGATCATCACTTTCGGGGGACTTTATTCGGTGGAGTTATGGACCCTTATTCAACAAAAAATGTTGTTTCTTGCTGTTTCCGTGCAATAACTGCCACAAATGTGATTTTTCTTTTTTCAAACTTGGTAACAAGGTTAAATGCCTTAAGGGCTAGGCCAAGTTCGATCGTCACTTTCGGTGGACTTTATTTAGTGGAGTTATGGCCCCTTATTTAACAAAAATGTTGTTTCTTGCTGTTTCCGTGCAATAACTGCCACAAATGTGAACCGTTTTTTTTTTCAAACTTGGTAACAAGGTTAAATGCCTTAAAGGCTAGGCCTAGTTCGATCGTCACTTTCGGCGGACTTTATTCGGTGGAGTTATGGCCCCTTATTTAACAAAAAAAGTTGTTTCTTGCTGTTTCCGTGCAATAACTGCCACACACTTGGTAACAACCTAGGCCAAGTTCGTTTAATTTACCCTGTAATACATGTTCAATAAAAAGTCTACTGACATGTTTAAACCTAACCTCAACATTTTCCTACAATATTTCCTGCAAATAAATTTCATGAATTTGCTTGTTTAGTATTAATATGAATATGAATCCTTTCACAGGTTTTTTCCCAATTTATAAACTTAATAATCTGATAAACTGGTTTGGATTGCCAAATGTTTGAAATTGAAAATAAAATAAAATGAAGACAAGTGTATAGACAGAATCAATAGCAATTTATATTGATAAACACATTGACTATTTTACTTTCGCAGAAAAAAAAGTTTTGCAGATATTGCCAAAATCTGGCACTTTTTATACAGAAGGGTTGTTTTATATTATATGGCTCTTGATTGTCCTTATTTCTGTCCAGCCAATTATGGCATTTAATTTTTAGCTCACCTGTGCACGCAGTGCTCAAGGTGAGTTATTGTGATCGCCCTGCCCTATGTCCGGCGTCCGGCGTCCGTCGCCGTCAACATTTTCTCCTCTGTAACCGGTGGGTCAACTGGGATGAAACTTCACAGAAGCATCCTCTCAATGTCCTCACCAGAATTCCTTAAAATTTTCGGGATCCATGCAGAATTCTGGTTTCCATGGCAACGAAATGAAAACACTTCAAAATTCTTAAAAAATCTTCTCCTCCGAAAGTGTCAGGCCGATTTTCAAATAATTTTGTAGAAATGTTCCTCGGGTGACCCTCTATCAGATTCCTTCAAGCCATGTTGATTGGTCGAAAAACATGGCCGCCAGGGGGGGCGGGGCTATTTTTCCTTATATGGCTATAGTGCAAACTTAAAAAATCTTTTTCTCCAAAAGTGTCAGGCCGATTTTCAAATAAATTTGTAGAAATGTTCCTTGGGTGACCCTCTATCAGATTCCTTCAAGCCATGTTGATTGGTCAAAAACATGGCCGCCAGGGGGCGGGGCTAATTTGCCTTTTATGGTTATAGTGCAAACTTAAAAAATCTTCAACATCTTCTCCTCAGTAACCGGTGGGTCAATTGGGATGAAACTTCACAGAAAGCATCCTCTCAATGGCCTCACCAGAATTCCTTCAAATTTTTGGGATCCATGCAGAATTCTGGTTTCCATGGCAACGAAACGAAAAAAACTTCAAAATTCTACTTCTCCCTAACTGGTCGGCAGATTTTGAACTTATTTTGTAGAAATGTTCCTTGGGTGACTCTCTATCAGATTCCTTGAAGCCATGTTGATTGGTCGAAAAACATGGCCGCCAGGGGGGCGGGGCTTTTTTGCCTTATATGGCTATAGTGAAAACTTAAAAAATCTTCTCCTCCAAAAGTGTCAGGCCGATTTTCAAATAATTTTGTAGAAATATTCCTTGGATGACCCGCTATCAGATTCCTTTAAGCCATGTTGATTGGTCGAAAATCATGGCCGCCAGGGGGGGCGGGGCTTTTTTGCCTTATATAGCTATAGTGCAAACTTAAAAAATCTTCTCCTCCAAAAGTGTCGGGCCGATTTTCAAATAATTTTGTAGAAATGTTCCTTGGATGACCCTCTATCAGATTCCTTCAAGCCATGTTGATTGGTCAAAAAACATGGCCGCCAGGGGGCGGGGCTATTTTGCCTTTTATTGCTATAGTGAAAACTTAAAAAATCTTCTCCTTCAAAAGTGTCAGGCCGATTTTCAAATAATTTTGTAGAAATGTTCCTAGGGTGACCCTCTATCAGATTCCTTAAAGCCAAGTTGATTGGTTGGAAACTATGCCTGCCAGATGGCGGGGCTTATATAGCTAAAGTGAAAAAAGAAATCGGGTGAGCGATTCCAGGGCCATCATGGCCCTCTTGTTTATGAATGTTACTCCTCTAACAGATTTCCAGGGATTTCATTGATGACCTAGGTAACTATAAGCAGATTAACCCTTTCTCACATACAGACACTTTGTGTCAAAATGTCTTCTTCTGCAGAAGCAACTGTATGCGAGAAAGGGTTAAGTCTACTGGGAGCAAATATCCAGTATTAGGTTTATTTAAGCTGAATGCTTGTTGCCACAATCACTGTAAAAAATATTTATTCTTTACTCTTTCCCACATACAACAAATCTGCAGCAGACAACTTCATAATCATCTTGGCAAAAAAATAGAACAAAAATGATTAAAGAGAGTCGAAAACATTGTGGCATACTAGGATAAATTGCTTGTTGTGAACAATTTCTGTTCCTTCCACAATGTTTCATAAGTTATATATGTGTTGCAGATGTGTCGAATTGTGTTTGCAAGTGGGAAAAGCTAAAGGTAACATTATGTCTATCAAGGTTTGTATGAAGTGGCAACTGGTAAAACTGGCCTTGTTAATTAGATGGTTCTGTGTAAAAGGCTATTTAGGGCATGCCTGGTTGGTTTATGGGACAAAATTGACCAATAATTGGTTTTAGTGAAAGATGGAGGGTTTTAGGTGTAAATCTCTTTCATACCTGTGTGTTACCTTTTGATCCTGGCTGTGTTGACCCTTTCCCACATACAACAAATCTGCAGCAGAAGACTTTGAAAACGTCTAAGCAAATTTATGGAAAATCTCTACAATTGAAAGTATAATTATTTCATTGAGTGGAAAACATTGTGGGAACAGTCATAGCAATATCTCCTTTTCCCACAATGATTTTGAAAGTCGTCTGCTTTCGAGGCACGATACCAAACGGCGGCTGTATGATGGGAAGGGTTATTTCTTTCCCTGAAATTTGACTCATGGACAGCAGACAACTGTTTGAAATAATTGTGGGAAAGTTTTCCAAAATTCATTCAACTCTATATCACAATTATTTCACGCAATAAAATTCCAGATCAGAAATATATTTTTCCTCAAATGTCATTTGACTCTAAAATTGTGGTAAATGATCTGGTAAATGGTCCACACTTGCTCTGTGAACATTGAATATTGGGATTGTAAATATTGAATACTGGCTTCGAAAGAAAAGGATGTGAAAAGGGTTATATTATTTTCACTGCATGAAAATTAACCCTCATTTGTAGGACCTTTTATGTTTCTGCACTACACAGTATTTTACCTTTTCCTACATACAGAAACTTTCTGACGCACCTGCATCCGACAATCCTTGTGGCAAAAGGAGAAATTATTCATAATGAGCATTTTTTCCATTTGTCACAATGTTTTCAATAATTTTTTTTCATATTTTTGTCTAGGTGCCCGGCTGTAGCTTTTCCGGGGACTCTTACTAAAATCCCCGGAATATTCGGACAACTTTCCAGGGATACTTTGGGATAATCTGACACTTTCCATGGAAAATCCAGTTCATTTAAGTGGACTACCTGGAAATTCCATGGAAAAACCCGGAACGGTTCCATGGACACGCTGGAACGGTTCTATGAACACCCTGGAATAGTTCCGTGGACCCTGGAGTATTCGGACCATTTCCAGCGTTTCCGCATCTTAACATTAAATTCTTTGTTATTTTCCATGGTTTTTCCATGGTTCCCTGTATTTTCCGTGTATTTTTGTATTTTCTGTTAAGAGTCCCCGGAAAAGCTACAGGCGGGAGAGTTAAAAAGTTGTTTAGATCTGCTACATATTTGTTGTTTGTGAGAAAGGGGGGTTAACATAGTGTGACAAGTAGAAACTGCTTATCCCTTTCCCACATACAACAATTTTGCAGCAGACGACTTTGCGAAAACATACCCAAACAAATTTGGAAACTCCCTTTAAACGAAAGTACAATAATTGATTAGAGTTTAAAAAACATGGTGATCGACATATAATGCAAAAGGAGAAATTGCTCGTTTTGAGCAATTTCTTCTTTTGTTTACATGCTTTCAAAAAGCTGTCTGCTGCAGAGGCATCAGAAAGTGTCTATATGAGGGAAAGGGTTAAACATAGTGTGACAAGTAGAAATTGCTTATAAATAAAAATCTTCTTTTCCTCAAATGTTTTTAACTCTGCATCAAAAGTATGCCCCAATATTTCAAGATATAATAATGTTTTCCCCAGATGGTTTTAGTCTGTCTGCTCAGTGACTATCTATAAACACAAAAAATTAATGTACTTTAAGAAGTTTAAAATCTTCTTATGAAAATGATATATACTACTACAACCATAGCAATTCTGAAAAAAAGTATTTAGAAACAAGTGGGAAATTAGAATGATTTTGAGGCTTCATTGAAAACAGTGTGGGAAAAAAGAGACAGGGCTTTTTCTTTTGACCATTAAGTTATCCATGGATTGTGGCAGAGGGGGAAATTTCTCATTTTAGCCATTTCTCCTTTTCTCAAACTGTGTTCTAGCCTTTCAAAATCCATATCGGCCTTTGAGGCTAAATGTTTTTGTGCCATTACACAGTAACACTTGTACTTGTCCGCAGTGACGGAGTGGTTAACTTTGGAGATTTGAAACCAGGTGTCCCAGGTTCAATCCCTGCTAGCGGCAGTAATGGTGGAGTGCCCTTGGGCAACTAGCCTATTACTCCTTTGTTTACCCAGGGATCATGAATAAGTGTTTTGCCAAAGATGTCAAATGTCATTGAAGGATAAAATGCCTTTACTGAATGTACATTCTTTGTGTTCATTGATTTTGATTAGCTTGGTCAAGGGCAGGTGACCAATGTGTTAACCC